>WUAM01000323.1:45796062-45806287 GCA_024336885.1 Actenoides hombroni | reverse complement strand
AGATTTACCGGTTTTAGATCGCAGGTTGCCAGTTGCAAGAAGGTACTCAAATGGCTTGGTAAGGTCTGTTGTCAGCATGAGTGCCTTCACCAAGCTGTCCGCATTTAGGCTGATATCTGCTTTTTCTGTTCTCTTCTCCAGAACAAACTTAACAGATTGCAACCAGCTTTCAAGCCTCTCCTACAGTTTAAAAGTGAGAGATTTAAATTTAAAACAGTAAAAAAAAAATAAAGGCTAGAATTAGAACTTCACATCAGTTGCATGTGCTACAAAAATCCTCTGAAATCAGCAGGATGGACAACTTTCAGTGAATTGACAGCTTTCCAGTCCTATTTCCCACGCTGACTTCGTTATATCAAAACACTGATGGCATCACGCCAACACAGACCTGCCAGGAAAATACCCAGCTGACAGTTTAGTAACCGCTTCTATCCAGACCCACTGATGAGTCTGCCAAACAAAGTACAATAATAAAATCTCATAAAGAACAAACAAAATCCAAAGCAGAAATTGTAACTATAATCTGACAACAAGAAAAACTTCACTGATTAGCCTGCTAATACAGCAACAAAGTAAAAATCGCATTACAAAGTAAGTTTAGATATCAAAACTTGATGACCAAGGACACACAGTATTTAAATGTTGCTGAGACAATCTGAAATAGTGGACTGGATTTTAATTTTAACTGTGATTTTATCACTACTGTGATCTTAGATATTATATTAAAACAAGGAAAAGGACATAAGATACCAAACTACACTTTGAACTCGTAGTAAAAATCCACTGTATATAGCCTCACTGTGTCCACTGTATATTCTAGTCTATTTAGGATCTTTGCATTAAAAAAAAGGAGACTGTTAACTCACTCCCCTGCTGACCAGATAGGGCTGGGCTGGAAAGCAACCTTTTTTGGCTCTTGGTGGTAGTTTCATTTTGCACTAAGACACTTCTCAGAGCATTTATTTATTTATTTATTTTATTTCTAAGCTCACTGAAACCACTCAAGTAGCATAGAGGTTTTCATAGTCTTTCAACAAAACAATGTGAAACAAAATTTTGGCTGAAATGGAAAAGAAAGGTTAAAAAAAAATAGTTATCTAATAACTTAGGGAACTATCTTTACTTGGGGATGGGAATGATTATTCCACAATGAATTTTCATGGGACAGTCAAGCTTCTGAACAGGGGAAACTTTTCTGGTGGCATCCTAAAATGACAAATCCCTAGAAATAAATTGAATAATGAATTGGAGTAGATTCGAAAACTGCATTTTTACACCAGTAATAGTAAGTTAACTGCTAACTCAGAAGCATGCTGTCAACTTCCTGATCCATAAAGGAAGTATGCTGTTTCAAATCCCTTTTCAAATGCCAGAAGGACAGGTATTCCTCCTTCCTCAGACTGCCACCCTGAATGGGGTGCTTTCGTTTGCTCTGGAAGGCCACAAAGCTCTTTATTCTGGGTTTTGTACAAGCTTTTCTTCATCATATTTAGCACCCTACACTGAGACAGCCAAACCTTCCTCAACTGCACTGCCTGGTTACACTACATCTGGCACCCTCTAAGCCTTCACAGCATATCCAGGCTCCCTGCTCTTCAGTTTGACTCCTGCATTTCTCCTATCCCCATGGTCACTGTGGGGTCTGGACTGGATAACCATTGCATTCACAGGCTTAAACCCCTTAAGACCTTACCTTTAAGAACATAAGGAAAAGCTGTCCTGGGGTAAGCACTTCTTGATTCATCAGACTGTCTGGATTATCCTCCATGCACTCTCCTTTGGCAAAAGCATAGAGCTTCCGAGTCATCATACAGAGCAGGTAGAACTTCTCAGTTCTGTTTGTCAGGTGTATACAGATACACTTGCTGGAGGAAGAGAAAGGACAACTAATACTGTCTCTTCATGCTAATTTTCTTCAAGTTTCTCCTAAATAATTGCAAACTGATTTTTTTTTTTTTGCTATAATGCCTAACAATGCACAAGCTCTTCCAGTTGCCCTTAATAGTATAGGAAAATTTAAAAACATTAATAATAATAATAAAAAAAAACAACCCAGAGACTGACCTGAAAAATGATCAATTTGTCTTTAAAGGGACTAATTTTTTAAGGATATACCTGTTTGATTAGATGAAGGTGAACCTTGGCAAAGATTGATTTTACACACTTCCATGTTAGATGCCCTTATAAGTATTCAGCTTATGTAAACAGATATTTATGTCAGGACCAGTCAACAAATGAACTTTGTGTTATTTTACAGCAGCTATAATACCAATCATATACACATGCAGAAACTCACATATATGCATCCCACTCAGCTGGAAACCAGTAGAAAAACCACAAAACATTTCTGTTAACGCTACCAGTGTCCTGTTACAGAAAGACCAACTCTCCACTGCGATTAACCCTTGTGTGGAAAACTGGGCTGAACAACACTCTAGCACAAGCAGAAAGGCAGGCCATGCCTAATTCCCACTACAACTGATTGATTGCTTTCTAAGATACTTCCATCAGCACACAAGGGTTTTTTCAACTTCTGCTTCTACTGCTTCACTTCTGCTCTACACCACCCTCTACTGAAGTCTTCACAACTGCACTGCAAAGGACCATAGAACACCAAAGGCAGGTTCTCTTTAGTTACAGCACTCTTACATACAGAACACATCCCAATTAATGTTTTCACTATTCCTCCTCCTTTTCTCTCCCCAGCTGAGGCAAATAAGGAACACAGAACATATCAGAGGAAAAACAAACAAACCCCCATAAACAAACAAAACCCCATCAGAATGTTTAGAAATAAGAAAACCAGAGTAATTCCAACTTTCTTGAAACTATCCACTCACATTTGTCATTACAGAGCTTTGTGTTTCCACTGGTCTATGGACTTTTAAGTGCCCCTCTGAGGCACCTGCAGGCTGCCTTTAAGTTTCCAGCCACCTGACCCTCTACTTACCAGCACTCAAGGACTTGGGCAATCAAAACAATCCTTTTCATCTGCTAAAGAAGCCTTTCAAAGAGCAAACACCTACTTTACCAGAAAATAATCAGCTGAATGCCTGTCTTACTGAAAGTCTCAAAGCTAGTTCTTCCATTCCTTTCTAACTTATTCTATGGAAGAAGCAAGATATTAAAGCATCTAGTTTGTATAATTTTAAAAGATAAATGTGATTCTCATCATAGCTGCCAACCACTGCGTGAAACTGATCAAGTGCCACAAATAGCGGGAGTTCCGTTCAACAAATAAGAGCTTCAAGCAGTCACAGAACTAACTTTAACTTTCTCTTCCTTCATCTTTATGTTTTCCATCAAATACATCGGAAAAACAACATCCAAGCAGTAACTGATACCCTCTCCTGAAACCATTTTGGGCATAACCATGTCAGTCTGTTAAAACACGTATTTCTGAACACCACACATGCAGATTATCACAATATCCTGGAGTCACATGAAAAGCCATGGCCAGTGGCTACCATGTTATAAAAGCAGGTGAAGCGCACAACAGTGTGATGTAATATGGCAGAGCACTCTTCACATCTGCCTGTAACTTCATACTATTACACTGAATCACACACATGCTTACGTACGTACTTCAAAATGAAATCTGCAGCCTCTTCATTGCTGTACCACTCAGGAAGGTTAAGTTTTACTCTGAAGCTCTTTCCCAGGTATTCAAGGACATTTTGCTGTGTGAAACAGCCCGCATCCATCACTGCTCTCAACATCTCTGTGACGCAGTTCACATAAAAGGTGTCACTTTCCTTTCCTTTGACCAACTCTTCAAAAATCTGGTAGTCTGGGAAATTAACTAATGCCTGAAATGAAGAAGCGTATCAGATCAGAAGAACAAGGTCATAACAACATCTGTTCATAAAATACAGCAAATGAACTGGGGCACTCCACTGATTTAGGTTTTCAGTGCTCTGGAGATAGCCTTCCACCATGCAAACTGAAAAATACTGTGGGGTTGAGGCGCTTAGCAATGCAGGGGATATTCACATCCTGATGATCACTGTGAGCACTTCCAATCCCATGAAACCCTCTACAAAAAAAACCCAACAAAACAACTTGCACCCTCTAAATGAACAGGCTTCTCTTGTTTAGGCAAGATTTACCAGTATCTTTACAGAATGATCACACTTAGTAATTTTATTTAACATTGTCTCAAGCTGCTACTTGTTCTCATGCAAGCCAAAAGGCAATTCAGCCTTCTAATGAAGGCTATTAGGACAAAGTCACTTTAGTTTCATCACTTCATATGCTAAAGCTCATAATGAAATCCAACTTCCTTAGCTCTTAGTGTTATAATGGCTTCCTAGTTGTTTCTTTACATCAGGTAGTATGTTGTTCACCAATGACTTCTGCATTTACTGACAAACCTGCCTCACCATTAAATAAACCATTTGTTCATCACATTTAAGTAGGCCTCAAAAATTCAGGGAAAATCAAAGGCTGCATGACAAAGACACTAAGGCAGACTTCTTTAAGAAAGGGGGCAACGTAAGCTCAGTTCTGCTGCTTGGTAATCGTGATATGTACAATTTGGAAGCAGCTAGAGCACATGCTGCCTCTTGTCCCGCAAGGGGAGAGCACTGAGATGATGACACAGCAAGAAGAAAACACAATTACAGCCAGAACAGAGGCACAGTGGGCCCGCAGTACCAGCAATCTGCCACAGTGGGACTTGGATGGGCCACAGGAAACAAGTACAGAACGGAGCTTGACTGATGCAGGGTGGGATCAATGAAAGCACTGAAGAAAAACTGAAATGCATTGTGCAATGCGAACACAGCAGGCTGAAAGATGACACATATTCACCGAGGCTGATTTATATGATTCTTCCATCACACAGTGCCACAGGCACTGCTCTAAGACTTGGCTGCTGTAAATAAAAACCGTGGCTGAAGTACACTGGCTCTGCTACTAGAGAAAGCATGCTTTTAGAGGAGAATTTTTTGCCTGCTATCCGAAGAACAGTTTACATCCATCAAATGTGCTCAACTAGATTCACATCTTCATTACTTCCAGTTCCAATCAGGAACAGCATTTTATTTTTCTCCTCAAAAAAACCCTGAACAAAACAGAACAAAAAAACCAACCCCACAAAAAAACCCCAACCAGTTCTGTGCTTTACATTT
Source organism: Actenoides hombroni (assembly GCA_024336885.1). NCBI lineage: Eukaryota > Metazoa > Chordata > Aves > Coraciiformes > Alcedinidae > Actenoides > Actenoides hombroni. The sequence continues at coordinate 45,801,155 of WUAM01000323.1, read as the reverse complement.
AGATGGGACAACCTGACTTTAATGATTAATGTTGTCCACTCCTTGAACACTCAGCTGTCAATTGATCTTAAAGAGATTCCTCAAACCTTCCACATTAGGTGGCAAACTCAAGAACATTCACTAGCAAAAAGCCATGAAACCCCTGTGTAACTCTCCCCTCCTCTCCTGACCCTGTGCACACTTGCTCTGCTGCAGCCAAGCGTTACATTACAGGCACAGCCTTGTTTTAGACCGTAGTTCTTCAGCCAGTATAGGAAGGATGACTGAAAGTACTTAATATGGAATTAGCTTCTTCTCATTACATTACATAAATAAAATTTCTCATTACATAAATAAAAAAGTGTTATCAAAACTTCTGTATGTATCCAAACAGAAAGAAGGAGCATTCGTTGTTTACCTTCAAAGCAAATCCCAAGGGAAGGAAGAACAACTCTTTCTGAAAAATGAAATTCACCATGACACAACCGTTTTCCAAGTAGTGAAGGTTCATATTTATTGCAGTATGCTCATCCTTGACACAGTGCATCACTACTCCTGCAAAAATGAACATAAGCAAAGATCAACACGAGCTGCACAAAACCAACTGCCTGCATTGCTGTGACATGTCCGAGCAGGTGTGAGACAATTCACGAGAGAAACTTCGGTACTTCATGGCTGAGAACTCGAGTCAAATCACTAGTTTCAGCATCAGCCTCCCATTTCAAATACATACACCAGCTCGATTCAATTTGCTGCTGACAGGTGTCTAAGGACAGCCAGAACACTCGCTGAGAGGCTTGAGAAAGCCCTAAGCCTCAACTGTTCTGACTGGAACCTTAGGTCGTAAGATACAGCAAAACACAACTCCCTTCCAAAATGCACTCTGGGTCAAGTATTCACAACTCTGTATTTGGGTGACATTGCTGAAGCAGTGCTTCCTGGTCCCGTCTCATGCTACCCACTGCAACAAAACAAAATAAACCAAACGGGACCGTTTAAACTGGTGCTGCCTCAAAACTAATTAACGTGAAATTACAGTGTGTATTCAACCACCACAGTCCTGTCAAATCATCAGCTGGTAACACCCAAGTTTAAAACTGTAACTTTTCTAGTTTGATTATATTTTAAACTGGTTTTACTGAGTAGACGTAACAAAGGTATGGGGTAGACAAGAATATAGTTGATCTACTTCACGTACGTTAAATTTGCCATTTTGAAGTATGGATAAACAAATTCAATGAAACATGTTCATCAGTTTACACTGAGTTCTACTGGAGGTAGGGCTTTAGTTACACCTTCCACATAACAGAAGGCTACATATACTGCAAGGCCTGGGATGCAACTTACTCGCTCAGCACGTGCAGCTCAGACAACTCCCACAAGGTCAGCAGCTGCCTCATGTTTGTACTGTTATGGTGGCGTTGACCCTTTACTTTTATATATAGTAAAAAAAGGTAAGCGTTACACAAGAGCTACACCAAAATAAACTACCAGAAGTCAGCTACAGACGGTCACTCCTTTTTGTCCTCAAGTAGTTACTAGCAAGATGCTGCAGGAAACTGTTCAGCTTACCGTACTCTGTGAAACCAGGGCCTCTGCTTTTCCATTTGTGTCTTGTCATTGCAAGAGGGAAATTTCGCCTGGGCATAATCAGCATCCTAATAACTTTTTCCAAGCCGTTAATTATAAAGTAGCCTCCCATTTCCTGGCAAAAGATGAAAAATAATTTTCTTGTGCTTAAGAATTCATAATCTAGCATATTAAGTAAAAGACCAAAATGCCTGTATTATATGTTAACAAACACTTCATATTTCAAACTATTAAACACATAGCAAGACATATGTTTCAGCACTGCATTTGGAAAGGCTGCACTCTTTGCCAGCATTAAATCTGAATGTAGCATACAGTGCAAGGAAAGGGATGTATGTCCCACAATTTAAAAGAAGAAAGAAACCCCAAAAAACCTGTGTGAAGAGCTGACATTTACAGTTGGGTTGTTTGTTGTTTTTTTTACTCTGAAGTTCTCATTTTGAGTTTATAATCCAGAGGGATTTTCAGTGTATAAAACACCTTGCTGGTCACATACAAGCTTAACACTGACAAATTTATAGTTCCCCACACACTGTGCCATTAGACATGAAGTGTTTCAGCAGCAAGTAATACTATGAATGAAAGTGCAAGCAGCATACTAGGGGGGCAACGACAGTATGCCAGTGTAGATTTTCTTCCATAGTTTGCTCATCCTTTTTGTGAGTGCAAAATGTGGCACTAAGTAATTCTGTATTCAGTTTCTGACAGCTGACATGCTACTGGGGAGACGAGGAAGAAGATACAGAAGACAACTGAGAATGAAAATGTCTCTTTCAATGTCTGTTTTCCACAGAGGTCCACTCACAGCTACACTCATAGCCTCAGCTGCCAACTAGCGGCCGAGGATTCGTATCCTGGAACTGTAGGTATCAGCACCAAACAGATCCCTGTGTTCAAAGACAGGTGTGACCATGAATTTTTCAAGATGCTGTATGGAACCACCATAAATAGGGTACACTCAGAAAAAACAAGTCAAACTTGAAATAAAATATAAATTCTCAAGTTCTGTAAAGAGAAGCTGGCCTGAGATACTGCTCACATATAATGCAGATTTTCCTGACATAAAATACCCGTTACCTCTTCCTCCTCATGGTGCTGTATGAGGTCTTGTGGAGAAAGATTATAGAGGTTGCACAACTTGGACTTCACCATGATTGGAATAAACCCCAGGGGCTGTTTAATAGTTCCTTGTGGAAAGCCATTCACTGACCAGCTGATGTCAGCCTAAAATGACACAATGCAATCAGTGGGCAAATTAAGTTGCCCTTTTAGTATTTCCTGCTAAATTAACTGTACATTTAATATAACCATGGTGAGTTTGACAAAATTCTATCGCTGTAAAATGGTAATAATGATAAAAAAAAGCAGAACTAGTAAATACATGCATAAGGATTATCCATAGAAAACAGTCAACATGAATTTACAGAAAAAATCATACAAGTCTAGAACTAGGTAACGAAGCTGCTAGTAAAGTGAACAAAGTTCATACAGCCTACTTTGTCTTTCAGACCCTCCAACAGAGCACTCCCAAAAAAAACCCCCCACAACAACAACAACAAAAAAAACCCCCACAACAACAACAACAAAAAAACAGCCACAGTACAGAAAAGGAAACCTGAGAAGTTAACAAACAGTTAAAATAAAAAGTGGCAGAAAACAAAGTTCTCAATGAAATGACATCCACGCTACAGGCCTGCAGAGACCCTTCCTATGACTTGTTCACTTAACACGTTCACGAGTGATCTGAAAAGGGAGAAAGTGTGTGTGAAAGAAAAGAATTTATTTACAGTAACAAGACCTGGCAGTGGGTCTGCAGAAGGACCCCTTGACTGTTTAAAACAAGGTGATAAAATGCACTGTGGGAGCAAACAATCCTAACTTTACATGCAGAATGATGGGTTTTAAAAGAGCTGCTGCCACACAGGAAAGCAACAGTGACCTTGCAATACAAAAACATCAGTTCAACACCTGGCTGCAGTAAAAAGAGTAAACTGAATCCTGGGAATTACGAGGAAAGAGAAGGGAAATGTTACCACACCCCTCTAAATTCATGGTGCTGCCTTACACTGAGACCTCTGCACAGCTCTTGTCTTTGGCTTAAGTGATAACTAAAGGGATAAAGTGACTCCTAGGAAGGGAGAACTGCAGAAGGAATCTGAGGGAGGGGTATGTGGTTCAAGACAGCACAGTGGGAAAAGGGAACGACTACATGCTGCTTCCTGCTGTACAAGGGCAGGGAGTGGGAGAGACCAAACAACCTGACCCAGCACAAGGCAATACCTTCTCACACAAGGCACAGCAAAATGTTTTGTTCCAAGCATTTACACAGGTTCAGAAACTAATTAAAAAGGCAAACATCAGAAAACGAGATAAGAAATAATTCGGGTATAAAAAAAATAAAAGCACCTCTAGCTCAGGAAAATCTAAGAGCCACTGAGAAAACGGCTGTGAAAAATCTGCAACTGCTCCACCTCCATGTTCAGCTAAGATACTTCACTTGCAGTCGTTTTTATCACTGTTGGTTGGAATGCTTGGGACAAAGTAAGAAGCTGAAATCGCAAGCAAGCGCTCCCTTGCAGCGGGTGGTGCCCCACACAAACGTACAGCTCAGGCACAACCACACAACTTTAATAGAAACCAGCAACGACTGGCCGATCCTTCTGCAGTGCAAAGGAAAATACTTGCTGAGGATGCTCTGAAATTTGCCTAGAGAAGAAGCAGCGATTCAGAAAAACGATGAACATATCATGTGAACAAGAGGGGTTTGTAACTCTGGATTTCTACACAGGACTAACACTGCTTTTGAAACCTGGGTTCCTGCAGAAACAAGGTTTGTAGCATCGCGCTCTCTGGGCTGACACAGGTCTCTTTCCAAGGCCTTCTGAACTGACCAGCTGGTTTCAAGGCCAATTTGACAGCAGAGCAAAGAGCACGGCCTGGGTGCGGTCCCGTGGAGAAAAAGGGCAGTGGAGACGGGACCCGTACAGAGCTGCGTTTAGCGGGAGGATTGCGCAGTGAGCTCGTAGTTCGCCAACCCCCGAGACTCCACGCGGGACAGAGCGCTCAGAACACGCACCGCCCCCCGGGGCGGGGGAACCCCAGAAAATCCTCTCACGAAAGCACAGGGGAAGCGCGCGGGGAGGCAGGGCAGCCGGGCGGGCACCCGGCGTCGGCGGCCGGACACTTACGGTGATCCTACCGCGGTAGGTGCTTCGAAGGCCGCGGCACTCGGCGGGGAACACCCTCCTCTCCTGGCAGACCGTTCCCGCCGGCACGGCGGGGGGGGCGATGGATAGCCCCACCACCACCAGCGACAACCGGCTGTCCTTCACTGCTACCTCCATGGAGGAGAGATCCTGCAACGGCACCGGATGAAGCGCGTCAGGGAGAGGCGGCGGCGGCGGCAGGAGCCCGCCGGCAGGGACGGGACGGGACCGGCCCGGCCCGGCCCAGTCCAGTCCATCCCACCCCGCCCCCCGCCTCCCCTTCAGCCCTCAGACCTGCACGGCGAGGGAGATGCCCTC
>WUAM01000323.1:45764255-45784539 GCA_024336885.1 Actenoides hombroni | reverse complement strand
AATGAAATCCATCTGCACAAGACCATTGACTGGGGTCTAAATCATTGTGACTGTGGCCCCTAGTGAAGTATCTTTGATAGTCACTGAGCGACACGGACTGCCGTACTGCTGTGGAGCTAATTAGCTGAGAGTTCTACTCTGAGAGGTGTTCTTAGCAGACCTGTGTAGGGTGGAAGTCCTGGGAGTCTGTTCCAGCAAAAGATCCAGCATTTGTCATAAACTAACATCTGTAACTCCCTCTCCTTGGACTTCTGTCTGATCTTGCATCTGGTTGAAATCCATGGCTACATGCCCCTGTTTGGCCCAGAGCTTCCCAGGCCACAGTGCAGCCCGTCTGGCCTAGAGGGTACATGGTGTTTTAAGGGTCCTCATAGCAGTCAGGGTCCAGAAGACATTGGAAATACCACACAGTGGCTATATCCAGCTAGAGCAGCCAACATCTACCTCCTGCTACCCAAGGCTCTTCCGTGAGACAATTAGAAAACAGAATCTGCTGTTCTTCTGGAGACTTTCAGCTGAGCGTCCTGTGCAATCAGTGGGAAGACTTACAACCTTGAAGAAGTATGTGGGCATGAGATCTATGGAGGTAACACAGTTGTCAAAAAACTCTTATTGGATTCTCCCACTGGAGTGGTCTAAGACCAGTTCCCTGCAAGCTGTTGGTGACTAATATTCCCTAAATCAGGTTAGAAAAAAACCTAATGAACAACTGCTATCACTATTCAAGCAACAGGTGAAAAAGATGTGTAGAGCAAAAACATTTGGAGAACTGGTCTTCTAGAAAGTTTTCAACTTACTCCATAAGCTTATAACCCAATGAACCTTGGGAAATATAAAGAATTAAAGATGGCATTTTGCAGTCATCGCCACCATCTCCAGAGAATAATATTATGTCTTTTGGTTATCTAATGTCTCAACTGAGTTCTGACATGGTGTTGACAATATCTACACAGTGTGCTAAATTAGACTTTGATTCCATACTTCATTATTCATTAATTACCCAACAATCACTGAGCTCTTGGGTGCTTGAAGTTTGATTGGACTGCAGTATGTTGGAGAGCTGTTGGAGAACTAATATCCATAAAAAACATTAACATAAGAGAAAAAAAAAAATCAGCTATCATGGAAAGGGTGGATCCAAATGTATCTGTGAATCTCATCACTTCCTAGGACTCAGTTTTTTATGCCCAGTTGTCCTACAGAAAGAGCAAGACAACATAAACTAAAAAAGTCAGTAAAACACATATTTTAGTTCTGTTGGACTTGTCAGTGGAATATTAGATGTAACTCTTCCCCAGAAAACCCTCATCACCAAGTGAAACAATGCATCTTTTTTGAGTCATTAACAACAGCATCAATTTATATCCCATTTTTTGTGTTAAAATTTGAGATTTTTCTCCTAGTTCTGTGCAGCTATTTAATCTACTGCTTCATGCTGATGGACAGACACAGTAAGCAACCATAGCCTCTGGAAGCCTCTTTGATGGCTGCTGAAAGGTACTTTAACATTTGGATATCACTTTTTCTGCTCAGCGAGCATGCATATAACTTGGGGGCCCATGTGTCTAACAATCAGAGCTTATTCTGCATGGTTTCCAGCTAGAGCTCCCCATTGCCCTGAGAGACATGTCTGTGATTTCTGCAGTATGGTCCTGCACCACACTGATGTCCAAGAGGAACAAAACAACCACCCTAAGGTGAAGGAGACCCAGACCCCCATTTCTGAATGTTTATAGCGGGGCAGTTGTGGGAATACCTGCTTGCTTATTTCAACATGGGACTTCTGTCCAGTCAGGAAATGGAACTGCTTAGTCAAAGGACTGTTTTGGATTATTAAGTAAATCAATCCAATTCACATTACAGTCACAGTATCAGTGAATCAACCATGTGTTCTAGTCTTACTATACGAAAAAAAAAGAAGGAAAATGAGTTTCTTTGATTAAATGAAGGATATCCGATTTTATGGCTTAAGAGATGTCAAGTATTTCTTAACTGAGGCTACAGGAGGGAAACAGCCCACAGAAAGTGGATGTATTTGACCCATCAGGATGGTTACACAGCTGAGAAAGGCCATGGGAAATGCAGAGATAAATGCATCTGACCAAGCCAGCAGATGTCATTGACTCATATGGAAAAATTGGTACCAAATGTACCAATCGGGTGGGGACAGAGAATGGATAAATTATCTTGTGTCTACCAGGGATAAAAGCCAGGGATCTGGCCTGGTCCTGCCTCCCCTTTATTGGGATCTCTTTTCTTGCTCTGAGCCATATCTGACAGTTCTTGCAGCATCAAGTCCTGTTCCTTTGTGCTGCAACCTGTCCCCTAAAAGCCTGGCCTCAGCCCCAGTCCTGAATCCTCCTTGTCCCTGAAAACCATGGTGTAACCTTGGCTCCTGGCCTTGTTGAAGGTGAGATGAAACCCAGGTCACTCTGGTTTTCAACAGCTGGGCAATCTGCGTGCAGGACACAGACAAGTCCTGCTCCTCTTTGTGTTGTTGAAGCCAATGAATGTTTGCCATGCTCACAGAGCAGAGGAGGCGAATCACAGTCCACTCCCATCCCCACCAGCTGTTCAGCTGCACATCACTGCACTCACCACAGGCAGACAGTGCTCAGAAGACAAGGTCCTGTTACAGCTACCAACAGCCAGTGCCATTCCCGCACCAAGTACGCTACCATGGCCAGCAGCATGTTCCCGATGCTCCAGAAGATGCTAGTCAGGATCCCGGAGAAGGTGCGGTGCTGTATGTCCACCCACTCCATCCCTGCAAAAGGGAGGCATTGCTCTACTGGGACACACAGGACTTCCCCAGGAAGGGGACTACAGGGCTTTTTAACTAGGACAAAGGAGGTAACACCCCTGGTCATCTTCTCCAGAAAAGTTCCACTGTTTGGCTAACATTTGACACATTTAAAATGTTCATCCACAATGCCTAACCTCTTGCAAAGTTGTAAGCAACTAAAATCCTTGAAAGAACAAATACTGGACATGTAGATAAACACCTTAGGTGTTACCTGTTATCTTTTTTTTTTTTTTTTTTTTTTTTTTATCCCATTCAACAGCATCCAGATGGTCCTTCTTTTCCTCTGGCCATCTTGCTTGCACAAGTTACCATTTCTCTGCCCACTCATTATTCCAGGTTAAAGAACTAAATATTAAGATGAATCAATATTCATGTGGAATCTGTCAGGAGTAGGTACTAATGCCCATGCAAAGCCAGAACAGATGGTGGCCTCCTTGTTTGCGTGTGTAAACTAAAAACCGTCTTTCCTCCAAAGATCTGGACATCTTGCTACAACCCCTAACAATCAGAAGTGTTCCTCCCAAGCTCTACTTTATCTTGAAGGCATCAACCTTTACAATGATAAAAAAAAAAATAGCAAACCTTGGGATTTCTCAGGTCTTGTGTGGATTTTTCCAGTATTGAAGCCATTTTATGTTGATTTTGGCTATATCTGCAAAAAATCCTGGACATTTTTGCTGCACCTGTAGCTTGCTCTTTGGTACAATGAATCTTGCCTAGTATGTCTCAAATGTATCTACAAAACCATCCAGTGCTCTGTTGGGTACCCTGAAGTTTGGAGCTTGTTTTTAGTATATAATTACCTAAAATCTCCACCTTCAGTTTTGCCTATCTCTGTATGATTATTTGTGGTTCTTTCTCCCCACTCTAAGAATACAGACTGGGAACTCATGAAAACTGTAAGCTAAGTCAAGACTGGGGAGGTAGAAACACCCTGTGAATGACACACCATCCTCCTCCTACTGAGGACATGGCAACAGTGATGAATTGTCTTAAGACAGCATGTTTGAAGGGTGAGAGCTCAGTATCAGAGGAAAGGGGCAGATACTCTGGTCTATGGCTTTTATTTTACTACTGATGATCCTTAGCAGGAATCTGGTAGCATGAATTGCAAGTGCTAATGTTGCAACAGAAGTACTAATAAGTGGTTGCTACATTTTGAGTCACCTGTTAAAGCATTAATTAGACTAACAGAAACTGTACCCATAATGATTTCCAAGCTCTTGCTCCTACTTTGCCCTTTCTTATAGAAAAGCCCCTACCTACCCATTGCCTGTCAGAAGTCCTCCTGTACAACCAAGCACCCACAAACCCCTGCATACTTACCCAAAGGCAATACAATAAGGGAGACACCACTCAGGGCCACCCCAGTGAGGGTCCGTGTGATGGCCAGCATGCTGTAGGAGACGGAGGCAGCACTCAGCATCCCAAATACAACAGAGCACACAAGGGACAGCAGGAGCATGGCTTTCCGTCCAAACCTGCCACAAGCACAGGCTGGGTTACAGCGGCTGGAAACCTGTCCCAGGAGTAGCATTTGAAATGGGCAAACCAGAGACTCGAGATGGAAAATTAAAATCTTGCCTGCTCTGCAAAGAGAGCAAGATGCAGTGCCCCAGAAGGGAGGAAACCTCTCTGGATATAGCTGGTGCCACCATGGTGCAGTCTCATTCAGAGGGCCAGCCTGCCCCATGAGCAGTGGGCAAAAAGCTCTCCAATGAAAAGAGCAGCACTGATCAAAACATCAGGCTCCCATGTTCAACACCATCATCAAAAGCTTGAAATCCCAGGCTGTTGTCACACTATCCTCCCTCTGCCTGGCTCAGCAGGTCCTTCTCCCATGGCTCACTCAGGACCAGCCACTGCCACTGTTTTCAAGGAGGAAAGAGAACCATGACACTTTCACCCTGATCCTTGGAAGGAAAAAAAGATCCCAAAAGAAGAATAAAAGGAATCCAATTATCAGCCCTCATGTTCAAATAGTCCTGATGTCCTCAGGGGGTCTATGAGGAATCTGCTAGGAGGTTATTCCCCAAGGGTTTTGGAAGTTGTAGGACCATCTTACCCTTTGTGCAGAGTCCTCTGTGGAGTTTGTGGAGAAATATAGAAAATCAAATACGCACAAATGCACATGTATGTAAACACACACACAGAGAAATATGTGCATGTATTTCTACACAACCTACAAAAATCTAAAAATCAAAATGACATCTGTCCTCTGATGAACATCAGCATGGCATGTGACCAAAGCTTAGGTTCTAACTGGAGCAGTAAATTAACCCTGTCAATGGGTAATGTTCAGTCTATAGGAAGTGAAATCCTGGTCTGGTTCTGGCATTAGGGCTCTCTTAGTGGCCACCTGAGAAGGGTGGTGGTAAGAATGATTGCTCCAGGGCAAAGTGACGTGCTGGGACATAATAAAACAATAACATTCCTAGAAATGATCATAAGTTACTTCATGCAGCAACTAGTTGGAGAAAAAAACAACTTGTGGCTTAAGCCCAGGCAGTTTGCTGGATCTGCTTTGAAATTTAAGTAGAGTCAGTTTGCAAAAGTCACTGTAATAGCCCCTGGGTTGGAGCAGTGAACACCCAGAAACACACCAGAGCTGGATCTGGTTTCCAATAGAGTAACTGCCTAAGAAAACAACTTTTCCATGAAGATTTTTCTTGAAAATACAGTTAGAAGGATATAAAACCATGAGATTCCCTGCCGAGTAAAAGGCAGCTATTTATGGAGCCATTACTAGACTCTCTTTCAGCAAATGTATGCCACCTGCTAGGGAAACCAGAGGTGAGTTGGCAGGATTGAACTGCAGGCTACAGGGAGGCTGCTAGAAAGAAGGCTGTTAAAATTGTCTTCAAAGGGAGAGGTAGGAAAGCACAACCTGTGAAAGATTAAATGTAGAAAATAGAACAAAAGGAGCAAACTGTAGAAGCATAAAAATTAAGAACAAAGCCATTTTCATAAATATCCCAATCTGGAAGTCTGCCAAAGCATCATTCAGCCCATTTAGTACAAGGACAAGGTACAAAAGGAGTGTTTGGAAAAGAGCAGACAGTAACAGAGACTATATATATATGTATTTACATAGATATGTTCACAGTGAAGGTTGTTGGAGTGTTTATCAAGGTAAAATTAATCAGTAGAGCTGTTCTCGGATCTGAGTGTCTGTAGGGACTTAGAAGAAAAGAAACCTGAACTGTAGCAAAATGCCAGGACCAGACAGTTTTCAGCCTGGAGCACTAGAGATGAAATCTCTGCATTACTGTTAGCACAAAGCAGTGGAACCTCTTCTCTCTTAGAGAAAAGGAATGTTGCTAACGGGATGTCAGCTCTTAAGAGGTCTGAGGGGAAATAGAAGGCATGACACCCAAGGTTTAACAGATCTGCCAAGTTTACTGCATATTTACTGGATGTGCTGCTCCCAGTGCGATTACAAGTCTGCGATCCTTTCCTGACATGACCTGTGGACGGGTAGCTCAGGTGGGCAGTGCACAGTCAGCTCTGCTCCAGGCTGTTCAGAAGGGCATCCTCATTAGGTGCCACTTTAGCAGACTGAAGGGCCCTGGTCTGGCTAAATGAACCATCAAAACTCAAGCCATAACTCAGACTTTTTTGTTAGCTTCTCTGGTTTTTCTCCATTTCTTCCCTATCTTTTCAGATGGGGAAGAAGAGTGAAGGGAAGTCAAAACTGCACACAATATTCAAGATGTGGGGCCACAATGTGTTTATATGTTACTGCATAGTGATATTTTCTTTAATTTTACATTCTTTTCCTAATGACTCTTAATTTTCTATTGGCTTCCCCAGCCACTACTCATTGATGAATGGATGTTTGCCTAGAGCTGTCTTCTCATAATCTCCAAGTCTTGCTCCTGAGCAGTTACGGTCAGTGCAGAGGCCTCAATTTTAAATAAGAAGTTAGAATGGTTTCTCTCTTTATTTTAGATTAATCTACCCTGAAATTTTGTCTTCTGATGGTCCTATCCAGTCCCAGAGCTCTTTAAGCTCCTTCTGCAGTTCTCAACTCAGATCTCATCTCTACCAGTCTGACCACTCAGCATCATCTCCCCACTTGCTCCTTTTCCAGATAATTTATAAATGTGCTGAGAAGCACAGAAGTTCAAGCATAGGTCTCCATGGGTCTCCCCTCATTGTCACAACTAAACACTTATATCTCCTCTCTCTTTCCTGGATTTTAACCAAGTATTTAGTCAAGCAGAGACCTTCCTTCTTATTCTAGGGCAGCTCAGTTTCTTTAGGAGTCTTTGGTAGGAGTCTTCTTGAAATCAATGTAGATGGCACCTCCCCAGTTCACATGCCTGTCAGCACATTGAGAAATACAGTTAACTTTGTAAGGAATGAATCTTTTGCAAAAACCCTGCTGGTTTTTCACTAGTGTGTCGTACCTATCCATGCAGCCACTGACTCCATCTTTCAGAGTAGTTTCTACTAATTTGCCTGGTACAGATAGATGTCAGGCTGACTGGAACAGAGTTCCCAAGATCTTTTTTGGAAACCAGTTTAAGACTGATTTAATGCATGATACCTTCCCAGCCTTCTGCTGTGGACTCACACGATGCCAACAGATCCTGTAGGGCTCTAGGAAGACCACTCCTGGCAATTTACTAGCATTCACCTGTTGTATTTCTCTTTGTCACCTTCTATCAGATTATTTCAAAGCTCCAGCATCTGCCCCTACGCGTTCTCCCATTGTGAGCACAGACTTATTTATGTCTTATACTACAGCTTTTTGTAGTTCTAGATGCTCCTTTTAAGCCTTGCTCTTCTACTGACTCTTCCCCCTCACAATCCATTTGAAAAACAAATTATTTTTCATTTTGCTCTAGCAGAGACCTTCTCTTCTGCCTTATTTTGTCCTGCTCTTTTTTGTGATTCTGAATGTCTTTCCCTCCAACTGTGCCATAAAACTGTTTTAGATAGAAAGCCAAGACACAAAGTTTGAAGATCAGCCAAGTGTCTTGAGTTCTTGTGAAGGTATATTGATACACTCATATGCAAAGTTATGGACGTAAAAATCTGTGTCTTCTGCACTAAGTCTCTGTGTGCTTCATGCTGTGAAGCTGGTTTCTCTCTGCTGTGCAGTGATTTTGTGGCCTGCCGTATACTAATGCTTGTTTGCTCCCAGAGGAAGAAAATTGGGAAGCAGTTTCCTGTGCAGGAAGCTCAGACATTAAATAATGAATAGCGTACAGGGAACAGCGCATTCTGGTTGCACGCCTGCACTGCGTATTCTCTGCTAGGTTTCCTGGCTCTGCTCTTTGCAAAAATATTTGATTTCTGAATTGATGCCCTTTCTAGGTTATTACTCAGATCTTTTTTTTTTTTTCCCCCAAGTTTTACATTATCACATTCAAACATGTAAACAGGGAGAAGAGATTTGTTCCTCTTTTCCTCATTGCTTCAGCTCTTCCCCAAGGAATGCCTCCCTGCTTCTAGTAACCCCCTCTGCCCTGCTGCTCTAGTAAGGACAGCTTTGCTATCTGGAGACTCATTTTTTCAGCTATGGCATATGTTTTCTCTGAACCTCTCACTTGGGTATCCTTAGCCAATTTCCATATAACTTGCAAAGAGTTAAATCGTTTAGCCCTGTGTTTTGATTTTGTTTTAGCCAGCTTTCTCCTTTTTTAGACAGTTCTCTTTTCTCAAATCGGTCTCACGGACAGTGGATTTTTTTCAGATTTTACTGTTCCTGCAGAAACTACTGTTCCACAGTGTTGTGGTCACTGTTGCACTGCATCATACTCCCAATCAAGCCCGGAGCTGCTTCTCTGGTGGGCTGCTAACTGGTTGATCCAGAGAGCATTTAGCCCCTGCATTGCTTCCCAGCATGGCTTTAATCCAATTTTCATGTGGAAGGCTGGATTCTCCCTTTATGATTGTGGTTTTTTCCCTTTCTCTGTCCTTCTGATTGCCTTTTTCAGGTCAGAAGTTTGTGAAGTTCTCATCTTGAGACTCAAGCCCTGAAGGAAAAGCCTGAAAGGCGTCAAACCTGTCTGAAAGGTATCCGAATACCACGGCCCCCATCGTAACGCCAATGAAGAAGAAGGTTGCAGTCGCCTGGTTCAGTCCACGCTGCTCACACACAAGGTCCCACTAAAACACAAGGCCCAAATGACACTTAGTGCCCAGTTCAGTCTCTGTTGCCTTTTCATACCCCTTCCCTCTGGTAGTCAGCCACTGTGTCTTGCAATTTCTATCAGCTGAATCTGATTGAGGGGTAGAATCCTGCGCTAAACTGCATACAGGACAGTGCCAGTGTCCTGAAAAATATAAAGCTGCATCTTCCAAAACTCAGAATATCCCCAGTTATCTATGCCCACTGTGATAGCCTCTCTGTGGACACTTGTTGGGCATCAGGAAGCTTTCCTGGGTACCACTCATCATGGAGAGTCCCCCTGTTTCCTCTCCTGACCCCTGTAATAGCTGCTCCCAACATGCTCAGGTGCAGGTCTCCCCTAGCTCCTTCTGTCATGCTGCTGGGCCTGCTCTGGTGAGATGGGTGTTTGCAGGGTCCTGCACTGCAGTGAGCTGTAAGATGTGCCTCAGCCTTCATTAGGGAAAGTCATGTTGATAGCCAGTTACTGTTGCCCTGACCAGTTTCCTTTGAAGTTGTCTGTGCAGGGAGGAAGGAAGGCAGAGAGGGAGTCAGAAGAAATACTTGCTCTTGATGCTAACTTGCTGATTTCTTACTGAGAAGTTGGTCTAGATGTTCTTCCTAATTAAGTTAATGAGCACCATTTTACTTTCTTGGAGGTGCAAATGTAGCTAATCATTACACAATACTGTGCCCAAGCTGCAGCCTTAATTTTGTGTACGTGCAAACTTGGCAAAAAATTTAATCATCAACCCCGCCTCGAAACCTCTCTGACAAGGCCAGACAGACCTTGAGCAACCTTTCTTGCTGCAAGAGCAAAAGACTTCAGAGAAATCACTGGTCCCTTGAACATGTCCCAAGGCCACTGCAGCATCATGAGCCTCCATGCTCAGCATCCCTGCTGCAGAGCACCTCCCCTGCCTTTCTCCTCAAGGGTGCTTTACACCTTTCCCCCTGAAACAGTGCAGAAATCAAGTACAGACCTGGTACACATCTGACCCTCATCTCTGTGCCTGCCAAAAGCAGGGATGGTGAGAGGGAGGCACCAGCTCTGTGTTAAGACTTGGCCCTGCTCCCACCAAGACAGCCAGCACTATAATTTCCAACACAACTGCGCCCCTTTCATATGACCAAATTGTCCTCTTCTCTAAAGCCTCCTGTCATTTGGGCCTCTTTTCAAGGAAAGTAAAGAATTAATACCCAGAAGTATCAGTGTTTCAGCTAGCAAAATGTTTCAGAAAGTGGGTGGTTAATGTTCGATGAACAGGTTCAAGGTTATGGCTGGCCAGCATTCTGCATCTGAGCAGGAGGCCTTTAGAGAACACATTTGGCTTAGCAGCAGGAGCCATTGGTGGTAAGAGAAAAGAGGCAGCACAATAATGGGGAGAAGAAAAGGAAGACAGAGATCAGGGAAAAGGGGTGGCCAAGGAAATAGAAGTTGCAAAGTGCTTGGAAAATCAAAAAAACAAGTCATGAGCTCATGTGAAATCCTGATAGGGTGTAATCCTGTGCAAATGCTGTGTAGCCCAAGCAGCGAAAATCTTGTATGTGTGTCTTCCCTCTGCCCCTCCCAATCCCTCAGTCACCTGGAGAAATTGAGATGCTTATAAATGTTGGCTTCTAACTATCAATCTAAGCAAGATGCTCATAATAGTAATAATAAATCTTGGCTTCTAGCGCCAAGCTTCATAGAGCTTCCCCATTCCAGGAAATGTTCTCTAAACAAGTAATTTCCACTGGTTAAAATACACAAATTCCCCTCTGATTCTGTGCACCCAGTGAACACCTTTCCATTGCTCCTCAAAACACTGAGCTAATCTAAATTTTGGCTAGGCCACAGGCCAGGTGTTACCTCGGTGGAGATGGTGGAGGTGAACTGTGAGTGGTCATAGACCCATCCGTGCTGGCAGTGCTGGATGATGGAGTTGTTTTCTGGTTGCAGAGAAGAATTGAGCAGCAGGTGAAACTGAGGCTGAGAGAACATCTCACAGGACCTGAAAGTGCCATCAGGCTCCCGGGGGATGCTGATGAGCAGGACTTCCTCTGTGGTGAGGTTCACAAATGCTGGTTGGTGTGGAATTGCACAGTGATGAGAAGGGGTAGCAGCAAGAAAATTGTGCAGCAGGAAATGCATGGGGAGGTTGATTCTTGGGAGGCAGAGGATAAACAAAATCAAAATCTGGAATCTGCCAAAGCCACCAATTTCCAGCAAGAGATCTTCAAATTTCATCTTTTCTGTGGAGTTTGCTCATTTAAAGCAGCTGTGTACAAGGAACAGCAACATGAGCTTGAAAAGTGGTCTCTGTCCTTGGAGCTCAACTTCCCATGGCTTTTCATACAGCCACTTGGTTGGACTTTGAGACCTTGTTGAAAGGTTGTCAAAAGTCACAGTGAAACTCTCCATTTGGGGTAGAGCCAAAGAAATCATCCTGTGCACACAGCACATCCATTTCATGTGGATCCAGCACAAGGTGCATTCTCTTTTTAGACACCCTTCCTTGTATTGTTGTTTTTGAGAGGGAGATCCGCACCAGGAAAGTAGGCTGTGAGAAGAGTGCTGTGAAAGCGCTGCTGTTTCTAGTACGGGAGTACTATGCAGTGCCCCAGGCACTGCAACAAACTCAGTCCAGTGTGAGCTGATCACCAGTGCCCTAGTCCCTGTAGTACAGGGGAGTGTGCGTGTGTCTTGGTCATAAACAAGTTTTGTTAATGTCTAGGGCATGCAGGTGGCTCACAGGGGGTTGTAACAGCATCTCTGCTTTGGCTTACCTTGAAGCCCTGTGTGGAGATGACCCATGGGCAGCTGTGTAAATAGCTCAGACCCGAGTTGTCCATAAACCACAGGCCAGAAAGGGCAGTGCCGCATCATTCAGAGAAGCGAAACCTGAGCTGATCCTTGAAATACCCCGACAAATATGCCCTGAGTCTTAATCCAAACCACTATGCAGTTGCCTGAGAAAGTAAGATAAAGAGAACCTGGAGGGTTTCAGTGGTGGTTCAGGCTGAAAACCCAGTGTATCCAGATGCTATAAGCCACTGAGGCATAGTCTTGCCAACAGTCATGTAAATCAGGGGATAAAACACCTAAGGTTTGAGCTAGAAATTGGGAAGTTGCCTCTCCATTGCTACATCATGTCTGTATGGAGACCCTTCCCCCTTGCTTGGGACACTGGCCAATGTCACTTTCCTGGGTTTGAGAGCCCTTACCTGGAAGGGTAAGGGAATATTTTGCACACTGTAAGTTTGTAACTTCTGGCAATTAACTAACACACATAATTAGTGTTGTTATAGTGTATTCTTGCTTTTAAGTTGAAACAGCACATTCTTCCATTGTATCCATGAAAACCTGCAAAAATGGTGCATTAAACCTGTGTTTGCTTGCTGTGAGTAAAGCTCAAATGGATTGTTTGCTTGAGCCTTGCAGTCCAGTCTCTTATTGCCATAAGGGGTAGTGACAAAGCTCTGTAGAGCAGCAAATAGAGAGAAGGAAGTCTGAAAAAGATTTTCTTGATTTCTCCTGCTGTGCCTGAATGCCCAGACTGAGTTGCCCAAATACTAAACGCTGCAAGGGTGCAAAGCACACTGAGCAGGATAACACCCCGGGCTCACATTCACAAGGCAAAGGATGACGTGCTGTGACCTTAGGAGATCTTTGCTCTTTTCAGCATTCTTACTCACCCATGTTGAACTAATGCACTGCCACAGTCTGCTACAAAACATTACGGTGATCGTCCTGGGATGAGCATGAAGGAAGCGTACAGGAGTGAAGCAGGGACATCTGACAACTCTGTACCTCCAGAGTTACAGTTTAAGCTGAACTGAAGGACAAATTGTTTTTCTTCACCACTGGTCTTCTGAGAGCAAGGAACAGAAACTCTCATTGCTATGCTGTTGCATATTTAAACTGCAAAGCAGCTCCAGCCTTCCCATCAGGAATGATGTTATGAGTCATTGCTCTGCAACTCCTGAAGATCTGCTTGTTCATACTGCAATTGCTTGTAATGTACATCAGCCAAGTGCTGCATTTCTCTAACCCAAATGTGTTCATTTAATCAGCCACCAGATTTAGTTAATGACCACCACACATGCAAACTCCATGACTCACCATGTGTCACAGGGGCACCCACAAACCCAACAGCAGCCTCTGTCCAGAATGGGGGTTTATTGCAAGCAAAGCTGCCCAGCACTCCTTCTGACCAAGTGCCAGTGCAGGGGGCTGCTGGGAATTAACTACCACACAACTAATTCCTAAACCTTAAGGAAAGAGCAACCGAACTGGGCACACACTCACTGATCAAGGGGAAACCTCCCACACCAGAGTGCCCAAGGTATCACTCACCCAAAGTGGAGGTGAGGCTCACTCAATCCAGAGAGACTCCCTCAATCCATGGAAGTGTCCTTGGACGGTGTGTCCAAGGGGAGGGTCCGACTGCCAGGCCCTCTGCTCTGAGAGGAACCAACTCCTCTGATTCTCAGGCAGGACCCCATTTTTACCCTAGCTGAGGGTGTATCGTGGTCATTCTAATTGGCTGGGGGGCAAACCCAGACAAAACCCCTATCAAACCCAGACCCTGAGCTTGTTAACTAAGAGTCCAGACCCTGAGATGCCTGTCAGTCATCATGACATGCAGGTTAATGACCAAGGCACCAAACCCCAAACTGCTCTGGCACACCCTGTTTGTCTGTTTTCTCTGTCAAGGAGGCTGCCGTGCCCTACCACTTGGTTTATTAGACCCAGGACCCAACTCAGATGGCTTGAACTTGCCCAGCAGCAGCAGCAGGAAAGGGTGGACTCCTCTGCTGCTACTTTTATGTCTAAAGCTGGAAATAAGAGTTCACTTTTTGTCACATGTACAATTTTCATCTGCAATCTTTCTTCTCCTTGTTGGGATGCCAACTACTCACTGAAGGTGCTGGCTTTTCTGTTTCCAGCATTAATTTCATAACACCTTGTGTGGAGCTGTAATAGGCTGGATGGTGGAAGAAGAGAGGGAGATGATTTGCTCCCTTAGCATTTAGGGCCACCCCATGCGTATCTCAACGACTGCAGAGTAGCTGGAGATCTGATAATGTTTTGCAGGTTGGTGCTTAAATGGTATTTTTCTGCTATGAGATACCTTCAGATCCCGAAATCCTCCCTCCTCTCTGAGTTATGCCTGACTGCCAAGAAAATACATGTCCATCAGAGTCAATGAGCTGGACTAACCTTGCTCTCAGGGGCCAGAGGTATCCCCATCTAACTGCAGTGCTTCACAGTCTGGGGTGCCTGCAGGAGAGAGAGGCACCACACACAGGAAGGCTTCTTTTTTTCTATTATTTGCAAAGGCTGTTCGAACTGTGAGGTCCTACAAAGCTGGCCAAAGGCTGCTGACGATGCCTGCAGTATCAATCCAAGGTGTACAACACTGCAGCAGTATGTTCAAATGCTCTTGACAGGATGAGTGAACTCAGCTGCAGAAAGTGGAGGAGCAGCCCCCCAAGAGGTCCTGAGGCTCCTGAAGAGCTTTGTTTCGTGTTAAAGTGACTATATGCCATTCTGCCTTGGTGCCACATTAACAAGACTCCTATACTTTCCATTACTTGCTGTTGTCTTGCAAGCAGCTATTTTACTCAATTACACTACAAAATGACATCTGTTTAGTAAGTAGTTCCAGCCAAACCTTCTTTTCTTGCCTATCAGAAACACAAACATTGATCCTGCTTTAACGTGAAATAAGTGAGCCATTTCCAGATATTCTGCCACATGTGACCCTGGGTCCAAAGCCGGCACTCTATATCCCCTCTGCTCCCTAGCCAGACCCCACAGTCCTATCTCATGCTCTTTCCTGCGGTCATCTTATGGAAATATTTTCTTTACATTTTCGTCTCACCAGTACTGTTGAGAAACTATAGCAGGGCAGAAATTCATCCCCAATTATTAGGCTGCATTTTACTGAGGGAAAGGCAAACCCAAACAACTCTTTCTTCCAGAGAAATAAAGACACAGCAGGAATGAGAACTCCAGGCAGGATCAGATGTTTTCTGGGGTGAGATACCATCTGATTAAATCACCATCTCCTGCAGAGGATAATCCTCTGTGAAGTAAAATATTGCCAGGGAGCTCCATACACACACAAGGAGGGGATAAGTCAGGGAACTCCAGCACTGCCCGTGACCTCCCCAACAGGCACACAATCCCCCATGGGGTCCCAGCCTGGCCAGTAGAGCCAGGGATAGGACAGGATCCTCAACAGCCCCAGACACAGTGAGGGGATGAACAGCAACCATGGTACCTCTAGGAAGCCCAATCTGGAGCAGGAGAAGAAGCTGAAAACAAAGCTACAAGGCAGGTCCAAGGTCCATGCAGGCAACAGGGACACATCTAACACAGCTCAGCCAGGAATAGGAGACCTAGGCTTGAGTTTAAGTGAGGTCCTAGGCCATAAGTAGAAGGTGAATGGGTGACAGGTGTGGGGCAGTTAACACCCATGAGTGCCCTTTGGGCCCTCAGGTGCTGTGTGAACTGTCATACTGCCTGAGGAGCTTGGAGCAGGCTTCAGTGCTGGCTGGAACACTATTTTTGGAAAGCCTGTGCAGACAGTAAAGGTGTGGGAGTGAAAGTACACCCAGTCATGCACTTTCTTTCATTGAAAGAGGGGAGGCTGGATGCTGAGAGTGATTTGCAGGTAATTACTGGGTTGGTGAAGTCAGGCAACCTGCTGGTGTTTCTCTGCCCATGTGGCTGTGTGCTCTTTGTGTCCCAGCAGCTCAGTCCTGCCCCCCTCCCCCTCCCAGGTAATTCCCAACAGGTTCCTCCCCAAAGGAATAAAGAAAAGCTGCTGAATGTCCAGGGGAGCTGCCTTCACCATATGCCAGACCTCCATCATTGCGTCTCTACCTTCCTGCACTGATCACCTTCCTGCACTGATCACTTTCCTTCCACCACATTTCTTATTTAAACCTAAGCATCCCCTAGCTCCTATTTCAGGTGACCAAGACTTTGGTTTTGATTTTTCTGCCCTGTGTTTGGGTAGGAATCCTCTGCAATTTGTAATACAAGAACTGACTCCAGCTTCAACTCCTCAGATCAATAAGAAACCCAGATAATATTCCATCTCCAACACTAGCAAGAAGCCTGGGAAAGAGTGTAGGAACATGGCATTATTAGTAGTATATTACTCTCCAGATAGTCATCTTGGCTCCAACTTATTCCTTGTTTGAGGATACAGTTTTTGTGACTCCACCTATTAGATGCATTGTCCCAAACTGGATGCTTATTGACAGCTTTCAATTTACAGCTATGTTTTGAGTTAAAATTGTAACATAATTTTATTTGTAGGTAGTTTTATATGCCTGCAAACATGTTGTATTGTCACGTATGTAATTGCTGAGGGTAATTTCATGTAATGTCAGGTATGTAACCACTGACATGCAGTTCATGTCTTTGTACTGGTTCATCCCAATACACACATTTCTGAAGTTCCTTAATTCATCTCTTTTTGCACCCCATCTTCTGAGCCAAATATTAAAACTTTGCACCCTGTGTCAATCTGCCTGTCCATCTGTTGAGAGGATGTCAGAGAATGTGGCTGTAGGAAGATCTTTGATGCAAGCCACTGTGTGCCCCTTCCTTGGCAATGTTGGTTGTTCTAAAATGTTTTTCCTGCTCTCACCATCTTGGTGTTCCCCTGCTCACAAGATGTCCCTGCTGCAGTTGCAGAGGTGGTGGCTGAGCAGGGAAGATTGTGAACTGCCTGCACCATGCCCAGCTCATCCGTTGCAGGCATGCTTACCAATGGAAGATCTTGCTGGACTTCTTCCTATCAGCAGCCTTACCTGACTGGAGAGTTGTTGCTTTGGTCTGCATCTTATACAGCTGGGATTTTTTTTTTTTTTTTTCCATTTGTTGCTGAAATTAGAGCATGGTGGCCTCTTGACACCACAGACAAAGTTGCTTGAGCCTTGTTGGTCCATGCATTACAGGACTTGTGGTGATGCCATGTCTACATCTGCATCTGCAGTCATGACTCCATTTCAGTCAGCATCCCCCATGGGCAGCTGTGGGACAGGCCCACAGTGGGGCAGAAGGGTGGTTTGCTTTCAGAGTAGGATGAATTCCTCAGCCGTTATTGTGCTCTGCACCTCCACCCCAGCCTCAAAGGCTGGGAGTGACACATGCAGCCTTCCCCTGTCTTACTGAACGTTCTGGTGGGACCCCAGCACTGACCCTGCTCTGAGCAAGGGCTTGGACTAGAGACCTCTTGAGAGCTCTTCCGGTGTGAATTATCCTATGAACATATGAACATTACAACACAAGGTTTTGAACTAGTTTAGTCTGTTATTTTAAATCTGAGGCCTCACCTCATTGTGTTTTAAATAAGAATTAGTGAATTTAAAAAGCTGGACTCAGCTGTGGTATTTTGTCTTTCAGCTTTTTACTAAGTAATGAACTGTGTGTATATGTAGTGTGTGTTGGTCTCTAGGTGCTTTCTTCCACCAGACACATTTTAGCAGCTTCCTTGAAGGGCTCTTCTTCATGTCATTGGTCCTTGGATCTAGCTGAGTCCAGAGCCCTGTTTTGAGAGTCCATGGTAGCTACCCTCTGACATTAGAGAGTAGATGAAGGCAAGGCCAGGAATAACAAGCAGGAGCTGCATTTCCCTGCAGTGCAGGCTTCCCCTACAGTGTCTTGCCTTGTCCTCACTGGGACTTCTCTTGTCTGGAAATTACTCTTGGTCGGGCTGCTGAGGTGGCCCGGGCAGAGCGGCACCACCGGCGGCAGAGCTGAACGAGGCGGGAAGGCGCCGACGGCTGCTCCCCGAGACCATCCCCAGTCAGAACAGAAGCCCTTGGGCAGCTCCGAGGGGCTGCCCCTGGGGAGCCCCTGCTCGGGGCCATTCCCTGCTGAGGGGAGCAGAGGCCCCGGGTGCCGCCCGCATCCCTCCCCCAGGGCAGCGCTGCCTCCCTGGGGCCCGGCTTAGAGACATCGCCAGCAGCTCCCTGTTCTGGTCCGGCCCTCGGATTGTTACCCGCTGCTGGTTACGCAGGTTGGCAGCCGTGAGGCTGTGGGCGGAAGTCCAAGAGCGATTAACAAGGACTTTAGGCGGGTGGTTGGAGGATGAGGAGCACAGGTGGGGTTCTCCTCAACCGCTTACGTGGCAGGAGGAATACTGAGAGAAGCAGAACACACCCCATTAACAGGTGGCTCGGAGACCAGTGACACCGGGGGAATTTTGGTGTTTTTATTATGACCACGGGCTGGTTTACAAGAGCCCAGGCTGCTGGCAACAGATGGACAAAGCCTGTCTCAAAGGGGGAAAAGGGTCCTGGGGCAAGAGCTATCGGGGCTCATTGAAAGGTCTTTAAAGTAGACTTGAAGGGGAGTGGGGATGAAACTGGGCTTGCTAGAGAGAAGACTGAGAGCAGCAGGCCAGTACCTGTGGGGCAGTGTGGCAGTGAGGTCTTGCAGTTGCTGTTTCAGTGAAGGTGGGTGATGATGGTCCATGTGGCAGCAAAGACCCAAGAGTTGGTAGGCTGGTAACTATTGAAGTTTCTGAGAACTGTCTGGTGGGAACTGGGGCTTCTCCCTCCGAGAAAGTGTCAGGACCATTAGCCCAGGTGAAGTGCGTGCAGCATGGACAACAAGCAGGAGGAACTGGTGGCCATACTACAGTGAGAAAACTATGATGTTGCTGCCATCACATGCCATTTACAAGACAACCAGGCAATTAGGCAAGTCAGCATGGATTCATGAAACGCAGGTCTTGCTTAACAAACCTCATCTTCTATGAAAAAGTGACCCACTTGGTGGATGAGGGCAAGGCTGTGGATGTTGTTTACCTGGACTTACTAGCTAAGGACTCCTTGGAATTAAACCTTGCAAGAGAGATAAAGGACAAGAGAAAGGGCTTCTTCAAATACACTGCAGGTAAAACTAATACTAGAGGCAGTGTAGACCTGCTGATGAATGAGGTGGGTGCCCTAGTGACAGAGGATAAAAAGAAGGTGCAGTTACTGAATGCCTTCTTTGTCTCTGTCTATACTGCTAGAGGCTCCCCTGAGGAGCCCCAGACCCCTGGGGCCCCAGAGGAAGTCAAGATAAAGGAGGAGTTTGCCTTGGTTGATGAGGACTGGGTTAGGGACCAGAGAAGCAATCTGGACATCCATATATCCATAGGTCCTGATAGGACGCACCCGCAGGTGCTGAGGTAGCTGGCAGAAGTCATTGCTAGGCCATTCTCCATCATCTTTGGGAAGTCATGGGAAACAGGAGAGGTGCCTGAGGACTGGACGAAAGCAAATGTCATTCCAGTCTTCAAAAAGGGCAAGAAGGAGGACCCAGGTAACTACAGACAGGTCATCCTCACCTCCATCTCTGGAAAGGTGATGGAACAACTTATCCTTGGCACTGTCTCTAAGCATATCAAGGATAAGAGGATCATTAGGGGCAGTCAACATGGCTTCACCAAGGGGAAGTCATGCTTGACCAACCTGATAGCCTTTTACGAGTCCATAACCAGGTGGATAGATGATAGTAAAGCAGTGGATTTGGTCTGTCTTGATTTCAGTAAAGCATTTGACACCATCTCCCACAGTATCCTTGCAGCTAAACTGAGGAAGTGTGGTCTGGATGATTGGGTAGTGAGGTGGATTGTGAACTGGCTGAAGGAAAGAAGCCAGAGAGTCGTGGTCAATGGGACAGAGTCTAGTTGGAGGCCTGTATCTAGTGGAATCCCTCAAGGGTTCGGTACTGGGATCAGTACTGTTCAATATATTCATCAGCAACTTGGATGAGGGAACAGAGTGCACTGTCAGCAAGTTCGTTGATGATACAGAACTGGGAGGAGTGTCTGACACACCAGCAGGCTGTGCTGCCATTCAGCGAGACCTAGACAGGCTGGAGAGTTGAGCAGGAAGAAATAAAATGAAATACAACAAGGGCAAATGTAGAGTCTTGCATCTGGGAAAGAATAACCCCATGTACCAGTATAGGTTGGAGAGCAGCACAGGGGAAAGGGACCTGGGGGTCCTGGTGTACAGCAGGATGACCATGAGCCAGCAATGTGCCCTTGTGGCCAAGAAGGCCAATAGCATCTTGGGGTGTACTAGGAGTGTGGTTAGTAGTTTGAGAGAGGTTCTTCTCCCCCTCTGCTCTGCCCTGGTGAGGCCACATCTGGAATATTGTGTCCAGTTCTGGGCTCCTCAGTTCAAGAAGGACAGGGAACTGCCTGAACGAGTCCAGTGCAGAGCCATAAAGATGATGAAGGGAGTGGAGCATCTCCCTTACGATGAAAGGCTGAAGGAGCTGGGTCTCTTTAGCTTGGAGAAGAGGAGACTGAGGGGTGACCTCATTAATGTTTATAAATACGTAAAGGGTG
>WUAM01000323.1:45706103-45764155 GCA_024336885.1 Actenoides hombroni | reverse complement strand
GGCAGGCGTGGGGCTGTGGGCGGAAGTCCAAGGGCAATTAACAAGGACTTTAGGCGGTTGGTTGGAGGATGAGGAGCACAGGTGGTGTTCTCCTCAACCTCTTCCGTGGCAGGAGGAACACTGAAAGGAGCAGGAGAACACAC
Source organism: Actenoides hombroni (assembly GCA_024336885.1). Classification (NCBI taxonomy): domain Eukaryota; kingdom Metazoa; phylum Chordata; class Aves; order Coraciiformes; family Alcedinidae; genus Actenoides; species Actenoides hombroni. The sequence goes on along the minus strand of WUAM01000323.1, from coordinate 45,764,012 downwards.
CCCATTAACAGGTGGCTCAGAGGCCGGTGACACCGGGGGAATTTTGGTGTTTTTATTATGACCATGGGCTGGTTTACAAGAGACAGGTGAGGCAGCGGGGTGTCCTTCTATGTCAGGGAGGGATATGAATGTCTACAACATAATAATGGAGATGACAGGGGTGAATGTTTATGGGTAGGAACCAAGGGGAAGGCCAACAGTGCAGATATCATGGTGGGAGTTTGTGACAGGCCCCACTATCATCATGATGAGACTGATGAAATGCTCTATAAGCAGTTGGGAGAGGTTTTGCAATTGCTACCCCTTGTTCTCACGAGGGATTTTGACTTCCCAGATGTGTGCTGGGAATATAAAACAGCAGAGAGGGAACAGTCCCAGAGGTTCTTGGAGTGTGTGGAAGACAACAGCTGATGCAGATGGTGAAGGAGCCAAGTAGAAAAGGTGTCCTTCTCTACCTACTGCTTGTTAAGAGAGAAGGACTTGTAGGAGATAGAACAGTTTGAGGCCATTTTGGGCTTAGTGATCATGAAATAATAGAGTTTTTAATTCTCTGAGAAGTAAGGAGGCAGGGTCAGCAGAACTGCCACCTTGGACTTCTGTAGGGAAGACTTTGTCCTGTTCAGGAGATTGGTTGTCAGTGTCCCTTGGGAGGCCATCCTGAAGGACAAAGGAGTCCAGGAAGGCTGGGCACTCTGCGAGAAGGAAATCTTAAAAGCGCAGGAATGGGCCACCTCCATGTCCTGAAAGATGGGCCAGTGGGGAAGAGGCCGGCCTGGCTGGATGGAGAGCTCTGGATGGAACTCAGGAACAAAAGGAGAGTTCATGGCCTTCGGAAAAGGGGGTGGCCACTCAGGAGAACCACAAAGACATAGTGAAGCTATGCAGGGAGAAAATCAGAACGGCCAAAGCCCAACTAGAACTCAATCTGGCTACTGCCAGAGGAAAAGGCTAAAGTACTTAATGCCACCTTTGCCTCAGTCTTTAATAGCAGGACCAGTTGTTTGCTGGGTAGCCAGCCCCTCGAACTGGAAGATAGGGATGGGGAACAGAAGGAGGTCAGCTCTGGAGTTCAGTGAAAACCCTCCAGGCAGGTCCCAGGTGGACTGCATGGACCAGCTGGGTGTGAGTCCCACAAACAACTGCACAAATGTACTTAGTTGTGGCATCTAGGCTTCAACCCTAGAAATATCTTTTTGTTTTGTTTTGGTTTTTGTTTTGTTAAAAGAACATGCTTTGCACTCTGACAGATGCTGTTTTCATAGAATCATAGAATGGTTTGGGTTGGAAAGGACCTTAAAGATCAGCTAGTTCCAACTCCCTTGCCATGGCAGGGACACTTCCCATTAGACCAGATTGTTCAAGGCCACATCCAACCTGGATTTGAATACATACAGTGATGGAGCATCTTCACATTTTCCATCCATTTTGGAAGTGGATAGCTGAGCCTGCTGCCTGCAGTGTGGTTGTGAACAAGATTCACGGTGAAGGAACATGTCTGTGGTGCAGAAACACTTGCATGAATACCAACAGCCCTGCTCTGGTACATTCTTCCAAGGTGTTCTTCTAACATCACCTGCTTGCATGAATCACAAGCCACAAGAGAAGCGAGAGCCAGCATTAACACTGTGGCATCGGGAAAGGCTACCAGCAAATCAGACAACTCTGAGCTTTTGCATACCTGTTTCCATGCACAAAGCAGAAGCCACATCATTGGTGCTCATATTGAAACAAGGGAATGATCCTTGTCCTTGCCAGCATGTGTTTTGGGGTTGGTCACAGTCACCTTAGTTATCATGATGTAGGAAAACATAACGTACCTTGTGAGGAGATTTTACAGCAACCTGGGGCACAGCTTTGCAGGAGGTTTCAGAGAAGGAATGGGAGCCACAGCTGCCACACAGCCGGAAAGAAACCCAAGCACAATTGTAGCCAAGGTCCCTTGCCAGCAATTCAGGTGGTCTTTCTGCTTCACATGTGGCAACACCAAAAAATGGGAGGAGACACCAATGAAAAGGTAGACAGGCTTTTAATGGCATGATCAAGAATCCCCTTTTAATAACAAACCTAATGACAACTGTGTCTGATATGAACAAGAAATGGCATCATTTATTATTTTTTTTAAGATGTGATCTGAAGTTATGACAAATGCCAGGTGGATCTGTACACAGACGGGGCCTCTGTGATACATGCCAGATTTTTATGGCCAAGAAATTTGCCATGCAGTTGAACCGGATTGTGGTTCCTTGGTCAGAGTCGTACATTCTGTTTGCAGTGTGTAAACATTCTCCAGCTGCTTTCTCAAAGAATGCAAAGAAGATATGTAGAGAGATTTAGCCTTGGGACCCAGTTGCTTTTCCAGGCAGGCAGTACCAAGGAGCAGAAGTCCGGTCTCCAGGCCAAAAGACTTTGTTAGACTGTGCCAGAAGTGAAGGAAAACAGTGTCGGTGCGCCAGATACAATGTCTGAGTGTAGAGTCACATGCTATCATGTTAAAAGGAGATATACAAAATTAACTGCATTTCCAGCTCCAATTCCTGTCCAGAGAAGCAGCAGCCCAGGTCCTATAGCACAGCAGTGTCACTGACACTGGTTTTCACACGCGCTGTTATGACTGGACTTCTTGCCTAAACCCCCGTGTCCTGCAGAGCTCATGGCACCATCGGCAGGTGATGGTCTGAGAGCCTCTGCCTGGCACCCCAGCAGCCATTTACACAAGTGTTGAGTAAACATCAGCCCCTGCCTCCTCCAGGAACCCTGTGTCAGACCTCCTTGCACTCGTGGCAGAGGCAGTATGAGGCAAGCCAGAGCCAGGGCAGCTACTGGCAAGTCCCAACCCAATACCAGCCCAGCAGTACCTTCATCAAAGCCGAGATCTCACTCCTGCAGCTTCCTTTGGTCTAGAAGCTAAGATCAGGAGGAGTTTTCACCTTGGTCCCTACCAGTAACACACCTCTGGATTTGCTGTGGTAGCTCCCTTCCTCCTTTCAGCACAGAGGGCATCAATGCATACTTAAAATCTGCTTTCCAAACACTTGCAGCTCCAGAAATAAAAGGGATCATGTTCTTTCTTATAACGTAAAACACCAGCCTGCATGGTGCAGGGCCTGCTGCACAGGTTGGTGGCCAAGTCTGCCTCAAGCTTTGCAGAAATCTAGGAGGGCTTCAATCCCCCAGCTAGAGAGGGACTGGCCTGCAGTGAGTACACAGTATCTTGAAAGAGAAGATTTGCTAGAGGAGGTATATGAGGAATGAGGGTTTAGGAGGGTTATGGCATATAAATCAGGGCCAGAGCTCACCACAGCTTGCAACAGGGACTATTCTGTGGTCTCACAAAGATACCAACCCCAACACTTAATGGAGATGCTGCCAACCTGTATTAACATCAACTGGCTCTGCTGTTGACTGTCAGCGTGGTCCCAGCCCTTTGGATTGCAACAACAGGCTGAGGAAGAGCAAAGCAGCCATTCAGGGTTCTGCAGAGGATCTTGGGAGCCCATGGGCACCTTCCCAGTATCAGTGGTACAGTCATGCACCACAAGAGGAAAGAGCCTGAACAGGAGCCCAAACTCTCCCTCATGTGCAGATGTTGGAGTAGCTGGCAAACAGACGGATTCAAAGGTGGTTGCAAACTCCCAAGTGGTCCCAGTGTTCTTTGTGAAACCAGCTTAGCACTGCTGGACCACGGGCATGTTTCAGTTAAGCCAGAAGAAATTAATTTGAAACCAAACTCATGTCCACTATGAGACTTTTACTGTATTCATAAGATTAATTTAACTGCTGTTGATTGATGTGTGGGGCAAGGCCTTAGATGGGCATTGGTGTCTGTGCACATGGAATAGTGGTGGGATCATGCCACAGGTCAGTGGCATACAGAGAAGAAAGAGGTGTGCTAAAGGACCATCGAGCTGCTACTGGAGCTGGTCAGGCTATCAACAGATACTTAGCCATCTTCTTAGAGAGGATTTACACTGAGAAAACACCTCTGTGTTGGAAAGGAGAAACATCAAAGATTTTCTTGCCCCAACACAGCTTCCTTTGGATTGAAGCATTTCACTAGCAAACCATGCTTGTGTTAGTCAAGGGCAGCCAAGTGAGCAGGCTGATCCTCCAGACTCCGATCCATGCCACACAACAGATGTGTGGCAGTCCACCAATTATTACAACTCTAATGGCAAGCCTGATGGCTGCCAGTCATCCAAGCCAGGGTGTTTTGACCTTGGTTCATGCTTGGGCGAGTGGAGCCTCTCAGCTCACATGTGCTTTGGTAGAGTGGCACCCTGATCCTCCATCCACATCCACCACACACAGCACTCAGTCCTGCACACATCAGAAGTCACATAGCATCAGGGCACTTATTTGAAGGTAGCAGGATCCTTTTCAATCTTTAGCCACTATATATAATGGACACTACTTATATTATATTGTTATAATTATATATATATATATTATTCTTTACTTAGAAAGGGCAAGCAAAGTCTCCTGCCTCTCACAGGTTCAGAAGCACAACCGACTCAGAGACTCGGTCTCAATCTGCTACCAAAACACCTTTTGCACCACGACAAGCAGAAGTGTTTGTGCTGCAAACCAGACAAATCAGTTAAGAAGCTCCATCCATGTGCTCAAGCCCCTCCATTGCATTAACCTGACTGGTGCCATTGGTCCTTTTGCTCCCTCTGCTTATATAACCTGTCGTCACACTGGCTTAGTGCTGAGAACTGTCTTTCAGTGTCACTTGGCACACTCATGCCCCCCCCACCCTGTATCCCTGTTTCTTTGCAAACATCTCCTGACCAGACAGCAGCCATCGACTCACTTTTACCAGCCAGCATGCCATCCTCTCAGCTGGCAGATAAGAAAGCAGGTAGGACCTTTGCAGACCGTAGTAAAGTGAAGACTCTCAGCAGTTTGCTTTATCTCATGATACCAGGCAATCCCAAAAAACACTTAGGGTCCCAACACACATGTGACCCCACAATACTCCCCCGAACAAGTCCTATCTGTTCCTACTGCCCATGCACAAGCATGCACAGATGCAGCATGGTGGCAGGCTGTCCCAGGAGCCTGCTCAAATTAGACATGGACACAACCATCTGAGCCGGCCAGGACAGACAGCAAAGAGAACCACAGAGTGTCAGGCTGTTCCCAGAAATGCCCACAAATGTGAGAAAGTGCTGAGAAGCTTGCTTCACCTCTCTTGACTCCAAACAGTTTTCTTTACTCATCCTAGCCATTCCCTCTGCTCTGGTCATCTTGATCTTCTCTTCAGTCTTCTCTTCTTTCTTCGCAGTGAAGGAAGGATGCAGCCACACACCAACAGCAGTGTTTGAGCAGCCCTGTGTATCCTCAAGGCCTGACAGAGCTTGCACACCATGTTTGATGGCAGAGAACAGCAGGGTCTTGCTTCTCCTGCCTTTCTGGGATGCGACAGCCCACCATGTCCTGTAATGCCAGACTGGATTGTCTGAGATCCCTCAAGCGGCTAACATCTCCCTAACATCACAGGCCTCATCCCCTCCTGCCCACAAACATGATTTTCCATGTTTGCTTCAACTATGGCAGGTACCCTTCCAGCCTCCCTGCAGGGTAGAGGAAGAGAGAGGATGAGAGGTCCCAGATGAGTTGTCGACCCTTTTGGAGGGCTGTTTTCATGTAACTCTAACAAAAAGTCCACCTATCTCCCAGAAAAATCCTCCAGAGAGTCACACAAGAGGAATGGGAGCTTCTGCAACCAGGGTGTGCTGTGTACCCCAAGTGACAGGAGTACCCTGGGGTCACACTCATCACTGAGCTTTTGAAGGGCAGAACCTTGAAAATCAGAGCCAGGGAGAAGATCTGGAGCAGCACTTGCATGGCAGGGGCTTTCCTGGATCCCTGCGCTGGCACTTGAAAAAGGTATCAAGACATCACCTGTTGTACCATGTGGGTTTCTAACAGGGGCCTTACAAGCATGCCCAGGCTAGGAAGCACCCTGTGACCAACTCTGCCAGCAAAAGGCATCTCTGAGGACCACCTCTTGTTAGCAAATTCTTGATATCCACTTGACTGGAAAAGCCCAGCACCAAAGGTCCTGTAAAAATAACTTCAGTGAAGGCATGAAAGAGGCAATGTGACATCCAGCCAAGATCACAGCATCACTTGCCACCAGGAAAGGTCCCAGAGCAGGTCCAGAGACCCAGACCTGTGGGATACACGGGGACAGTCAAGCCTTGCAGGATCGACCCTTAAAAACCTTTCAGTGACCGTGTCTGTCAGCTCCTGTGCAGGCTCCCTGGAGAGAAAGCATTGCTGCAGCCAGCCAGCTTTCACTGCTGTCACACCTGATGGCACAGCCCACTCTCATCCAAAATGACCAAGGGACCACCATGCTGTTGACACACACTCCTGCTGTCTTCCATGTCAGGGACAGCTGGGAAAGAGGACCATACTGGGGCAGGGAGGCTAGTAGCACAACTTCAAGGAGAGATAACTCATGCCAGTCCCAGATCCCTGTGGACCCAGCTGCACCCTCAGCCCAGCCGTGTCAAACAACACTGGGAAAGCCTTTTATTTTCTATGCTGGAAATCTTTCACTGGCTTTCTGAAACCTGTGGGACCTGCCTGGTGGCTCTCCAGTGTGTGACAGCTTTGGCATGAGTCTGGCAGGACCAGGAATCTATGGCACCACAAAGAGAGATGATACCTTGGTGTGACCAACATCCTGCCTGCTGTTTGTGGATGGATCATGGTAGGAAGACCTCTTAGAAGAAAGTTAGGTTTCTCAGAAAACCTTTTAATAAGAAAAAGTCACCACATTCCAGTGAAAGACTTCACTAGACAGTTGGTTCACAGCTAAAAGCCTGCCCGATTTCTTCATCTGCTGTTCTCGGCTGCTCCGTCTTCCCTGCTTTCATGTGCCAGATGGAAGATCTCTGCCCTGGAACTTCCTTCCTGACATGGGTATAGCTGGGAAACAGAAAGCACGCCTTTAAACGTTCTCTTGAACAAATGCATTGATTGTGCTTCTTAGGCCTTATCAGGCCTCCCATGATAAGGTAGGTTTGCCCACCCTGTTAATAGTCCTGTAGCCTTCTTTCCAAGCTCTTTCAATGTTACTTTTGGCATGTGCCTCTAAGATCAGGATGGACTATCTGGTAAAGGCTTCATGGCAAATTCTTACTATCTGAGCACTCTAAAATGAGTAGTCCTCCAACAAATTCAATAGGAGTGTTGTTATGGTTTATACTTCTGGAAATAATCTGTGTTAGGGTTTATTCTGTTTTCTAGTTTATAAACATGCAGGGCATATTTAGGTTGTAGTTTCACCCACACTTCAAACTCACAGAAATTTTAAAGTGCCACCAGAGGAAGTGATCACGTTTTCTGTCCTCTCCCTCACTTCTGTTGCGTGACCAAATGCTGAACCAGCCTGATGAACTGAACCCGATGAAAACAGAAACAGCAAACCAGAGTGCTTCGTGTCATGCTGGTCAGCATTTCCAGCCACTTCACCAAAGAGCTGCCCCAGTGTAAGGGGGAGGGATGATGCCATGAAGCAACTGGGACTTGGAGAGACCACCACTTTTGGTGGCAACATCAGCTCAGTCCATCAAACCACAACCTGACCTTGGAGTTCCCAATGCTTTGTCTCTTCGGAGACAAAGACAAACATGTTTTTAAACTAGAAGCTGTGCTTCTTACTGTACCAGGCTGAACAATGTCAGTGAAGAACAGCAAACGCTTTGAGCTAGATGAAATAAATTCTTAGCATTGGCAAGACTGAGACTGTCATATAAAGAGTTAATTCCTGTCACCTATTTCTAGAAATTTCCCTGTTCGGATGTCCAAGGAGTACACTCTTCTCCCAGCCACCCCATCACAGTTCTCATGCTCCTTTCCAAGAACAGTTTCTGTATATGTGAATAACTTCAGGATTCCTCAGACTCAATGGCCATCAGTATGGCTGTTTGTATCTAACGTTCTAATGAATCCAAGTTACTACTGTCCAGATTCCTCTATCAACCTTTGTTATCTGCAAATAGTAAATATTTGCAGCTAAGGTGCACCTGCAGGAATCAATGTACAGGGCAGCCGTATTTTTCTCCTGCCTCATGCAAAGCCTCTTTAAGTCATGACAATAGTGTGAAGCCTGCAGTATTTGGCTCTGGAGTGTTTCCTTCTGTTAGGTGCAGAGAAAATTTTGTGACTACTTCAAGAACTCATTAAGCTCAGACAGATTTCGTCCTCCTGACTTTCATTTTCAAACCTTCCTCATTAGTCTGGGGGCTAAAAAGTTGGTTGATTTAGTTGTAGCTGAGCACTAAGCTTCTGCTCCGATAAGATTATTTGAAGAGCACAGCCCTTGCTTTTATGTTCACATTGTTAGTTCTCACACAACGTGTGGAAGAGCTGAGCACCGAGGAAGAGAAAGACATAAACCTGACCTCTGCAACTCAGCCCACTGTACTCTCAGCTAGAAATGTGCAAGGTACCCACGGCGTGCCAGCAAACCTCTCCTTGCAAAGCAGCAGCTTTTGAGTATACTATAGGATAATAATTTCCCACCCTGCCGTGTAGGAGAACTTTCAGCCACAGTGCCAATATTCACAAACACCAAGAGCATGACAATAAAGCACAAGGAATTTAGGTGCGAGGGGCACCCAAGCTAAAGGCATCCAGTGACTATTCACATCTTCAGGATGGAGCTGTGTTTGGTGGCCTGTGGGTCGGTGGCACCAACCACACTCGGGTTGAGAGGAACCACCAGTGTTGGGAGATGTGGCCTCCACAGACCACAGTTTGGTATTTGAGACAGAAGCGGCTGCAGTGTGCTCCCTTCTACACCAATTAGCAGACACTCTTTATTTCCTAGCAAGCTGCCAATACATCTCCACTTCCATCTAAATACCCACCACATCTGAAACAGCAGCAGTTTCACTGAGCAGTAATGCCAGATGGCCTCCTCTGTGGGACAAGCTGGAGCAGGTAGGAGCATCCAGCGAGACCTGCCTGTATCCCATTCCAACCTGCAGAGGCATCTGTGGAAAGAAGAGCTCTCTCCACCCTGCCCCTGCTCTTAGCACACGAGGATGCATCCATCCCTCTTGGCTAAGCTGGTGACAATCCCTCGCTAACAGAGGTGGCAGGAGGCGAGCCAACACTCAGGGAGATGGTGGCAGCCAAGGCTGGCATTTTCCCAGCGAGGAGAGAGGAAGGAGCTGCCTTCAGGACAGGAGTCTTCCTCTCCAGCAGGCCTCGCTCTCGCCACCTCTGCTCCTCTTTCCAAAGCCGCGGGCGGTGATGGCAACTGGTATTGCTAACTGAGAGAGGGGAATGCCTGGGGCGGGAGGAGAGTCAGGCACAAGGCAGGCTGCCTGGGTCGCTGCTTGGTGCTGTGTGTTAGCAAGCGTGAGCTGTGGTCTGGATGTCTCCCTTGAGGAAGGCTCCGTGGCTCAGAGGCTCTCAGGCCTGTGAGAGCTGATCGCGATGGTGTAGGGTGAGAGAGAGTGAAGCATTGAAGTACAGCTACTGCTATGCACTCGTGGGTCCAGCATGGAAGGCTGTGCTGCAGCATCTCAAGTGTATACTATATGCAGAAGTTACCCAGTCTGCTGGGCTGGCAGAAGAAGATCATTATCTGGCAGCTGCCTTACTTTCCAGGGACACCTGCTTTCCTTTGGTTGCTGGACTCTGAGTCTGGGTTTTTCCTCTTTGTCGTTTTTTGGCCACACCAGGAGAGGGCAGGGAATCTCCTGTTGGCCCCAGGGCCTGAGCTGGGGGCTGAGGTCGGGGGGAAGGAGGAACTCTCTGAAGAGCAGTCCCTGGCTTATGCTGTCGGCAGGGAGAAGGACTTTTCCTCTGAGGTGGCAGCTGGCTTCTGGAGGAAGCACTGGGGTTTCTTGAAGGAAGGACAGGGCTCCGAGGGGATGCACAGCTGGACCTCCGTGAGCTGCTTCGTGGAGGAAGAGAAGTGGAGCTTGGCGAAGGAGGAAGTCGACTTTGTGTCTGTGTTGTTCGGTACTCATTTGGGACACTTCCAGCTGGTCTCTGTGCCTGAAGCCTGCAGGGGAAGAGAAGAGGGAGGATGAAGTGGAATTTCTGCAGGGGGTTCTGGGCTCCGGGCAGGATTGTCATGAATGTTGCTGGGCAATGAAAAGGAGTCTCCAGCACCATGATGATCGGATCTATGCTGTGAACAAGATGGGGCACTGGTTTGAATACCATCCTGTAACTCTCAATGCTGTTAACTAGTGTTTGCCCTGATCCTCCAGCACCCCCTGGGACAATGCACAGGTATGGTTTGGCTGACAGAACATACTTGAGACTGTTCTTAACATGCATCAAGGATGCAGCAATCTCTTTGAAGGCAGGAGACAGTCTGAGTACTTGGGCACCAGCTGGATTGCACCAGTTGGCCTCTCACGGTAAGTGTACTGGAAGCTCACAGGGATCCACACCTTTCACCTCACATCTCTGAAAGAGCAGAATTTGCTGGACCTGTACAGGTTGAGCTACAGCAGCAGATCTGCTTCTGGGCTGGACCTTCAGGCCCAAGGCCCAACAGAGAAAACAAATAATGGTGAATCCAAAAGAGCTGTCTCCACTTCCATCTCTGTGCTTATATGACAAAGTCAGGTACCTCCAAAAAACAATCAAGGCACAGGGATGTTTAGGGAACACAGACCACCTCTGGGAGCTCACTGCCAAAGCCCATGTGTGTGCACTTCTCTCTCTCCAGCTCTTTGCACGCTGGCCATCTTCTGAGGCAATCGCAACTGGCCACCTTGCAGCCCTTGCAGCTCTAGTTTCAATAGTCAGGCCAGGTCTCCCTGCAGAGTCATGGCCCTGCTGAGTATGATGCAAAAACTGGGGGCTCAACACTGGCGAGATCTGATATTAGCAGGATCAGACCAAATGAAAGAGCTCATGGAAGGGAGGAAGGCCTCAAACCAGGGCAAGTGAAGAGGAGCTTGACCCTTTGGCCAGACTGAGCTCAAGAAAACAGAGAGGTGGGAATTCTCCACACCAGTCAGCTGAAATGTCTGTACAAAACAGTGACAGACCAGACACTCAAGCTAAGTGAAGGGTAAAGCAGTGGAAGGTGAGCAAAGCCCTTGCTGCGACTCCTTAACAAGTCCAACATTTGGCATTACTCCTGTTTTGGTCTTACCTGTGGGCAACAGCCGCATCCTGCTGGGAGCTACCTAGCGCTGCCATAGCGACTGCCATGGAGCTCTCAGACCTCGCCACCTCTAGCAGTGTTTTCACTGGTGTGATCGGCCGAGGAATTCTGCTTTTTGTGCACATGAGTCTCTCTTCTTTCCCCAGGAGGGCGGTCTTCTCCTTCCCTGCCTTCCTTGGGATGGAGTCATCAGAGTCGTGGGTGTCCTCCTCAGAACCGGTGGCCGACAGGGTTTCTGAGGCCCGTCGCCTCTCGTCGCTGGAGGATGCTGAGGAGGAGGCCCCTGAAGCCAGCCGAAGGAGGCGATTTTGCCTCTTCTCCATCACCAGGCGAGCCAAGTCAGGTTGCTTTGCCCTCCTATAAAGCCTCTCTTTGGCCGAGAGCGAAGTTGAAAGGTCTGAGCCAGTGTCCTCCTCAGAGAACAAAATGGGTATCCGACTTCTATACCTGGAGACCAGAGGTCTCCTGAGACCCTGTTGTGGTGTGTCGAGGAGGGTCTCTGCTCGCTTAAGATGTTCTGCCACTGATGCTGACTTCTCAATGTCAGGCGCCCTTGTAACCATCTTGCCAGGCTCTTCCAAATCCAGTGAGAGCACCACTTCATTGGAGAGCTCTGGCTTGTCCTCAAGAGGCTTTGCTGTGCCATTGGGAAGGGCCATCTGCTCCCCCACTGTCTCTGAGGTGGTTTCAATGTGATTAGCTGAAAGTGCACAGCTCTCTGTCTCTGCCCCTTCTAGCCCCGAATGTATGCTTCCGTTCTCTACCAGCACCAGGTTGTCCTCCAGCTCTTCTTCAATAATGACCTCCTCAAACTGGCCCGGAGGGCAGTATTCCTCATGCCTCATCAGCTGGCCACTGGAAGACATGACGTTCAAGTGAGTCTTTTCAGCAATATGAACAAATGTGCGCTCTACTTTGGTAAAGGGGGAAGAAGCTGTAGCCACTGCCATGGGAGGCTTTGGTTCAGATTTAAGGACTGAGGACAGGGTTCCCGGCTCAGATACATCCAGTTGGCTACCCATAGGCTGTGGCCGCTCGCTCTGAGGTGTCAGTGCAGCAAGAGTGCCCAGATCAACTTCTGGAGCCAAGTCTGTGGTCATTGGAGACTTCTTCAGATCACCTGGTGAAAACAGAACTAGTGTTTTTGAGCCTTCCTCCAGCTCCAGGTCCCCGTCAGCAGTGGATGCTCGCCCCTTGGATCCCTTCTGGTCATCAGCCAGGAGTGTGGATGGTGCACACTCCTGGCTGTGTTCTGTGCTTTTCTGACTTAGGTCACTGCTAGAACCACTGTGCATGTCAATCTCATCCCCTTCCTCCTCTGCCTCCTCCTCCTCCTCCTCATCTTCCTCCTCCTCCTCATCTTCTTCCTCGTCTTCTTCCTCCTCCTCTTTTCCATTCATTTCCAGGTAAGGTTCCAGAGGTTTGCAAGGAGCAGTGAAGACGACATTTGAGAAATCAACTTTCTTTATCCGCTGGGGTACCTTAGGCTTTTCCCAGTAGTCTGACACATCTTTTCTGAAGTCTTGATAAGGCAAACTTAAAGGCACCGCCTTGGGCAGACCATTCATTTCAAATGACTTCAGCATATACGCCTGCAAGAAGACAGATGTGACAAAAGCAAAGGGTTAGTATTCAGACAATAACATGGACACAGAAGACATCAGGACCAACAGCAGTGGGAAGTATCAGTGGAAAGCATCTAGTTCATCACGCTTACAAAATACACACCTGAGCAGAGATCACTTGATCATTTGATTCATACAAACCTTAGAAAGGAGAGATTCACAGATATGCAGCAATGAAGGCAAAAAAAATGTGCCAAAGAAGTTCCTTTGCAAGCAGTGTTTCACCTGGACCTAAAAGACAGGTTTCCAAACAATTCCTCAGGATTTTTTTCATGTTTCCCATCTTCTTCAGTATTTATATATTTACATATTCACTTCTTCCTTACTGGAACTATTCAGCGATTCTCTTGTACGCTCAGGCCACAGTGAGATCAAGGGACCTCTCTGGGCTAGACAAATTTCCTGGTCACTCTACAATACTGTCCACCATTGTCCCTGGGGTGATAACCCCTGTAGTGCTTCTGTGTTCCCTGCTGTGTTAATCGTCCCTCCCTTCTGCTTCCACATCCCTCCAGCAACTCCTAATTCTGTGTTCTGCAGGCTTCTGCCTTCACTGAAATGATCAGCGAGTAGGTCATGAAAGCTGACATATGAAGTATCATTATTAGAAGTTGGGGTGTCCCACCATTAAAAGCACTGAGAGGACAGGACAGTTGGTGAAGGCAGTGTTTCTTGAGCAGCAGTGTGTGTGGAGAGACTGCCTGTAAGGTGCCAGGAGTAGGCTGTGAAATGACCGCAAATAACACTAACAGAAAAGCAGCAGCTCACACACATGCACACACTTGACCAAACAAGCAAAAAAGGGCAAGATGAACAGGAAATGCCCATCGAATTAACAACTAATTAACAACTGGTGGCAAATGAAAACCACAGCAGCACCACTCCACAAAATGGATTTTAACAAAATCATTTAGGTCACCCTTCTATTAAAAGGGATGGGAAATGAAAGCATCTCCATAAACTCAACCAGTCAATAAAGAATCACATGTTACCCTTGAGAAGTCCTAATCATGAACAGAAAGGGCTCCAAACATCTGTGCTCTCAAGCGGTATTTGCCAGCATCAGAAGATATTTAAGGCACACAACTAAACAAGCACCCACTTAACTATGTGGGCTGCAGAGCTGCCAACAGCTAGCACATTCACCTGGCTATGGAAACAGATCTTTTTGTCTCTGGAGGAGGGAAAAGCCCTCAATGGCTTTTCAGTCTGATGACACAATTTCAAAGGGTGATGAAAATAACATGCAAGTGCCCTATTAGTATGCCTGGGAAATGTAAGATCTTTATATGCACGTAGAACAGGGACATTTCAAATAGTTGGGTGGGCAGCATCAAGCTGTTACGCATGGTGCATAAGTTGTTATCCATTTAATATTTCTTTATATGTCTTACAAATTAAAACACAGGTTGGTTTTGGCAATGCCTTTGTAGTCCAAAGCTCCCTCTTTCATTAAAGCTAAAGCCTGGCCCTGAAGATGGCCCTGTATCAGCCTGATCTGGGCTTTCACTGACCTACTCTACCTTTTATATCGGGATGACAGATGTGGAACTTGGACTGGTAAGAGGGGCTTACCAGCCTTTGTAAAGGACATTACCCACTTGGCTTCCTCTCTCAGGCATTTCTTGGAAATTAGTCCATTCAGCAGCCTATGACTGGATTCTGTCTGTTGGCTGGATTTGTTTTTCCCAAGAAATACACTTGCAGTACTATCCCTCGAGTCCTGATCAAACAGCCACGGTTCCAGAGTGGGACTGTGATCTGATAAAGAACACCAATACCTTGCCTTGTGCTGAGCCTCCCGCTGGAAAGAGTACACCATCCCTAACAACAGCTTACCTGCTACTCTGCTTCTGCCTGTTTTCTAGATGCTGTGGTTGATGGTGCAGTTGGAGGATGTTGGTTGCTCTTTGCATATGTAAACCTTCAAATCTCCTCTCAGCTCTTAGGAACTTGTGTCTTTCTGGTCAAGGCAAACTGAATCCAGTCCTGCTACGCACATCCTATATAGGCCAGAGGTATGGTCTCCGTACCCTGCAGTCTGTTCCACCAGCAGCTCTGCCTTCAGCAACACCTCTTTCCTCAACAGTTCTTTCCCTTGCAAGATCTCAGAAGTTCTTCTGAGAGGAGAATGCACTAAGCAATAAGGTATAACAAAGAGCTGGACAGCATGACATTGCTGTAATAAAAATAGTGGTTCTTTCCTTCTGCTCTGGTCCCCCTTTGCTGTCACTGAGTTGTGCTGTAGATATTTTTCTAACCTCCACATACTTTCACCTCTGGCTGTGCAAATCCTCTGTGGTACAGCCTTCCTGTCTTTCACTTTCCCCATGTATTTTCTGTTTCCCTACATGGACACTGCACCCTAAGCACAACAGTGATTGCTTGGCTTCTACCTACCTTTGGAAGAGCTGGACTATTTAACCTGTTGCATGCAGTACCCCAAAATTACCAAAAAGCATTCCAGAAAGCAGCCTGAGGCTGTGGTTGTTTTGCCGCTGTAAATGCAGCATGGAGAAAATCCAGAGAACATAAATATGCCAAAAATTATGGAGGACAGAAGTTACCTACAAAGCCAGCGAAACGAAATTTAGTTGAAATGTCTCTTGGGTCATACATTATTTTAACACATATTTTCTTATCTTCACTACTACCGTTACCTGAAGCTGTTAACAAGGAAGACTATCCTAGGGCATCAAAGTCTGAGACTCTCTTTCGCTGGTGAGTTATTGTGATCAGCATCTAGCTGTAAGTGGACACCCTGCTGAATGAAGTGTTCCCAGCTTGTATCCCTCACTAGAGAAGCTTGTGCCCTGTCTTGACAAGTCACATGTCTTTTGTACTACATCACACTCAGCTGCTCTAGGACTATTCCCCAAAAGCTGGAGAAGAACTTTTCTCCTCTGCTGTACCAATGGGGAAGAAGTGTGGGAAGATGCCAGAAGACAGGAGTGGAGTGATTTAGCCTGTATCTTAAAATTGTAGAATAATAAAAATGTAGGGAATCTCTGGAGGTCTCTGCTTCAAGCACTTCTCAGAGCAGGATCATCTTAGAGCTCACTGCTCCAGGCCCTGTCCAGCTGAGTTTCAAGTATCTACACGGATGGAGACCTCACAATGTCTTTGCGACCCTGTCCTAGTGTTTGAGGCTCTTCATGGTGAAAGTGTTTTTCTTTATATCTAATTCCTAGATCTAATTTTCCTTTCATGCAGATTGTGTCCATCACAACTCATTCTTTCACTGTGCACCTCTGAGAAGAGTCTGACATCATCCTTTCATCAGGTAGTTCAAGGAAGAAATAAGATCCAATCCTTCTCTTCTTAAGGCAGAACAAACCCATCTCTCTCTGCCTTCCCTCATGTCATATGTTTCTAGGTCCTAATAATCTTGGCAGCCCTCTGCCGGCCTCACTCCACCATGAGCAGAAACTATGCCATGAGCTGAGGCAGCTACTCCATCTAAAAACCTACCAAGATTGTTAGTGAGCAGAGCTACACTGGAGCTGGCCAAATCTGAGTCTACAGGACTTTGTTTACCTCCAGCAAGCTCTGATCTCTGCCTATGTTCCTTACTTTCTCAAAAGACACACTGCCTGTCCTTGGACAGTGAACCATTTTCTCCCATGTGCTTGGGCTGAGATCTTGACTCCTGACTCTTTTGACTTTGACAATCAATTCTTCAGGACTGCGTTTGGCAGTACATGTATCTGAGCATGTGTTTCCCACAAAGTCCATGCATTTCACCCCTTTAGCACTCTGTCTCTCCATAAAACTTGACTTCATTTAAAATCCATTTGGCTACTAACTACTTTGGGCAACAAGATGTATTTGGAAGGCAATGGATGTCCCTGCTTTGCACAGAGGCAAGAGTTAGAATATAGAGAGGAAGGAGGGTCAGGGGAGAAAAAGATCTACCTGCTTGTATTTAACAGACGTGGGAACCAGCCCCTTCAAGTCCATCTCTGCTCCTTGCTTATAAACACCCAAGTGGAGTCTAGGGCCTTGTCTTTACTGGGAACTGATGGGGTTCCAAATTAGCAGTATCATTGGCACTGGGACATCCTCAGAGACTTGTATCACCCAATATGGGCAGCAGTAAAGTTCCTACATCCCAGTGACGCTGCAAATACTGCAAAAATCAGCAAAGACAGTCTCCACTTTTCTAAAGCAAGCTTGCAACCATGCAGTAGAAGTTTCCAGGTCCCCTTGTAACCAGGAATGTAGCCGGACATGTTCTTCTTAGACAGCAGCACGGAGCAGACTCACACTAGTGGGTTCAGGAGCAGTACAGGCATCCATCTCATTAACGTGGTGATCTGTGTCCTGCCCTATGCCCAATCACACACGCTCTGCCCAGGTCCCTACAGCAATAAAGAGTGATGACAGTGGCTGCTCTTTCTGTATGGCCTTCTGGTGATCTCACAATTCATGAGGGCATAGAGAAGAGACCCTATAGCTTGCCATTGCCTATGTTCCTGCAGCAGAGTAGTCTATGGCATAGCACAGAGTGGACTCAGTGTCCACCAGAAAAGCCTGCTCTCCTAAGCAGCTCTGCACCCACGTGGGGGAAAGGGAACAGTTTTCTCCGTAAGCCTGATCAATTTTCCCTTAGACTGAAGAATTAGGGAATTTGTTTTTTC
This sequence comes from Actenoides hombroni, assembly GCA_024336885.1. NCBI lineage: Eukaryota > Metazoa > Chordata > Aves > Coraciiformes > Alcedinidae > Actenoides > Actenoides hombroni. The sequence continues at coordinate 45,746,589 of WUAM01000323.1, read as the reverse complement.
TCTCTCATCTCCTGGTTTGAAACATTTTAAATACAATAATTTGTGAAAAAACCAAAAGACAAACTAAACACAAAAAAACAACCAACCAACAAGCCACTAGGTACAGGAAAAAAAATCATGTTATTTCCCTAACATAAACACGGGAAATGCCACATCTCTTCTACCTATTGTTCTGTTTCAGCCCATGCTCTAAACCATGTCTCAGACTGTGGTTAGCACTATGGCATCAGTGCATCCTTCTGCAGTGTTTGACAGATGTGTACATCTGCCACATACCAACAGCCTTATAAAAACCCTACACTTTGAGGCATTCATCATGGAGCAGATCCCCTTTGGACCCTGCTAGAGGCAGACTCGGGAGAATCCTGACCGTCCATACAATTCCCAGGAGGAAAAAGGGACTCGCACACCGTACAACCACCTAAGTCAGAGACCACAGCCTAGTCCGAGCTTCTCCTCCCAGACTGTCACCTGCCTGCACAAACTGCTCTCTGCCTTTGAAGAGCTGGGGTCTTGTGCTTCTCCTGCAAGGGGAAAAGTTTCCTTTGCAAGCATCTACTGCATGCAGCCTCCCTTTCCAGCCACTTTCAGAAAAACACTGAATTACTAACTGTGCACTTCACACCAAACCAGACAGGGTCTATCTTTCCAATTCCAACCTGATCCCAGACAGTCCAACAGCAACTGGGGTTGAACCATATGCCACTCTACAGCAGAGACTGCTTTCAAACAGGAGTTTTCGAAGGCAAGTGTGGTTGGATCCACTGAGGAGCCCAGGCAGGAGTACATTACTTGCAGGACAGCCACAATTTTGCATCCATCTCCCTGGGGGATGGAGGGGCTGGAAGTTTACTAGATGTTCTTAAACGCCGTGTCAAATGTCCGATGGCAGACAGCCATCCACACACCCTATGAACACTGCGCTGCCAGCCAGGGGAAAATGCCCAGTGTAGGAAAGCAAGAGAAATGTGATTAACTGTGTTTGCCGTGTTTGTAGGTGATGAATTGTACTTGCTTAAGTTTAGCCTGTTTGGATGTTGGTATCCATCAAGGCAGAGCTCTAAAAACTTAACTAAGTGGGGGCTAGTTGTAGCCTGCTGCTGCTGTGATACGACTGGGTCCAAGTCAGTGAAACTGGTACTAGCCTAAATTTACAGTTAATGTACAGTATATTATATATAATATAGAGAGAGTAAATATACAGTCACGTAACTTTGTTTCTATTCCCAGATCTGTCTTAACTGCAAGTTTTCAGTGATCACATGAGTAAATAACAATTAAAACTCCCACTGTTCTACCAGAGCTCCTTCATCTCCCTGCCCAGTGCTCCCATGTACCCGAGGATGAACAGGAACCTTCCCGGAGCAAAAGCAAAGGGAGGGGAAAAACAAAGCAAGAAAGCAAACAAAAAACCCAGCCATCACCAAAGTGCTGCCTTTGATTCTTTAATAAGATTTTGGTAGTATACAAGCTTTTTTTTTTTCCCTTTTTTTTTTTTTTTCCGATTGTCTGGATTAACATACATGGATTTAAAAAAGGCACAAAATCCATTGCACAGCTTCTGTTTTGTTTCTTTTTGATGACATTGCCTGTTCATTGTGGTTTCAAGTGTAGGATTTTACAGTACTCTGCAGCATTTACAGCATGGTCTACATACAGGTAATCAATGCATGCTTTTATACAGGAGACAGAATTCAAATTCTCTCTCAGTATTTCTATATACACAATAATACAGTGTTTTTCTTCTGAAAAAAGCTTTAAATTGGTCTTGCATGCTCAGTGTGCCAGAAGAATTAGTGCAAGCATATATTACAGTGTTATTGCAGTACAAAAAGGGGTTAACCTTAGGCTCTAAAGGGATTAGATACAGGAAGAATAAAAAGACTCAAGGAAAACAAGCTTTGGATCCTTTTAGTCAACTATGTCCTTCCAAATAGATCCTTACTCAGTACTGCCTTTAAAGCTACAGCAGGCTGCTTCCCCTCCGTCTCCCTGCTGCCCTCCCCCTGAGACGAACTTCCACAGGTTCTTCTAACTTCTGTCCCTAGCAATGGATGAGGACTTCTGGCAACTTGAGGAAGCCCTTCTGCTGTACCTCCTAGTGCTGGAGACCTGCTTGAAGGGGACTTTCCTGAGATCCACCGCTTCAAGCAAACTCAAGTCGCAGCAAGATGAAGTTGCTCAAGCAAACCAGGAAGCACAACAGGTTACCTACAGCTTTTGTCTCCTCTCAGTAGAAATGACTACAGAAACCCACATTCACCTCCTACTTGAATAGCAGTTGGTCAAATATGGTTTGGACTCCCTCCTGCTTAGCAGCAACAGAAGTCTAACAGGTGACACAAGGTAATGCAAAGGAAGGATATGCTGGTCCCTGAGATTCTTTATGGGAGCTGAAAGTCCGAGAAGCAGAAATCAAGTTCCCAACATGACGTTAATTGTTCCATTGGGAATGGGAAGAGGCCTTAGTCCTGAGAGATGCAGATGGCACACAGACAGCAAGAGCAGTAGTCTGGTCTTCCCTGTAACAGCTTTGATTTGGATACTATCAGGACCTTAGCATATCCTGGAAGTGACATTATCCTCTGCCAACATAGACTAAGCTTGTTTAGGACTGGGAGATCTGGCAGAATTGACAACAGTGAATGGAAAAAACCCCCTAGAATCTCAGTTTCTGAAGCAGCTCTTTCTTCAAACCAGCATCAGATGAGGTAAGAGTAGCAGTAGTCTTAGAGCTACCATGCTTGCTTGCAGGATCTCTGTGTTCCAAGAATCAGCACCATAAATGTCAGAGAGATGTTCTTCTTTCCAGCATCTTACCATCAAATTCTCCATAGCCTTTCTTTTAGGTTTTTTTGTTCGTTCGTTTGTTTTAACCAAGGTGAAAAGGATAGTCCAGTCCTATGCTGGATAAGTGCTCTGCTCCTCCCTATTTGTGCTTTCGTATGTTGTTAGGCTTGTGCCAGTTTTCCTAGCGTCTTGGATGGAAGCAATAGCTCTGTCAAGGTGGTACGCCTGCTGTTTAGCTTCCCACTTCTGCACCCACCAGTGTCACCAGAAAGTCAACGCAGAGCTCCCTGTCTGAGCAGGCATGGGGATTACCTCATTTTTATCGCTCATAAGAGACTCAGGAAGTGGCGAGCAAAGTGGAAGGAGATGATAATCCAAAAATTGTTCTAGTCCCTAATTATAAAGGCAACTTAATAGCAGCAAGAAAGAAGAAGGAGAAGATTCTGAAAGCTAAACATCTTCCTTAGTCATAAAAATAACCAGAAGTCAGTAATGCTGAATAAGAACCTGATCTGGCTTTTTGTTTTTTTAGGAAGGACCAAGCTGAAGGGGCAAGAGTCCCACAGAAATCTCCTTATCTGACTCGTTCAGAGGAAATTTGCCATTACTGTGTTTCACGTTGCCAGATCAATTAATTGCACTCATAATTAAACTGAGAAACTTGTTGGAGGAAGCCCTAGGGATTCTTATGAGGCAAGTGCACTAGATGAGGTAACCGACTTGAAACACTTTGCATATGAAAAAATAAAGCCTCCAAACATAAAGCAGTTTTCTTTTCAAACACTAGAAGACATGCAAGTAAATGTAAAATGGGGATTGCTTCCAATCCCCAGATTACATGGTTAGCAGCTTGTTTAAAATGTACATTCATTGTAACATCATGTTTTCAGTGGCAGGTGTAATACAAAGGAGTTGCAATACATCAGATAAGAAACATTTCCCAGAAATTAATCTTTGCGCCGTCCCACAGAACTGTGTGTTATAGCGACCCAAACACAAACCACATGGTATAAAAATGCAACAAAAAGGAAGGTAGTACCGCAATGATCTGCCTTTACATACTTTATTTAACGGTTTAACATCACCCAAAATAGGTGTTTGCATACTAATAAGTTACATCCCAAGTGGCAGCACCATTCCTCTCGCCAGAATACTCTGCCACCAGCTGATGGCGAGTGGAGGGAGACGTATTCCACAAGACACTGAATTAAGAGAATTGGTTCTGGGCCAGATCTGCAATGTGCAAAGGCGGCCAGGTGAGCCATCTGAACCAGACACCATGAGGATACTTTCTGTAACTGATTGAGATAGAGCCTTTTGAGCACTTGAATGTGTGCAAAGTGGCCCATTACTGGCACAGAAACACTTCTGTAAGGCGTGACCATGAGCGGCCATTCACACTCTACATGTGGGTCATGAACACATATAGACATTCATACAATCAGAAATAGAAGCTCCAGCAAAAAACATCCCAACACCACCCTGGGAACAATAGTGAACTCGGGAAGGACACCTGTCTTACTTTGGTCAGACTCTCCAGAAATTGTCATCTCCTCCAGTCACTCGTAAGGAGGGCTGGTAACTACAGGGGAAGCAGGCCAAGCAGAAAAGTATCTCCATCTGAGAAGTATCTGGGGAAATGTATTCACTATAAACACTACCAGGAGTTTAGGGATTTGCAGATCATTCGTGATTTTTAAGGCTTCAGACCTTGTCTGCTAGGAAATGCAGTATTATTTTTTTCAGCTATCCTCTTGAAGCCCATCTGCTACTGCCAAGCAGAGCTAGACAAATACATGATAGCTATCTCCAAATAGTTCTTTCCGATTTGTCACCAAAAGAAAACCAGAGAAATAAAACTAAAAATAAAAGTTTCTCTTTTGAATAGATTGGGATAAAAGAAGCCCTTTCTTATTCAATGTGAAAGTCGCAAAACGGTCTCAGCTCCAGATAAAGTTCTGAGAGTGGTGTGAATCGATCTCCACTGACAACCATTAATAAAATGTGTCATTCATCTAACCCAGCAGTTTACAATAAAAATAAATGAGGTCATTGACGCAGTATGATGTGGCTGTAATACAAATGTGACTGGATATCACAGAGACTCCACACAGTCTACAGAAGAGATGCTAGACCCACTGGGCAAACACAGCGGGTATTTGTCACCAATCCTTCCAGATGAGCAGTAGAAAATTTCCTTGTTTTCAAGAAAAATCTTGTGCCACTGCCAAGCACTTAGAAGTTCCACATATAGATATCACAGAAGATTAATTGATGGGGGTGTGAGAGGAAAGGACATTAGAAAACAGGAAAAGAACTGAACACATCTTTCCATGCCTTCTGATCATCAGTCTCACAGTACATCCTAGTGTTGATCTATTCTACAATACAGGACTAAACTATCAATGTTTATATTTTCTTGCCTTAAATTATTTACATAGGATCACAGCACCAGATTTGAATAGTGCATTTTTACATGAGAGAGCAAGTGAAATTCCTGGTGATTTGCAGTCAAAGAAATGCCTCAATGACATGTGTTGTATTTGGTATATAGGTCCCACCCACTGTTCTGACAACTTCCAGATGATGACATAGTATTCTGCCTCCTGAATTTCTTTCTGTGGAATCAAACTCTTGTGTCTGGCTTCATCCTGACATGTTCTGAAAGGGCTTTATTTGCTGCTGACTTCCTCCAGTGGTCTCACATGTCAAACAGCAGAGAAGTGACTCACAGGAAAAATAAAGCACTTGGGGATCTTTTGGGTTAAGAGGCCATAGGAAAGTACGAGTGCTGCGATTATTAGTATTGTTTCTGAACAAATTCTGGAAAGGCTAAATTGAGGTGTTTGCCTTGGTTTTCCATCCAACTGCAGAAGGCTTCTACAAAACAAACGATCAGATCTCTCAGAAGAGGCTGTACACTTTTGGGCAGTGTAGCCAGTGATGAAGATGGTACCAAAGCCTGGCGATGCTACTGAGACAAAAGACAAATGAGGTAGTTAAACACTCCAAAGTGAATCCTTCAGAAGAAATGTTTGAAGCACAGAGCAGAGAAATGTCCCAGGTGACATTTGTTTTGTTTCTCATCTCGAAGTGCTCACAGCCTAGAGGAGTTAGAAAAGAAGTTGTATATTAACTGGCTTTGGAGTTGCCTTTGAAAAAGAAACCCAGCCCAGTCACTCAGACTCTCTCTCACTTGTAAGCAGGCTAGGGAAGCTGCTGAAGACATCTTTGCTTATTATTGCTGATCAATTTGAAACAATAGTTTTCTTTCCAGAAGTCCTATATACAAGAAATACATCAAGTGATTTTTTTTTTCACCTCAAAAAGGAAAAAAGATTGTTGACTGGTTCTTAAAGGCACACCTGCCTTCTCTTGTAACACCTGGGTGTGACTACTGCAGAAGCAGCTGGGGAGAGCTATCTGCCAAATGGGATCACAGAAGAAGCATGGGGCTTGTTTGAAAGAAGATACTTTGATGGCCTAATGCCAGTGGCACAGGCTAGATAAGGGAAGAACTGTCATTATAAGCGCCAAAGTGAGGAACACCAATCCTCAAAGTAAAAATTCACCATTCTGTGATACTTCCAGATAAGACAGAGGAAATACCAGTAAAAGTTTAGAATTCATGAACAAAGTGTCAGCTCTGTTGCACTTAAAAATGCCCTGTCCTGCCTGTTTGAAATATTATTTCTATTTTTATTTGGATTCCCCTTGTCCCCACAACTCCCAGGCTGGAGAAAGGGGACAGGCACTTTTGCCAGCCCAGAAAACACCTAGTTGGAAGAGCTTGTACTGTTTGCAGCTGGAGTTGAGATATTTTTCTCATGCTCAGAAACCAGGCACCAATCTAAACGGAACTTAGTGACAAGATTACAACAATAGAAGTGGTGTTTAACCAGTTATTTACATGGTTTACAGTCACAGGTGGTAGCTGTGTCTTAAGGGATAAGAGCATTGCCATCTCTCTAAATTTAGCTGCTCATGTACACAATCATTTTGGGAAGTTTACTAAGTCCTCAGGATACCGGGATTTGAAATTCATGAAACTGTCCTGAAAATGGACATCTTCTATTATCATCTTTGAACTCAAACTACCTTTAAACAACATGATCACTACTCCTCACACAGACTCCATGTAGAGCTGAGACTGCTCCAAGTGCCAGAATGTGCCATTTCTCACTGTTTCCTCCAAGGAAATCAGAGGGAGGGAAGGCAAGAGGCTGATCAAAGTACAACAGGTACTGTATGGTGCAACATGAGATAACACAATGTGTAGGAAACTGATGCTGGAGGCAAGCCCTCCATAATCATGGGAACGGCAAATGCAGGAGGTAGCGAAGGCACCCAGGGACACAGTAAGGATGTGAGGGATGGTACCCCACAAATGGCAACAGAGGTGAACCATGGGGACAGAGAGAGTGTGTGGAGTGGGACGTGCACTGGTGACTATGGTGGACTGAAAAGAGTTTTGTCATGTGGGGAAGAGATGAGATAGGCAAAGGGGAACAAGGAGGCAACTAGATCTAAGAGAGTTTCTCAAGCAATGAGGGGAAAGTAAGAGGGTTCTGCCTCCTCATCACATTGTACTGAAGCCTACTAACAGCTCAGGGCTACAGCTGACTGCTGTTGTTCTTGCATCCAGATTCAGATTTAAACATAAGCTAATTGGGTGGCAGCTGAGCAGCAATATCTCTGCTTATGGAGCAACGGACAAGATCCCAGAAGATCAGCCAGTCCTGGAATCAGCTGCCTTATCTCAACCCAGTCTGGAGCCAACTGTCCAAGTACAGCTGCTTCATCCTGGGCTAGGGAAGTGGCAACTGACAAAATCCTTCACAGCTCAGGTGGTGTCTGTTGCCTCCCGGCACTGGAAAAGAGAAGTTGTGTTCAAACCTTCACCCTCTGTGGGGTACCTAGTAACTGAAAGGCAGCTAGAACAGCTTCCTATATACTGCTCAAAAGTTATTTGGACACAGGATTTGAGAAGGGGGCTGATGTGCCCGTATGCTTGGGGAGCCTTAAAAATCACCGTATGAACTACAGGAAAAGAGCTGAAGGAAAGGTCTTGGGAGTCAACATCTGTCATGTGGAAAGGGAAGTATCAGTCCAGGTTGGAAGTCTCTAGGAACCACAAAGACACTTCACCCAACAAATACAAATTTTGAACTAGTTTGTCCCTTTCGGAGCAAAAGTCTTGCAGCAGCCTTGAACACCACAATGTCCAGGTTCAGGCCCACAACAAAGAGGAGTGGAAGAGCAAGAGATACTTTACATCATGAAGAGGTAGCATAGGGATGGGATTATATCACCCATATGGCTGTCTTACAGGGCAGTTCTACCTTACATTCTATCATCACTGTAACAGAGACTTTTAACAGTGAAAGAGGTGATGCAACATAACTCTTTCACTTACCTGCCCCTGAACACTGGCAGAAAAGTACAGGAATGGTGGACTAAGTCACCAGGGACTTTGTCAACAAGGGTATATCAAAAGGATACTCCTACCACAGATGCACTGGCATCTGCAAAATTGCACCTTTGTCAATACAGCTTATTTTCAGCTAACTCCCTCCCACCAAAACCTCTCCACTGAAAGTGAATGTGTCCTACTACTACATTTACCCAATTCATGTGAGCTTAACCCGAGCATTTACAGTAACATTTTCACAGAAATCACATCTCATTAGCTCATTCCTGTGGGAAGGAAGCTGGGGAGAGAGTGATAAATTGGAAGCGTTTCCCAGTCTGCATAGAAAGAAAGTGAAAGGAGCCAAGAGACCAACATATAAAAAGATGGCTTTTGTATGTATATACAACTGATGTGCATTTGCTCACTGAAGTAGAGCATGAGATCCTAGCAACAGCTACCTGACCTTCTGATGCTAATGATCTGTGTATTGTAGAGAGTGACAAATGCTCATTTCAGTCCTCATTTTGGATTCTGAGAACAAGAACACCTCTTTCAGGATGCAAACCCTGTCCTTGGAGCCTCCTGATGAACACAATTTGCCTAAGAGTCTGACGCTGAAAGGGAATTTGATTTCACTAGTATTGATTTACACTGACTTATCCCAGCTGAGGAATTTAAGTAACCTTATCAAACAGCAAAGGAAAAATGACTAGGGCAACTAACTTTTCAGCCCATGGCCCCATGAACACTTCTTGTGTCAACAGCCCTCCATCAGCTGTTTTTTTTTTTCTTGCTGGCCCTGGCCTGCCAGTGCTGTCAGTTGTGCAAATGGACAGTGAACCAAAGCAGGACATGAACCCAAGCTGAAAACAGCTTTCCTTCATCCTGTGCAGGTCCATGCAGCCACATGAACACTGGCACAGGCACAGGGAAACGGCGGAAAGGGCTGGATGGGATGAGGTGAGGGTATCTTGGAGAACTGACACTTCTAGTTGGTTTTGGTTGGTTTTTTTGTTTGTTTGTTTGTTTGGTTTTTTGACAACCGATTTTTACCATATTTACATTTATAATTGCAGTCATTATAAATTGAACACAATAAATAAATGCAATATAAATGTAATCTACAGAGGGTTTTTCTCAAATTGCACTGTAACTAGTTTTAATATTAATTTATTACATTTCCATATGTATAAAAAGAGAGCTATTTTCACATTTCTTTAGTTTATCAACTGTTCCTCAACAATATGTGGACTCCATAGTAATTATTACAGCATTAGATGAAGATGTTAAAAAAATCTGCAAATTGACTATTTTTGATATTTTTTGCATACTACTAACATCAGGATTCCAGCTATTAGCACCAATTAATTTATTCAGAATTAAATTGTAAAAGCCGTATTGATCATGAAATAAAGCTTTCCATAAAACCCAGGCAACAGCAACATCTCCAGTTATTCTGGTGTAGAGCCCAAATTTGATTATTTAACAGGATAGGTTTAGAAATCAATATCCCACCTTACAGAATCTGAGTAGTGAAGCATTCAGGGTCTTTTAACAATGTATTTCAGTGGTCTGCCACCCACTTACGTCTTTAAAATGAACATGTTACTGCTAGTTTCACCTTTATTACTTTATCTTCCAGCACCTAGATGCGTATCTTTGACTGGCAGATTAAAATCCTGTCTTGCTCTACTTCAGGCAGGTGCTCCTAACAGCAATCGTGTCACTTTTTAGTTTTGTCTTTAACGACAGATTGCATTTTTCCAGCTTATTCTACAAGGCAAGGTTTTATAGAATCAAACAATTCTTACATTGCTTCTCCTTTCACCAGTACAAAGACATCCTCTTTGCTCATATCTTCATCTTCTTGCTGACACATCAAAGAATACCGGTTTGTTTTTTCTTTTTTTCTTTCTTTTTTTTTTTTTTTTTTTGCTATAGTAGAATGAGAACTTATATGCAGCTAATTATTTCCATTAACTGCCACCTCATTTTGGGAGACAGCTCCTCCCAGGGCACAGTTTCTCCCATTCGGCACGTGACCTATATTCTTTGTACTCAGAATATGACCTTGTCCCTGGCTGAAAGCAATAATTAGTTTGAATGCAAGCAACTTATCAAGAAACCCGGATAGTTCTGCAGAGCTGGCCTGACAGTATTATTCTATCAAGCCACCCATCTTTCTGTCACTGCAAACTTTTTCCTCAGCGATTTATTTTTTCTTCTTGACAGTTACTAAAGGCATGGAATAATGCTGAGCTACGGGCAAGAGATCAGGAATCCTAATGAGAAACTTCTCCGCTTGTAAGCAATATCAACATATAAACATATTTTGTTTGGTTAGTTGGTTTTCAATTTATTAATATTTTTAACTAGAAGAAAGTTTTACTGAAGTCTATATAAATTAACCATCTTTATCAATCAGACTTTTGAACTTAGAGGAAGAACAGCATCAAGCTTACTTGGCAAGAACAGTTCTATATATAATCATAAGGAGTAGCATTAGATTACTGCCCTTTACATTTTAAGTATGGAGCTACTTATCAGATAGTCATTATTTCTGTCTAAAATGGGCAAGTTAGAGTTTATAAATACCCAGTCATCCTGTTTATTCCCTTTTCTCACTAGTGAAACTAAAAATTGCTTTTTAAAACAAGAACAACAGAAATTTTCATTCCTTAAAATGACCTTGAAAAAGTGAACATCAGTGTTTTGGAGACCATGAACTAAAAATAAATAAGAGCTACTGATTTTAAATCTACTTCTTTCACAAATTTCATTTTCTCTGGAATATGCTGTTCTTTTAAACTCTCTTCTGAACATGGGAAAAAATAACACCAGAGCAGAGTCTACTTAAGAAAATCATCCCTTCTCATTCCACTTTGAAAAAAGTGAAGCCTTGCTCTTTCTGCTTTCTGTGCTTGACAAGAGAAATGCCAAATAGGATTAGGCTACTGGTTAATTCAGTCTAAGTATTTCGGGCAATGTCCACTGCCTGTTTTAAAAATAAAACTGATCAACAAATTTGAGATAAAATTATTGACTGGGCAGTAAAATGTCCTGTTAACTCATGTTCCCGAGGAAAATCCAAGGAAATTGATATCACTGATTCAAGAATGATTGTGGGAAGAGACTGGTCATGCCTATGCTGAATCTTCTCAAAGAGGGTGTGTTGCCCCCTTCATCTGCATCCTTGTACCCACCAGGATAGTCTGTGGGAAAACAGGAGGCAGGGCATGCCCAGCCTGCCTGAGCATGTCCTGTTGCATGCAAACGCACTGGGCCAGGTCTTGTGAGCTTCAGGAAGCACCACCCACCCAGTCCAGGGTTGCACTATCTGGGGTTGCTTACAGAAGGGTGAATCTGATATTAAAGGAGCCTCAGGCAGGGCAGATATACTTACAGAAATCAGCATTTGGAAGGAAGCATTCATTGTAACTGAACTGGAAACCCCCTACCTATGTGTATTATGTCACAACTTTCTTCCAACACTCATCCCATGCCATTTTCACACCTGCCTGAGCTTTCTTTACGTTTTCTTGTCTGTATCCTGTGCTCATATACTTTCTGTAGAGTATTTTACTCTGGACTCACACTTGCCTAAAGCTCTGAGTACCAGCAATGACCCCTTCTTCTTTAACCTTAACATCCATACTGCATCCTCCCAGAAGACTGGACCAAAGGCTCATTTGAATAGAAGACTGTAACTACATTCACTTAACTACAGAAGGTCTTCATACAACCTGGTGTTTTACTCTGCAGCTATACTGAGAAGGGCAATATATCCCTGCAAACCTGGGAAATAAGGATACTTATGATAATTTAAATTAGCTTCGATCTCCCTTTTCCTCTGAGATTCAAGTTAGTTTTAGACAAAGGCTCCAGAGGCTCTGTATACCAAATGCTGAGGCCAGGCTATTTCTCAAGTGGGATCCGTTTTCACAGGGATTTCCAAGCAAGGCCAAGAAGCAGGGCTGCTCTGCCACTGAAAAGCTGCAGGTGCCTAAAATTTCTGGGATTTAGAAACAGTGTATTATAGAGCTGGATCAGTAAGAAAATCCTTGCCGTCCAACTCTTGACAGTCAGTGCCTCTGGGGGAAGGCAGATAGATTTGGAGCAGCTTAGGAGTGGAGAGCAGAAAAACAGGTCCACTGTCACGTAATAGAGGCAAAGCCAGGAAGACACAAATATGTGGTCACTGTATGGAAACTAAACTGAAACAAAAGCAAGGGGAATTCCAAAGCCAAAGCAACAAAGAGATACATGATCGTAACTCCACAAGAGGGACAAATCCTGAGGTCCTGCCTCAGGTGAGCTTCCAGTGGGAGTCTGCCTATATCTAGATGGAGTAAAACCAACTACAGATTTGGCTCAGTGTACGATACCAACAAGGATGCTTGAACCAATTTGCATGGGGAAGGCAACGCTTGCTGATCCCTCCACGGTCTCTCCACTCCAGTGATAATTTGACAACATTTGTGGCTTGATCACATGCGTTCAGTGAGGCAGCCCTGCACTTCCTACCCCAAGGCTGCAGGCCGCGCGAGTGAGTCTCTGAGATGAGCCCTGGCATCCACCTCTTTCACACATCACACGTGCACCATCTGCGTTCTCATCTTCAGCCATGCTGCTGCCCCTCGCCCAGGTTGCTGGGAGGTTTAGAAAGGCAGATGTTTTCAGTCTCTGTGGGGTCTGGTTGCAGGGGCTTTGGAAGTTACAGTACCTTAGGCCAGTGTTGTCTGGGATTCGATATTGCATTAAGTGGTGACACATTGTGGGCAGGTGGGATCTATTATTGCATTACGGAGGCTGCTGCTTCCCTGAACAGGCTATGTTTTGTGTGTGAAGCGGGCCCACACCTGCTGGAGCTGGGACCTGGAAATGCGGAGGACGGAAGGCATGAGTCTGTGGTTTCCTGCCGTGAGGGGCATGTGCCTGCGGTGGGGCATGCGCACGGGACTGCTCTCCGCTGAACGGCTGCGCTGTATGAAAGTGCCACCAACGTGAGGGTAGTGTTCTGTCTCCAGGGTTGAGGAGGAGAAAACGGAGGACGCCAGTCTTCTCAGGGGGCTGTACCTCGGAAGGGAGTGCTGAGAAGGCCTGTCCTCCTCCAACTGAAAAAGACCAAGAAGAGTGGAGGAAAAGGTGTCAGGCAAAGACTTGACTCGCCCCTTGTTTGTGATGCGCATGCTGCAGATATCTTCACTGGCGGATGAAAAATGCTTTTGCTCTACATGGGGCTTACTTACTGCTCTGTGTCTAGAAACTCCCGGGGATCCTATGGGCACCACGGGAGCTTGCCATTAAAGGGGGGTCTGCCATGCTCTCCCCAGCCACACACAGACACGAGCGACACCAGCAGTGTCAGGCTCTGCTACGTCAGTCCCCTCCTCTGGCTCTTCAGGCCACATGCCTCACCTCTCTGTTCCTCTGGCATGACTCATCCTGACATGTCATTAGGTTACTCATATGTACTGCATATAGGCAACAGTCAAGCTCTGAACACACTTGGAAACCACCTATATAAGAAAGGGTGAAACACCTGGTGCTAAAATGGTTATATGTATTTGAAAGTGAGGGATTCTCCAGGGCTCTTTTCAATGAGTCTTATTAAAACCCACTCCAGGGATTTGCAAAGACAATCTGGGGGGCTGTTAGTGGACTTTCTCACACTTACACACTGGCCTCCCAATACATTTTTATATCAAGTATCTGCAGGGGGAGTGTTATTACTTCTAGTTTTGGTAATCGGAGGACAGGCAGCAGCTGGAAAGGCAGGCAGAGTATAATCATCCTTTCAGTGAGAAACTCAAAAACACAGAGCCATGGGAGGACATGATGCACTCTTAGGTCCCTTTTTTGCTTCTGTGATCCTGGGATGGCCATGAGGGGGAAGAAAGTATACTCACAGAGGACAGCTTGTGCCAGGATGAAATTGCAGTCCCTACATTCCCTTTACACACTGAATAGAAAAGAGAGGCATTACAGGAATGACTTCAGGTTCTTCACCCTGACAATGCTAAGCCCTTCCTCCCCTTTCTACCTCTGCTATGAAACTAGCACTTTCACAGGGGTCAGCAACTTCAGTATCCAAGACCAGGCCGTTTTTCCCAGAATTACACTTTTACTTAAAAATCCATTCCCTTCCTTGTGCTGTGTATCTTTTCAGTAAGTCTCTGCAGGTTTCAGAATGTAATTGGGAAATGTGAAAAGGCAATACTGTGTTTTCTTAAGCCAACTCCTTACCTTACTAGAGATGTTATCCTTGCAAATGATATAAGGAAAAGAGGTGAACTTCATCCAGTCTCATCTCTTTCCTGTCACCTTCAATACCTTTGTAGTGTTTGAGGTAGGTATCTTTTAAGTTTCTGAGAACTACTCTGCTTGTGGTGGACATTAAATGTGAAAAGCAAGTCTTAAATGTTCTGCATGTCACTGCATAGCTCAGACTCTCAGATAATCATAATAATGTAATGCTGTCATACAGAATATCTGAGAGACAGAGAAATTCTAGACAGCAGCTCTGATTTCTCATACAGACAACCATCTCTTCTTTGCCTAGATGGTGTAGAAGTTCAGTCCTGGCTATACTGTTTGTAGGCTGCACAATTAAGTATCCTGGAATTCTTACTAGTTTTTGCTCTATGTTTGAGCTCAGTGTATTGTATGATTTCCAATGCATCCCAATCATCCCAACATGGTAAAGGCTTCTTAGATAAAAAAGGATCACTCCAACTACCCACTCTGGGACCTCCTCTACAGCACAGGACCGAGGGCCTTGCCCAGGCCATGACAAAGCAAATTGCAATGCCCCACCAGCAAGTGCCCTTAGGTATTGCTGCCTCCTGGCTGAAGCTGAAGTTACAGACAAGCCACTTTTCTTCATTGATGCTCTAATGCTCAAATTGCACAGTCGATGCTGGAAGTACTGCCCCCTTTTATCCCTTTGCCCTTGGCAGCAATCAGGCTGGACTACCTTCCATCAGGCCTGTTCTGCTCTGGACAGCAGTATGACACCTCTCATATGAAGTGCCAGAAAAATGTGATGTAGATAGAGGTCTATATGTTTTAAAGATATAAAATATAATTAGGATTTTCTATTGAGCTTAAGATTTTCCTTGTTATGACCCATATATATGTATAACGAGCATACAGGAGCATTACTTCTCTTATAGGATCACCATTTTGCTGATCCTGTATTTCTAACAAATGCATGGACAGGGACCCTGAATCTAAAAAGCATAAAAGACAGAGGCCAACTCTACACACATTCTTCTCCATCAGCTGGCAAGCTCTTCTCATGTGGAGGGAAGATGGAGGAGCTGAACATGAAAGAATCACATCATCATTGCTGGAGTGTGTTCAAAGAAGGGCAATGAAGCTGGTGAAGGGTCTACTGGTCTACTAAGGGTCTACTGGTGAAGTGAGAACAAGTCTTAAGAGGAGAGGCTGAGGGAGCTGGGGTTGCCTTTCTGGAGAGTAGGAGGCTGAGGAGAGACCATATTGCTCCTGAAAGAAGGTTGTAGCAAGGTGGGCATTGGTCTGTTCTCCCAAGGAACAAGTAACAGGACAAAATGAAATGGTCTCAAGCTGTGCCAGGGAAGGTCTAAACTGGACACTAGGAAAATTTCTTCACAGAAAGGGTTGTAAGGCACTGGAACAACCTGCCCAGGGAAGTGGTGAGTCACCATCCCTGGAGGTATTTAAAAGATTTACAGATGTGGTGCTTTAGGGGTGACCTGGCAGTGCTGGGTTAATGGTTGGACTCAATGATCTTAAAGGTCTCTTCCAACCAAAATGATTCTATTCTGTGATTCTATCTACAACAGGCACCAAACATAGCTCAACAGGAATTACACTGAGGGGCAATGAGACTCTGCCCATTCTTCTGCAGATGAATATTTCTCAGCACTGTCCTTCAGGTCCTCTCAGAGCAGCCCACAGACGATGCCACAGAAAGGAAAGGAAAACAAGACACAGTGCCTTTTCATATCTCATTTTTCCTGTTGTCTTCTTCCTCCAGCCTACCCCTTCTGCCCAAGGTTATAAACCTGAGTGTTACAAGACTGCTGTGTTTTGCTTCTACCCATTAATCAATTATTTCAGTCCAGGTTTTCCTCCTTCTGCCTCAGAGCCAGTAAAATTATAGTTTCTGTCCTCCTGCTGTCGACCGGTACTCTGAGAGTGACAAGGCTTTCCCTCCTCACTGCTCCAGAGTCTGGGGCCACATAGGCCACCAGGCACAGAATATAACCCAAAGACAGCCCTGTTCAGCTTTCAGTCCTCAGTGCAAATAAAACAGAGCTCCTCCAGGTAACAGACCCAGAGCAACCCATGGCTCTGTGCCACATGAACCAGAGAGGCAGGATACCCAAAATGCTTGAGCCCTGTCCTTGTGAGGCAGCCCTCTCCCGTGTCTCTGTGTCCCTTTCCAAGGAATAATTATCACCAACTCAAATCAATGGAGGAAGAGAGCAGCATACTGGGGGTCACTGAAGTGGTCATCCCCTGACCAGCTGTCCTGCTCCCAAGGGTATCAGGCAATGTCACAACTATAGCATCCCTTAGGTGAGGCAATGAAGAAGATCAAGGAACATGGGGGCACCCTTGTGCTCAGCACTAGAACAGAGAATATTTTCTTGACTCACTGAGGGTCTCAGCACAGTTTTTTACTGAAGAAAACCAGTGATTATAGGTAAAGTTGGACTCACAGGTGAAGCTGGCCTAGGCAGCCTGTGCAATGTGCTTCTGATTGCTCCTGTATTACCCACAGTATTACCAGCAATAGGTCATCATGCTGAGCATCCTTGCACGACCTCTTGGCAAAGATGCCAATGGTGGAGTATGGCTGGGAAGGGCTTGTAAGCTGCTGCCCTCTCAGGGTTAAGACATGGACAACTTTAAGTAAGTCCATTTGTGGCATTCTCCTGGCTGTGGAAGAAAAGAGGCCTAATATAGCACCAAGGAAAATTTTTTTAAGAGTGACTTTACCCAGCTAAGTTGGTGAGGAAATACACCAGTGCCTCTTCACATTGAAACCTTTTCTAAAGATGAATGCTTGTCTCTGGGACATGGAACTGTAAGACACAGTATAAGCAAAATGCTCTCTGAACACCGAAGAATATATCCAAGAATAGGTAAGAAAGAGTTAATATGACCTCCCACTACTCCTTCACTTTTCTTGTTCTTTTTAGATGTGATATCATTTGGACAGGTATGTTTTAGGCAGGCAAGTCTCAAAACATTCTGTGTGATGTCAAGTGCACTAGCAGCAAGGGAGATTCACAGTCAGAAAATACCTGTGAGCACAGACCGACAGTCAGAAGTAATTGCTAAAACTCATAAATGTATCAACATTTGTATTTCTTTCCAGTGCAGAAGGCATCAGTAAGTTGCTGTTTCTGTCAAGTGTCAGTGAATTTACTCAGCATATTTAAGAACTTCACTCATTTTTAAATTACATTGCTAGGTGTGACTAGAAATCACTAGCAAGCATTTCTTACTAGGTTATAAATGATTTCCCACAATACCAGCAATCCTATGTCAGGATTAACATGTAAACGGAAGTGAAATCTTTTATTCCTCCCTCATTTTTAACTATTTCCATAGCTTTATCTGCACATTAGTGCATAAAAATAAGAAGAGATTTATTAGTACATTCCTGAAATTCATATATTAAAAGCTTTGTTAAGCTGGGTGTTCAGTGCTGTGCTGAGCAATGCACAGACAGAAGGGCTTGAACGGGACGTAGTTTCATGACAGACCTGTTCTCCCTCTATACCAGGGGCTCCCATGAG
Source organism: Actenoides hombroni (assembly GCA_024336885.1). NCBI lineage: Eukaryota > Metazoa > Chordata > Aves > Coraciiformes > Alcedinidae > Actenoides > Actenoides hombroni. Next base: position 45,728,589 of record WUAM01000323.1, on the reverse strand, counting down.
GTCTTTACTCCACTGCAGCTGTCTTCTTGTCAGCTGAAACTGGGAGATACCTAATATGTGAGAATATTTGGGTCAGAAATTCCCTCAGGCTATTCAGAGCCTCTTCTGTATTGAATTCCCCACAGCAGCATCTGTTCATATTGTACTCCCTCTTAACCATGGCTTCATGAAGACACCACCATCCCACACATTTGCACTACAATATCTTTCTTCCAACAGATTCATATATTTGAACAAACATCTGAGCTCTAAATGAGGATAGCCCAGTGAACTACAGGCTGGTCAGTCTGGAAAGGGCATGAAGCAAATCCTCCTGAAAGTCATTTCCAAACACATGAAGAAGAAGAAAGTGACTGAGAGTGGTCAGCATGGATATATGAAGGGGAAATCATGCCTGATGAACCCGATAGCTTTCTGTGATGAGTTGACTGGGTGGGAGGTTGTTTATCTTGACTTTAGTAAGGTTTTTGACACTGTCTCCCATAACATCCTCACAGACAAAGTGATGAACTATGGGCCAGAGAAGCAGACAGGGAATTGGACTGAAAACTGACTGAGCTGCTGGACTCAAAACACTGTACTTAGGAAAACATAAATTCAGCTGAAGGCCACTCGCTAGTGGTGTAGCCAGGGGCTGATACTGGGGCCACTGCTGTTTAACAACTTCATTAATGACCTGGATGATGGCACAGATTTTACCCTCAGCAAGTTCACAGATGATACAAAACTGTGAGGAATGGCAGACACACCAGATGGTTGTGCTGACATTCAGAGGTGCCCAGGTATGCTAGTGAAATGGGCAAAAATAAATTTAATGAAGTTCAACAAAGGGAAGTGAAAAGTCCTGCACCTGGAGAGGAACAGTACATGCTGGGAGCCAGCTTGTCTGGAAAGCAGTTTGACAGAGAAGTACCTGGTGGTCTTGGTTGGTAGACACTCAGCTGAACACAATCCAGCAAGGTGTCTGTAGCAAAAAGAGCCAACAGCCTCCTGGGCTGCATTAGGAGGAGTCCTACCAGCAGATTGAAGGAGTTAGTCCTGCCCCTCTACACAGCACTGGTGAGGCCACATGGAGTGGCATGTTCCAGTTCTGGGTTGCCCCATACAAGAGAGACATGGACATACTGGAGATAGTCCAGTGAAGGGTCATAAAGATGATGAAGGAACTGGAGCACCTCGCATTTGAGGAATGGTTGAGAGAACAGTGACTGTTTAGTTTGGATAAAAGAAGGTGCAGGGGGATTCTTATCAACATGTATAAATACCAGATGGGAAAAATAAGGAAATAAAGAATTACTGAGGGTAGAAAAGACCTCTGAGATCATCAGCTCCAGCCTATAACCTAACACCTCCACATTGGCTAGACCATGGCACTAAGTGCCACATCCAGCCTTTCTTTAAACACACCCAGGGACGGTGACTCCACCACCTCCCTAGGCAGTCCATTCCAATGCCTCATCACCCTCTCTGTCAGGAAGTGCTTCCTGATATCCAACCTAAACCTCTCCTGGCGCAGCTTCAGGCCATGCCCTCTTGTCCTGTCACTGGTTGCCTGGAAGAAGAGCCCGACCCCACCTGACTACAACCTCCCTTCAGGTAGTTGTCGAGAGTGACAAGGTCCCCCTGAGTCTCTTCGAGGCTAAACAACCCCAGCTTCCTCAGCGTCTCCTCATAAGACTTTCCTTCTAGTCCCTTCACCAGCCTCGTTGCTCTCAACCCCCCGGCAAAACTGATGTGGTGGATTTCTTTTTTTTTTTCCCTAAAGCTACAGGGTGAGCTCTGGAACTCCCCAACTTTCTTTTTACCACTTCTATGACTGAAATTCTTATCTAACATCTGTTTCTCAAAAGAGCCAGATTATATGAACTGCTGTTCTAAGTCTGTGATGCATTCTGTGGTTTCCTGGAACCATAGTTTTCCAATGAACCAAACTTAAAGTGGGATATTGAAAGTTTTATGTCTTGCATTTGAAAACTTCATCTAACTAGAAGGTGTGTGTAGGTAGCTTTTCCCGACTCATTTTAATATGCACATCATATTGTCCAATAGAATTTGTTGTCCTGTATATTCGGTTATCTCTGACATTGGTGTTTCAGGAAAACCAAGGGGGGACCCTGCTATTTCGTAAGCCATTTGAGAATTACAGGTGATGACAAGTGTAGCAGAGTAAGGTTCTGCAGAGTGCAGGATTGTCTGTATTGTCCATATAAATTAACTAAATTTATTGGGTTTTTTGTAGGTTCTATTATTATTCCAGTCTTCCTTCCAGGTGAAACTGGGGTGTGCTGATGGGTAGAACTTGCTGCTCTTCTGTGCACTAGATGTTATTTTACTTTATTGGTAGAGGAAATGTATTCACTAATCAGAGCACAGATGGTTCTGTGCAATGAACCTCTTGTAATTAGGTAACTTTTTGCTTTATGCTTTTCCTTCATCAGAGCGATCGTGATCCTCGATTGAGAGAGAGAGCCATTGCCAGAAATTCTATATTAGACCATTATGGCAAGATCCTTCCTAGAGTTCAAAGGAAGCTGGCTGTGGAGAGAGCCAAGCCTTACCATTTGCCTTCATCAGTCTTAAGAGAAGGTAATTTTTAGAGGTCGAAATAAAATGAACATCTAACAGTACTTTGATTACAAGGCTGATAGGTTTAAACTCTTGCTTTGCAGTTGCAAGACCGAAGCCATTATCAACATTAACAAAACAAGCTAAAGCAGGGAATGTGCATACAAGAGCAACTCTCATCAATAATGTATTGTCAAAAATAGGAGAAGTACGTGTAGGAAATGAGCAGAAAACCAGTACCTCGCAATATGATAGGTAAGCAGGCTTCTAATAAAGTTTAGCTGTGAGCTACGTGTTTGGAGAATGAAAGAGACAAATCCATTTGAAGGATGTTGGTGTTCTGGAGGGAAGCTGCACCCAAATAAAGCTTTCTCTGGCTTTTTTGCACCTACCCTAGAAAACATTTCGGAATCAGTTCCTCATAACCAGTATTTGGAGAAAAGAGTTTTTTCTGCTCTGATAATCTTATTTATGCAAATACATATATTTGCATTGTGATTAGTGTGTTTACAGAACCTAAGATAGCTGAAACTAAAACTGTGATTACCATCAAGCTATTGGTGTATGGATTTTGATGGACTTGGCTGTGTCATCAAACACTAACCTTTTACCACTTCCTGCCCACATTTAGCTTCATTTCTGCCATTTTAACTTCAAAATAGGCAGAAAGTGACACAAAGCCCAGGACTTGTCAGGTGATTTTCCTACAGGTGGTGTGGTCAAATAAACTTGAATTCTGGTGTGTTTGTACATCAGGGATAAGAAAGTCAGTTCCATTTTCCTTGTAATTCTAGTCCTAGAGCTACAGAACCAGCAGTCCTACCACGTCCTCTCCTGGATGCAGAGATGTGTGATGCATTTGTTGGGTCGCCCGTTGCAAACTCTTCACGAAAGTGTTCTAGGTATAGTAGATCTACACATTGAATATTTCAAAAAGGGTCTGTGTCTTATATAGAGGTGTGTGTAGAGATATTTTTCTGTGTTTGCAAAGTGTTCTGTTTGCATTTAGTTTTGTGTTAAAGAAATAGGTCAATGTTGGGCCACAACTAAGGGGAGAATTTGAAGTGGTCCCAGCATTGAAACATAGATGAATTTTCTTCTGACAAGAGAATTACATCACTTGTGCAACTTAACATCAGATTACTCCTGCTTCTAGGGCAGTGATTTAGGAAATTATGCACTGAATGTAAAGCTATAATTAAAAAAAAATGCTTGTAACTTGCTCATGAGCCCAATATGTCACCCCAACAGCAAGAATTCACCTGTATTTCTTACTCATTGAATGCTTTTGTTATGTATCATCTCAAATTTCTTGAAAGCAACATTATTTTTTTCATTTGCTGATATTTTAAATTGTCTGTCTTAACAGATTGCTGGATTTGGTGGTTCGTCCTGTTCCTTCGTGTTCTGCAGCACAGAGTGGTAGCTGGCAGTCACCCTGCAGAGCTTCTTCGTTCATGGCATCCAGCCCATTGAAATCAAATATGCATGATTCCTTCTCACAAAGGAGTTTTTCAAGAGCACCAGAGCTGACTTTACTACAGACTCCTCTTGTGGTTAAGGTTTGTACTCTTAAACCTGGTAAGAAGCGACCAAAACAAAAGGTTGTAAACTTCGTTCGGAATGAAACCACCAAAGTATTTAATACAGACACTGTAGAATTCAATTTGTGACAAAGTTTCAGCATGCAGGTGGCTCTTGTATGCACAGTCCTTTTAGAAGCAGGACATTGGGAACTGTCTTGGAGAGAAAGTTTCCTTCCAAATTAATTGCAGGATGTGTGTTTTCCCATAGCTTTGTGAAACACACTCGTTTTTATTGTGTGGAACAAATGAAGCTAGAACAGGACTTTTTAGTATACTTAGCTGCTTAGATACGCAGTTTGCAGCTTAACCATCTCTCTATTGAAGTGATCTATAGCTCTGTATAGTTTGGCTTGCAGACCTACCAGCGAGTATGTCTGTGCTTCAGTTTCTTAATGTCATTCATTTCACTGCAACTAAGTGATGTCAGTTAAGTGATGCCAGTCTCTGTCAAATTCAGTGATGGCTTATTGCAGTAATTTTACTTATTGTTTGTGTTAAACTGTGTTTCCATTCACTGCTGTCAAACTCTTATTATGGAAAGAAATCACGGTTGATCTATGTTCTTTTTGCATTTGCCTGAACAAAAGAGTTGTGATCTCTCTGAATTATAACCTTTTTTTTCTGGTTAAATATTGTCTGTATCATTAAGCTAGTTCCATTATCTGCTTTTTAAAGCCTTTCTATAGTATAAAATCTTTGAGCTAAGAAGAGCTGAATGCTTCTAGGTGAAGATGTGTAGGCAGTTTTACAGCAGTGACACTTTAAGTCTAGTGTGCTGTGGTGGTTTGACCTTGGCTGGACACCAGGTGCCCTCTAAGTGTCTCTGTCGCTCACCCTGCCCCCTTCTCAGTTTGACTAGGGTGAAGAAAATCAGATGAAACTCATAGGTTAAGACAAAGGCAGTTTAATGAAAAGCAAAGCAAGGCCGCACATGCAGAAGCAAAAGAAAACAAGATTTTATTTTCTACTTCCCACCAGCAAGTGATGTCTGGCCCCTTTTTGGGAAGCAGGGCTACAGATGCGCAGCGGTTACTCCGAAGGAAAAGCGGATGTCGTCGTCCCCCGTCTCCCCCTTTCCTAGTTTTTATTGTTAAGCTGATGTCATATGGTATGGAATATCCCTTTGGTCAGTTTGGGTCAGCTGTCCTGGTTGTGTGTCCCCTCCCAAGGTCTTGTCCACCCCATCCCACTATGGAAGGAATGTTGAAACCCAGCCTTGGTGCTGTGCGAGCCCTTCCCAGCAGTAGCCGTAACACAGGTGTGTTATCAGCACCTTTCCAGCTCTCAATGCAAAGCACAGCACTGGGAGGCCTGCTGTGGGGAAAATTAACTCCTGCTCAGTCAGACCCAATACACACACACATTGATTAAGTAGGGGGAAAAATAAACTGTCGCTGTTGCTTTGCTGATGGCCATTTCACATGGCAGTGTTTTCAGTCACTGTATCTGGGGTAGCACAGGAAGTTGATCTCTTCTAGAAGGGCAGTCTAGAAATTGCAAACGTGACTGCGATGGGAGATAACAGTGCAGCAAGATCACAGAATCATAGAATGCCAGGTTGGAAAAGACCTCAAGGTCCATCTTTCCTTGGGAAAAGCATGACTCGGAGAAGATAAGATGGTCCTACACCCTGTCCATCTGAATTTTAAATGTGTACAGTGTTGGGGACTTCAGCACTTCCCTGGGGAGATTATTCTAATGGCTCATTGTTGTGAAAAATTTTCCTGTTTCTAAGGGGAGTCTTACCAAGAGTAATGTGTACCCATTACTCCAGGGCTTTTTCACATGAGTCCTTGTAAAAATGGAGTCTCCATCTGCTTTGTAGCCATTCCTTCTATACTGGAATGTGGTATTAAGGTCTCCTATTAGCCACCTTTTCTCAAGGCTCAACAAACCTAGTTCTCTCAGCCTTTCCTCAGATGGCAGCTTCCCAGTCTTTTGATGATCTTCGTGGCCTTTCTGTGGACTCTGAGCCTGTCCACGTCCTTTGTGTACATGAGGACCAAAACTGAACACAGTATATCAGGTGTCACCTGACAAATGTTGAATATACTTCTTTATTTCTGCTGGTGATGCCCTTGTTGGTGCAACCCAGCTTCCTGTTGCCTTTTTTTTTGCTGTGACAGGAAGTCTGTTTTCCACCAGCACCCTCAGATCTGTTACCACAGATCTGCTCCACAGTTGGGTGGATTTGAGCCTGTGCTGCTGTCCTCAGTTACATTTTCCTAGGTGCAAGACCTTACGCTTGTCCTTGTTGAACATCATAAGGTTCCTGCTAGCCCACTCTTCCAGCCTGTCCAGCCCTTCTGCAGGGTGGCTCTCCCTTTTGAGAGATGCCGTATCCTTCTTTCTTGAGGAAGTTAATTAAAACCCAACATTTTATGTTAGCAGCAAAAATATCCCAAATAAACAAAAAGCTGGGAGTTTTATCATTAAGTTTTTCATACCTTTGGAAAAAGAACAGTGCAGAGACTAAAATATGTCCTCTCTGCTGGTACAAACTCAGTTTGTAATTTAAACTTGTACTTTTGACAAGCGAATTCTATGTTTAAGACTCAGCTGGCTTTGTTATTTTCATTTCTTTTCATAGAGAGCTAAAATTTTAGCTGCATCTGCTTCTGGTTTTCCTGGGTTTACTCCTCAGTCTATTCTCCGATCCAGCCTTCGCACCACGCCCATTGCAACTCCATCTGCATCTCCAGGACGATCAGTTAGTCCTCCTCTTCGAACAAAGGAGCCTAGAATATCTTTTAGGGAAGAGAACTCCAATGCAAAATGTACTGTTGGGGTAAGCTGGGCTGTAATTCATTTATCTCTTTTTTTTTTTTCATTTTAAAAGCTCTGTAGACTGTGATTTGATTTAGTTTTGGTTGTGGTTTTGGGGTTTTTTTGTTTGTTTTTTTTTTTTTTTAAAAAAAAAAAGCTTGCTAAAACTCCTTTGAGAATTGGAATTGCACATCAGAATGGCAGACTTGAATTTGGTCACAAAAGTTTTGTTAGACCCTCTGAAACATTACATGCCTGCAGGAACATCTTCATAACAAATGTCAGTGACCCCGTCGGGTTTTACTTCAGCGCTGATGGGAGCTGTGGCTGTGTCAAATCGCGAGTTCAGCTTCCACCTCTACCTTTTCCAATGGTGGTATGCCAGGAAAGGAAGGAACACAGATCGAGCCAGTGGCTTGGATTTGTTCAGCTTTGTGAATTAAACCTCTTTGAAAGTAACTGAAGCTGTGAGCTGTGTTTCCTTTCAGCCTCTCTTTCCCAAGGCTGGGTTTATTGGAATCATGGTAAAACCGGACTCCCGAGGAAGGGAGCAGGCCTGTTGTCTGTTCTTTAGCCCTGGAGTCCTGGGCTTTGCTGCTCGCCTTGCACCAGCACCAGCATTCGTAGAGTTGTCAAAAGAAGTTGGTCGATCTGAAATTGGCCCCCCTCTACTCCTGCTTCTGTTCTGTCACTTGGATTCCCTGACTCATGTCACCAAGCAGTCGTTGACATAACAGACCGCGACCAGGGGAGAACAGGGGCTTGCACTACTCTGTACATGTAGGAGCTTTCTCTATGTGTACTATAAGTGGTCATAATCTGTATCTGTTACACCTTTTTTTTGCCTGTTCTAAAGAGCTACTCAGTTGTAACAAGAGGCTTGCTCTCCCAGATGAAGATCTTGCTAATAATGCAGTGACCAGACTAATTTACTCGTTCCATGCTACAGGCACAGAGAACACAAAAATGTTGTAGTAGTGCATATAAGCTGAAAAGGCAAGCGTGAAAAAGGAAAAAACCTGACTTATGATTGTAGGTATGCAAATCTCCCTCTTCTTGAAAACACAGTAGTGAACCCAGTGCACAGCCTTGATTGCAGTACAAGCAAACACTTACAAAAACACAATTTGTTGAATTCTCCCATATCATGGGAGCACTCAGAAGTGTGATTATTTCTTTTTTTATACCCCACTTTAAAAGCTAAGGTAGTGCTGGAATGAGAATTCATTTCGTAGCATCTTGATTAAGGTGATGCTTGTAAAAATTAGAAATATCAATATGTATTTGTTCTCTTTATTTTTTCTCTTGCTTTGACAAAAAGCGTATGCATGTTGCTGATCGTGAACTCTTTTTCTTTCTTGTTACAAAAAAAAGAGAACAGATGATGATAAAGCACTATCTGGAGCTTTATCTGAGCATGATCATGGAGTGGTGGAGGATGCTTGGTCTGAAAGTAGAGTGAAAACAACTCTGTTTACTCTGAGGAATTCTGAGAATGATCGTGCTGAAATGGAAGAGTCTTCAGAAAGCATACCTGGAGATGATTTGGAGAAAATGGATGTCAGCAAAGAAAATAGTAACTTCTCTGTCAGGTCAGACCAAACTACTTTGGAGTATCACGATGCAAAATCACCTGGCGATTTTGAAGATGATGTCATCTTTATTGCTGCTAAACCAGCTCATTCTTCCACCGAAGAACCTGCTGATTTTCAAGAAGTGGAGAAGGAAGAAGACATGGAAATGCTTGAAGATAAACCTTTCCAGATGGGACAACCAGATTCATCAGAACTAAGAAAAGAAGCTGGTGTGTTTCATCCTATGATAAGTTTCTGGAGTTTTGAAATGTCCTCAGGAGGTTAAATTAGTGATGAATGCAACAGTTAATGATGAGCATTCACCGGTGTCCTAGGCTTTTAACAGTGCCGCTGCATTCTGAGTCCTTTTAGGTATCCTCACCATTATGATTGCATACTGCTTTTGGCTGGCATTTCTTGTGTGTAATTGCAGCTGAGAGGCAGCAGGGATTTGTGGGAGTTGTGTGGGAGATACAAGTTGAAAGCTTAGGCTTCTGATTATGTTTTAGGGGTATTTCTGTAGGCTGCAAAGATTTTACAGCATGTTTAGTGTATGGTGTGCCTTGACCAGATAGATTTCTCTTTTTGTTAAGCACCTCATTAGTCCTCTGTTACATAGTTTTCTTCTGGAAGTAATTCTGCTTGTGTATCTGCTTCTCATTACAGCTGTGCTTGCTCATTTTGCTGGCCCTACAGCTTACGTAGCCTTTTTCCAAAGCTGTTTCAGCTGATCGGCTCAATGAAATTCATGCAAGCCAGTCCAGCAGTTGAGGCTGTGTTAACATGAGCAGGCCTGCTGGCAGGTTAGAAGAGAGGTAGCTCACAGGCTGGTGAGCAGCAATGAAGAGCTGGGAATGAAGGTATTGCAGGAGCAGGGAGAAGGTGTGCAAACACAGCTACAGTCAGAATGTGACAAACAGTGCTCAGTCATTCAGCTCTTTGTAAAAAGATTGCTGTCCTCGGGACATTTATGCAGGTGTCCAACGTCTGTGTCTGAGGTTTTGAAACAATTTGTTGCAGCAGTGAGCGCATCACATGCAACCTGCTTCATTGCTAAGTCTGAGATGATTCTGGAGGGTCCTGAAGAGTGGTTGTTGATATTGGAAGTTCCTCATCTCCTTTTCTTTTTAAATAATAGGAGTGTTCAGAAACAGACTTCATGTACATGGGTAAAAGGGGTTCTTCAGATCTGAGTTTTTTAGTAAGATAAGTCAAAACGCTTGTCCTATTTTAGTTGTCTTCTTTTTGGACAAGAAAGCCAAGGTGCTTTTCATTAAAAATAATGGTTAGATATCGATCATTAAAGAATAACCTTGTAAAGAAATGTTGTCATTGCTGGGTTATGTACAAACAGTTCTGTACAATTTCAGTACTCTGGAAGCGTTAGAGGGCATTCAGTAAAGCTTGTTTGGCCTGAGATAGAAGAATCATCCCAGTCCTGCCTACTGTCTGCAAAGGTAATTGCTGGATGTGGAGGCAGCAGACAGTAGAAGGAAAGAAAAGGATGGTTCTAAAATTGAACCTGAGACAGGTTAGCAAGCAGTTGGGTTTCAACACCCCTAGTCAACTGCTAGGGAGAAGGACAAGAAAAGACCTAAGATGCATTCTTGTAGAAGAGGGTAAATGAGTCAAGAAAGGAAAGAAGCATTGCTAGAATGAGATAAATATCCAAACAGAAATAAGAAAACTTACTACCCAATTTGAAGAAGGAGGGGTGTTTCTGAAGCTTTTATGTATTAGGTCAGTAATGTGTCAGGTTTAGTTTGTAAACAGAATATCAATGGTCATTTTGTGTTATTGATGGAATTTATGCATCAGACTTCTTGTTTTACTTGAAGAATTCAGACCTTATGTGCTTTTCAAGTCTTAGTAGCATTCTTTTGTTAGCTCACTGTTCTAGATGAAGTGTGTTAAAAGGCTCATTTTAAAAGAAGTTATGTTAAGTGCAACAGGCAACTCATCCATCTTTCTTATTTTTGTAGAATTTGTGGAAGAACCAAGTGCTGAATGTTTTACCCTTCCAGAGGATGGTAAATTGGTGTTCAAAGCTGCTGAGACTGCTGCTTTTGAGACTGCAAGTGAAGGGTAAGTTGATAAAATAGATATATCTTTGGGTGCGTTTCTATTCCTTTCTGTCTACGAACAGAAATAATTTGGCATGAGTATTACTCAAATTGACTAGCAGTCAATTTGAGCCTTTTATCTCAAATATTGCGGACCCCCAAGTACAGTGCTGAAGACTTCAACTGGCTATATAAAGCTTTATACAATTTGAGGGTCACTAAGCAGACACTGTGAATATAAGCCCTGCTTTCGTCTGAAAATTGTGCAGCTAAAAATTACACCTGAGATTCATGTCACTTTAGCAGGTTTATTTGGGGATTTGAATACTTTATCACACTAAGAAGTTGCAGCTTTTAAAGACACAATGTTAGCAAGGAAATTACCCTTATTTTCAAGTGGTAACTTACACTGTCAGACTTCTGTTCAGATTGTTCTAAACCTCCCATAGAGCAGTTGCACTCTTTCTACAGAAGACAAAGAAGAGATTATTCTTTTAAGACAACTTCTGTTATTTTATTTTTTAGTGTTAGATTGCTTGGAAGAATGTTCCATGCTTGAATCCTTACATAAAATGAGTCGTGCATTGAATATAGCTATATTGGTAAAACAGTTCCTAATTTTTTTAAGTTTTTTCTCTTGAAACGTGAAGATTTTACAGTGAGAAGGTAATTTGTAAAGCTCTTCAAGGTTCGCTTGGAAGCTTTCTGATTAATTTCTTTCTTTTCATGAAGCAGAACAAACCACGAGGAGTCCCAAATGTCCTCTTCATCGGAAGAAAAAGCCATACCTGTTGCTGCAAATCCACTGCTTTCTGAATCCCCAGAGGCAGACAATGAACGTATGTACAGTATGCTGGAGGTGGTAGATGAGGGAGGCAGATGAACTCCTGAAGCAGAATGCGTACTTTGCCATACCCCTGCAGGCATCTCAAACTGTAGTAGTTGTAGTAGCTTGTTACTGCTAACTTTAATTAAACTGTAGAGAGCATCCCCTCCTCGAAGTCCTTGCAGCAAAAATATATAGTGAATGTTCTTGTTCTTGATACTGAGAAAGCTGGTACAATTTCAAATATTGGAGAGATCAGTATTTGTTGTAATGGTGTACATCACTACTGATTGGTGCGCTGTGGGATTTGCTGCTTGAGTTACTATTTCAAAAGATGATGCATCCTTGGTATTCAAGCTGGGAAGAATAACCAGCTATCAGTGTGCCTTTCCAGCCACCCTTGCCTCTCTTGTTCTTCTCCTCTACAGACTTGCCAGCTGATTTTCCTCTTTCTCTTTTTAATGTTTTTTTTTTTTAAATTGTGTGGCTGCCTCCTTTACCAGATAGGTAGTTTTGGCTTCCAGTTTTTGGAGAAAGCCCAATATATGTGGCAGGATGGAGAGCTGTATTGTTGGCTCCTGCTCCTTCCGTTACTTCTTGTTGCTTAAACCTGTGTCATTTCTATTGCAATTAAGTTAAAATAGTATAAATCTCTTCCAGCTCCTTTAAGCCTCCACGACAGTGAGGATGTGGTCAGCACTCATCCCCGCCTTGAAGGGAAGTCTGGGGATTTACCTAAAGAACATAACCTAGAGGCAGTGGAAATTGGAGATGTTCCTTTCCTGCAGGAAGAAACACCTGTTTCTAACACACTTCCTAGAACTGAGGAAATTAATGTAAGTAAACTACTTTTCCATTTTCTGCAAAATAGCATTTTGTAAATTGAGGACAGTGCTGTCTCGCTGGCAGTTAGAGCGCAGAAATGTGGTTGACTAGAACTTAAATGTTTCTTATTTGACTTAAAAAATAAATGGTTTTAATGTTAAAGACAACGGGAGGAGTTGGGGAGTGCAGCTTTCTGATAGTTGGGATCATTTACCAAATGAATAACTGTGGGAACCAGATTCGTTTTTAGAATGATTTAGGTGCTTAGTTCCCTTACTATTTGTTCCTTATTATCATAAATGGAATTCCCAGTAATTAGTTAATTTCAATGTCAGGATATTTCCAGTTACCTGAAACTCTTCTTTTTGTGTGGTAGGTTTTGTTTTTTGGAGTTTTTTTTCTTGTTACAAATATGTGTTTTTACAATATCTAAACTGAGTAAAATGCAAATGTTAAAAGGTTGGGCATGTAGCCTGAACACTAGAACTAGAGAGTCTGTAGTTTTCCTAGGTTTTTTTAATTCTCTGTTCTTAATTCTGCTGGGGCTGATGAGTTCTTGGATTCATTGTGCATTTCCTTTAAGTACGGCATAGGGTATACCGTCCATTTTCTGTAAGATTATACTCCCAGGAATTAGTAGTAATTAAGAGTGCAATACAAACTGAATGGTATCGTTGTGCCCAAGATGGCCTCCAACTGTTGGTTCTCCTACAAGTCCTCCTCTGTTCACAAGCAGCAGGTTCGGGAGGGCACCTCCCATAGTTGGCTCCCTCACTAGCTGTGTCAGGACGTTACCTTCCACACAGTCTGTTTGCTAATGAATAACATGTTAACAGACCTCTCTTTTTTGACCTCTAGGTTATAGAAGACAGTGTGGTTAAGCCACAAACCTCAGAAGCAGCACCTGAAACATCACCATATAGAGAACTACATCCGTCAGGCAATCTTGATTATAGCTATGATGCTATAGAGCAACAATTTGCATGTGATTTGCCTGATAATGAAGATGGTGAATGTGATGCAGCTGAGGGAGATGGAGAGCTTTTTATATCTCAGAATAATTTTACTTTAGTCTTGGAAGGAGAAGAAGGTGAAGCAGAGATGGGAGACCCTACATTAGTAGATGCTTCTAAACCGGCTGCCACAACAACAGAGGAAAAACCTGCAAACAGTTTAGAAAATACTGAAAACCAAGAACACGTTACAAACACAGTGTCCACTGTAACTAGTGATCAGGAATCTCAAAATATTGCAGAGTCGCTCCCATATGTGCCTGAACCCATTAAGGTAGCTATTGCTGAGAACTTACTGGATGTAATCATAGACACAAGAAGTAAGGAATTCACATCTGAAGTTGTGGAACAAACTATTCATGAAACCATAGGTAAAAAGGTAACAAGATTCCAGAAGGCAAAAGCTCCCTTAACTGTACCAGAAGGAGTGGAAGACGAAACCAGCAGACATGAAGTAGAGTATGTCACCACTCCTAGAACACGCACAAGGGGACAACAGAATAGAAGTCTAAATATTCCATCAGCAGGTGCTCAGCAGCTGCTGAAGACAGACAAACCACTTCTGTTTGGGCTGTCTCCCAGGAGAAGTACCAGGCGAACAAAAGAAGTATCTGAGCCTTCTAGCCTTCAAACAGAAGAAAATGCTCAAGATGAGCAAACACCTGTAAAGCCTGTTACACCTAGGAGAAGCAGGAAGCCTAAACAGACTGCTGTAGAAAAATCAGAAAGCAGCCATCCTGATGGACAAACATTGTCTGTCGGTAGGCAGCCCACATCCACTACTCCAAGAAGAGGTTTAAGGAGAACAAAGGAAGCCACAGCTGAACTCTTGGAAGAGGTGAGTGAGGAAACTTCCCTTCCTGAAGGTAGCATTGTTGCTCCTGGTACTTCCAAAAGGACTAAAGGAGGAAAAGGTTCAGCAGCAGATGAAGAAACTGGCCAGACTGACACTGATCCTAAGATGAAAAAAGCAGGCAGTCCCAGCAGAAGTGCAAGAAAACTGCAAAGAGTTAATTTACAATTAGCTGAAAATATTGTGAAGGATCAAGAGGTGCAGCCTAGTGAGCCAGTCCTTTTACCTATGCCAACTAAGAGAGGCAGAAGAAGAAAGATGAGTTCATCTGAAGTTTCAGAAAGTTCTGATTTTGATCTGCCTAAATCATCACTTCCTCAAACAGAATTTAAACTTCCTGTAACTCCTCGAAGAAGTGCTAGGAAGGGGACACAAAATCTCTTGGCAGATGCAGAATCTCTCTCTACTCAGGTAGCCATGCATTCAGGTGGGAAAGTTGAAATCCTTAGTACTCCAAGGAGAACAAGAAGAGTTCCACATGCTAAATCAGAAAAAAAGGATACTCAAGAGCAGACACCTTCACAGCCAAGTGAGGAATCGGCCACACCCAGGACTGCAGTAAGGACGGGACGTCGGGGCAGAAAGAGACGAACGATATTGGAGGAGAGCACAGGGGAGGAGGCAGCCTTCCCTGAAGGACCTGAGGGCAGTCCTTTGCTGCTCGAAGACATAAACCCATCAGGACATGATGAAACAGCAAGAACTTTAACAGATCGTATTACAAGAACCCGATCCCGCAGAACTGCCATGCGTCAGAAACTGTCTGTTGAGGAAAAGGAGTCCTTCCTTTTCTCTCCTCCTCTCACAAAGCTGACAAAGAAATTTAAAGGTAAGTCCACTGTGTTTATACACAAAATAGAGCATATTGCTGTTTTGTAAACGAGAGAAAACAGACTGTGAGAATGGCTTGAGTTACTGTAAAGAATGTAACTATGTAAAGTAGAAAAAGATTGGGAAGAGGCTATTCATCTTTATTCTGAACTCTGCATGACTGGCTGGCTAGATATGGTTGAAACAGATGAGGAAGCTGGTCTGGGTAGAATGAAATGCAATTTAAGCTGCATTTTTGTCATGATAATTTCTATCTGCTTCAAAAACCGGAGAGTGTCTGATTGAGTGTGTGATTTCCATCCATTACCACAGCGGAAAAATAAAGGAGACATTCTTCCAAATTCTTTTCAGTTTTTAACTTGGAGACATCTTGCGACAAACAGCTGTTTAATTCTGTGATTATTTTTCAGCAGCATATATTTTGTTAGTCAAGTTATTGTGCATAAGGTTCTACTTATAATCCACAATAAACAAAAAAAAAATTGAGATGTGTAAGAACAGTTGATGCCTCTTGAGCATAATGTCTTTGGTTATATAAGTGCAGGTAAAATCACTACACTGGCTAACTTTTGTTTCACAATTTACTGTAAAAGCATTCTAAGAGGTAGTTACCAGGGGAAAAATGCCTCCACACTCAGTGTTTATAAACCTGATAGGACATTTTATTTCAGGCAGCTGTTTTGCTCTTGATTATCATCTGTAATTTAACATCATTGTCACTTATGTATAATGTATGTGCGTGTTAACAGTGCGTTGTCATTTTAGCTGGAAAAGCAGACGATGCTGTGCAGCTTAAGGATTTAGACCCGGACTTGTCTTCTCAATTTGTCTTTTCACCACCTCTTTTGAGATCAAGGAGAAAAAATGTATCTAGCATTTCCCGAATTGTGAAAGAACCAGTAAGTAAAATCTCCAGTTGTCTCACATTATTGACTCTTGCTTTGCACCACTTTTTCAAATTGTGTTTTGCAATACCTTGCCTTGCCCCCCCCCCCCCCCCGCGGAGAGGTTATCTACAAGATCCGACGCACACAAGTTATTTGAAAAAAAT
Organism: Actenoides hombroni; assembly: GCA_024336885.1. Taxonomy (NCBI): domain Eukaryota; kingdom Metazoa; phylum Chordata; class Aves; order Coraciiformes; family Alcedinidae; genus Actenoides; species Actenoides hombroni. Next base: position 45,712,636 of record WUAM01000323.1, on the reverse strand, counting down.
TATTTTTCTTAAACTACCTACAGATCCCAATTTTGAATCTACATAAGTCACAAACAAATACTGCTTTGCCTTTTAAAAAAAGACACAGTGGCTTTCTTTAAATGTGGTGTGTTATCTGTTAATTTCAGAACTTGGAACTTGTAGGATGGTACAATGATTTGCCATGGAAGGATTGTTTTTGCAGAGAGAAACTGTAATGCCTTTGGAGATAAATTTAGCATGACTTCGTTATGAAAGAAGCATTTACTTGTGTTCTGTAGAAGCATAAGACCTCGTGCATGAGTAATGTTTTTGTTACCTTAACATAGGAGCTTCCAGCTAAAGAGGAAGAGGATACCAAATCCATAGAGACAGTGGGAAAGGAAAAAACAAAGAGAAGTGGTACTGCAAAATCAAAAATGAAGAAAGCCAGCAAGTATGAAACTTTATGAACACTTACTTGTATTCCTTTACTGTGGTAGTAATTCAACTGTTAAGACACCTGACATTCTCTTCTTCACTTGGTTGTGCAGTTCTGCTCTGACTTGATGAGCCTGTCCAGCTTGCTGGCCTAGCAGGTGCCTTTTTCCCCACTTAGTTTATTTTTCTGATGGAAATGAAAGAGGGAGGAGATAGGAAAAGGGCAAGTGGATACTACTCTTTGCAATTATAACATGCTCTTACATGGTTTTAGTCCACCTTATGAAGTGACACTCTTACCGTCTTTAGTTCCCCATACAAGGCAGGAGAGGGTCAGACAATGAGTAAAAGAGGGCTTCTTGTTTCCAGACATGTTTTCTGGTTCCTCCTGGAAAACTGTTTGAGGACATTTGCCTCTTAAAAGCTGGGGTGGAGTCTGTATGAATAGTGACTGAGAGTGCTTGGGACAGTCTGGTAAAGAATGAAAAGCAAAAGGAAGCTTATTTATGTACCTTTTTCTGCCTTGATCCTATCTACAAAGAAGCTCATAAAGAACTCTTTGGCATTGATTTTTGTAACTTCACGGGATTGTTTCCCTCTACTAAATAATGTTGGTAAGAAAAAAAAAAAATCAATTTGCTACTACTTTCTTTTCAGAACCCCAAGAAAAGAAGATTCTTGGTCACCTCCACCTGTGGAAATAAAATTCATCTCTCCTTTTGGAAGTCCAGTGGATGGAACAAAAAGCAAACAGAAAGAAACCGCAGAAGTGGCAGAGAAGGCTCTGCAAAAGAACAAAAAAAGACTGTCTAATTTTCCAAAGCCAGTTGTGCGCCGGAAGATGCTGTAACTGTTTTTTAAGTTTGTAATGTACACCACTGTTTGTAAAGTCATCAAATTTGTGTGGATTAGTAACAAGAAAAAAAAAAATCATCTAATTTGGAAGAGATAATTTATATAAATTATTGTAAAATTTCATAAACAAATGGTCTTCAGTAACTCCATATGGAGTGTGATTTCCTCAGTCAATGCAGTTTTCTATTTTATATTAAGACTTCATACATTTATATAATATGTAAATACAGCTTATTTTAGGAATGTTAAATAAAATGTATACTTCACACTATGCTTACTGTCTGACAGCTTTTTGAGGGAATAGTGGGTTGAATGGCCTATATCACTCAGAAATTTTGATTTTTGTTTTGCCAGAGTTTTTGACCCTCAAAAGTGAGGCCAAAAGGTTTTTAAGCTTTTTTTAAGGTTTGCTTACAATTAACAAGTATACATTGAAAAACATGCTAGTTAAAATTTGATAAATGATGGTTTGACCTTCTGGCACAAATAATTGGGCTCACAATGCAAACTGATAATTCATTACATTAACAGTTCTGTTGTACTGTACTGAAGTCAGAATGTAAACAATTGTATTTTAAGCTGTGCAATATTTTATTTGTCTTAAACTTTGGGAAAGCTGCTCTTTAGTTCATAAAACTAGATGACACCTCCTGTGTTTCACTTTTTTACAATTTTTTGTCAGCAAAAAATCAACTGTATAGAGGGTGTGATGCTTACAATAGCATATCAAAATTAAAGGGATATTACCCACATACTTTGAAATTTGAGCCAAAATTATTTTCGTAAGGTTAATGGGAATGCTCTTATAATTGAAATAATTGTTGTCTGTAAACATATTTTGCAGTATTTGAAGCTTGCGTATTGCAGCACTGAAAACCTGATGGTAAAGCTAACGTAACGGTCTGAACAAAGGTACAAAAATGTACAGAAATCTTCATTACAAACAATATTTTTGAATATTTCATTAATAATTTTGGGTTATGGCGTAAATATCCCTATAATGCTTCAATTTGTAAAAATAGATTCAAAATCTTATTCTTTTAAAAGCAGACATGGAAGTACTATTTTGATGTGCGGTCTTTTAGACAATGGATTATTTTTATGTATGTTAATTTATATATGGATGCAACTTTGAAGACTACAGAATGGTGGAACCTGACATTAAACTTTACAATTAGTAAAAACTACTACAGTTACTCTAAGAAATAATTTATTGCTTAACTAATACCTTGTACCTGGGGGATGAATGTGTTGGTAACAGACTAAGCTTATAGAAGAAGTTTCTTCTGGAGCCATGATTTTTTTTCTATCTCAGAACAGATCATTCTAGAGAAGCAGTTGCATGCACTTGGATATTTTTCTCCTTGGGAGTGACTGAATGAAAGCTTAAAAAAAACCCCCAAAACCAAAACAAACAAACCCCAAATGTTGACAGTGTGAAAGTGACAGTTACAGTAAGCCCTTTTGGTCAGGTTAGTAATTATTTTCTCTGAATATTTTGTACTTGAACTACAATGTAAATATTGTCAAAGAGGAAAGGGGGAGGAGGTTCTATCAGGTTGGTTTGTTGTTGTTGTTTTGGGTTTTTTTAAATCACATACAGAAATGCAGTGAATGACTTGGAAAATGGGGTAAAAGATCAAGCTTTCCACACTGGAACAGAAAATGGATGTCAAATCTGAATATGTTTTGTGTAGTGCACAGATTATAAAATGTTCCAATTCCTGATCAAATAGAATTGACTGATGAAATGCAAGTGAAGATTGCTTAATAGGGTTTTAACGTTTCTGTCATTTACACTTAGCAGTATATTTTTTTGTATGAAAATCAATTAGAAAAAATGAAATCGTAACTAATTTTATGAATAATTTGTTGTAATTTTTAGCCCTTTTATTTTATAACCAGCTCAGCTGAATTACCCCCATTTGACAGTACTTTGGAGGAAAGAAGAGAGCAATAGTAGTAACAAGAAAGTTTGCATAAGGTTTAATGACTTCCTAAAGGTTTGTAATAGTCTAGTATAAAAGAAATTTTAATTCAATTATGTTAAAATGTTTTCCTCTATTTTTTTAATGTAGATTCCGTGTACCGTTCTCGGGGGCAGGCCACTTTTCCCAGGGATCAGCTTAAAAAACAACAGGAGTTGTAGGCGTAATGCGTAACAACAAATGGGATTTCAGGAAGTTGAAGGATGTAGAAGGAAATGGAAGCAAAAACAGGCACTGGGAATTTTCTTTAGAGCCTGAGAAAATGAAAAGCAGAAAGCTAACAGCGTCAAGACGGCAACTCAAGTATGGGTTTATAATGAATTGGAGAAAATAGAATCTGAGTGTTTTTTGTGTAGGCTTGCTGCAATGAAGGATAGATTGGGAAACACTTCCTCATGGGTGAGAAAGACCCACTCCATGGGTAGTACTTCTTAATAGTGAGGATAACTTGGGAAGCAGATTGCCTCTTAAAAGAGGGTGAGTGGCTGAGCAGGCCGGGAGGGTTAATGGAGAATTGCAGTTCTCACGTGTATCTGAGAGGAAGGTAATGCTCAGGGTGCCAGAGGAGGACGTGAGGGGCCTGTGAAAGAAAGAGGCAATGCATTGTTGTGGATGCACGCAGACAGCCATAGGAACGTAGAGCAGAAATCATTTCGTGAGCAAGGTGAGCATTTCCCATCAGCTACTTGGTATAGTTCATCACTAAACAGAGCATTTCTGAAGTTTTTCTATAGATTGAACTTTTTGAGGTGTGTCGTTTTCTCCCCGTGAAGAAAAGGCAGAATTTCCCAAGAGCACTTAGATGCATCTGCTTTCATATAATGTCAAATGGCTAAAAGCTGAATCTATATTGTGCATCTGTACTTTTGGGGTCGTAACCCCAGAGAAAATTACACTGGGAGGTTGATTGCCTTGGGATAGGCTCTCACCTTTCAGAAAGAATAAAAGTAGGTGTAATGGCAGATTTTATTTCCAGAGAACATGTAGTGGGAAATAGAAGGGAAAATGAATATTAAAACGATTAAGGGCTGTTGTTAGAAGGGAATTTGTCAAGAAATTAAATGTTTCAGTAGAAATGGTTCACTGAGTTACCTCAGAGTTAACACAAATATTCCGAAGACTCATTCTTCAAATGTTTAGAAGCCAAGGCTGATGCAAATATTCATTCCAGGTTATAGCATGGAGAATTACAGCAAATCTGTTTTATTTTTGATAGCCACTTGGTGCTTAAACTGAGGCACATTGACTTAGTTTAGCACGTTAATTTTTGTACGCGCCCAGTGTGCAAATAAGGCTGCAAATAACTAGTTTGATCCCCCATCAGAAAGTCCTCTCATGGAAGACTACTCTGAGTTTTTGGGGCAATACGATTATTTGCTGCAACTTCATCAGTTCCCATGTAACTAATCAGATAGTTGTTGATTTGTGGTGGGGAAAAAGAAAAGCTACAGGCAGAAGCCAATCCATAGTTTCTGGTGAGTTGAGGCAATACTTGTAACCTACTAGCCTAGGTCAATCTGAAAATACTACAAAATCATAGAATTTCCAGTAATTAAGATAGCATCTGTTTCTTATTTTGTTTGTACTCTTTTGTGCAAAACTTGCAGGTTTCCATTCCAGGGATGCTTTCTTTTCCACCAAAGTAGTCAAGATAATGATATGCTTGGAGATAAATGTACTGTGGTTCCTTTTGAGTTGAAGCTGTTCCTAAAATAAAATGTGTTTTCCAAAGCACGGTGCTGTGTGGATGACTCCTGTGAGGGAGAGGGAAAAGTGCAAGTTGCAGTTACTGATGTGTCCCTTGGTTCAGGTCGCTCCTTGGCTGTGTTACCTCCTGCCATGGTTCAAGAGCAGGCTTACCCCACAGCAGTCCCTGGAGTGGTGTGTATTGCTGTTGAACTTGGTTTAAATCCAGACGAAACCAAGAATTATTAGTCAATGACTGATTACTTGTATTTGGATACTACAACTGTAATTTTAGTGCACAGAGAGAGAAGGATGCAGGAAGCAGATGTGTGATTTCTATCACCACCACCAGCACAAGCGTAAGTGACCCTAGGAATCCAGGGCACAGAAAATACTTTTCTCTTGATCCAGCTGATTGGTCTCCTGTTGGCTTCTTAAAGGACAAGAATGGTATGATCATCTCAGCTAGATCCAACAGTTACATAAGCAGGCCAGGTATGAAGAGCCACCTACAAGCAGCTGTAGCTAATACATAGGTGTCACCTGGTCGGTTTCTCTTCCATTATGAACATTCATGTAAGTGGAATGCGTGTCACTGGCAATTATCAAGTTACTGCTTTGAAGCATTATCTAGATTTTTCTCTGTCATTCTGGAACTCAGTATGACTTTCCAGGGTGTTTGCAAATCTTGATTCCTCATTTAAACTCTTGGTGGGCGCACTCCTACTGGACAACAGTGCTGGGGTGTGCATTTGCTGGCTCCTCTATGAAGAGGATGGACTTGATTATTTTGTAGAGATGTCGGCTGTGATGATTGTCAAGCAGTGCTGAAGAAGCCCTGGCAAGGTTTTTCTCTGGGGGGGTGTGGTCAGATGCCTCAGGGAAGAGCTCTTGGATGATGAGATACAGGGCAAACAGAGGCCTGGTGCCCACTGTGCAAAGAGCTCTTCAAAGCCACCCGGAATTAGGAAAAGAGCGAGCGGTACCAGGTGGGATTAGCTCAAAGTGTTCTTGACTTCCCAGGTATTTCAAGGTGGTACTTGAAAAGGCTCAGTTAATTTCAAATTTGCAAAAATAAGAATTGTGACTGTGTGGAGCAACTTCCAGTATAAGCCATAGTGGAGCCTCTCAAATAGTGTTGCATAAGGACTCGATGTAGTACTGCTGGATTTACAGATAAACCCTAAAAACTTGTCACAGGTGTTGAACTGAATGCAAATACGAGAACCAAAAATCTTAGGTTTTAGGGTTTTTTTAACAGCTGTTCAAACAGTAATCTTCCTTTATGTACCATAAAGTCAGCTGATGTTTAATCTCCTTTATGGTCTCTAATTTAACTCTTGAACAGGGTGCTGATGACAGTCTTTCCAGCACCTCAGTTAAGAAAAGTAATGCTTTCTTCTGTGCATCTCTAGAGTGTACTTGGCCTGGTTTGAGTGAGAACAGAACTAATTCTGTTCAGTGATTTAACTTTTCAGCTTAGTTATTCTAACTGCACTGTCTGAAGTTAGCAGCCTGGGCAGTGTCTGCTTCTAGCAGTGATAACACCCCATGTTTAGAGTCAGTACCAAGGGTTGGTGTGCAGACCAAGGCCACTGCTGGATC
>WUAM01000323.1:45636341-45706003 GCA_024336885.1 Actenoides hombroni | reverse complement strand
AAAAAAAAAACATTCACACTACCCTTCCTTTTATTTTTTTTCTTTTTTTCCAGTAGCATTAGAACGTAAAGAAATGGAGCCTCTGTAGGGAAAAAAAGTGCTAGCAATTCACAGGTCTAACGGCAGGACTCAAGGACGGCAGTTTGTGCTTTGGGGGAAAAAAAAAAAAAAAGGAGAGAAAAACTTATAATTAAGGGGTAAATGCTTTATGTTAGAAAACATGTTAGAAAGGAGTAAAGTTTCTAAGAGCAGACATGTTGAGAGTCACCAAGTCTTCCAAGACCCTATGACCATCAATATAGGGGTATTGCTGTGGGTCAGAACTAGTTTTTAATTATTTACAAGAACTAACAGAGGAAAATGTGAAAAAAGTGTGTCATGAAAACTCCATAATCCCCTTGAGGCTTTACTGTATTCAATCCAAAAGAGATTTATTTTTGTCAGGTTGAGAAGACTCATACTTGGATGTAAAAATGGGAAAGAGGTGTATTAGGAAAAATATTTGTTACTTGGGGTAAAGCTTCTGATTAGGGGAAAAAAAAATATTACTGATCTATATGCTGTGGTTTTATTTCATAAGCTTCAGCACCACAGTCCAAGACCCTATATAATTCACAGTGTTTGGTCTTTCTTTTTTTATCAGAAACATGTTTTGCTGGATGTACCAGAACAGCAACTCTAGCTGGGTGATGGGCATCCACATTAACGAAATTCTGCCCTCACTCTCCTCAGAATTAATCTGAAGTGCCACTGTTACAGTCAGTCAATTTACTTATAGTTTATAATTCTATAAATGACTGAATGTTATAGAAACAATGCTAATATTTATTCTCTATTTCCATGTTGTTATCTAGGTAAATTGGTGTAATAATCTGGAAGAGCATACAATGGTGTCATTCTTAGATTTATTTATTGGTTTTATACTTACGAATTTTGCAGTCTTCTCTTGTCTTTCCATACTTTCAGGAATATTGAGTATGTTCACACTATACTTATGAACATCATCCTCTGACCCTGTCAACTTTCTCACTTGAGGTGAAAAAGCGAGGTCTGTTTGGAGTCAAACATTCACCAATAACAAACTGAATTCCTGTCTCTCAATCTCTTTATAAAATAGAGTCAATAAATTCAAGGACCTGTATAAGAACAAGGGCATTGATTTTTCATGTAGCAGAATTTAAACTTTTGGTGTAATATGTAATGAGGGTGGTTGATTGGTTAGAAAATGCTTCAATCCATTTTTATCTTTAGTCACTGTCTTCAGGAATAGAACATTTTAGTTTTACTTTAAAAGTTAATTATTAAAATATTATATGTCTCTATCACAGTAATTGTACATACTTTGGCAGGATAATGAAACCTTAGGTATTAAAACATGTTCTTCATTGTTCATTCATGCATTGTGACACTTTGCATTCTTAACCTAGCACAGTCTTCAACTCTGAAAATATATCATTGTTATTTCCCTGGCTAGGAAAACACTGAGATTTTGATTACTTGTGAGAAAAAAATCATGACTGAAGTATCACATTCTTATGCATGCAGCAGAAGTTCAAAATGTAGTGTGTTTATGCTATGAGTATATGAGTATATGAGTGTATGTGAGTTTATACACACAGAAACACAGAATTACTGAGTCTGGAAAAGACCTCTGAGATCAATGAGTCCAGCCTATGAACTATCACCACCACATTGGCTAGACCATGGCACTAAGTACCACATCCTGTCTTTCCTTAAACGCCTCCGGGGATGGCAACTCTACTACTTCCCTGAACTGTTCATTCCAATGTCTGATAACTCTCTCCATGAGGAGGCGCTTTCTACTATTCAACGGAAACCTCCCCTGGCACAGCTTCAGGCCATGCCCTCTCATTGTGTCACTAGCTGCCTGGGAGAAGAGACCAACCCCCACCTGACTACAACCTCCCTTCAGGTAGTTGTAGAGAGCGACAAGGTCCCCCCTGAGTCTCCTCTTCTCCAGGCTAATATGGAACCAGACTCTTCTTAATGGTGCCCAATGAAAGAACAAGAAGAACTGGGCAGAAATTGAAATACAGGAAATTACACTTAAACATAAGAAAAAGGTTTTTTACCATAAGAGTGACTGAACACTGGAACAGGCTGCCCAGAGAGGTTGTGCTCTCCATCCTCAGAGATACTCTGATTGGATACCATCCTGAGCAACCTGCTGTAGTTGATCCATTTTGGAGCAGAGGGTGGGACTAGATGATCTCCAGAGGTCCCTTCCAACCTCAACCACGCTGTGACTCTATGATAATCCAGAGGTCACTGACTTTTTGCCAATAACAAGTAAAGGAGGGAACGCAGAAACAGAAGAAAGCATTAGATCAGGAATTACCCATTTGCTCTCAGTTAGTACTTTGCTGACACCAATGGATGATCACCAGTTTTCAGGAGACCAGAATGATGTCCCACATAGGTATAACAAGGCCTATGACCTTACTCGTAGTGGTTCTGTACAAAGTGACATATTTACCTATCTTAAAGGCTCAGTTCTTATTCAAAAATAAGGAAGATCGACTCACACACGTGTACACACACACACACACACATGCACTATCTCATCACAGTTACAATCAAACCCAGAGGAAGCCCAATCCTGAGCTACTGGACACACGTCATTGCTAGTGAGGCTTCCAGTATTTTCATTAGTTAAGTCCTTGGTCAACTTCCTACTAGCATCCCAACCAACTGCCCCTCCATCTTTGGTGTACCTGAGGAGAACAGGCTTCTGCTTTCCTTCAAGCATCAAGTCATTTTCCCTCTGAGAGTTAGCAGTTGGCTTTGTGATACCAAAAGGAAAAATATGAATGTCACTGCAAAGGTGCAGATATAGAAGAAACTGAAGGATTCAGGCATCAAAGGAAGTACAACTAAATTTCAGCCAAAGAAGTCCAGTGTTGGTCTGTATGTACAGAGATAGGCCTAGGAGTAACTAGAGGGTATTTCAGAACATAGAAGCAAAAAAATGCAGTCTGCTGGAGAACCAAGGCTGTCTAATATATTAGCAGTCATCACACACAAATCCATTAATTTACCTTTTTAACCTGCTTTTTAAGTTACTCTGCAGTGATAAGCAGCCTTCATACTGCATCATACCCAACTCCCCCAGTCATTTCACATAGCAATATTATGTGCTACAGCCAAGAAGGCACCTCAGGCTTCTTTCACTACCCTAAATGTGCCGGTGAATTGTCCCTGCTGGTTCTTACAGCTGGTCTTACCAGCTGGCTCTTGCCATGTCCATCACATCTTGCAGATCTTGCACACCTTGCACTGATCAGCCTAATAATTGTACAGACAAAGCAAATTCGGATACAGACCCTTCCAACTCTGAAGATCTTGCCTATGCAATCTCTAGATATCTTGGGCATTCAATGTATTGGCTTTTTACAACAAACACCTCCACCTAGGAACCTTGCAACCGGATGCAGTCTCCATGAGAAGCACGTACTGCTACTACTCCATGCTTGGCAGGACAGTCTCCTAGTGCCTGCTGTCTGTATTTCTATCCTTCCTGTAAATGATGCAGCCTCATGCACCTTGGCAAGGAATACCTTGCCTGGCAGGCAAGGATCTGGGTTGATTCTTTTTATACAGTTCCTTATATCACTCATGTTTTGCTGACAAAACTAACAGTCCTTTTTCTCTTGCACCTCTCCGGAATCCAGAGAAGAGGAGAATCTCGCCAAGGCCTGAATGGAAGGATGTTCTTTTAACATGCTCCAGTTTGGTGAGTGCTCTCTTAGAGAATTAGCTCCAGAAGGAGCAGGAGATGGAATTGCCATCGTCTAGAGGGGAATAAGCAGACTGCACGAATGCCTGCCTTAGGAGGGTATCACTGTGTATATGACTGGAGACTTGACTGCTCTTTGCTGCATTTATGAATCCCATATGCAAGAGAGATCTTCATTAACATACAAATACAAAAAGCCCTCAGGAGAACAATTTTATTGTCTGTTGTAGTGAACACTCTGGGACAGCCTTCTTCTGAATGTCTGAGAAATGAAGATTAGATATGACAGAAGAACTCTGTATATCATGTTTTTTCAGATGATCTAATAAATTACCTCCCACTAAAAATTGAACTTCTTTTTATCTTCAGAGGACCACAGAAAAAAGCAAAACCAAAATAAAAAAAGCCCTCTACAACTCTCTGAAAATAAAATACGTTAAGTAAAGAACATTTTTGTGTGTAAATACTTGGTAACAACAATGCCAGTCATTGAAGTAAGCTTGATGGGATGTATGTGCTGGTTACTCTGAGCTTTTTATTAGGTAGTTAGAAGAAAGTTTAATTTCAGGGAGTTATTTTATAATTTGCATTGCTACAGGCCTGCCCAGTACTAATGTGTGATTAGATTAGAGGGCATTCTCTTGCCATACACTGCTGTTGCTGCTGAGAAACTATGCAGAGAAGATTTGCTAGTGACACCTCCATACAACTAAGTGGTTGTTAACAGAACACTGTGGGATAGCAATAACAGAACTCATTAAAGATACCCACAACCACAACCGTGTTGTCTTGTCCCTGTGCCAAAATGGCTGAAAGATCTTGGTAACAGTGTGTCCTTAGTAGGGGACAACATTACTAGCTATAGGGAGCACTTCTAAGGTGCTCACATTTGCAAGCACTGTCAGAAAGAGTTTCACAAAAGCGTCCATGCTTGGAATCACAGACTTCTTCAGCCAGCACAGCTGAGGTTTCCTGAGATGCTATGCTAGGCAAAAAGATACAGACCCAGGGATCTTACCTGTCTCTGAGGACCAGTAGGTTCAGATTCTCGTCTCCTTTGTCGGATAGCTGGTGCTGAATGTAGGGGGGAGTGGGCTGGACTTCCTGTCTGCTGTTCATGTTTACTGTCAGACACTGTTTGAGAAGGTCCTTCATGTCTGTGGGAACTGTCCTCCTCAGTCACAGGCTGCATGCCCCGACTTCGCCCATCATGCGTCTTCGGCCTGACTGCAGCGTCTGCCCCCAACCGCCTTCTCTCCTCACCCTCTTCAATAGGTCTTAGTTCCTCAGGCTCCTCATCCGTGGTTCCAGAGGTGCTTGGCTCAGCACCCGGGTGAAAGTCCTTCAGCTCTGTCTCCTTATCAATGATAACCCACTCTTTGCTATCAAAGTCCTCCTCTTCTGCGAGTGGCACTGAGCGGAAAGCATTGCTGAGGGCTTCATGTTCCACTGAAGCAGACACATCCATCCTACCGCTTGCCTGCCGGTCAGCCTGGCCAGTATCAATGGACAGCATCTGGGCTGGCTGGGAGGAGCATACAAGCCGTGATGGAGATCCAGGTAAATCCATTCGAGATCTAAAGACAGAACACGAAGCCATTAAAAAATACATCACGTTTGTGGTTAAAGTTAGGAATTCTAAGACTTGACAGAAAACCTGTATATTCCGTTTCACTCATTTCTTGGTATGCTTCAGAAAGACAGATTAAGCAAAAATATTTCTTGAAAACCTACAATGGAATAAAGATGTTCTCCCTAAAGTGCTTCAGTAAGATAGCCAGTACAACATTTGTTGATGACAGGATGATAACTCATCTCCCCCCACAAAACAAATATACTCTTTCCCCTTTGCTAAGTTCTATTGGTTTGTGAAAAACAAAACAGAACACCCCTAAATCCTATATCTACTGTCTGACTTAATGGTGCCTCTGATGGACTACTATAACCTCTTCAGCTACACCGTTCTACCTCTGTGGTGGCCACGGATGTCTCTAAGGTGGCCACCTGAGTTCTTCAAAGACACTAAGAATAATCTTGTGCACAGTTGACCCCAAAATACTACGGAGGAGCGGGAAAGAAATATGACAAGTATCCTTTTACAAAGGGTAATATAATGTTCAGTGGCTCCACAATCTAAATAGCAGCAGCTTCTGCAGCCACGCAGAAATACCTTTTAAATGGGCCTTGGAATCTCCCTGTCCTCCAGTGGTCCTGGCAGCATCTCAGATGGAAAAGCCAGTGGCACTTCTATCTTTTGGCTTCACGGTGTTAATTTGACTTGCACCTGCTGCTTGCTTTGCTTCTCTGTCTTCCACAGAGACTAGCAGCTTGCTGTGCAAAGACAGAGTGTCTGCTGCCCAGAAGAAGACAGCTGCAGTGTGTTTTACAAAAGGATTTCAACAAGGACCACAGAGGAACCTTGCAGACTCTTCTGGGAAAAGCCTTCCATGTGTTACAAAGCATGAGGGGAAACAGAGAAATGACTGAACATTAGGTGAGGGCTGCCAAGCAGAACTGAATATCTTTAACAGGGTGGAAAGTCAGAGTTGAGATGGAAAGAATTACAAGTAAAAATATTTTTTTTTTTTTCAATGAAGAAAGGGGAATTAAAGAAGGATATGGGTCAAAGGCTGATGTAGAGTAAGATGTGAGCAAAACCAAAGATGAATCTGAGTGAAGGCTGTATTTGTTAAAGTCTTAAAAACATATTGTTGTGAGCAGGGAACACTAAGTATGCAAAGTAAGAATGAAAAATGGCCTATACTGTTTGTGTGAAGAAGAACTGGATTTTAAAGAGCTGTTGGTAAAAAAATAAAAGAAACTCTGGAGTTAGCCATTGTTGTCATCCATTCTCCAGCAGAGGAGAGACTCCTGGAGTGGAAGAACTTACTCCAGAAAGCCAGAAGAATTTCCCAGTGTTAAGTGTCAGGTCTGTGTTGTAAAACGATAAAAACAGAATAAAGGAAAGACTGTGGCAGAGTGGGATTGTATTTGGAACATACTTGGTGCAGGCTACTTGAAAGATGAAAAAAGATCCTTGAAACCAGGAGCTGAGGGAAGGAGGCAAGAGAAAGGGATATCTTTTGGATAATACACATTTTCTCTATTAAGTTAGCGTGATACTGAGTAGACAAGGAAGAGTGGAAGAAATAAGGGAGTTAAAAGCATTCAGCAAATATACATGACTAGTGATGATGACTGTTATAAATGGCTTTTTTCCTTTCCTATTTTAATGAGCCTTTCTTCTGAGCAAGAAAAAGAAGAGGTAGCAAGACACAATATTTGTTATTCAAACCCTACATTATTAATAGCAACACAAACAATCTTTCCTGCATTACAGAGAAGCATTACAGCTTCCCCCAGTCACCCAGAATAAAACAGTACCTAACAAACTGGGGGTTGTGCTAAGGGCTCATCCTCTCTCTAGTTCTTTTTGATCCTCCTTAGTTTCCAGCTACTGTCTCCTTGTGACTGTTCCTCTTAGCTGAAGTCTGTCAGATTTTCTCTGAGAAGAAGTCCTGTCTCTCTCCCAACTCTTTTAGAGGAGCCAGTACATCCTGTAACCACAGTCCATGCCCTGATTTTCAATGGGAAAAGGAAGACAGCAAAGGGTGTGAAAGGGGTTACGAGAACCAAGGGCTTATGTCTTGTAACACATGTGTTCTTCTGCACACAATATTTTAAAGGCTTCTTTTCATTAGTCTTATTATTATTGGGCTTTTGTTTATTTCTTTGCTGTGGATCTGAGAGAAGTTATTCCCATTACCCTAAAAATCAGGGTGCAGTGTGTACTTTTCACGTGCAAAACAGGTGCAATGCTATATGCTGAAAAACGAATACTATATGCTGAAAAATTAATACTATTATTACTATTAATGGCAAAATAATTAAATAATGAAACATGCATCTCTGTATGTATGCTAACAAGATCCATTCTTCCCTTCCACCTCAGGCCAGCCAAAAGCTTTGTGACTGTTTACATTATCTCTGATATGATGCTTTGCCTTCCCTCTGACAAATGTCCCTCTTTCCATCTGTAGAGTTCTTCCCACCCAGGGGCAGGATGAGAATCATTTCCATTGACTCTTAACCGACATGAGTGTCTCATCGGAAAGATCATAAAGTCCACAAACACCGCCAACCCAGAAATGAACTTCCAGTGCCTGCTGATCTAATGATTAGGTTGGTCTCAACAGTCAATCCCTCAAGACACTGCTAAAAGCAGTAGGAGGCTACAGAGGGTGAGCAAACCTTCTTTCATGTAGATCTGCTTTGCCATCGGCAGTGGAGAGGCGTTCTGACTCGGGGCTGTTCACACGGCGGTATCTTAGGGAGCGCACTTGTGCCGTTGGGGACTCCGGAGGCACTCGGACAGGGGAACTGGGGCAGACACCATTTCTCTGCTCCTCTTCCACCATGCACTGAGTCTGTAGGGGGTAAACACAGAGAACCTCAAAGTCTGACCAAAGACATCGATTTCCCATCCTTCACTGTTGCTCTGTGCTTTCTTCCAGGCTACAGTTTCAGCTGCATTTTCACCATCTACAGAAGCAATTTTTGAAGGAACTCGAGGGCCCATATTATCTATTATCTAGTATTAAAACAAGGTAGTGATTTTAAATCAATTCAAATATTTAAACGTCTTTACAAGGTAGCTATTACATTTCAATTACCCCGAATAGCTGATCCAAAGCAGTTATCATGGGCTGACCTACTGCAGAGACAAACCCTAACTGCTTATCCAAGATGTCTACGACCCCTTGTTTATCAATATTGTGTGCAGGGTCCGTGCATTATATTGTAATGTATATACTTTTACTTCTGATGAACTTGATATGACTAAGCCATCTCCTGATTGTATGATTGATTGGGGGTTTTTTGTTTGTTTTGGTTGGTTGGGTTTTTTGTTTGTTTGTTTTGGTTGGTTAGTTGGTTTGGGGTTTTTTGTTTGTTTTTGTTTGGGTTTTTTTATGTAAATGTGTGCTTTTGTTGCTTTTTTTTTAATCTTGGTCCTCTAAACAAAGTCCTCTGGGGCATATATTCAACCACATCTGAAAGAGCTTCCCACAGACCCAAGTTATGCAGGGACCTGAACATGCTCAAGGACACTTGCAAGCATTGAGTGTTCACACACTACCAGTACATATTTTCTTTTTTCATGTGGCCTTAGTGAAATTGATTTATTTATTTTTTTCTTAATTTAGCATCAGACAAAGGAGAAAAAGCAGGTGACTAACACAGCTGCCTCCTGCTTTACACTGCCCTGTTTCCTCTTAGAAGACCTGCTTAAGCAAAAGCATAGAGGCAGAATGGCCCAAGGGCTACAGCAGCAGTCTAGAATTTGCATCCAACCCTGCTTTGCTGCCAGCCGTGCAACAACCTCTGCTACAGACTGCCTCTGTGAGGGGATGTGCATTGAGGTGCCAGTGCAAGCTCCTAGTATGGACAGTGTTTTCTCTGCAATGTGCCCTACATTCACTTGTCCTCTATTAATTACAGAGGCTCTGAATGCAAGAAGGCTTCTCAGTAAAATGCTGCTGATCAAGATAGTTGCCTTTGTGCGTGTACTGTGTATATGGCAAGACAGTCAGTGTCCATAAATCAGCAGATCTAAACTGTTCAGGCTGGGTTTGGAATGCATAACTAGGGAGCCTTTGCAGCAAGGGAGAGTGGAGAACTTTCAGGCATTACAAGAAAAGCAGAATAGATGATAATGACTTAATCTTTAATCCACTGAGGCCAGGAGAAGGTTAGTGACAAAGGAAGGTCAAATGTATTTGTGAAAGGAGCAAAGTGCTGATGTAACTCTAGGGTAACAGGCAACTTGGTAAGATCCAAGAGCAGAGAACTGAGGAAGAGTGTGGGAGAGAAGCAAGAGGCTTCTGAAAAAAAAACAGAATGAGAATTTTGATCCAGTGGAGGAAGGAAAACCAAGAAAGATTTAGAAAGGCCGGTGATGGTAAGCAAGGGAACTGTTCTTAGCACAGAAATGGGAGAAGTGGGACAGAAGGAGATCTGAATTATGTGAACAGAGAAAGAATGATGACTGTAGAGAGGTACTGGGGAGAAAAAAACATGGCAAGATCTACTCATTACCTAGATACAAAGAGCAAGATAGGGAAAGTCAGAGTTAATTCTAGACTACAAGACTGGAAGAAGAAGGATGGTGAAGCTGTGAATAGCAGAAGGGTATTTTATGCACCAGCTGCCCTTGTGGTTCTAAAGGACAGAAGGGATGCCTGAGATGACAAGCAGAGGTGAAGCTGTGCCCTTACATATCAAATCTGCAGCCTCCTTTTTTCCCCTCCACATGGTGACTAGGACTTCAATGAAAACTGATTCTCTCTGAGAACAGTCAGACTAAAGATAATAAGCCTAGCAGAGCGAAAGGACAAGCAAGAGTCAGATTAAAGATAACAACCCTCACAGAAAGAAAAGATAGAGTTCTTTAGCTTTGGAGAGTGTGATGCCCAGGGCTCTATTTCATAGACTGCTGTGTAGCTACAGAGCTTGTCAGAACTGAAGAGCTCATTGCTGTGCTAACTCTCTAAGCTCCTTTGCCAGTAAACTGACAAGAAATAGCACATATCTCAGCAGGAGAGTCACCTGGTCATGCTGTGGATCTTGTAGAAACCTCTCCTGCCTCTAGCTGCTGTTATGAGGGAGTTTGTGAATGACAACGCTGGGTACCTAAGACATGTTGTACAACTAGCTTGCAGAAAGGACATTTAGGACTCCCTTGTGCACATCTCAGTCTGACTGAAGAGCATCAAGGCACCTGGTGGTTCAAAGGAACAGAAAAACACATAGGAGTTACCAAGATTTTTCTGTAATTTTTTTTTTTTTTTTTTTAAATATATGTTGTGGAATCAGAACTGCCCACCTCTACCAGGCTTTTCTTATTTCGTGTGCCTTCAAATGAGAACTCCTGGGAATACACACAGTTTACCAGTGAGAAATGAAGAAGTGATTTGAATTTGGTTTATAATTCTTAGTACTGGGGAATGTCACGGGAAATATTCCATACAGATAACATGCTGATCCAAACTATTTGCACAGGAGAATTTTAAGCAAGTTAGATGAGATTATTTCTTGTCCATGAATATTGTTTTCTAATAAAACTAAAGGTAGTAGAAATATCTACAGGGCGGAAAGAAGGAGAAAACTTTGTACCAGGTAGAGACTGAAGTGAATTCTGGTCAGACCTAGAATACTGGTAGATTCAACATGCTAGTCCACAAATGCCCACTAAAGACAGGCCTGTGAAGTTAATCTGATATGCCCTGGTAATATTTTAAGCCAAATGAAGTTTTCCCTGCTAAAAGATTCTGTTTGCATGTGATGTCATGCCATGTAACATTCTGATTTTTAATTAAGAAAGAATATCAACACAACAAATACTAATTTACTTACAATATATAAGTTGATCTAATAAACAAACTGGTACATTCTCATACTTAACATTTACTATGAATCGTTGTTCAATGGGGATGCCTCCAAGAAATTAAGTAACATTTACAAGAAAGGACTGAGAAACAGCTTAGGGATTATGAGGAAAACCACCTGAAATATATACTTTATGCAAGCTAAAAGGTCTAATATGATCTTGAAATGCAAAAATTTGAGACCATTAAGTGACAGTTTCTCTCTTCATAGGGGTGAAACCATCATTAGGTGCTTTATATAGACTGTGCTACCCTTAGAAAGGAAAGTTTAAAAATTGAAAGAGAAAAATGAGTAATGATTTGGGATGTAGAAAATATGGCTTATGAAGACATCTATGATTGAATTTATTTACCCAAGAGGTTAGGACACAATAAAATTTTGGTTTACAATTTTCAAACCTGGGACATTTCTGATACTGTATCATCTACACAAGGTTTAGAATTCCATTGCTTGAAGTATCAACAACCTAGATAATGATATAATGATTATATAAAAGATTCGCTGTAGTATTATTGGCTCCAGAAAAAGACATTTGCATAAAGATCCAAATTAATCCCAATGGCTTTTGCTCTGTGTAAAAACTGTTTGTAATTTCCCATTTTCCCAGGGAAATTCCACAGAGCTTTTTGGGCTGTACTACGCTACATCAGGGGACCGGGAGGCTTCTAGCAGTCTATAAATCCACTGCCCTAAATCCAACAGCCACAGGAGATAAATAAATGTTCTTTACTTTGCTGATGCTGATCCTGAGTTTGTTGCGATTCACATCTGTCTCCTCCCAAACTTCAGCCTCGTTGAAAGCAGTGTTTGGAGTCTGACCAAGACCTTCTGCTGGCCGGCCTGACAGGATGGGAGGAGCATTCTCTTGATCACTCAGATGTTCACCCTGTAGGACATCCTCAGTGTTCTCACGAAGCAAGTCCCCAGGTACTGGAGTGACATTAACCACCCTATGGAGAGACAAAAAGAAAGGTAAAATTATTAGAACATAAAAAAAAAAATGCATATCACACTGACCCATAAAACTACTTAGCAGTTGTTAGAGTATTACCAGGTTTTCATCTCTGAGCACGAAGCTCATGAGCACCAGCACAGGAAACATTCTATAAAGGTCAAGAAGATGTGTTCTAGTCATGACCAGCGCATGCACCCTGCTGTGTTCAATTCACTATCACAAATCCACCCCACAGCAAGGCAACAACTGTGTCACAGCAGGCGCTCTCACAGAAGCTCCAGCCATGTGTGCCATATAACATGCAAAACATAAAAGTACAGGGGCTCCATTGATCCTGGCCAAAGGTGTCCGGACATCCCTTAATGTGCACACCAACCCACACAGATATCCCCACCAAAAAATTTTCAGGACGGCAAAGGTCTGAAACTGGGTTCCACCACCTTCGATATATGTTAATATATCTAAAGTCAAATCAAGTAGTGGCTGCCATGCATCTCCAACTTCCCAGGATCGTAATGGCCTTGACATCTTTCAAAAATGAACTTTTTACTGAGCTTGTTACTGAGGATTTCTGTAGTCTGACTGGCACAACCGCAATACTCACCCAAACATGGCTGCTGTTTGCCTGGTGTTTTGCTGTGGTGGGGTAGAGGTGCTAGTGGACAACAAGATATCTGTGCCAGCCTTCTCCCAGTCAAAGGCTTCATTTTCAGTGATGCCTCTTTCTTTCATGCTGTTCTCGAAAACGGACATGATTAGCTGGAATAAATTTACAAAAAACAATTTCTGTTAAGTAGCTACAGGTGGCGCTCTCAAAAAAAAAAAAAAAGAAGTATCAGCATAAGGAGCAAGTGCAGTTTATAATCTCCATCTTGCCTAGGAAAGGTACCAAGAAAGGAAAGCAAATGTCATAAAATCACACCAGTTGTTTCCCAGGCTGGTTTTGGCTTGGTAACTGAAATTTCTCTAGATCTACAAAAGAAGTGCATGCAATACTTGGACACTGATTTGCTGAAATCTTGCAGTTGTCTTGTTACTCTAACTCTAAAGCCATAACTCCAGCACATCTTTCCTGTAGATTAGACATATGCAGAGTAGTACATTTGATTTTTAGAGATCAAGGGCTACCAGAAGATGTAAACACAACAGGAAAACACATTCCTAGGATACAAACTCATTGAGGTGTCCGACTCAAATACAGCTTTGTTAGGAGCCCTGTGATACGCTTATGCACAATGTTGCCTGCCACATTTGGCTGTGGAAGAAAATAAAATGGTAAAAGGGATGATACAATTCTCTTTGTAAAATGGCAGGTACAAATGCTCATGCTGACATGTTTTATGCTTTTTTTTTTTTTTCCTAAGAAGATATTCTTTAGAAGAGAACACAACTATTGGCAACCGTGCTCTGTGCCTCAGTCTGTTACCCAGGGAAATATGATGTTCTGCTGTCAAAGGGAAATGGGATGGTAAAGGCCAACACAGTCATATGTGAGGTCCTGCATTTCTAATAACATTTTTCATCTAAATGAATGCAGAACTGAGAGGATTCAGCCTAAAATCTATACAGAGAGAAAATATGGTAACAAATACATTTGGCTTATGGCATAGAATTAGAACTAAATTAACATGAACAAATGCCCTGTTTGTTTGCATTTATATTCCAGTTCTGTTTATCAGCATGATCAGAAAGCCATGAGAGTGTGCCATTTCCTACCACCTTCCACCAAACTACAGTAAAATGCCTATTTGCAGCTTTCAGTTGAGTCATATTTCCCCTCCTTTTTGTGGGTGTGGGAGCCCAAGCAGAAGACCCTTCTATCCTCAGGAAACTTCTACCTTTATACTGAGCATGATGTTTATGGTCTGGGATACACCTGTAGCCAACTCAGGTCAGCTGCCCTGGCTATCTTCAAACTGCTAATGGCCTGCAGACCATGGCAGGGCTATGATTCCATCGCAGTGAAACCAGGACAATCACTTGAATCCTAGAATTAGGTACTCCTGCAGTGGCATTACGTTGGATTAGAAGAATTCCCAGAGTTGACTGTTGGTCAGACCATGGAACAGGTAACACCTCTCCAGAGAGTGGACGTGACATGGCAGCGGTAGCAGCTTCTTTGATCTGAAAGTCACCTTACTGTTGTGACAGTTTAATATGATAGGATTGTGTTTCTGCTTGTTAGCCTCATGTCACAATGTCCCCTTTCACCTCTGACAGGAACTGGAGTTGTGCTGCTGCTGTTGGCAGGGAATTTCTTGCTCAAAACAGAATGTAACTAAAGGGTCACAGTCATGCTTTTAGTAAATGCATTTATGATATTTAGCAACCTTAGATGGATGTTTTTTCATGAATTTGCCTAATTATTTATTAAATACGTAAGCTGTTGGACTACACCTATCTTATGGAAAAGCATGCACCAATTATATGAACTATCTCCTTTGCTCATTCAAACCTGCCACCTGCTAATATCATCTGGCAGTTTCTCATTTTCCTATCAGAAGCAGCAGAAAACAATCATTCTCCATTCACTTCTTGCCATTCTACCTTTGATTTTAAAGATTTCATGTACCTGTCAGTCCTCCCTTCTTTTTTTTTTTTTTTCCAGAGTGTACTGTCCTAGTCTAATTAGTCTTTCCATATCTGGAAGTGAATCCGTCTCCAGCTTCCTTGTTACCCTTCCCCATAACTTCTCTGATTTCAAGATATCCCTTTTGAGATGCAGGAATGGAATTACAGACACTAAGAGTATACTTCACACAGATTTATATAGTAGTATAAGGATATTTTCTGTTTACTCTCTAACACTACTCATTATTCCTATATTAGCTTTCTGACTGCTACTTTGGCAAGGATTACTGTCAAATGTCTTTTAGAAATTAATATCCCTACATCCTCAAAGACTCCTTCCAAGAACTCTATACATTTGTAGACAGATGCCCTTATAAAAGTCATATCAACCTCTCCTCATTAGATCACCCTCACCCATCTGTCCATTAATCCCATTCTTTGTCACAGTTTCTGATTCGTGATTCAGTATGACATGTAATGGTATCTTTTGAAGCCATTTAAAAACTAGTACTGCTTCTGCCACCTTCCATTCTTTTGATACTGAAGCAGTCTGAATTAAGAAACCACATACCAAAATTAGAATTTCCGCTGTCTTACTCTCAGCATTCCTTCATGCCATCAAGGACACACTTAGTCAAAACAACTTCTATTACTTTCTGCTATGTCTTCTGTAACACTTGCATTTGACTTTGAAGGCCATTTAGGATTTTATAGACCTCTACTGTATCTCCTGTAAGACTCATTATTGCATGTTCACATGCAGTGCTTATGCATTATTCCTCACTTAAAAATGATGGGGGTAGGAGAGGAAAGGATTTTACCAAAACTTCATGCCACTGCAAGAGAAGCCAAAACTTTACTTGGTACACGGAGATAGGAGCAATCAAGACTGCACTGCCACTAGATAAAACATACTCTATTAGAAAGCTTTAGAAATGGAACAGAACATCATAATGGTAGTTTATCACTTCATGGGCTACACACATCTTGAAGACACAATGCTGGCAAGTCCTCACCTCACAAAGGTACAATTGGACATGGTTCAGAGGAGGACACAAACCAAACGTGTTGAAAGGTTTCCTTCTGGGCAAAGAGCCAGCAAGTAAACTGGGATCTTTCACTCTGGGCAAAAGAGTAACTGAAGAGCAATACCATGGAGGTCTGTAAGATTCTCCATGGCTGGTATGTGAGACAGGGTCTAGGGATAAGCATTCATAGTTATGTCTGAGATGTAAGGGATATTAAATAAGGCTGGCAAGTTTAGAACAAAGAGAAGAATGTAGTTAAGAGAAGGCACTTAAACTATGCTGCCTCCCTGTCACATGGTGGATGCTAAAGCTTTACATGAATTCAGGAGGAGATGAGACAAGTTCGTGGAAGACAAGTTCGTGGAAGACAAATTCAATGAGGACTATGAAATATAGACACATTTTTGGTTTAGGAGATTCTTGAGCCTCACGGATCCTTGATCATCAAGCTTGCAAAGTTTTCTGGGGAAATGTCACTGAACACTCATTCTTTTATAACATTCCCACAGCCAACACTGTTGGCGACAGGCTACAAGGCCAGATGAATCTTTTTTTTCCAGCCCAGTGAAGCTGCCCTTCTGTCACTATTTCTCTCAAAGAGGAGAACTCAGAGGTTGACTAGAGCTGGGTAGCAAGATGAAACACCAAACTTGTCCAGCTACAGGATAGCATTCTGTCATAATCCTCAGCTGGTGATTTACATACGTCTTAAATCTCTGAACCCCCTCCAGCACCTCAATGTGTTTGCTGCATTGAGGTGTCCAAAACTGAACACGATACTCAATGTGTGGCCTCACCAGTGCTGCAGATGTGGGAACAAACAAGTGCCAGAAGCTATCCAAGAACATTTTCATATACTAATTGATACAAATTTATCTAAGCTTGCTTTCTTCCTCCTATGAAGAGAATGCTGTTGGAGTCTGCTTCCTCTTAAATAGGAAGAGAGTTCTGTTGAACAACTATTTTCCTATTGCTAAACTTACTTGCCTTTGTTGCATCTAGCTCACCTCTCAGAGGATTTCCCTTTTTCCAGGAGGAAAAAGTAATAGCTGCTTTTTGAACAGGTTTCAGGTATTTAGTGTACTTATAATTCTTAAATCTCATTTTTTAAACCAATTAAATAGCCACCCTCAGGTATTTATTCTTATTTTGGTTGAATTATTAATTCCTTCTAAATTAGGTCTGTAGACAGGGTCTTTGGGGTTCATTATACATTGTCTGCTGTTCTTTTTCAGGCTGCCTCATCTTCTGTGTGAAGTAACCACATACACTGTTTCAAACAGTGTAGTGTTTGTTCAAACAGTGTAGTTCAGTGTTATGGAAAATCACAGAATCACAGAATGTCTTTGGTTGGAAGAGACCTTCAAGATCATCTAGTCCTACCTTCGATGCAACACTGCAACCTCACCATTAAACCATACAGGAGGATGTAGGTTCAAAAGGAGCTTTGGAGATCTCTAATCCAACCATCTGCTCAAACCAGCTAAATGAAGAGTTAGATCGGGTTCCTCATCCAGTTGATTTTTGAAATCCTTAAGTATGGAAACTCCACAGCTTCTCTAGGTATCTGTTCCATACTTAAGAACCCTCATTCTGAATTTTTTTTTCCCCCTAGATTTAGTCAGTTTCCCTTGTTGCCTCTGAGAAAAGTCTGCCTGTATTCTTCTCACACCTGTCCCTGAGGCAGTGGAAGACAGCAATCAGATCCTCTTTGACTCTTCTCCAGGCTAAACAAATCCATCTCCCTCAGCACCTCCTCAGTCCACCTCCATCCCTCTATAGCCCTCCATCTTAGTGACAAATGTTATTTTTCCACTGCGCTATCCAGGAAGTATTTGCCTTTTTTTTTTTCCGTTGTTTTGTTTTTCTTTTTTAAAAAGTTGTGGTTGCTATGCTGCAACATGTACATTGCTAAAATACAAAAGCAGTTTTGGAGAGAGTTTGCTGGAACAACCTCCTACCATTTTCCCACTCATCTGATGCACTATCAACAGGAGCAGGCACTCATATAAGACTGCACAGATTTGCTAGTAAAATGTTATTTTCATCACTCTGGCTTTAATGTGCAGAGAAAACTACTGTGATAAAAAAGGGACACAGAATCAAGTTGCCTCAGTTATAGTGTTAGTCTAGCTGGCATAACTGATCCCATATATGCTGATGGCAAACAGTGAATGGGAGAAAAAAAATGTTAAGATGATTATTAAAGACAGATAATAATAGCTAGGGCCCATATGAGTCTGCAAGAAAAACAAGAGATTGGTGTGCACTGTTGAGCTCTTGGCATAGGCTCTTTGCAGGCTTTGGCAAGCTGTGCTAGAATTCCATCACATTTGGAGTATCTCAACAGTTTTGTGTTTTAATAAAAGCCAAAAGTACTCTGTTGCTTGGGAAGAAGTTTCTGATCTGGAGTACAGGATTATTTTGGACAGGGTGGTGGAAGAAGAAGAAAAAAACCTGAGATATCGAAGAACTGTACGGTCCCACCTTTTTCTCCTGGTCCTAGGAAAGTTATTCCTCAGCCAGATATGAACAAATGCATGGAAATGTTAGAAAATCCAGAGTGCCAATACAAAGTGCCATGCATCAGATTGGTAAAAAAGAAAGGCTCCTACCTGGTAGTCTGGCTTAGTGAAGTAGTCTAGGCTTGCAATATGATCCAGAAAAAGATGGAACTCTGAAGGCATGTGTTTTAGCAGCATTCGGTGTTCATACTTTTCTTTTATCATGCCAACCTGCTCCTGGAAAGAAAGAAAGTATCTCAGAGACAAGAATCTCTTCTATTGCTTCATATTTATACAGTCTTAGCATTCCTGGAATACCATATAGTCTTAGCATTCCTGGAACATGGCCTCTTCTTAGACTCAGCACTGTGTCTACATGCTTCTCCTGTTTGGTGTCCCTAGCAAAGTGAGGTAGATCACTGTAGGCAAAGGTCAAAGGGGAATTCTGAGTCAGAGACACTCTTCAGAAGCTGTACCTTCTGCACAGGTGACCTATTTCTTTCCAGGGATTTTATTCTCTAGCACAAAGTATTTCCAAGACATGAACAGATAGCTTTATTCTGTTTAACTTTCCAGTTACAACTCCCATTTGGCTTGTTTGGTGTGGCAAAGTGTTATTCACCTGCCTTTCTAAAGGCTCTGTTTATTTGTCAAAAGGACAGCTCAACCTTTCCACTTTGTTGTTTGCTTTGCAAGAACAAAAGCAAAGTTGCTTGATCAGATATGATTAACAACAGACATAAAAACATGTCTAGATACTCCAAATAAAACAAGCTCCACACTGTATGGCAGAACACACAAAAGCAGGTTAGCGCCTTGCAGTAAGACCTGATGAAAAGCAGACTCTAGCTTTACTTCAGGAAAAAGCTGTAGTGAGCTGCATGAGAAATAGAATCAGAATAATAGTCATAATAATAAAAATGCAGCACCTTATCTTAAGAACAGACCTTAGGTTTCTTACCTTATCTTTGATCTTTCGCCATGGAAGCTGACCAACTGCAAACTCCACCAACATGTAAAAGAGGGACCACAGATCATCATGTCTACCCATCTCCTGGAGAAAAGAGAGATGAAGACTGAGGAGCAAAGTACCATGCTGCTCAGTAGTCCAGGTGTGCTCTCCAGATGAGCTACCTCATTTTAAAAAGCAGGAAGAGAAGTCACACTTCCCATTCAATGACTAAAAAAACCGGATTAAAGACTAAAGATACAAAATCAAGCACTTATTAAACTTGGCAATGTCAGTACAGTTACCTGTATAACCTCACTTGTTTTCCCTTCTGTGAATAAATTATGAAAGAGTTTTTTATCTATACAAAAAAGCACAAGTTTTCTATTGGATTCTCCCTCATTGAGAACACAGGAGGAGAAAATTTATTAATGGGATGTGGAATAACTTATATTAAGAAAAAAATCAAACTGTATGTAGAAAGTATTTTTTATTATTATTTTTAAGCTAAATATCATTCCAATCCTTTCCAAAAGACAGCATTTACATGGCTTTTGCAAAACATCATCAAACACCACAACAATTTCTGGATTTATAACATTTCCACATACTACTCTCCTCCTGGCCTAGCAAATAGGAAATTAAAACATGGGTATTAATGCTGAAACTGTCAAGCACATGAAGTCATTTTTGGTGCTCAACATCCAATGTCTAGAGCATGATTTCTCAGAATAGCATGCATTATACGGCAATTTTTGTGTGTAAATATGCCTTCGGCTGATGCCAACTACAGCTGGCACTATTCAGCTCTTCCAAAAATTATAGCTCAGATTTCTCAGTGTCTCCCAGGAAACAGAATTAATTCATAATGGCATTCAATTGCCCTCCTCACATCACACTTTCTACCTTCTGCAGATAGTAATTTCTTTGCCTAGAAAAACTTGGAACTTCCTCATATGTCACAGGTCATCCTACAGACTCATCCCAAATAAGACCATAAACATGGAGGTAATGCAGGAGGGCTGACAGTTTCCATCTGGCAAGCACTTAGCAACAGAACCAGAGGACTGACGGTTTACTGTCTACACAGGAACATTACTGAAACAGGACAAACAACTGTTTTGAGAAGAATGTTGGATTAGACTTCTGGAAGTGCTTAGAATGAAACAGGCCAGACACCATGTAAATAATGGCTCTTTTCAGGGAAAAATGAACCTAGCTTTCATTAGGTGTCTCTTCACCTGACAGCATGATGTTAATGTTAAAAATTCCAGGTGGTGAATGGATCTGGGGACCTGGTACTTGGTAATTCACAGCCAAGTTCTGCTAGAAAAGAGCAGCAAGCATCATGGTACTTAACCTGATTTGCACTGTAGTGTAGGGTGCCTTTTTCCCCCTTAAAAAGTGTCTGATAATTCAATAATTATCATTTTAAGGCTGTCAACTAGAGAAGATCCAGTAACTGAAATATAATTTGGATTTTACAGTCAACAGCCTTGACCACCTAAAGGAATTCATCTGATATACTATCTTCTGTAGGTAACAAACCAGGATTCACATCTCATACTCCACTGCGCCTGAAAACAGGCTTCCGAGGAGAAATAACCTTGCTGTTAACAACTTATAACCCAAAAATACTCACTCGGTTTTTGTGTGCATTCACCGAAGCGTAGCGGACTGTCCCTCGAAAACCAGCAACATTGCGAGGCTGAAGGGAGACAACAGAAAATTTCAGAGGCAGAGCAGATAACTAAATCCCCTGTGCAGTTAACTCCTGAGAACTTATTGTCTATACTGTTATTTCCTATGTACCCAAGTGATACTCAGTTCTTACTGCCTTCATCTGCTCTAGCAGCCAGATAAAGAGCATTACAGAGAGGGCAAGGTGGTTATAGTGACAGGTTAGAATACTAATAGTCTAGACATAGAGCTAAGAACATTATCCAAGATCATATTTTCCTTTTAAGACTCCAGGTCAAGGGAAAAGCTAGTAAAGAAGCGCAAGTGCAAAACTGAGTCATGAATAACATGAGATATGCAAAGCCTGAGGGCAGCCTGGTCAGCAGAAGAGTGGGGATCCCCTACTCTGACACATGGCTGATGACCGTATCTGCTTGCTGACACTGCTTGTCAACATCCTCTGTAAAGCTTAAATTAAGAACCTCTGACTTTCAGAGTTCTTGCTTTTTTCCAGATTCTTCCCAGGATATCCTAACCCATGTATCTTTGTTTTCCCGTTCTCTGATACTCTTGTTCTTTGAACCCTCAGGAAGTGAAGTCTCAATATAGGGGCCTTGGGAAGAAGGCAGTCCTCCTGTGACTATTCCTGTGAGCTGGAGGCTTTCTCTCTTCTGGGGGCTGAGCAACACTTCCAATTCTTTCCACTTCTGTCTCCACATGAATATTAGATCATATAAGTTCACTTACTGAAGATGTCATTGTTCTGAAAAAATTGCATTTAAATAATGACATCCACCAAATCCTTTCAGCTTACCGAGAAGTACCAGAGTTAACAGCAGTGTTTTTTAAAATCGATGTAGCAAAAACAGGTTCAGGCCCAGACATCTTCCATCATAAGGCTAAGCTTGGGCAAAGAACTAAACATACTCAGTAATTCAGATCCTACTGTTGCAGAAATTTAAGTGCATCAAAAACAATTCTGATGGGGTAACTTGTCCCACTTAGGTCTGTTGATCCATGTTTGCTCTTTCAGCTGTGCCTATGCTTTCAGAACTAAGCCTAAAACTGTACTTTTATTCTAGGGCACCTTTCTATCAGTTCAAATATGTACAATTCAGTTGCTTCCTTTTGAATACAGGGAAGTTGCTCTGAGTTTTCATAGTCTCAGAACGAATAAAACTGAAAAATGTTTTTTAAACAAGTGCATCAACACGGTGCCATTAACACACATCTGAACACAGCTCTTAAGTTATAGTGACTCCAAGCAAAAAAAGCTACAAGTCTATCTTACAACACCTTTACATTAATCAAATACTCCACAAGGAGAACTTGTATGCATATTCCATGCAGCTAATGCAGCACTTAATCTTGCAGTACACCAGCTTGAGCTACAAACTACTTATTTAGCAGCAGGTAATAGTCAAGATTTTATATTCATGATCATGTACCTCATTCCTTCTGGAGCATACATTTAGGATTCCACCTGAAAAATGACTGCAAAATATTTTTTTCAGAATTTCAGTGAATTCACTGATGTGAGCTCCTGAAAAGCTGAACACTGGCCACTGGAATACATTTGTTAGAATCAGTCATCACTGCAAACATCCTCTACATATTCAAAAGCAAGAGGACACTTCTGTTTTCTGAGTGGAAGCTCATGTGCTTGGATACTTTTCATGAGCCATAAAATAGGAGTGTATTGTGAACACTTCTAGTGTGTAACCTGTAATGTATTCAGAGCAAATATCATTCAATGTTTGCAGTCCATGGGAGTTTGACTTATGTGTTCTTTCCCTACTTCAATGTCTGCAATTACCAACTGTGTATGAACTGAAACAAGTATCACATGTGCTGGTTTCAGTATGGCTGGCATTGTCTCTGAAAGTATTTTTGATCAATACTTACTATTCCTGGCAGACAGGCTATCTTTGCAGTCTTTAATTAGAGCTCTTCTGAAATGGACTCTAGGCAGTTCGCAAATGAACTCCCCTCCACTTTCAGAAGCAAACCAAAAGCCCAGCCATCTTTTAACTGTGCATCTGTCCCACAGCCAACATGAAACAGTTCACCAAGCCAGTACTGCAGGTGAACCCAAAGGGTTCTCTCTCCAGTCCTCTCTCATGTGGTACCTCAGTGAAGGGAGAACATTGCAACTGAGCAAGAATTTGCAATTGTTTTGACAGGACTTTTAGAGCTTTAAACAAATAGAACAAAATAGACAGATGCTAACTGTGTTAACGGCATCTTCTTCTCATAAATATTTTACCTCTTTTAACCATATTTGACTGCCCTGCCAGTCACAAGGCAATTAGTCATGCCTTTTGACTGTGTCACTAACTACTGCAACCAAATATTTCCATGGCCATGAAGATACTTTGCTTTTCATCCAAACAGCTCCTGTCTGAGCATTTATTGTAGCACATGCTGTATACCCAACTCTCTTCTTCTGAATTCATAAACATTCATTTTCCAGATGATTTCTTTAAACAATTTCTTCCAGTTAATAAATTTCATCCCATCACTGCATAGGCCAGCAGTGGAAAGGAGCCTGGATAAAGCATCTTTGCTGTCCAGACCTGTCTGCATCTGACACAGAATTGAAATTGTAACAGTTAGGAGCTTCAGACTATGGAATCACATAGAACCCAACTGATTTGAATCCCCCAAACGATAAGAAGGTAGTAAGCTAGCAAGCTGAAATAAAATTTAAAATCACACATTAATTCCTTTTTAATTTTTGCACATCAGTATTACTATCAAAAATGTTACTATCAAAAATATATATCTTCCTGCATTCAGGCTGTGTCTAGCACAAAGATGAAGTAATTTCTTACACAGAGCTTTCAGGCAGATGACAGAGATATGAAGTATATTGCATTGCGTTAGAAGTTTGGATTAAAATGAGCATTTGCTGAGGAGAGTGTGTTAGATCGCTACCCACAGAACAAAAATTATACTCTGTGTTGCTTTCAATGTATTAGCAACGTACACTGCCTTACAAAGACAGGATTAGATAACAAAATCCTGTATGAAGTGAATGCACTGATCCAAACTGTGCTCTTTTGCCCCCATCAGCTTTTCACCATTCCCCAGTTCAAACCCTCATGAGCACTTATATTTTAAGTGCCAACAGTGTCTCAATTATTATTCACATGAAGTCTGTCTTCCCTGCATATGCTTCCTTTATTTCAGGAGTGCTGGTATTCCCTCATTATACGTGAATCCCTGCTCCTTACACCACATTCATACATAGAGATTAAAGTTCTTCCTCTTGCCTCACTGGTTCCTAGACTGGTATTTTGAATGTGCTAGTTTCCAGCTTCCTTCCTAAAAACTTGTGTTTGGATGCCGGTACTTCCTTCCTGACGTTTCTTATGCCCATGGTACTCTCATGGAGCATGACTGCTGTTTCCTTTCCAACCTTCTGGAAGCCTGTGCAAACACCTCATGAAATCCACCACCTTTGCCCCTGGCAGGACTGTTGCGATCTAGGATCATTAAGCCACCTCTCCAGGAAACAGGAAAGGGATTTTCAGCAGTAAGAAAATTGAAAGAAAGCGCAGATCAAAGAGAAGGTGGTAAAGGGAGAAAAGAAG
Organism: Actenoides hombroni; assembly: GCA_024336885.1. Taxonomy (NCBI): domain Eukaryota; kingdom Metazoa; phylum Chordata; class Aves; order Coraciiformes; family Alcedinidae; genus Actenoides; species Actenoides hombroni. Next base: position 45,681,517 of record WUAM01000323.1, on the reverse strand, counting down.
TGCCACAGATCATGGAAAGCACTTGGAGATATATCTTGGATTGAAATGATTTGTTGGAAAATTGTGATAAGAAGGAAAAGTGAAAGGAAGCTTTAACTGAAATACAAGGAAGTATCTCTGTGACTTCTATGAATCTCCAGCTTCCATCAGTTAGGCTCATGGAGGAGACGCAGTGATATACATGTCCACCACTTGTGGGGACAATTTCTGCACTTCCTATATGCATTTTGACTTTCTAATTTAAACAGCAGCACTTTGCAGAATCATTAATGACAGCAGCATATTTTGTCCCAATGGGGAGTCAGAAATGAGTAGAAGAAGCTGGAGCCAAACATGTAAGATGAGAGGACTCCCCTCCTCTTGCCTCTGAAACCACAGAAGTGACAAAATCACAGTCTCTGGCACCACCCAAATGTCTGCCAGCCCCTCAGGCAGAATCCCAAATGTTCTAGGCCCCTGCATCACATTTAGGTAGCTGTCACGATCCTGCTGAAAAACAAACATATCATGAGGGAAAAAAGAAAACCGGGTGTAATTCGGACTTCCATATATAACAAAAGCACAAAACAAAATGAAAACCCAGAAGCATGGTGATGGCTCACTCACAACTCATAGCAGAGATGGTTACGAGCAGCGGATGGGAAGCCAACGCATCAAACACAGCCTCAAAAGAAGAGCCCAAAAGAACTGTAAAACAGAGAGAAACCCAAAGAAAAACATGATAAAAAAAACCAACAAAATGAGGAAAAAAAAAATTAATTAAAAAACAATTTAATATCATATCCCTCCAGAAACCTGGGTCTCTTGTTTAGCTGTTGCCATCTCCCAGCATCCTTCCCAGTGCTGTTGGCCCATACTGTACTTGGTTTCATTTAGACCCAAAGCATTGAGTGACACTCTGTGGTTTGTGAGTGCTCTGTAAAACGGTGAGAGGGGTCCCTCTAGAGACTAACTTCCCCCTCCCATATATCATACCTAACAGTATAAAAACCAAAGTTGAGAGCAGAGATGCATACAGCCTAACCACAAGTCGGTTGTACAGTACTACCTTGATTTTTCTTCCTAAAATTATCTGATACCTACACCCCCCTTCTTCCCCCAGTCAAAATGATCTTATAACCAGCAAAGGGATTTGCTCTTTCTCATCTCTTACCCTTTTCAACTAAAGCAAGTTCTATGGTTAGCACATAAGTTTCTAAAAACGAACAGATGTCCCTTTTGCATTTGAACTGTCATGGGTTCCCACCCAAGATATTTGGCTTTTTCTGCAACCACCACCTTGCTTTCTTACCAGCAATCTTCATACCATCACTGGCTTGCCAACTTTACAGGCTTTACAGCTGTCAACTTCAGGCCTCTTCCCCTTCCCTGATGACTGCTGCAGCAGTCCACTGAGAAACAGCAGGGTCTCCACTGTCTCTGGTGGGATGCAGCACGGTGGTTTAAAAGAGAGCAGAATGAAAGTCAGTGCTGCTTTTAGGCCACGTGAGCAGTCACTGTATCTTAAGAAGTGAATTGCACAATATGAAAACATGAGGGCAACTCTGATCAGAGGCAAGAGCTCATTATTTAACATATCATATAACCTTAAGATATTGATATTGATAAACCAATTCAGTTAACTACGGAAAGACCTCAACTGAGAGATAATTATTCCAACAGATATCAACACAATGGAGTTTCTTATCTGAGTCTCAGTATTCCTCTTCCCTAAAAATGTTCAAGTTCTAAGAATTCTATGGATTTTGCACAAAATTGAGTTTTGACAAAGTTACTTAATCATCTCCTACTATTCTTTCCGAAGCAGAAGACCTAAAGGCGATGAGTTAAAATGTCATCTTTCCCTCCTTATTTTAGGCAAATTCAAAATTTCCAGTGAATTTTAACATCAGAAACGACCAAGATAATAATTCTGTCTTTCTGCATAGCATGTGCCAACTGCCTCATCATGCAATTTCTGCACCAGAACTTGTGCTGGAGATGAGCATGCCTTTCTCACATCAGAGACAGGGCTAAGAATGAGCATTTTTTTTTAATCAAAAGCTTATTCCAACTGTAATCCTATTATTCAATTATAACGGATTTTAAAAAATATAATCAACCCAGTCCAGTAGAAATGGCATTTCTATAATATTTTAAATGTGAAATATTTTTAAAGGCATATGTCCATTTTCTTTTTCCTTTTCCCTATCTCTGTGTTAACCAATGTCACAATGCTGTGCTTTCAGCCTTTTCTCCAACTACCTTTTTACAATACAAAGTTTGAGACAAAAATGATATCCCTTCCTAAGCTAATATAGTACTCCAAGTACTACAGCTCCACAAATCTGTATATTCTCCCACAAAATGTTCATCTCCCACATAACATTACAATTTTACATATATTTCAAGTACAAAGTAAGTATAAAAGCTACTGGACTTCTATGTCTGAATATTTGGGGTCTTACAATGTAGGAGCCTTTGTGTAGTTTTATAGCTCATTTTTCAGCAGGCGAGAAAACTACTTAGTAGAGAACCATATCATACTCTCCTTTTCTAATACCTTGTTCACTGCAGCAAAGTTTATTTTTAATACTCTGCACAGACATTTGGAAAATAAATACCTTTTTCTCAATTATTTCACACATTTCTACAGCCTTCATCTTGCTCATCTAAATAGGCTATGCACTGTCCTGCCTCCAACATCATCTTTCTGCCCACTGACACGCAGAGCCGCCTTCGCACATGTACAGTATCTTCATCAAGGCACTGCAAACTACTGCAGTGCAGTCTGAGCCACAAGGAGATGGAGATGTAATCAATGGGCTGCAGCTGACTAAGCTAAAAAAAAAATAAAAATGCTTGCTGAGCATAACAGCCCAGTGCCAGATCCTGCAACGAGAGAGAGGCTCCAGAAAAAACAGAGCCTCTCCTCTATTTTCAAATAAATAATTAATACCCAGCTGCTAAACACTCAATCACCTTCAGATAATGTTGTGGAGCCACAGTGAATGTGTTTCTGAAGGCAAGGTGTCACAGGCAGAGGAAAAGCACATTGCTTTTTGTACTGCATGGTAGTGACAAAACTAGCACACTTGAACAAAGACCAGTGATGATCAAGGAGTTACTGTCCAAGACCTGACCTACATTAGTACAGAAGACCTTCATGACTCAGAACACCTCCACTATTCAATGCGATGTTGTTCATCATATTATCTGTATAATAAGAGTTATGTCTATTTTCTCCTCCAAATTCAAATTTTCTTCTCAGCCTTAGTTCTCTGTATAAAACATGTATCTGCTAGTCCAGATCCCTGCTATTAAAATTACTGCAAGATGAAAATTGACTTATGTGCTTTCTATAGAAGATACTGCCACCAATTAAAAAAACCCAACAACTTTTCAATTCACTCCACAGTTGCTTAGCTGTGTTGTCCTAAGATGTGCATCAACACTGACTGCTTACACTGCTGCATCATAAAGGTAGGTTGTACAACCAGAATATCCCAGTGAGTAAAACAGCTCATGCCTCTATCTGAACCACGGCAGAAGGTTGCATCTAGAAGAAATAACAGTTAAATCCATAAAAAAGCTCTTTGCATCTTGTAAAATCAAATTTGTTATGGAAGGTGTCAAGGGTGTAGGGCTGGGCCATTCACCAGATGAATGACAGATGCTCTCTGTTAACCCCCCTCCCTTCCCAAAGGGGAAGAGAAAGGGAATAAGGGAGAGAGACTTACAGATTGGAGAAGAAAATTGAAACAGATTTAATGAAAACAGTAACAATAAAAAGAAATATATACAAATATATACAAAACCAATATCCAATCCAACCTCCCCTGCAAAGGCAATTATGTCACTGTCACCACTAATGCTGCGGAAGAGGCACTGGGGAAGTCCCAGACTGGACTCAGCGGCAGATGGGAACCGCATTCAGGAGCCGGATTCTGGAACTGGATTCATGAACACACAGATTGGGATTGAAGGCAGAACAGACAGAGTCCTCCTCAGACACCAGCTAAAGAAGAGAGCTTTAACCCTTGTGATCCCTCAGCTTTGTACTGAATATAACATACATGAAATAGAATCCCTTGTTGGTCAGTTTAGGGTCGCCTGTCCTGGCTGCTGCTCCTCACAAATGCAACCACTTACTTAGTGCACTCCCAATGTGGCACACAAGATTTAGCAGTGATCTTGGTCTGCACAGGAACAAGTATATGCAGAGCCTTCCTGAATACTGATCCTTTGTAGTAACTATAAACATCAAACCATGACTACTAAAAGCAGACACTGTCTTCAAAAATATGCTGTTATTTTCAGAAAGTGCAGTTACTTAGAAGAGAGTGAGCTGAAAAAGAAAAATCACTGAACAGAATGAGTTCTGTTCTAACTTAAACCAGGACAGAAGGTCTTGGGATTCACACCAAAAACCTATGCTTCCTTGCCACTAAAGTTATACAATAGCACAAATTCTGGGAAAATCCCATGGCGAAAAAGGTGTTGTGGGGTGTAGGAGGGTGCAGAACACAAGCCTGAAAAACAAGGATGGTGGCCTTTGATGAGGCAATGGGATTGCTTTAGGTATTAAGGGAAGGAAAACCTGCTTCCTCTATATCAGTAGTCTGGACAAAGGTCTTCTGCAGGAAGAACACTGATACACAGAAGAACACCATTTCTTTTTTTTTACCTCCATTTTTAAGATGTTTCTAAACAGATTTTATATTTACCCATTTTCCTGTTGCTGGGCTAGTTTGCCCACATGCAATCACAAAGTGAAGCCCCTAAAAAAAATCTCAGAGGAGAGGAGTTTAAAAAGTAAAGCACTCTAAAGCAAGCTCTTTTACTAGTAGATGGCAGAGATGTACAACGCAAAGAGAAACACTCTGACTAACAAGGCAAACAGATATTCAGTCCACCTCAGATCAGTCTAAAGTATTCTCTCAGGTATGCTATGAGAACTGTGAATTCAAAGTCACCCCCATTACATCAGGGGTCACAACAGTGATCTCTGATTTGTCTTCTATTCTGTTCCTGATGACTTCTAACGTTTGAGCACCTTCTTGACAGCTGTTGAGTATCAAACCCATGTTTTCATTAAGCTATTCCATAACATCATCAGTGATACCTGTCATCTCAGAGGCCACTATCACATATGTGAAATTAGAACTGTCCTCCCCCCCATCCAAACACACCATGAGCACCACTTTTTATCTACATGTAATTTCATCTGCCAGTTTATAGCCCCACCCCCTACTTTCTATAGCTGGCCCTTATATTTACCAGAGCACACTCTGTCCGATCGCTGCTGTTTAGACCAGTGTCTGATCTGCATATATGTGCTGTATTATTTTTCCCAATGCATGCTGAACACTTGTGGCAGCAAGTGATGCCTCATGAATAAATGCTTCCCTTTATTGGTTTAAATTTATCAACTATTTCGCAAAAAATGTTGTTCCAATGTACCCAAAGAGAGCAGAGACTCTCTCATTTGCTTCTCAGGACTTTATATTATTTTACAGACTTTTATATAAATCCCTTTATTTCTCTTCTTGCTCAGGTTATAATCACAATCTTTTCAGATCCCCCTTCATGTGAATTTGTCATTACTGTCTTCTGAATACTGCTTAGGTCTGCAATACCTCCTCTGAAAACAGATGGGTGGTATCTTATGCATCATCAACTATTACCTCATGTAGATTAGTATAAAGGCAATAAGAAAGGTTTTGTAGCTTTCATCATCCTATTCCACATGGACCACAAAAATTGCATCACTGGTTCAATGCATGTCACCTAGTAACCCGCCTCCAGTCCCACAGAGGCTGCTTCTGGATAACCTGCAGGTAGGGTACATGTAGCTGGGCAAATGCAGTCCCCTTGCATTCTGTTTAATCTGGTATGTGCAGTACTAATTTTTAAAAAGTATAATGTTGGTTCAGACCCCACACAACACGATGAATACTTGAAATTCTCCTAAAGAACAAAATCAGTAGAAATGTGGCTAGTTGGGATGTAATCAGGAAAAGCCTACACAGCTTTTCTAAGGGAAAGTAGCATATCACCACCAAGTGCTCTCTGCACCATTTGTGCCTATAGACAAGGGCAACCTAGCACATATAGCATATCTGACAACAGCAAGCCCTGAGCAAGTCCACACTTCAAGAGATTACACTGCAAAAGACAATGTTTCTCTCTTATTTGAGTGATGGCAATTACAGTTGTCCTTTAAAGAGGCAACAAACTCTTAAAGACCTGCACATGACAAGAACTTTATGATACAAACTGGTCAAAGTTGTGCTTTCAGATTCCCCTTTCCTGTTACGTTATTTGTCACATCATGAGTCAAGAAAGTTTTGAGATCAGCCAAATTCAGAACCTGATTTCCTTTAGATCAAAGTTTAACTGTGAGATTCTTGATGTGTAAAAAAAACCTTTGGCATGGAAAGCATGAAAATTTTGATTTTTTTTTCTATTTATGGTATTTACAAGCAGCATAGTAAACAGACAACCAACAGAGCTGTAGCAGTTGTGACGGCAGTTAGCAAAACAAGGGTGCAAAGGGGCCCAGAAACTATGCTCAGGTGTAAGGCTGCGATGCTTGTGGTGATGGGCCACAAGGCCTGATCTTCAGCATGAGCTAATGCAACTACTTTTAGCACATCGGAGACCTCAACCCAGAAAAAGCCCCAATGTGGCCATCCACATCAGGCTGCAGAGACGTGCTTCTGCAGTGGCCTTGTTTCTAAGAGAAGTAGTCTGCTTGAGGTGTGGAGTTGCCAGGTGAAGGAGCTGTGATGAGGTGGGAAAGGTGAGCATACTGTGTAGCATCAGGAAGAGTGAACAAAAGATCAACAGAATGATCTGAAAGTGAAGACCGGGAATGCTGCATTGTAGGAAAAAAGGGATGACTAGCAGGAGCAACAGATGGAAGCTCTCAAGAGGAGGGAAGCTAGCAGAAGGGAGGCTCCACACGCAGATCTGCAGTTGCAGGATAGATTTAGTAACCTGGGAACTGATGAGGGGGAACAAGGCCTGTCAGGGGAGCCAGCTGGGCCTGAATCAAATATCCATATGAAGTAGCAAAAGGTGAGAGATGGTCACTGAAGACTCCTTCCTGCAGGACATGGAAACCCCATCTACTGGCCTAACTTGATGTCTCAAGAGCTTTGTGGCTTGTTGGGGGCCTCGATGAAGACAAATTGTCAAGATTTGTGTGGCCTTCTGACTATTAACCCTTGATGCTCATTCATGGGAGCACCAAAAGCACCCATTTAAGGCATGACCTTGAGTATACTAAGAGTGACTGCAGATCTGGGGGCATGGAGGCCTGTGTGCTGTCTTCCTAAATCCTGCCAGTCAGTGGGAAAGACTTAGATACAAGTGGATGCATCCCGCGTGCCAACACTTAGCTATCAAAACCAGGGCTTTGGCTTCTATGACCATAGGTCCCACTTTGAGGCAAAAGGACTGTTGGTGAAAGAAGAGACTCATCTCACAGAGTAGTAAGAGCATCTTTGTGAAGGCTTTGCATTTAGGCTTGTGAACATAGTGAGGAGGGCTTAAAGCAGGTACAATGAGAGAGGCTTACTGTACCCTGAAGAGAAATGGAAGAATAGAGGTTGTGAGGAGATGCCCTAGGAAAGGATGATAGAAGTTCTCACGCCTCTCCTGGAAAAGTAGCACAACTGGTGGCCCACTTCAAGTGCCTGTCCACAAACACCTCCGTGAGTATAAGAAAAAGGAGGAGTTAGTGGTCCATGTGCCATTGCAAAACTATGATCTCACTGGCATTGCAGAGCGGGTACAGCTCACATGACTTGAGTGATGCAATGAATGGTAAGAAGGACTGGGAAAGCAAGGAGGTGGATTTGCACAGGAATGGCTTGAATGTATGAGGCTCTCCTTGGAGCAGGTGATGAGACAGTCTCTACTGATGGCTAAGTGGTCAGCACCAACTAACACAGGCAATGTAATGGTAAGTATCTGCTACTGACTGCCTAATCAAGAAGTAGATGAAGCCTTCTTTAGACAACTGAAGGAAGCCTTGCAATTGCAAGCCATAGTACTCACAGAGGGCTTGAATAATTCTTGTATCTGCCTGGAGAAGCAGTATGGCAGGGTGGAGCAATCCAGGAGTTTTCTGGTGAGCACTGAGCAGAACCAGAACAACAAGAAATGAAGGTTAAGCATCGTTTAAAAAAAAAACACAAAAAAACGGACAACACTGAACAGAAGCACAGTTTCTTCTCTCCAGCATTAGATCATTCACCCAAAGCTTGCAAGTCTCAGGTTCAATAACCTCCTCTCCTACAGGAGTTCCTGCATTCTGACCCGACAGCAGACTGCCACAAACATGATGCATTTAAGCCATGTAAGTGGAATTAGAGAAGCTGGAAAATTGTGATCTCTCTCATCAAAGTCTTGCACAAAATTAAGACATATGCCCTAGAAAAGGGACATCAGGAGTCTCACAGCCCTGGAGATGGCCCTGTTTACTGTGATTAAGTAATTCTTCTGCTCTCTGTTTCAGTAAATACCTAAACATTGAGAACGAAAAGATGTTACTAAGCGTAATGTACCAGAAATACTTTGTAAATTATCACTGACAGTGCTCCCTTGAGGAATGGAGCAGGTCGAACATACCCTGTCGAATACAGATCACAGATCTTAACCAGTATTTGCCACCTTTCAAACAGGAGAGTGGGGCTTGCATGGGCAGGGAGAAGCTGTAAAGAAATCAGCATTTCCTCTAGCAGTTTTGTCAAGCTTCCTGTATTTTTCTTTATTTCCCTGTCCTCCCAAGTGTTTGAAAACAAAACTCTCTGGAAACATTACATTTTTTTGCACTAGCAGTCTGCCTTCTTTAGCATGATCACCAGAATCCTTCCTGCTAGCCAGAAGATTGACTCTGATCCAAATGCCAGAAATGCTGATGGTAGCCAAAGTAACAGCCTTCAGCCAGCTCCTGAGCAGTTCTCAACACACAATGGACACCAAATGGCTACATGACTGATGCACATCTGCTCTACTGTCCAAAGAAGTAACTATCAAAGACTGACTTCTGCAACTCTCAGAGAAATATCAAGTAATGAGACTGTTGAGAACAGCTGAGTTCCCCTCATTGCTAACAAAGGGAAAAATTGTTGCTGATGTTTCCTTAAGCACCTTTTAACTCCAACCATCTTCTGCCTGTTTATTGCAATATAAGTTGCTACAGATTGTTATCCAGGAGATTTTGCAACATCTGGAAAGGGACAAGTAGTAGAGGGGTAAGACCATTCCCATGAAAGCAAATCTGTGTAACAATAGCTTTTCTCCAGTAGCATTTGTGCTAATATTAGCATAAGGTAGATCAGTTTTGTTTTCCTAGAAGCACAGAATAAATTCAGATTCAGAATAAATTCGGATTTCATAAAGCCAAGTGGCCCCTAACTTTACAAATGATGAGCAATCAAGTTGAACTGTCAAGTCACTATCCTCTGTAAAATTATACAAACATCATACATAGGACTCATCAGAAGCTTAGCAAAATAACAGGTCCTTTGATAAAAGCAACTATGGTGGCCCTTGAAAGAGGGTCTTGAAAGCCAGAATGGTGACAGCTGAGGATGGAGGAACTAATGCTCAGTGAAGATCATGGAGAAGAGAAATGATCCTACCTCAAAGCTTTAATCAACCTCTGGAAAATCAGAATGAGACCTTTGTAGTGCTATTTTCCTATTAAGGAGCTCCCTGTCTTTTCATATAAAAAAAATTCATAACGCTTGGCATAAGTGAATTGCACAAAAAAAAAAATTAAATACATAAAATCAGTTCCAACACAACTTTCTGGAGGATTTTGCTCCACAGAATCACTGTCTCTTCCCTTTTTCAAAATCAAAAGTGTTTTTAAAATCAAAAAGTGACCAAAAAATAAGAAGGCAAAAGGTAAGTTGAAAAAACAAAAAAACAACAACAAAAACCCAAACCACAGTATCCTTTAGGATGGCCAGCTACATTATCTGTATTATCAGCAAGTCATTCAGAATCTTTCTGAAAAGCTGACAAGCAAAACTGAGGTTATGAATTACAGAGAATGTGAAAACAGCAAATACTTTTTATGGTATTATTCATGAAGTATGACAATGCTTCAGAAAATGTACAAAACTGCCCAGAACCTAACTGAGCAGAAAACATCTGCTATTAAGTGAATATGACAGAAAGCAAAATTCAGACATGCTTCCAGAAAAAGAGAAAGTGAGCTCCTTCCCCCACCTTTCTTGTGTATTGTACCTTAGAATCAAATCACACAAAAACTAGGCTCAGGATGATCATGCTATAAATCTGGGAATTGCATTCTTTGCAGATAAAAGAACTGCAAGAGAATGGATAAAGAAAATCCACCTTACTGGCTTGAAATAATCTCTTTGGTGAAATAAAAGATCAAGTTCTTAATTAAAATAAAAAACCAAAACAAAATAAAACAAAAATCTCATTTCACTTGTCACCATACTGCCTTTCAACTCCAACTCCTTCCTAATCCTCAGAGCATTATTTGGGCAGCAATCACACTGTGCTTTTCAAGGCAAATGTCTCAGTCTGGTAAGTGGGACTCCACAGTAGCAGCAGGCAGCAGGAACACAAAAGGATCAAACCGTGATTATAACATAATGTTAAAGGGGACTGAAGTAAATATTTATGCATTTTTTTATTGTATTGTTTTTGACAAAAAGCCTCACTAGCTGAAGTGTGGCATGGGAGAAGAGGTACACTAGGAATTTGAGAGACTTTACCCCATATGATCCTCCCAAACAAATGGAGACCTTTTACCACTTTCAGCAGAGCCTTCTGCGGTTCCCTGTGTCTTTTTTTAGGAAAAGATTATGTGTCATTAGTTCATCTGTGGTGAGCAAGCAAGCAAGCAAGCAACCACCAGAATAGCCAGAATTAAGACTGACCTTCTCAGAGATCCTAACAAAGCCTCACCTCACCCACATTAACCCAAGCAGGACACAGCTTGCAAGACACAGCTGAATAATCTTTTAGTCTGAAAAATGTCATAGCTGGATGTAGTGCTGTTTCCAAAAACAGAGCCTGGGAGTGTTGTCTAAGGACACGGCAAAATAAAAGCAAAGTAATTTTAAATTAGTGAGTCAAATGAAGAAAAGAGAGGATCCAGATAAGAAATATCTGGAATAATTAGTTTCTTTAATTGTAAATTAAAAACAGTGTTCAAACAGTGGGACTTGAAATACGGACCTAAAACGCAGTTGCTTCACTGAAGCAATGAAGACATTTTGCAGAAAACCAAACACCAGTTTCAATCCATAATGGGCTTGAATCTGACTGCAGAAAGAGAAAAGGAGTGGGGTTGCATTTTGAAAAGGGCAATATGGAAAAGGGTTATCCCCAAACTAAACAGCATTGACAACAAAGACCAGTAGTACACAGTGTGTGTCTTTTTAAGAATAAGATGCAGACGCAACCTTTCGAGTTGCTCCCATCTACAGCTAAAAAGAAAAGGCTTGCAATATCCAACTGAAAAGACTTAAAAAAAAATTAAGAAAGAATAGAAGAAAACCCCCTCAGCTCTGTTCATCTGCTAAAGACACAAAATCTGGTCACTGATCTTTGCTTTCTTCCCATTCCCTAACCATATCCTACACTACAGAGTCTCTGAATTTAGCTGTCACATTGTCAACACGTTCTGGAACAACAATTATCTTGCAGACACAAAAGATGTACAGACCAAAAGATGTAAGCCTAGGATGATAAACACAGAGATTGTCTGAGGTCCCCCTGCTGTGTTCCAAAATAAATCTGTGAATGCTCTGAGGGATACCTAGAGTATCTGAAGCTTATTGCATGCTTATGAGTGACCCCAGTTAACACAATGCTAGAAAAAGGACTGAAGATAACACACAGCATGTGGTACAAGTTACGTCCCCTGCTCTTACCTCCCCTCCAAACAGGCATGCTGAAAAACTCCTGCTAAGAAATCTGCACGGGGGGCAATATACACAAAACCAAAGCCAGGCAAGGGTGAGAGCACCATTACAGGTGGCAGTTCACAGTAAGCTCAGCCTCAGAGATCAGGTCAGCCTCTAACTTCTTTTTTTTTGGTTGTTTGTTGGTTTGCTTGTTTGTTTTATAAAAAGCTTTAACAATGCACCGACCTGGTTCCTCAGATCACACAGAACTGAACTAGGCCAGTCTTCTGGGACTACAGAAGTTACACGGCCAGCACTGGGCTCACCCTCCTTGCTTGGCCATAATTTACTTAGTAAGCATTCCAAGCCTGTAGAAAACATGATTATCCTAAAGGAAAAAAAAAATTAGAAAAGAAAAAGAAAAAAGAAAAGCCACACACCTTGTAAGACAAAAGCAAGCATCCCTTCTTAGATTCTCAACCCAGTTGAAGTCACCTGCTGCTTCTCACCTTGCAGAAAATGCATTCCAATATAATGACCAAGCATAACAACCACAAAAAAACCAAAATCACAAAACCTTTCCATGCCTAAGCAGTTGAAGAAGTAGAAAAAGAAATTACTTAAAATGTACTTACTGGCCGGACTTCACCAGTAGTGTTGGTATACTGACGGGCCAGACCAAAGTCTAACATGTAGCACTTCCTGTATGTTGAAGGTAAGCGGCCCATGGCAAAATTGGACTAAAGAAAGAAAGAAAGAAAGAAAGAAGAAGAGAAAGAAGAAGAAGAAGAGAAAGAAGAAGAAGAAGAAGAAATTTGATACCAGCAACTTGGGTAAGAGTGGCCATTTGTTAACAAAAGTTTGCAATATAGCCCCATGTACCTCTGGTGAAAACATAAGTCAAAGGGAAGAATTTTAAGATGCATCTTAAACATCACAATTAGAGAATCACTGCCAAGTTAAGAAGTTCACTTTGCAGATAAGTGTCTGTGGAGTCTCAAAATAACTAAAATTCACATTAGCTTAGCTACGTTTACCACCACTAGCTCTGCAGTGAGAGCTTCATCACTTGCATAACAGGCTGCAGTTATTGCAGGCAAATGCTTCTGTTCGTGGTTCAGCTGCCAGCAGGCATTATTCTGCCCTAGCTCTCAGAATGTCCATCCACTGTTCTGCATTAACGAAATTTATCTGAACAGACATCTTAAAAACACTGGTTTTGGTTCTTAGTAAATAAACCAAAACCAAGTAAATGGAGCAGCTCTTTTTTAATCCCCATCTTAAAGTTATATTCTTTACCATAATGGATGGCTGCTAAAAGATTTGTGGCCAGTCACATTAGTGACTGATTTTCAGATGAATCTGACCAGCGGATTTTAAAAGCAGCAAGTTATTTTGCTGGAATTAAGATGTTCTCAGGGAGGGTATGGCAACAAGTGTTCAGGTAAAGTAGTGAAGAGTTGCAGGAAAAAGACTTGCTCCTACAGTGAGACTTGGAATTATTGTGCCTCACGTAGATAGGTGGCCCACACTGTAACTGTGTTTCCAACACCAGAAACCGTGCTCCAATTTTCTAGCAATTGCTCAGAAAAGATTAAGAGGACTATTTAGCTAAGTCAAATATGTGAAATAGGATTTATTCAAGTCATGGGTCATGGACGAAGACATCCTTTCTGAACCTCTTTTATAGTAATAATTGTTTGGACTCCCAACAACTGTTCAAAATAATATTGCTTTGTCATGTGATCTTGACTGGTACGAGCATGACTGACATCTACTCACCTACCCTGGAGCAGCCTCTGCTGATAAAAACTAGTTTGCTATGCACTTAAGGAATGACAATACTATGTTACTATTCTGTACTTACAGAAGATAGCCATTATGTCAGACAGTAGGAGTGTGCAAGGAGGCCTAAATGCTTCCACTGAGATCTGCCTATATTCAGATTCTCTATTGACTCAAGCAGAACCGGCAGACATAAAACCAAAAGGCAAATTTCCAAAACAACATACAGGCTTGATGTCACGATGCAGGAATCCCACAGAGTGAATGGCTTCTATTGATTCCAGAATCTGTTTGCCTAATCGCAGCGTTGTGCTCAGCGTGAAAGTCCCTCGAGGCTGACTCCTTCTGAGATCTGCAAGATTTCGACCCTGAAACAATCAATAATACACTTAAACTATCACACTGAAGCACAGCATTTCACCGCTGAAAGTTCTAACATGCATCCCCCAGAAATCAGAAATGTTAATCAGACAGGTGCTCACCTTATGTCTGCTTCATTTCTTGTACATATAATCTTTCAATACTTCATTTTAACTTTAAGTGATGTATTTGCTGATAAGAAGATACCAGACCATTATCTTGGGAAGTCAGCTGATGCATTATTTGGGAAATAGGCATGGCATGGATAGTAGTGCCTCAGACTGTATGAGCCCAGCATCTCCTTACTGTTAAACCCAGACTATACATATGCTGATTTAAGAACAACTTTTGACTGTTGAGCCATCTGAAGATTAAAGCAGTACAAATATGATAAGCAAATTATGAAGCCACTACCTGTTACAGCTCATAGAACCAGTTTCATCAGAAACTCCCTAGCATGCAACTGTCTGGCTCAAGGTCAAGTCAGCATTGCTGTCACAATGCCATATGGGGAAAGTTCTCTATCAACAGAATCATGCCCCAGATCAGGAAAGTATGATTTTTGCACTGACTTTAAAAACACTTATTAAAAAAATTGTTAATTTACCTCCAGTTATTTAAATTTCTGAGGGGAAAAAAGGTACACCAGCTGTAAAAAAAAAAAAAAAAAAAAAAAAAAAGACAAAAAAAAAAAAAGACAGACTAAACACCAGAAGAATCACAGTCTTCTCAGATCCATCATCTCAGTTTTGCCTATACTTCTTTAGATTTGTAAAAAGAAAGGTGTTACAATGGGTATATTCTATGGCAGAGTACCCCGAAAAGTCCACTGTTTCAGAGAACATGCATCAGCAACAAAAGTTATAAGAGCATGCTGATTATCACTACACTATGGCATCTCTTGATTCTGCTTCTGCAAAAGACATACATGCCTATAACATAAGTCTAGATGTATTCAAACAAAACTCACAACAGAAGATACAAAAAAGATTCCAAATATTTGATGAGGAAAAACAGAGTGCTCTCCAAACCAGTAAAACCCTATTTACTCATCTACCCATTTCCAGTTCTCAAGTTATTTACAGACAATAAAGACATTAAGGGGCCAATTGCAACTGGTTCTTTTAGCATTTAACTAGTCTCTTAAATTGGTTTAACCCATGTTTCACTTCAGGGCTCTGGTAACTTCAACAACCACCCTTGTTGGTCAGCTAATACAGATACAGTCAAGCCACAGCAACCAGCCCAGGTTTGCTCCTTAAGCATGAACAAAACAAGACTAAGCTAGTTCTCTAGTGCTTATCTTTGTTAATTTCTATGACAGTTTGCTAGAGGCAACAAAGATTTGTCATTGCTATACTGAAAGATCCAAGTTACTAAACTGACAGTAGACCTTTGTATCCACTGTAAAGTGGTTCCTTGGACATCAACTCTCTTATCCAACAGTAATAAGGAAAGGCAGATTTTTTTTCAGAGCCATACACTAAAATGTGCCATAATTTTCCCTAGCTGGCCTGGGAGACAGTCTCAGACACCCGCTCACCAGAAACAACCCAAGGCACATGAATATCCAATAATGCCCACAGGAAAAGACAGAAAATTAGCATTATTTTCCAAATAAACATCATCAGGCTGCCTAAGAAACAGAGCAGATGCAATGAGTTGCAAAGCTTAGAGTGGTAACCTCAGTTCTAGTGACAGTAGGGAGAACTGCAATACACAACAGTCAGAGGGTCACGTGGTAAACGATGTCTCAGCACAACTTGAAGCTGAAGGAGAATTTTAGCCTGAAGAGTGATGGTGTAAAAGTAGCTAATTCTTTTAAGTATCAAAGTCTTCGTCTGCAAATAATGAAATAATTTTTAGCTCAGCCTACTCTATGAGCTCAGCTATGTAGACAAGAACAGGCTAGAAATTAAGAGATTCTGAACAGGTTAGAAATGAAATGATTCTGTCCAGAGAAGTGGTTTTTTTTTCCCAATACAATCATCTTCATAATGCTTGTTAAGGACAGGATTGGGGGGTTAAAAGCCTTGTTGTTCCATGAGCTCCAGATTAGCTCTTTCGAGAATCATATTCATACCCAGACTGCAGAAGCAGCAATAGCCAGGTCAGTTAGAGAACAAAGGGTTTTTTCTCTCTGTAACAGCAGCTGGGATGCCAACCATGCGTAAAAGGCAAACCCAAGCACTAGGAATTTACTGGTTTTATACCTCAGTCTTGCAAAGTAGAACTACACTTCAAAGAATCAGAACTTTATTTTTAAGAAATACTGGGGTCTGCTGGTGTCTCTTTTACTTCATTCACCATTCAGTAATTAAAAATAACTTTCCAGATTATGCAGCAGCTTACTTCTCATCACTTAGTGTTTCAACCTTCTCACTTTCCTTCAGCATGTTCTATCACCCAAATTACACATAAAGAAACATGACGTGACATGGGCTGTAAGATCTGCAGGGGAAGGGCAGGCTTATATTGTATAATCGTACGGTGCTTTGCACAGCAAAGTCCAGATCGTACGAGCTGCAAGAGAGATAGGACAAGCTCCCTGTCAAGTCATACCAGGTGCTGAAACAGGCCAGCTTCCAAGGAAACCATGTCAGAAAGAAGCACCTTTAGTTTGAAAGTATTCCCCTTCAGCCAGGGACAATCTCCCTCTCTTTAAAGGCCTTTCTTCTATATATTTTTGACTCAGCCACCTCTTCTCACTTGTTCCTCTCCAACTCTTTCCCCTGTGACTGTATGCTGTAAAAGAAAGCTACTTTTGTGAAAAAGAAAGCTGTTTTCTTGACAGTACCACCACATTTGGGCTCTGAAGATCTAACTAGATAGGTTTTCTTGAAGTTTCATGCTGAACTATGCAGAGGTCCCTGCAGCTCCTGCTGTTACTGTGACTTGTGTAGACACCCACATAAGACTTCAGCTGGCTAACTCTGATAGGAGTAGCTGGTTGTTTAGCAGTAGAGTCACCAAGTATTTACACATATTGACTTAATATCAGCAGTGTTCAAACAGAAGAAAACAGTTTCACAGCAGAAGCCAAGCTGTGCTTGGTAGAGACAGAGGAGCCAGAGATCACTCCCTTTCATAGTGAACACTGTGCTGCTGGTGTGGCACCACTGGCTACTCACTGCACTGATACAAGACGCATATTTTGAATGCCATATCACAGAACTCAGGAGGTGAGATAATTCAAACAGCTGCCACTGCTGCATGATACTGTGGGCAAGCTCCTGTGAGCATTCTGAATTGAGTGCTTTCCCCAGAAAATTAACAGAAAGCCATCTTAAACCAAAGAGCAGAGCTATGAAATATCTTAGCACATCTTGACAACTGGAGCTATCCCAAGGGATACCACAGCAACATCACTCCTTCTGATTGTCTCCCATTCCACCCACTTTCTATGTACAACAAAGTCTCTACACCAGTGCTTGGCCTTATTCTTTCACTGTAAATCCTTCCTGGTGGATCTCCACAGGACAAGGGTGGAGGGGAAGCACAGAACTCACCTGAAGCTGCATGACCACATAATTAAATTTTTCATTCCTTCCACAGCCAATAAATCTGCAAACATGATCCTTCCCTGAAAAGAAACAGAAACATACAAAACAGAGCATAAGAGAGAACCCTGTGAACATGATTTTTAAAAAATGGTTTCTGATCAACATTCTATGATTCTGTGACCAAGGCCTTGTCACTCTAAGTGGCATCAGGCAGAGAGTTCTGCAATAGACTGATTTTGTTTCTACTTTCCAGTCTCATTTCTTCCACACTCTTCCTGGATTCTTTTTCTCACATACCAAGCCCATGTCCTGTGTGTGTCCATGAGTGCTGGGTGCCGCTGGTTTCCAACCACCTGCAGATTCTTTGCAAATTCAGTGTTGATTCTGACATACAGATTTTTGGTTTTCAGAGAAACTCCCTGAGACATTGTCTGGATATAGAACATGTTCTGGGCCTGGGCATTACCAAGAACGGACTGTCAGCAAGCTTCAACTGTCCTACATGTCTTCCTGCTATGGGTTCCAGGCTATGTTGTCTTCCAATGTGAAGATGGCCTCAAAGCCAAACATCAACATAGCTGCATAACCTCAGAAAGAACCAGTTACATTTCTTTAGGAGCTTATGTTACCTGTGTGATACAGCAAACTGGCAATCTACACAGGTCTCAGACAGGTCCACACTCATCCCAGACCTGACTCCTTTAAGTCCAGACAGACTCACACAAACCAGCCTGGCTTACTTCACTGCAAGTCCCACATTGCTTTGTTTTGCCTTTCAGAGCACCAGGAGATGGATATCAAGTCAACAGCCACAGCAATGACTCTACTGGCAGTGAGAGCTACTGTGTGGTTAAAAGGGTGAATCACTCCGATTTTTACTTGGTTTTATTACTTTAAATAATTGCAAAGCATTGATAGGCAGGACACCATATTTTTTTTCATTGTTGCTAAAACTACAGACAAGAACATTAAAACCTAACCAATCATTTCAGAGAAACAGGAGTGGTAGTGTCCAATGCACTTCATGTGATTTAAGATGCATTCCTGCTAATTTGGTACTGCCTCTTCTGATTTTGGATATATTCCTGAGGCTTTTTAAAATTTTTTTAACATATTTAATGTTATTGTCTTCTGGATCACAAAATTTTACAGAAAGAAAAAGCACTTCAATTTTTAATTTATTGTCTTTGAGAACTGTTTGCAGGTTTAGGCCATCAACATGTTTCTGCTTACTATATTTTTTGAAAATGAACTGACTGACAGTCCTTGATGACCCACATCCTCAAATGAACTTGATTTTATACTGAATCTTCCTTTCCAGCTTTAAAACATCGGTCTTGAGAATTTAGGCTCTCCCTGGACCAGCTCTCCCATGCACTATTCTGCAACACAAGCAACACCAGGAAAAGAAGAAGAAAGCGGGAGAGGGAAGACTGTGCCAGGGAATATAAAAGAGCGTAGAGAAAGCAGGGCACATTTAGAGGGGATGTACGTACAGCTAGCTGGTTATATAGATGGGACAAATGTTTGTAGCATCAACCGCTCTGGGTTTACGAGGCTTTTACTCATTTTTCAACTAAAGGAGGCATCTGGTTACAACTGCTTGCTCTCCTGGAGTTCATGCCCTGCTGAAGGAGCAGATGGAGGCTGACAGTCAGGCCTGACTCTGGGATTCGCACAGATCAGTCCTGAGGCTGATCAGAATTATGAAGCCCACAGGAACAAACATGTTAATAACCTTCTGTGCAGCCAGATGACGGGACCGTCATACTTTCTTTTAAGACAGAAGGAAACAGTCCTCTTTCCTCACACATGCCCTCCTGAAGCATGAAGGTTATAGCACAGAGAGCAGCAAAGCACATTTTAACTTCAAAAAGTAAGAAAAGGAAAAAAAAAAGTTTTCTTCAAGGTATAATAAATATGGGGAGCCTCACAATCATTTTACTGCACTAACAGCCAGATTACACTTGCTCCTCTGCTAGACTGTTCCACTGAACAGCCACTCTGGTACTACAGAGGATCACAAGTTCATACTTTAGAAAGCAAGTCCTGTATCAATTTATTACTAAAACAAAGCAGTTACCTTCCAACAAAATAAACAACAAAATAAAGAGATTATAAGGAGTTTTGGCCTGTTAACTAACTAACTAACTAACTAATATAGGTTGGAGGAATAAGTCAGCCTAATGTTCATAAACACTGCTCTCAGTAAAGTTTCAGAGGTTTTTCTTGTTTGGTTTTTTTCACATGCATTCATTTTTCCAGCATTATTTAAGGCAATGTTTTAATGTTCACCCATATAAATATATTCTTCCTACTGCTGCCTTTAAACTAAAATGAATGTAATAATCTCCCATATAATACTGGGTAAAAAACCCCAAATATTTCAGTTACTGGAATGGTCTTCACCACCCTTGTTCTGAAGAACCTAAAAATTACAGACAATAACCATGTTATCATGGATAAGAGTAACTTTGAGTATCTGGAAAACCCTTCCACCCTAGTATAGACGTTCATTACCTTGTAGAGATAAGATTAGAAATCCTATGTTCATACTTAAAAACTTCCATTACATTAAAAACATCCATTATATAGCACTTTAAAAAAATTAAATTATGCTCCTTTTTAGAGTGTATTTTTCCACACAGATAAATTTCGAACTGCTGGAAACCAATATTCAATCTTCCACTAGTTTAAGTTCTTAAATATTCCTAATGTATTTTCAATACAGCAATGAAACTAATCAACTAAATAGTGAGAAAGGAATATGTGACATTATTGTTGCAATTTGAAGCATCTTTCTTTTTTTTTTTTTTTTGGTAATAGACTCCATATTTCCTGCACTTTCACCTGCAGAAATAAAAAGAAAAATAATCACTCTTTTCCCCAAAGGGGTTCAAGAATGTAATCTTTTAAATTTATGCTAAAATTGTTTTGTGATTCATCTCCATAGGTGAGCTGTCTCATTGCGAACAGTCCACCCAAATCACTGAAGAAACTTCTACTGTATAGATTATTGTAAACATCACTGGCAATTATTATTACTTCTATAACAGTTACCTTACCAATTCTTGCATTTCTTTTGCAGTACAAAATCAATACTGACATAACAGTGTGAGTCCAGAAGTGGCCACCAGGATGACTCCAGGAAGAGAAGAATGTGACATTCGAAGAAAGTGTCAGAGAACTGGGTTCTTGTTCAGAAGGAAGGCAGCAGAGGGGAATCTAACTGCTGGTCAGAGCCACCTAACAGAAGACGTCTGAGAAAGTGGAGCCTGACTTTCCTGAGGGATGCACAGAGAGGCATTGGACATGAGCTGCAACATGGGGAATTCCAATTAGGTGTCATTCGTTTTTCATCATGAGGCTGGCCAAACCCTGGAACAGGGGCCCGGAGAGGCTGTGGGATCTCCATCTTTGGAGATCATTGAAAACTACCCTGAAAAAGCCCAGAGCAACCCAATCTACTTCTTTCTGATTGGAGCAGGAAGTTGCACTAGAGACCACCAGAGGCATCCTCTGCCAGCCTAAATTATCCCCTGGATCTATCCGTGTCAAACACTCATTTTTCTTCAAGGCCCACCTCTCGTATCAGCAGTGACCTCTGACCACTCTAATCACAAACTCAACTTAATTCCAGAATCATCAATCAGGTTTCTTGTCATTCAGGTAATACATGAAGCATAAAAAAACCAATGGTATACTGCTGGCCAAAAATAACCAGCATGGCACAGCCATCTGGCAGCTCAACCTTAAAGAGAAGGTATAGGAAAAGCCCAAGTGCTTAGCGACATAACTTATTTGAGCACTTGGCACTGCCACGGTCTCTATTATATGCAGTTGTGGACAACTAGCTATACAATTGCTATCACTGGCATTTGGAAAACTGCAGCTATTTCTCATGCTCCACATTATAGATATAATAAACATTTTATACCTATACTCTTTTTTATTTACCTGTCAACATCGGTACCAGGTTTATCAGCTTATTACAGATTATGTGTTGTGGGGATATTGAATTCCATTCTGTATAAATATGTAAAGACATGAAGGATCCATCAGGACTAGAAAATGAAATCAGAGTTATTTTCATCATCTTCTAACTTGACTTGGAAATGGTATTTGTAGCTTGGCAAAATTAAGTAGCACACAGTTTTTATTCCTTTGCAGTTAGCAAGTTTCATCTCTGGCCAGGCAAACTAGCTCACTTCAGGGACTTGAAAACTCAGCTGGAGACAAGGAGTTCTGAACATGAAAGAAGCAAAATTCTATGCTGCAACAGTAAGGCTTAAATAACTACATCATCCAAGAGTAATCAACTAGGATTTAATCAACTGGGTTAACCTTAGCAGTGCTTTGGTAATAAATGAATGAAATAATGGACATAAAAAACAAAAGGCTGGTCATCATCTTCCCATTGAGCACTAAAAGATAAAACTGCCTGACCTTATATAGCATCATTTCCTCTACTTGTTTCCCAAGACCACTGAAAACTTTAAGATGAGCAGCTGATAATGGATCCCACACAGGGCAAGGCAGAATAGCGAAGGACCAAGAATTAACACAGTCTCGAAAAAAAAAAGCGTGTTGTAAATCCTCTTTCATCCATCCTATGTCCTTCCCCCATCCTGTGACACTGTGGTTGACACAGAAAACACGTGGCCCAAATGCCAGTTCATTCAAACACCCAGAGGACTGTTCCATATGGAAAAATGCACTGCTGGGCAGAGAGCCTAAAGCTACATCAAGTGTCTGAATCTGCCACCCTGCGATAGCATAAAAGCCAGCCAAGGGTGATTTACCCTGTTTTCTAGCCTTTACAGATAGCTCAGTTACATCAACCTAGCGAAACACTGCAGAAACATGTAAAACATGTTTCTACAAAAGTAACAGAAGCTGAGTAACAGAGAGTTAAGGCACTACCTTAACATGAAAAACTCACGTAGGCAAAAAGAAAAGAATAGGACTGGTAAATGAGACACAAAAAAAAAGGAGAAAAAAACAACCCCCAAAAAAACAAGCAGAAAAAGCAAGATCCATTTTCTTCCCTTATTTTCTTAGGAAACCCTTACCTGTCCAATCCCTGGCAGTAACTGGGGAACAAACAACACAGACCTGCTTCACTATCTGCTGGAATAAAATCAGGTACTCAAAACCCACAATGCCCGTGACCAGGCTGCATCTTGCACAACTACTCAATATGCAGAAGATCTCTGCACTGCAGAATAAAATTAATCAGTCCTACGCAATGAGATTGGTTACACTCAAAAGAAGGAATTTACAAAGAAACTGACACCCTGGAGAGAGTTTAGGAATATCTGGCTGTGGAGTGGGATGAAAGGCAGTACACAGGGCCTCATAGTCTCGCACCACGGCAAAATTGCCACCATGGATGCACAAAAACCAGTACTCAGCACCACAGTAATCTGGCTGTTTTAACCGCCAATCTGACTGTTAAATTGCTCCAAGGAGAATCCCAGCAAAGGAACTGAATGCCACACCCATATTCACATTTGGGAGAGTCTGTGGACCAGAAGGAATCTGAAGCGCACACCTTGTGAGAGATTCTTTTGCACCGTTCTAGTCTATCAAGAAGGAGGTAAGGACAGGGAGAATAATTTTGAATTCAAAGCATCTGCTGCCAGGCCTCACACAGATCCAGTTGAGCATCTAGAGCAGACACAGTGACTGGTTTGGGATGGAAAGATGGTTTCCACACCCCTCTCTGCAGCAACCTGAAAGCCAGAGAAAATAATCCACTGGATTTAATCAGGGATCCTCATTCACTGTTTCTTCCATTAAGGCTACTGTGGGAAAGGCAGACTGACACTGAGATAGCCCACGCCAAGCACCTCAAAAGCTGTGGAAGAGCTGTTCTAACAGAACTTTTGTGTTTTGATTAACCTCAAACACCTCAGAAATAGAAAAGAGTCCAGATAGTATTTCAGACCCTCATTTACCACTGTATGTTACTCAACAGTAAATCCAGGGTGGGAAAAAAATGTCACAGAAAGAGCAGTCAGGTTTCTGTTTGTTTGTATTCCAAAGGGTTAGAAAAGCATTGAATATATGGAAAACCACCTGATTTTCTAGAAGTGGCAGGACTCCCTTTCATGTATTCAGTGACAGGAAACCATCCCATTTTTCTCTCCAAGATTCCAAAGAACAGAGTTCTGGTTTATAACAGTAATGAGGTTTTAAGGCAAGCTCCCATCCTGCCTTAAATCATTGTAATTTAAAAAAAAGAGTGGCCTTGGGTCATGTAAACTTTTCTGAGCAAACAGACCCAGAAGCTCCATGCCAGGTGTGCACCAAATAGTCCCCAAGTCCTAAAGGAGACAATCCAAACCAACAACTGGTCTCTCAGCCAGGGGTCCAGATTAAACCCAAAGCAAAATCCTCAAAACACATGCTGTTTATAGTGTAAAATCCAAAGCCATATATGCTGGCAATGCATAGGTCTGAGCAACTGTTTTTATCCACTGATGTGCTGGTACTACACTAATGTAGACATTAAGAGGATGAAAAATAGAAAACCCAACAAAGGCTCTTCTTGCTCTCTGGATGAAAAGGTTGCTAATTCACTTAGCAATATAGATCTTAACATTAAAAAGCGAATGGAAGTATGTGATCAAAAAGCTTGTCTATGCAGCAAAACACTTGTGGATACAACTAAAACCTGTAACTTTCTCTGCTGGAGACAAGTTGTATCTGCAAGAGGTATTTTGCCAATGCAGCTTAGGCTTGGTTTCAAAATTCTTGACTGCAAAGTTGAAAAGCCCAATAGGTTAAAATTATGTGCAAATGGTACAATCATATACAACTATCTCACTTAGAAATAATTTCACAGTAATGATTCAGGCAATAAAAGGAGGGCTTGGCACAAAAATAGTATTCTTCTGACAGAGCAGCTGTATTCATGCAGAAGTTCTCTGTGCAGATTTGCCAAACTATCCCTGAAACAGTTTCTGAATTTGTTACAGGTAAGATTTTTGTCCCTACTAAGGTAATTCTCTATTAGTTGTCTATAAAATATTTTTTCTTGCTGTTAAGTAACTTTTTGTTACTTATTGCACAGATTAGAGATAAATACATGTAAAAGCCTAGTACTACAAAAGTCTACTCTCTGATGTGGTTCCTTGGATTCTCCGTGATGCCCAGTAGCTAAGAACTGCACAGCAGCCTTCTTCAAGGAAGGAAAATGTTCTGATCCTCCAGGTAAACTTAGTCCTGCTTACTCCTTCATCCACAGAAGGGACAGGTAAGCCAGATATAATCAAGCCCAACAGAAGTGGCAAGCAACTTCTGTAGTCAGACCCAATGGGTTGCTCAGGCTGGTGTTGATAAACAGCAGAGGACTTCACCTGCAGCAGATGGCAGGTAAACACATGGTGTGATGTCAAGTAAAAGAGAAGTCCAAGGTTGCAATCTGCAGTGGCCACTGGTTCTACAACAAAGTATGGCTGCCTGAATGACACCATATGGTGAGGATTTGGAAAGTAAGACTGGTTTCAAATGGTGACTCATGGAAAGAGGCCTGGCATCATGGATGATCCCATCTGCTCGTGCTGATATGATGATACAGGTGAAATCAGGCACTGTGGAGGCGCGGGTCTCCTTGAGCAGCGAGAACAGTAATAGACCTGGTGATACCGAGGTCAACATTCCTAATGGTACCAAAAAAGGAATGCAATTTTCCTGCTCCCCAAGCAAGCTTACTGACACACAATGAGAAAATGACTTTGGTTCAACAGTGCTAAGGCCCTGTCTGAAGAAAGGAGAGCAACAGGCCAAAATAAGCCATACAGTGCTTGACAAAGATAAAAAAAACCAAACCAAAACATGTTATCTTGTGGTGTTCTGATCAGAATTGGTCAGATAGACTACCACCAGAGAATATGTCCCAAGCCCTGCAAGCCCAGCCTGGACAAGGAAATACTCTTCAGTATACTCTGTGGGACCAAGAGGCTTTTATTTTCACTAAAATAGTCCATGGAAGGCAAGAAAAAGACAGCAGTTTGGTGGAAATGTTTTGGGTAAATGTGCAACAACCGGACAACTGAGTGCTTCAGCTCATCACCTGCTTAAGCAAGAAACTTGATAAGCTGATTTCTCAATCATGTTTCACCCAAAGCCTAAAAGGGCACCACTGCTGGTGTTTCCCAGCCCCAAGGCAGTATAAAAATTTGGAAGACTGGACAGAACATGATCTATGATCCTTGCAAGTAATAATAAAAGTAGGAAGGAACTTTGCCTCTGACAAAGATATTAATACCTAAACAGATAAGAATAAAACACTACAGAGCTAGAAAAATAAAATCAAGTAAGAACAGGACAGAATGACTCTAGAGAGCAGCTGAGAAATACTGAAGTGGCAGGGAGCTCACATAGCTGAGCACAAGTATCACAGAATCATTTATGTTGGAACGGATCTCTTGAGATCATCTAGTACGCTCCTCCTGTTCAAGCAGATAGCTAGAGCAGGTTGTCCAGGCTGCATCCAGTTGGGTTTTGCATACTTCAAAGGACAGAGACTCCATGACCTCTCTGTGCCAGTATTTGACCACTCTAACAGTAAAAAAAGTGACCACCCTCACAGTAGGAAACTACACACAATGTTTATTAGCAGGTATAGAGACTATCTAGAAGAGTCATTAACTGATTAGTTCCCCCATTGTTCTGTGTGGATTGCTAGTGCAGAAATGACATTGTGAGGGACCTGCAACTCTGTTCCTTAAGTGGCTATTCCATAAAGTGTCCCAGAAAATCTAACTGTTGGCAACAGCCTGCAGTCCAAACCTATCAGGAACTACTGCACTGAGAGGTCTGGCTGCATCCAAACGAGGTCCTGAAATAGTTCTGCAGTGTGGGCTAATGGCTAGCCTTCACTATCCCAAACTCTGTAAAGGCCTAGCAACTTGAAAGACCCTCACCAGAAGCTCTAAAAAGAGCAGCAGTTCATTAGTGCTTTACTGTTGGTGTGATATCTAAATAGAAAACAATAAAGCTGTACTATTTAAGAAGTGCTTCAATGTTCAATTCTACCAGAAAAGTACAGAGGAATTTTAAACAACACTGTTCTGTTGTTTTTCACCTGGAAAACCATGAACCAACTATATTGTCTATGGTAATACCATCAACTTTCTCCATCCCCCAACTGATAAAGTCAGCATCTCCCTCCCTGAAATGTTTCTAATCTTTTTGCATCAGCTCACAGTGAAACCATATACAACATGTGATTCCTAGCTCTCTTGACCTTATTTCTTATTTTAACTTTATCATTTATTTCAGTAAGGCATTTGGGGATTAACCTTGAACCAAAAAAAGCTAAATTCTTCACAGAACAGCTTGATTTGTAAAAATGTGGCTGAAGTAATTTGTCGTTCTTAAATGCAGGATAGCTGATGCATAGCCAATTCTGCTGCTTCTGTCTTTTCTGTACCTTAATATTTGCTAACTGCTTTGCCAAGGGACTTTCCTAATTCCACCCACCATCACTCCACTCCTTCTCCCCAATTGCCAGGATCATGCTGTGTACAACTGTGGGTGTTTTTTCAAGCTTTTGGTATTCTCAACTCTTTTCCAGATATAAACACTATGGCAAATCACAAGCATTAGTCAACTACTTGCACATTTTCTGATGCTAGTTCTGATCTGGTGACCTCAGGTCATGCTTTTCAAGTATTCGCTGCCCTGGATCTAACACATATTGACACTAGCCAGCATGATAGCATCATCTCTTGGCATTCTAATAACCTGCCGTTCTACACGGTCACACTCTCACTCAATTCAGAGGAATTCCAAGTGTATAGCTACATGAAAAAATCTAAATCTCAGCCTTGCTTGCCCTCACTACACCGCATTCAGATCTCAGCCACCTGCTCTGCTGTTCTCTGGGAGCTCTGTATATCCAGGCCTTTCACAGATCAACAGTGAGCTTCCTCCTCATGACCTGCATTGATTTCTCCTTTGTTTCAATTCTCTTTACACAGCTCAGCTGCATGCATTATAAGACAGTGCATTCAAAAAACCACCTTCTCAGTCCTCCTCTTAGAAGAGCTGAACTGGGGAAAACTATTTGACCTTCAGAAGTAATTCACTGACTTTTACTTAGAGGCAACCTTTCACAAACTTTGAGTAACACTTGTTTCACATCACCTGCAAGAGTCTCACTCTCTGATTCAATCATAGCTCTGGAGATTTTGTGCAAAGGGTAGAGGAATAAACACAGACATAGGGCCGCAACACTATATCTGAAGCATGAACCCTAACGATAAGGATACTACTCACTCTTTCCTCAGCCCAATGGGAATCCTGCAAAAAGGCATATATATTATACTAGAATGTGTACACTGTACCTGTCAGTAGTTGGCCTCAGAAGGGAACCCATGCATGATGCGCTTCAGCCAACTGGAGTTCTCAGTTCCTCACAGGTAGATTCGGAAATTCCTTGTTCACATCCTACCCTAGCAATCAGTTTTTAGTGAAAGTCCCTTCACTGCTCCTTCAGCCAGGAACAACTGTAGCAAGACTGCTCCTTTGCACCTTTTAGTGTTAAACTGTATCTCATCAGCATTGCAAAACCCTCCGGATACTGTCTGGCTTCTTTCACCCTGTTCTACATTACGAAGAATGACTGTGACTTTAAAGATCAGCACAGGAATTTTTAACTTCTAGCCTTATTTATAGTTTCTTCTGAGCAAGCAGAAAACTGCATCCTGGCATAAGGCAAGTCCCCCTTCATTGTAATTTCTTAGGTGGAAACAGGGTTGGACATGAGCCAAGGAAGGCTCCCATTTTGCTGCTTCCCAGTCAGTTTGAAACCTCCTTACAAGATCTGCCAGATCCAACTATAGAAATCAGTAGTCCCAAGGCTGACTTCCACATCCAAACCAATATAAAGATGTGATAGGGAAGATTAGACATATCATTCAAACTAATGTAATTCAAAACCACTACTCCCAAAACTAAACCACTTAAGAGTACTTGACGCTTTGCTTTCAGGACAGTGAGGTAGATGAAAAATTAACTAACTGCCAGTTTCCCTGTACTTCATGTTATCCACTTTTTGTATTTATCTACTAAGCAACCATTTTAGTTTGAAACTCTGTCATTCTCATGGTGCTATAGTCACAAATATTGTCCTGGTCCTCTGGAGGCCATCAGCTAACCTCATTTCATTCTTAGACATTGCTTGTTCTGTTCTTTATTATCTAATTGGCATCACTAGATTGCACAGATCAGTGTACCACAATAGTTCAGTTTAAGTCTCCTCATTGTTCTTATAGCCTGGCAGACAAAAATAGTCCCTGTAGTTGGAACTCACTTGAGTAGAGCGCTTCGCAGAACGTAATAAATTTCTGAGCTGAATGACTTAATGTAACATCACATAGAGATGGAAGCTGAAGAGAAAATGATAAAAAAATATTTGCAACTTTGGATTCTAATTGCTAACGCACACAGTGACCTTTAGCACTTCCAAAGAGCTTTCTGCCTTACCTTGCAGCTTTTTCAGGACAGCCACTTCCATCTTGAGAACTTGCTTGGGCTGCTGGGCTGATTCCACCTTCAAGGCCACATTCTCACGGGTCAGCAGATCCATCGCCTCATAGATCTCCCCAAAGCCACCACCACCAATCTTCTTCAACTAGAAAAGTACAAAAAGGTTTGGTACAATATACAAGAGAGACAACATCCAACTGACTCTCACAGCCAGGCACTAGCTTCTTTACTGTACAGGGAGAACAAACTGGGCTCCCAGTCTGTGCTGTGCCTGAATTACTTCACTGCACATCTAGGCAAATGTCCAGCTACCCACTTCACTATGCTATGTATAAATTCTTTGCTCTAAAAACAGAGAACAAGCCCAGCAAGTGATGACATGTGATACATTTAAAAGCAAATGATAACACCTATTACCTCAATACTGTTCTTGCCAAAATTCAAGGAAAGACCCTTCAAGGAGACAGTAGAACCACTATCCAAACTATGGCAGATAAAAAACCTGTCATTCCCTCTCAGTAAACACATCTCTGTAGCAAAAAAAAACCCCATAGTAGCTGGAAAAAATGCTTTCAAGAAATAAATTAAATGATGTTTACATCTCAGGATTTTACATTTTACAGTCACAAGATTTAAAATACAGATCAAAACATCCATTAGAATATTTTACAAGATGCTTGATTTGCTCTGCTAAGTGAGGTTACTTCAGTGTCACACTTCAGAGAACTGCCAACTGCATTACCTCAAAACATACATACATACAAGCCACAAGTACAGCTCCAATGTTTCTCATTCTCTTTTTTTCTTTTTAATTTTAAACCACACCCAGTGATGCTTTTTGTGTCTGAACAAAATTAAAGACTGGTTTACAATGGAAGGCTATCACTACTTGGAAATCCGATTTCAACCGACATGAAGTCAAAGCTAAAGATGTCTACGTTTCAGCGTATTTGATATGCACCTACTAGAGATAGATTGTCTGCCTGCTCTAGAGTAGCCACCCACTCAGAGAGCAAGCTGGGATCCTCTGCATTTCCTGGAAGGCAATTCCTTGATTCTCCTTCTGTTGAGACTTGACAGCATATGCACATAGAGTTATACATATGCATGTATGAGACAGATTCCTAACGCGTTGCAAGTGTCAATGTCTATGCCAGGAAAATTCTTTTGTTTCACTTTGATATATTTAAAGCATACTATGCTACCCAGGTGCAAATTCAGGTTTACAGTAGTGCTAGATCAGGCCTACTTCAATCTACTTAGCACTTGTACGTTGAAGCTGGCTGGGGCCCTTCCCTTCAGCATTTTGTGTTCCCTCTGTTCACAACTGAGACCTGAGCACTGCTGCTTTTCCAATGGCAGCAATTAAACTTGAAGAGAAAAAGAGTTTAAATCAGGCAGATGGTCAAACATGTATCTTATGCATTGCTTAATGAGGTTTAGGTGATATTTTAGCACCTTCTGCATCACAGGAGGCCTGTCCTGTGCATTTGTCCAGTTTAGTGAACAAAGGTCCTTGCCTCTTAAGGGCAGGGTTTTTTTCGTCTTAAGACAACCCAAACTATTTGCTTTTCTGGCTCTCAGACCAAGAAAAAACACTCTGCATGCAGAAGATAGTACCTTCCATATTAACAGCATTACTCTTGAAGCTCTTTCTTGATAACCCTTTGAGAGTTGCTGTCCAGAGCAACTTCTGTTACTCCTGTCATCTTCTCCTTTTACCTGTTTTTTCCTCACAACCTTCCACTGGACTAAACAGGCATATTCATACAGTATGCAGCCAAATAACTAGGTCACCACATATTATTCATAAATCATTACAGTGCAGCCCTAGTTCTACTTGAAAATTCACACTAAGCGAGCTGGCTATTAAAAATATTTATCAAAACAATGCTACCTTCAGCATAGCAACAACATGCAAGCTAATATCTCAAGATTCAGTACAGATCTTCTGTTGCCTGATGCATTAATGAAACAGAAACGAAAAGGACAGTAAAAGCTGCAGAAGGCAAAACGTTTAGTTGGGATCTGGAAGGAATTTGCAGAAGATTAAAAAACAAAATCTCAGTGGGAAAATGTGTAACGTGACAAGCAAAAGTCAACAGTAATAAATATAACAAAACATAGGCTGGATGGAGAAGAAACATAGGCTACCCAGGACATCTTGCTCGGTTGCAAATTCAAGAAATGGATCTGGGAAGAAATACTGCTGAGCCAGCACAGATGCACACAACAATCCTTTTCGATTCACTGCCCTCAGCAAGGACAGCTCCCACATCCAACACAGTTCACAGAATGCAAAGCTACTACAATATAAATGGAACAACATAGTAATATGTTGAGGACAGTGGCACTGTGAGGATCTGCAGGAAAGTCTAGTCATGTACAGTGTACAATATTGATCACCTTGCTGCTAGAGGCTCTCACTGAGTGAGGAGTGGTTCACTTCAGGATGAAGAGAATGATCAGGAGCCTGGAAAAGCTAAGGACAGACTAGGACTGCTACCTCAGAAAAAGTAAAAGGTTGTGTGCATCAGAGAAGCAGATTCAGGAAGAAAGGTACGGGTACTAAGAATGCTCACCTGGGAAAACAGCCAAACCAGAGGACCCACAGAAGTCTACAGAGCGATAAATGTGAGATGACATGAGATCAAGTGAGCTGCTGAATCAGAAAAATTATTTTATGCACACATTCCAGGATGCACCTCGCTGTCCAAGAGCCCTCCAGCTGCCTCTGCTTCCTCACATCCTTTCTCACCCTCTCGTGGAAATTATTCTCTGGCATACTTTTTCCAGCACACCAGATGGTCCCAATTATCATTACCAGCACTGCCATCTTCCCTGATTTTTCAGCAACATCCAGAGGCCATCAGCAGTCATCTTCTTTTCTTAGTTGCAGGGCAAGTTGTTACCTTGCAACTCAAGGTCTTAGCTGAGGTCAGGGCTTACCACACAGGCATTTTCTCATTGCTTAGTTACTCTGTGGGAGTTCGCTAAGGTGAGTTCAGCTCGGCTTTCTGCTGGACACAAAGGAGAGATGGGCATACCTTCTAATGTGAGGCTCAAGGACAGCCTTGGCTGCAGCGACCATGAAATGGTGGAATTCAAAATCCTTAGGGCAACAAGGAGGGTGCGTATCAAGCTCACCACATTGGACTTCAGGAGAGCAGACTTTGACCTCTTCAGGGATCTGCTTGGTTGAGTACCATAGGAGAAAGCCCTGAAGGGGAGAGGGGCCCAAGAAAGCTGGTCAATATTCAAGGACCACCTACTCCAAACCCAGGAGCAATGAATCCCAAAAATGAAGAAGGCATGCAAGAATGCCAGGAGGCCTGCATGGATGAACAGGGAGCTTCTGGACATGCTTAAAGGCAAAAGGAGAGTCTACAGAGAGTAGAAGCAAGGACAGGTAGTCCGAGAGGACTGCAAAGAAGTTGCCTGAGCAGCCAGGGATCAGGTCAGGAAAGCTAAAGCCCAGACAGAATTAAATCTGGCCAGGGACATCAAGGGCAACAAGAAAAACTTCTACAGGTACATTGTAATAAAAGGAAGGCTAGGGAAGATGTGGGCCCTCTCCAGAAGGAAGGAGGAGACCTGGTCACAAGAGATATGGAAAAGGCTGAGGTACTCAATGACTTCTTTGCCTCAGTGTTCACTGGCAAGGGCTCCAGCCACATTGCCCAAGTTGCTGAGGCCAAAGGCAGGGACTGGGAGAAAGAAGATCCACCCACTGTAAGTGAATATCAGGTTTGAGACCATCTAAAGAACCTGAAGACATTCCACCTAAATTCACAGGCGTGTATGTGAGCTGGATGTCCAGGTTTCCATTACAGTCTGTGGAGTCAAGTGAACATTTCATTTGATCAAACATAGGTATCTATTTGGACTTGCATATAGACAACTAAAATTAAGTAAACTGAATCTCAGACATGATTTCATTCCTTTCAGCATCTCACATGACCATACAGCTCATTGCAGTGCTTATTCTGTATTTTAAGAGGTTTCATGTCACATTAAGCCCTTGGAGTAAACTGTTACAATAAAACCACTCTACTTGACTCCTCAATGCGGCAGTATCCAACTAGGGGGTTTCAGGAACTCCCCAAACTGGACTGTCCCTCAGGACAACAACATAAACCAGCCATGTTCTGAGGGGGGAAGTCACTCCCCAAAGCCTCCCTAGATGTATCATTAGTTACATAGGTCACAGATGGCTCCCTTTGAAGTCTTCTTTAAATATCCTGAAATATTTTGGATTTATCCTGAAAAGACTCTTGCAGCATAATCCTGAAGTATTTTGGATTTATCCTGAAAAGACTCTTGCAGCATAATCCTCCAGAGCCTATTAAAAAAACAACACACAGCCTACTGAGCAGCAACACTAAGCAGAAATCAGTACTCACAGAGGGACAGTTTGAAAAACCAAGGCAACACCCCCTCCAACCAAAAATAGCCTTCAATTACAAATTTAATCTTTTATTCAGCAAGCGTATAAGACACAACTGCTTTAAACAACGTCTGCCTTCCAAAGATATAAAGACTAGACCTTCCCAGGAAAATGCTCCAGGACCAAGGCACAAGTGGCTCAGTCTCAGGATTGGTGGCAAGGTCAGGAACAAGAATATGTGCTCTGAATCCAGAGCAAAGGACCATCCTCAGAGGCAGCAACCTATGATGAACTCAGACAGGGTCAAGGCTGTCACACACAGGATTCAAATGCTGACAAGGTCCAGCAGGGACTACTGTGACTGCCTTTTAGGAGCACTGGTGTAATTAAACCTGCAACTCCTACAGCCCAACTCAATGGGCTACTTGATCCAGAAATGGCTAGCAGGCCTCATCTGGCTTAACAATAGGTGAGGCAGAGCCCACTCAACTTGCTTTGGAGAACTGAAGTTGCACAGATCTCAAGGGAAAACTAACACACAACACAGGCATGAACTGAGAAACCAGTCAAGGAGAAGTCAACCAGCCACATTCTAAATCATCTGAAGACCTGCCAAAAACCACTTAAAGCAATTTTGCACAGAGCAAGACCAAAACACGCCCCAAGAGTGACAAAGCACCTTTCTTGTCCCAGGTTCCCTCTTGGAATCATAAATGGCCCTTGTGAAGAGTCCACAAAAGTTTGTGGGGCTTCTAGCGAGGTTTCTAAAATAAGCAGGAGAAGGACATGTGTAACCAGAACTTCAGCTCAAGAACCTCAGAAACCTGGAAGAAACCAAAGCATGGATTGCACCTGACAAAAGAGCATATATGTGTACATGGGTAACCACTTGTACTCAAAGCTTGGTGCAGGAGCTGCCAACTCTGTCTTGCTAATAAGTCTCAGTTGTGCATCTCCAATACAAAGTGTTTAGATTAAAGAGATAGATAGATAGATAGATAGATAGATAGATAGATAGATAGATAGATAGATCTATTCAGCTTTAATATCTAGATCTAGTTCAAAGCAAGCAGAAGCTATGTTTGACTTTGTTCCCTCCTCTGAACAGAGCATCATTTAGAGTATGGTTAGATCAAGTCACCCTCTGGGATCCCAGCAAAAGCCACATGGTTCCAATGCTGTCAAAGCATCAAAAATATCTGCAAGTAAAGAATGATGACTCAAAAGAATAATTTTTCAAGTCCCAAAGTTTTGATAAAAAGCATAAGCACTTTCTGTCCATGCTTTTCTCCAAAAATAAGAACAAAAATACCACTGCTGTCAGACAGCCAAACTTTACTGACTTGGAGTGACAGGAAAATGAACTATGAACAGGCTAACTGCAGAGAACTAAAATCTTCATTTGTCAAAACTTTGTCAGCCAGAGTATAGGAGGAGAGGAATTCGAGGAATACATTACGCCAATCTAAAATTAGAAAATGGCTCAATACTGGAAGTATGCCAGCACTAAGAGCGACAAGGTTCAAGCAGATGCCCAGCCAGAGACAGTCACAATGGGAGGGCGAATTACACAAAAAACCTACTGGCAGCTGAACCCCAACATCACATAAATATGCCACACGCCTGCTTGAGCAGGATCTATCACTCACAGCAAAGCTTGTAGTGTCTGGCTTGCACACTATGGGTTAGATACAGGACTGTGGTAAAAAAAAATGCTACTACTGCTGTTACAGCTGTATGCTCCCTTTAAGGCACACTCCCTTTTTCACTAGTCAATGAATCCCATATTTAGTGCTTCTACCAAATTTAAAATCAGTTTGAAATGTTCCCTTTTGAGCATAACTGAGCATATTTTAGACTTTCTTTGGAGTTTTGGGCGCTTCTAAGAGTTCTGCTCTTTCCAAGAACAAAGTTACTTTGCTTAGACTGTGCTAAAAAAATACTCCCACCATTTACAGAAGTTCTAGCTCTCCTGTCCATAAAGGAGAAAAATCAAAGTTTAATGAACAGTAGGAGTGATAATGATAGCTAGCTAGGGTAAAGGAGAACGGAGAAGAATGAATATTTGCCACCATGCACCAGAAGCAATGGCTTAGCATCAGGAGAGCATCTAAATTCAGCTTTACAAAGAATGTGTACCAATCTGACCAAACTGTAGATGCTGAGGAAATTTCCATTTGTGCAGGAAGGGTCAGATAAAAGCTGCAAGCAGTATTTTCTGAGACGTCCAGAAGCACATAGCATGTTTCAAGTCCTATACATCAGTTAAGCTGCACATATATCATCCTGCCAAAGCAAGTATATGTGCACCAGCCCAGAGCTGCAAGAGCACAGCAAGATTTTCCTTCAGCTGTGCCAGAAAGCTTTGGGAGGGGGATAGGGGTTGTCTCCGTTTTAGTATCTAATCACAGAGAAAATTGAGATTCTCCATCTGCTCTCAGGAAGCACGGAGCATGAAGAGCAGTTTGAATGGCTTAAATATAAATAGGCTGTTTGGGGATAGGCCAGACAGAAAAGTGAAGGCTGTGGAGAAAGCAGGGGCAGAGCGCTAGGAAGAAGAGAGGGAGACAATGGGGGAGTAACAAGAACAGAGCAACGTGGAACTGTCCAGGGCAACAAAGTGCCACAGGCACGAGGCAAATCTAACAAAAGGATAATATGTTGTCTGAGGTGAGATGTTGAAAATATCCAATCCACAGCCTGGAACTGAAGTGAGTTCAGAGTCATGAGTCTCTTTAAACCTCTGCTGCCCTGTGAATTTTGCCCACTGCAAAACTCACAGGGCAGCTGTACCATAGCTACTTAGCACAGAGAAACAACTTAGTGCTACTACAAATCACTTGTAGTTCAAACTAGTGAGGCTTCTGTTGTGAGTTTAAAGAGTCAAATGTTGCTGGTGATCTATGTTGAAAATGGACACAGAGGCACACACGGGATTTAATTTTTTTTCAGCTTTTTAAAAGCCAACCTTTTAAATCCAGAAAACAAAAATTCTCAGAAAAAAACATACAGAATTTTAAGAAGCATCAAGGTATCTGATCCTTTCATGTGTTATATTCTAGTTTCTTTAACTGAGGTGATAATAATAAAGCTACTTCCCTCAACATGCCAGAGACTTCACTTTATGAATAAAAATAAAGTCTTATATACAAGAGAAACTGCATCCTCTGAACAAATCTGGTGGCAATGAGATGCATGTCTAGATGATGAAATTCTCCCTGTGTCTACCACAGCCTTCTTGCATGATTCTGGTCTACTGCTGAAGTCTCTGCTCACAAGCCATCATCAATCACACGCTTATCTTCTGGGTGCCTAAGGCAAGACAGCTAGGGCCAATCTACAGAAGTTATGAGCATGCCCAGATGCCCATGATGTCTACTGGAGTTGTGCTTTGGTGTTAAATAGTAATCAGTGTGTGAAAATTAAAATCAAGATTTAACTAAATTCAAAACCCTATCTGTAACAGCAAGCTAATAGTTCTGTCTTGTATCACGTGGTAAAAGCATGAATAATAAAAAAATATAGACATATATATATGTGGTACAGACACTACAGTAATAAGAAACATAAAGAACTGAGTTTAAATGGCAGGAATTTAAAAACTCATGCCATGAATTTAAACAGATAGTGAGATCTGCAGCTATACAATGAAAACATAAAAGATGAAATGGCTACTCATCCAGCGTACTCCATCCATCTTGCACAACAGACGAGAGTGTTTTTCCATGAAGACCTAAAAATCTTGTCAGTGTCCTGATAAATTTAAACAGAAGTTGTACTAACAAGCTAACTATGGGTTTTCTGAGTTTTGAAATAGCTGACATTCCAACCTTAGACATTTGCTTTTAAACTGTTTTATTGTAATGCAATTTATTTATAGGCATAGCTGTAGTATTGTTTGCCACAGTAACTTGAAATCTAAGTTTCTTACTAAAAGATGACTCAGCCTGCTGCAACAGTTCAATCCTACTTAAAAATCCTTGGCAGGTTTAGTCTTCTAAAAATACCAGTCCGAAAACCACTAGAGCAATATTAACCATCATCTTGCAGTATCTTACTAACATGTCAAACCACACCACTTCACTGTTGCTTGCTGGTGCCCAGGATTAACTAGACAAGTTTATATACTACTACAGGTGGAGGAGAACTGTTTGGCCTACCAAAGGAAGCAGAAATCCAGAGCTACTCACCACTTTCCAGCGATCTTTGACCACATAATTGGCCGGAAGAATGTCGACCTGTTCCCCTCCTCCACTCATGTTTGGTTCGTCCTTGATGACTGCTGCTAGGCACTGCATTTGCCACTCAGAGAGTATTTTAGTAGCTCCCAATTTAAACGAGCCATTTATCTGGGGAAAAAAGGGGCGGGGAGAAGGAATGACAAAATTAGTACAGGTCACAGCAGAAGTACACGCTGCTTTTCCTCAGGTTTTGCTTATGACTAAATCAGAACCGCTCTCTTAGGAAAGGAGGCAAACTCACCTTGCAAACACCTGAGCTTGCTCCATGCATAAACTAAGCAGACGCAACCATGCTTCAAGTCAGCAGCACAAACTAAAAGGGTGACAATTACTGGCTATATCATGCAGGAGTCCAGTGCTCTTGGGCCTGACAGCCAACAAGTCAAAGAGAATCTAACGCCAAATGCTGCAAGAGCTGTTACTGTTACCAGGCGAAAAGGTCTTGCTTTAACAGAACAGCTGCTACATAAGCAGTTTTTATGGGTTTCATTGGACAACATCCAACACAGATCAGAAAGGTTTGCCAGGTATTGCATTCAATAAGCCTAAAAGCATATGAATAGGGTAGAAGGGCCTTTACAGAGCCAGGATTACAGACACTGTCACTGTGATGAACAGCCAAGCAAAGATGGGGACAGTTAGAAAGGGTTTCAGCCATACATAAATTAGTCCTTCTCAGAGCATACACACAGTGCTAAAAATGATCAAATGAAAATACAGAGAGATATCTTTTACATCGTGCCTCTTTTCCCTGCTTTTATAGGGAACTCCAGATAGCCTATGCTGAAACTAATTTTCTTTTGAATTATTTGGTTATAATTCTTCTACAAAAATGACTTTCAGATACACATTAACTCCACTTTTCTGGAAGAAAATTAATTGAAACAGAATTAACAAAAGATCTTCCTAATGCATTTTATGTCTTTCTGCAAGATATCTTTTCTGGCTTTATAAGTAGGCCAGATCTTTTATTAAGCATGGATCTTTTATTAAGCTTTCTTGGAAGTTCTATTGTACTTCCCCTAAAATACGAAACAAACTCTTAAAAAAATGAGCATTACTGTAGCACTGTAGACTGACAGACTTTATTAAGTTAAATAATAACTAACAGACAATACCATTAAGAACACAGATACCAAATTAGAAAAAATAACCAGAGCTGTCATTCAACCATCACACTTCTTCAGGCCTCAAAAAAGGAAAAAAGTCACCAGTGAACTGTGAGCTCAAGTAGAGAAAA
Source organism: Actenoides hombroni (assembly GCA_024336885.1). Lineage (NCBI taxonomy): Eukaryota > Metazoa > Chordata > Aves > Coraciiformes > Alcedinidae > Actenoides > Actenoides hombroni. The sequence continues at coordinate 45,642,614 of WUAM01000323.1, read as the reverse complement.
GAGCTCATTCCCGAGCAATAAATGGACTGAGCAGGAAGGATAGGAAGCAACCAGCATGTAGTGTGCACAAGGAAGCAGATGACAGAAGTATGTCAAAAGTGCAAGACAGAGGATGATCAAACAAAACATGAACAAAAGTTCTCAAAAAGATCTTCTCAAAAGGTCTTCACAAAAGATCTTTTCATTCTAGATATAGAATATAACTACACGGAAAAAGGAGCAGCAGAGTAATGCAGTAAGAGGGCTGCTGAGAAGTGTTCATACAAACCAACATCTGCTAAGATACAATCACAATTATAGAAGAAAAATAAGAAGAAAATGAGTATTAAAGAAATTCAGAAGAAAGGTGCTGCAAAATACACCAGATTTTCATAGAAAGAGTCCTGCATTTGTATGGGCTAGCAGCCTTTTCAGTCACCAGGTACTGAAGTAAGAAACTGGAAAGCTCTCCAATGACAAAGTACATGCCGTGTTTGGCAGCACAATGTTTGTGCTGCTTCTTCCTAATGAGCAAGTCCAGTGCCATTCCCAGGCTCCTTTACACTCAACAGAACATCTGAACTGACCAACTGACTAAGCTACCAGTGCACTCTGCATATGCTGTGCACCCAGCCTCCCTGCACATCACAGAGAATCCCTGAAAAAATCTCCTCTAAGGCTGGCTTTTCTTCTGTTCTTTAAAGAAAAGTCTGTAATTAAATGACTGTCCCAACCACTCAACATTACAAAAAAATACCCCCTCCCACAACATTAACACACAGGTGCAGAGGCAGGGGTCCCTACACTGCAAGGTCTCTTGACATCACTTCATGAAGACAAGTACAGCACAGTGGAGGCTCTGGATTGCTACAAAGGCAGCTAAGAGATGCAGGATGTGGGCTGATAGTAGCAACAAAAGCAGATAGAAATAAGTTTAGGAGTTTCCCAGAGAAAGTCAGTCATATACTGTTTTTTACTTTGAAGCAAAACACCTAAAAATTATGGTACATGATGTACACATTAACAATGCTTGAGTATAAGATTTCAGTCTAGTGACTAGTGGTGGAAAGTAATCCCAAGGAATAATTTTAGAGGAGTGATATCAGCATGAAAGTCTATGAGCACTCAAAGGTAGGCAAGGTAGAACTGCTCTCCCTGGTGCACTATTCCACTTTCCTTTATCAGTGTTATAATACATGTGAACAAAGATAACATGTTTGTTATTTAAAGGAGTCATATAAATCTTCACTGTCTTCGACACAAAACAAAATCTTCCAGAGCACTACCATGAATAGCAGACATTTGGCAACATGGACTTACAGAACTCAATTGATAAGATATGCTCTGGTATAGCCAGTGATGCAGCCAAACCAAAAGCCGATTTAATTACAGCCTGAGACAAAATTCAAGCTGTTCTAGACCACAGTAGCAGCACAAAGCCATGTTAACAATCAAAAATTTGTTCCTGAGGCAATACTAATACTGTAGAAACATGATCAGGCCCACGGACCAAGGATTTACCAGAGTAACACCAAACCAATTGCCTGCATCCATGGCAAGATGTAACACATGTTAACCTTACATCACAAAGAAAGGGTAAAAGATGGGATGAAATTACTTCTGTGCAGAAAACATAAGCACATTTAAATGATGCTTTTAACTTTTGCATGATGTAATTCCTTCTAAATCAATAAAACAGACTGTAAATATTGTTTGACCAGCAATAAAGCCTGCAGTCAGACCCCTGCTAGAGCTGAATTTGCTAATGTAGCTACAGAAGGGAAGTTGGGAAAGATGGTCAGTGGGGGAGAGGCAATGCTCTATCATCTCTTCCACAACACAGAGCAAAGAGCATCATTTCTCCATGTTAATGTTAAATAGTGTAAAGGGGAACTAGAGAAGAGATGGAAAGATGATATCTCTCCTGAACTCCAGTTAAGCTGTTTCTGATTCAAAGGGTGACCAAGCACATGAACTTTGTCGTATTTACATCACTTTCAGCTTCAAAATATACAGATCATAGAATGTAAAGACACATAATTCTGAAGGTAGTGACTGAGAAGACAAGAACTTTCAGATTGTTTTTTCCTGTAGGATACATACAGGATGTCAAGAAATGATCGTGTCTCTCTCCTACAAGGACAGGCATGAGAGACGAGTAATCCTAAAACACTGTAAAACTGGCTTCCTAGAAATAGCAAGAGAAGGAGAAATGAAAGCAGCTGTGAGAAAGAAACAGTGACAGCAACAGGACCAAATCCTGTCTCTTGGCCAACCTTAGCATGAAGAAGTGTGAAATCAGCTCTTGCATACTGCTGTCTCTCCCAGCCCATACTGGAGAATTTTATAGTTTTATAAATTGAGTCTTGGCCTTTAAAAAAAACCCAACAAAACAAAGAAATTAAAACCCCCCATGCTTAAACAGGCTAATAAACCCCACTACATATCCTGACACACTGTTCTGCTACATGTTCCTTCTATTTGACATCGAGACAGTTTTGGTCAATAGCGCTTGTGGGTAAATGGTCTCCTTATTTTTAAGGCAGCTTACAAAAATCTGATGCACTCTAGCAGCAATTATTTAGCCAACATGAAAATCAAGACCCGGTCGAGAAGCACGACTGTGACAGGCAACAGTAACAATTGTAGGAGGAAAATCTTCAAGAATTTCAGTTCAAGGCCTGATGTTGCAATTAGTGACGCAGTCTTACATCAAATGCATCTGCCTTCTTTTATGTATGTGTTCATTAGGAGACAAACTAGACCAAGTGAAAAGTAACTACATACAAGTTGTTAAGATGAATGAATCTTCACCTCTGATGCTAAAAGCTTACATAGATTCAAAAAGTCACTTGACAAATTCACTAAAAATAATAATTCAAAAAATCCATTAAACAGCTACATACAAATATTCTATTTTTAGCTTAGGAAGCCTTTAATTTACAACTCACTGAAGGTGGCAAGTGCATTCTGTGGAGTTACTGTATATGCTTTCCCTGCTCTTATTCTCTACCCTAGGTATTTACTCTTGGCCAACTTAGGACAAGATACTGGTCTAGGTGGACCTGTGATATGACTCAGTATAGCCCAACTGTGTTTTTATCAGTTACTTTCAGAGGAAGTATTGTATATATAATAAATATTTCTCCTTTATCCCTTCAAGGAGGTCAGAGACCAAAAAATATAGAATGAATCAAAAAGTCTCATATACACAACCCAGTTACCTATCTTACAATGTTCTCTTTCATGCAAGCAACATTTTAAACAGCCTTACTGAAGAAATTATTTCCTAATTTTACAGGATCATAGCACTCTTAAATTTATAAACATGAGACATTCCCTGTGGAAATTCCTAACATATATATGATATCTTTTCTGATAGCTTACTTCAGTTTCAATATATTCTGGTTGCAGTGCTCAAAATACAGCCAAACTCAAACAAACACCAAGTTGAAAACTCATCAGACACAAGCTCATTATTAAACAGCAGAACAAAGCTATGGAAGTCTGTCTCTCACCATCTTACTAAAGGTCCTGGATAATCTTATGTGTCTTAATCTCACTGTGGAGGAATTGCAATATCCCACTTTATTTCAGGGCACATCCTCACCTCAGGAAGCCTACAAATTAGAACAATTAGAACAAGTGAAGCTTATTTAGACTGCTGTAGCCCATGACCATCTTGATCAAATTCTCCACTATGAAAATGGAATACACCTTAAAGAGCAGATCCCAGTGATGTTTTAAAAAGCTGATGCAAACTACAGCTTTTTAGATGAGACAAGGCTGGACATCTGCATAAACAAAAGTAACCCCAGTAAACTGTAGTCTATAAATCGGATCAATCTCCTTGCCCAGCAATTGCATGGGAAGAACAAACAATAAAAGAATGCAAATAGAATTTAAGCATAATTTAGATGTTCCCAACATTAACTTTATTGGCATTAAGCCCAAATCAAACAGGTGGGGTGGAAAATAAGAGGACAATATCCTAAGCAGAATTGGGAGTGCTTAGAAGTAGGAAAAGAAAACCCAACAGTGGAGTTTCCAAGTGCAACTGAGCAGCAGAACTGAGTCTCAGTTAATGGCAACATAATGGCTCTCAGCATCCCTCGCTGTTTTACAAATATCATCTGCTTCCAAGACACAATGCCAATTATAAAAATGAAAACCCTCACATTAAAAAAAACAAAACCAAACCAAACAACCCTTAAATCTTTGCATAAATAAGTTTTACCATGCACTAGCATTCTGTTATTAGGATAGAAATGCATATGACAATACAGGAAACATATTGATTAAAAAAAAATACAGTGCACTGGACTAAAAGCCTCTCAGCCCTGGAATACATCATACCTCCTGCTGAACTGGAAACATCAGTTAAAAACAAGTCATACGCTGTTAGGGTAGGTCTGACAGCAGGAGCTCGAAAGGTTCTGAATTGTTCCTTGAAGACACATATCTTCCTTCATTGCCTGCCTCTGCTGTAGCATACCCTGCTTAGAGAGCAGGCTCAACTCCTAGCAGCTGTGGCTTAAAGTCTCCTCTGTGACATAATCTTCTCATAGGCATGCAAGGGCATCAGCCTTAGAAATTCTGGATTTCCTATTCACAGCATTTCATTTCTGTAAAAAACAAAACATCTAAAGGTGAGGTTGCAAGATACTGGGACTGTTTTTCACCTTTGAAGGCTTTATGACCATTAAGGGGTGATGCAGCTGTGACTGGGAAAAACAAACCAACCAAACAAACAAAACCACAAAAAAGCTGCAATGAAGACAGACAGGTCCGTATCCTCTACTAACAGGAGGCTGCACGAAACAGAATGTACATCAATATATTCAGTATGATAACAGATGCACCTTGACAGCATTATTATGGCTACCCGGTTGCACAGCCAGCTGAATATATTACTGCCTGAACACTTAAAAGTAACAGCATGTGACCTAAGCAAGAGAAACAAAACCCCCAAACACATAATTTCCTATTGCCAGAGACGGTATTCACAAATATTACAGAGCAGTCAGACACACCAGTAATTTCTGAGCCAAAACCACCTATCTACAGGGAGAATCAGCACAGTTAATTATGACAACAAATCATTAGGAACTCACACTAGATAAGCGCGTCGGCACTACTGGCAGTTTACATGATCCTAATCCTCTCCAACTACCAATAAACCAGAAGTAAAACTGGCAGGAAGCAATGTGAGTCTGTGATGCCTGTCCAGTGTCAGTGAAAAAGCTTTTTTCCAACTGAATGTGATTTTTCTCATTCCTGTGGAATACAGGAAATCCATGTTATGATTTCTGCTGATTGTGGATACTTATCTGTGCAGGTGTATCTCTCTAAATTAATTATTCCAACAGATCTTGGCTTTTGTGCCCCTTGAAGCAGCTGGCAAATGTGGTGGACCAAATAATCAGCACTTTGCGACAGCAGCAAACCTAACCAAATGGGGAGCAGGAGAGACTGAGCAGAAAGTCCATTACCTTCCATCAATCTCCCTGACAGAGTCTTTCTAACTTTTGATCCAAGCAGAAAATTAAATCCAGAACCAGTATATCCCACTAATATCATAACCAGCTTAACCTCTACTAATTTAACAGGTAAACATTATGGTCTGCTTACAATAAACTTTTAACTGCAGTTTAAGTATATTTACCTGCAAAGTCAATATAGATCACTACTTGTAAAGCCTGAGTAGTCTGCTGGTAGCCAAGACAAATATATCTGAATAAAATCAAGAATTAAGCAGAGGTTATACTTATGGTATCAGACTCAATCTACACCTGGCACCACCAGAAACACCACAAAGAGCTATGTTTTCGTCACCTGATCCTGGACCAGTTTGTTTCATCCATCCTAGGGTGATACAAAGTGTCCCTCAGGCAAGTCCTCCCCCTTCTCCCTGCAGAGTGCTTTTGTGGGGAACCTGTTGTTCACCTTCCTTCACACATGGCCACTTCAAGTTGCTTTTCATAGCTGTGGTCAACAGTACCTTCCTCAAGTTCTTATTCTTAGAGAACAGTATTTACCTTGCATAACTGACTCAGCCATTCAGCAAATCGATAACATCTGTTGCTCAAGTCTTGTATGTAAGTTATTACATTAGGTTATTAGCCATATTCCATGCATTCATCCTACGTTCTGAGTCCTATCTGCCAGTTTCATGTATATCCATAGGACATTAGGCTGTAAGAGAGCCCAAGTGGCACTAGGTCAGTATGTTAAACACCTGAGTTGCTCCCTGGTGTTTAGACACCACGTTTATTTGTTTGCACCCTCATGCCG
>WUAM01000323.1:45626090-45636241 GCA_024336885.1 Actenoides hombroni | reverse complement strand
TCCTGAGGGAATTGTCTGATGTAGTTACCAAGCCACTCTCTATGATATTTGAAAAGTCCTGGCAGTCAGGTGAAGTCCCTGGTGACTGGAAGAAGGCAAACATTACACCCATTTTTAAAAAGGGTAGGAAGGAGGACCCTGGGAACTACCAACCTGTCAGCCTCACCCCTGTGCCTGAAAAGATAATGGAACAGATCCTCCTAGAAGCTCTGATAAGGCACATGGAGGACAGGGAGGTGATCCGAGACAGCCAGCATGGCTTCACTAAGGGCAAGTCCTGCCTGACCAACCTCGTGGCTTTCTACAATGGAGGGACTAAATCAGTGAACGAGGGAAGAGTGATAGACATCATCTAGACATCTGCAAGGCCTTTGACATGGTCCCCCATAACATCCTTCTCTCCAAGTTGGAGAGATATGGATTCAATGGGTGGACTGTTCAGTGGATAAGCAATTGGCTGGATGGCTGCATCCAGAGGGTAGTGGTCATGGCTCCATTTCCAGATGGAGATCAGTGACAAGTGGTGTCCCTCAGGGGTCCATACTGGGACCAGTGCTGTTTAATATCTTCAGCAATGATACAGAGTGGGATCGAGTGCACCATTGGCAAATTTGCAGATGACAGCAAGCTGAATGGTGCAGCTGATATACTAGAGGGACAGGATGTCACCCAGAGGGATCTGGACAAGCTGGAGAAGGAGCTCATGAGGTTCACCAGGAGCAAGTGCAGGGTCCTGCACCTGGGTCTGAACAATTCTCATTATGAATTCAATCTGGGGAGTGAGGTGATAGAGAGCAGCCCTGTGGAAAAGGACTTGGGGGTTCTGGTGGATGAGAAGCTGGATATGAGCCAACAATGTGTGCTTGCAGCCCAGAAGGCCAATTGCATCCTGGGCTGCATAAAAAGAAAAGTGGCCAGCAGATTGAAAGAGAGGTGATTCTGTCCATCTACTCTGTTCTGGTGAGACCTCACCTGGAGTACTGTGCCCAGCTCTCAAGCCCTCAACACAAGAAGGACATGGACCTGATGGAGAGGGACCACAAAAGAACCAAAGGGCTGGGCTGGAGCATCTCTCCTACAAGGACAGGGTGAGGGAGTTGGGGTTGTTCAGCCTGGAGAAGAAAAGGCTCCAGGGAGACCTTACAGCAGCCTTTCAGTACCTGAGGGGGCCTACAGAAAGGCTGGGGAGGGACTGTTTACAAGGGCATGTAGCAATAGAACTAGAGGCAATGGTTTTAAACTAGAGCAGGGTAGATTTAGATTGGACATTACGAAGAAGTTCTTTACTGTGAGGGTGGTGAAACACTGGAACAGGTTGCCCAGGTAGGTGATGGAAGCCCCATCGCTGGAGACATTCAAGGTCAGGCTTGATGAGGCTCTGAGCAACCTGATCTAGTTGAAGATGTCCCTGCTCACTGCAAGGGGGTCAGACTAAATGACCTTTAGAGGTCCCTTCCAACTCAAGGCATTCTATGATATTCAATGATTCTCTGCGGTTTTTACTCAAAGACAGAGTACCCAGAGGTGTAAAGCTTGGTCTTAGATTGGAAGCTCAAATTCTGTTGTTATTTGAAGGATTTACAGTTCTAGAGAAATTTGTTTCCTTTGTAGTTAATACCTAAAGATAATATTAACAAAGAAAACAGTAACATCAAGGCAGATAATGGCTGTGGCATGCACCTGTTTCTCCCTGTGCCTGGACATCCTAGAAAGAGGTATGAAAAGTCTGGTATACGCAAGCACAGCCAGTTTAATTTTTTCTTGCATTGCTGTGTATGTCAGTTTCCAAGGAGAAATGATGTTACTAAGATTATAGAAGAGTTTTACAAGCTGGGCTGGATTGCCTCTATATATGCTATTTCCACATGCATCAAGGATGCCATCTAGTCCACAGCTGTCAGTATATGCTTGCATTCTCCCAGCCCATCCAAATAATTGTTTCTGATCCATAAGTTTTCCTATCTGTTAAGTTAAGCAGTTCTATGACTTAGGCATGTGTCTTCTCATTCTGCTGTCAGCACTTATACCAGCTCTTTGTGCTTGACAGGAAAAAAAAAATCCCTTCAATATTATTCTCAGAAATAATAATTAAAAAAAGAAAAATCCTCAAAATGTGTTCTGCAGGGCAGATTCATTGTAATAAACTGTATTTGTGCTCTGATCCTTGATTTGCCAGTGCTATGCCAACTGGATCCTGAGAATATCCTATTACAGAACACAGAGGGACAGAATTTGTTTCTGTAAAAAAAAAAAAGCATCATAAACCTTATGTCATATTTGAATGTCAAAAATAATTTTAATTCTATTCACAGCTGTAATAAAGTAATGGAAAACGATATTTTGTACCTGAGTTAGCCAAAGCTCATAAGAATTTTTCAAACTGATCTCAGCCTGAAGCAGGGTAATTGTGCATTCTGTGTCCAACTTGCCAGAGTAAGCTGGCTACCAGCAAATGCTCCTAATAACACTCTGCAGACAGAACAATCGCTGCTTCAAGTCCAGCCTAGGATATTTGGAGGGAGAAAACAAAGTGTACCATTTCATCACAATCAGAAACACAGGCAGGAAGGTTAAAGAAAATCTGTTTTGCAAAAGCAGCAACAAGCACACTAAAAATACCAGCTTCTGAGTTGCCATCAAACTTGAAAACAGGCTGCAGAAACCTACGCAACCAGATAGTCCCGAGCCCTAGAACCCAAATGCCTCCTGCCATTTCCCCCACGTCAACTGTCACAAGAGCGAGAACATACTTGACTACCTGTGATTTGCATTTTTTACCTTTTTTTTTAAATTATTTTTTCTTGTTGGCTCAATACACAAAGCCCCGTAAGCCTCATCACTGCTACATAAGCAGCTGCTCCTGATTCTTTCTGGACATGAAGAACAGCGGAAAGAAAAACTGCATCTTCCACGCAACACTTCTTAATACAACCAAACTCATGTTCAGACAACTACGAATAAGTCTCTCGGGTCATGCATACAGAGCACAGCATTGCTACAGAGAGAAGTAGAAGAGAGAGGCAATTCTGTCCTTGCCTACAACCGGGGAGAGACAGAGGAAGGGGGCAGCATCCATGCCTCACAGTCACTAGAAAAGTTGGAGCTGAAAAAAGGCTGAAAGGTGCCTTCCAACCACCTGAAAACCAAATTTTTTAAAATTCACATATCTTAGCCAAAAGGCACACTAAAAAGCATGTGAATGTAGTGTAGCAGTGTCACCCTGTGATGAAAATTTAAGAAACTGAGGGATTTTCCCATTCTAGCTAGGAGCTGAAGCCTAACAACTGCAAATTAGGTTTTCATGGGAATTTTCCTTAAGGACAGGACCTAGAACAAGGGAGATGGTGGATTCTAGGTCTCCTTCTCTTTACTGATTGAGGCTGAGCACCTGTAAAAAAAGGATGCTTTATACTAAAAACAAAACAACAAATAAACAAACCCCACATTTTTGGATGTTTAGACACTATTTAATGAAAGTTGAGAATCAATGGAAGCACTGTTACACCACATTATCTATGTTCCCTCCTCCATAAAGCCTTCAAACAGAATCTGATCCTGAATCCACAGCTTCAGGTTCCTGCAATGGAACGAAACAGTTCCTTTCTCTCCTGTCAGCTCTGCACTCCTGCATGCAGAATTCACCATGGACCAGTTCAGTGACTTGTATCAGCAGAAAAACTATTCCTCTTCCTAATAGATAAGGTTATTTCCTTGGCTTAGAGCTTCTTGAACTGGTTGATTGTAGGGTCAGTCAAACTCAAGTGCCAGTACAATGGAGGAGCAGTACCTCGGATCCATTTCAGCTTCAGTCAAGCTGCACTCTGTTTTTAACTCCACGGCAGGAAGCCCTTGGCCTTCCACGAGATCACAGGATGCAGACACTTCTTCTTAAAAGCAGTGCAGTAACTGCCCGAAGCCAACTTTTTCTCTTTTTTTTTTTTTTTTCCCCAAGGAAAGCAAAATTTAAAGAAAACAGTTGGTTTCAATAACTTACTTGCATAACCCATAAACTAATAAATTTGAGAGTTTAGTGCAGCTAGATTCTGTTTATTTAATTCAAGATGTAATTACACCACAGAGCTCTTAAGTGTCCTAACACAATGTCACCATAAAGGTGACTTCTATTCTCTGACTGAGGTACTTCGCAAGCAAGCAACTCTCTTTTCTTCATGAAAGGAGGGAAGCAAAACACACAACTTAATGGAGCATCCAAGCAAAAGGAGCATTGTGCTGATGCCTGTATAAAGGTAAAAGACAGCTACACCATCCCCTTGTTTGGGTGAGCAGAACATGTATCAAGAATTTAAGCTATACATCAAGATGACTATGAAGTTCCTAGTCCCTAACTGTAGAAGTGAAAAAAAGAAGTTGTGTTAAAAGAAGAGGGAAACAACAGAACTACCTACTGAGTGCTCTCCACTACCGCTAAAAAGGCTGGAAGCTTGGAAGCAGGCAGCAGTGCATCCAAAAAGCAAGATGGCTATAGTTTGCTTCAAGTGCTGCATGTACAGCTGCCTACCTCTGAACAGATGTATGCACACCTCATGGTCCTCAGAGGCAACATATTGATTTTTCAAGTTAGGAATGGATGCACTGCACAAACCAGGGTTTGGGGAAGGGGAAGAGAACTTCAGGTATGTTCCTACCTTCAGACTATGCTCCTACCAAGGAGGGGAAAATCATCTTGTGGCAGTAGGTCTTAGGGTGACTATCAATGATCCTGGGGGTGAAACCTCCTCACTGGATGGCAGTATCCAGGAATACCCACTGGCTGAGCAGAGGAAAAGGAAGGCTGCAGTGGCAACTCAGACTCCTGGCATGCAGGGAGCTGAATTTGTGAGGTGACCTGCTGGTCAGGTGCAAGAGTGGCACAGCAGGTGCTGGGAGGCAGACTCTTATGAAGAACAAGCTGAGGGGAGGTATGGCTGAGGTCTACACAACCAAGTTCGCATGGAGAAGGTGAGGAAGAAATGACTGTTTATTGCTTTTTCCAACACATGCAGGAAGCGGCAGCAGGCAATTCTAGCAGGTGGCATGTCCAAAACAAATCCAAAGCACAGAGGAGTTGTGTGACGCCCTGCTGCACGACACAGCAAAGGTCAGCTTTTACACTGAGTCCAAAGAGCTGGACAAATTCATGGAAAAAAACCCAACCAAAAAAACCCCAAACCAACCAACCAACCAACAAAACACATACAAAAAAACCCCAACAAAAACTAAAGCAAAAGAAACAAAACACCAGTCAGTGGAAGACAACTGAATATGATGACAAAAATCTCTGACCAAAATAATTGCTGAACTGAAAGAGACTGAGGACTGAGAGAAAATGAGGAGCACTGAGGAAAATGGCACTGCCCACCAGCCGCTGGGTCCCCCTGGGCATTCAGCTTTGGTCATGGTCACAGGTAAAATTCTGGGTGGTCTAATCCAGAACAGCCATTTCTGTAACACCCCAGGGAGAAGCTGACAAGCATGGCTATTAGTGATATGAAAGCCAAGAATGATAACCTGGATGAAAACTGAAGTTCTATGACTTCTGATGCAGGGTAGGGAAAAAATGGGCAGAATTTTAGAATAAACACCCCCCATTCCCCTCCAAGGAACAGTTTGCGGGGTATGTGATATTTAAATGGGACCCAAAAAACTCAAACAGTTTAAATAAGTTTCACAAGTAAGGTGAGGAACTGGGATGTATAGATTCATGAAGGTAACATACCTCAGGAGCTGGTTAACAAGGTGGCATTCTCCAGCACTCCAAGAACAAGTTACAGAGAAAAAAGCCAGGTCACTCAAAGGGAGGAATAGTACTAGACACTGACAAAAATAAATGGACTCAAAGGAGAGAGATAAATGGAAAAAAATGGAAAAAAACCCAAACCCATTGGACATGGATAAAGCAGCATCAGTGATTTGCCCTGGGAGAACAGATGGTCTGTGCCTTTAGGAAACAGGCAGCAGTGGGCAACTTCAATTTCCTCATGGAGATCAGGACATGGCACCGAGATGAAATTTTGAAAAGTAACTTTATAACTCAACAGTAGTTCAACTTTAAGTAAGAAGAGAAATACATCACCTTTAATAATAATAAAAAAAGTCTTGCTTGGTCCTTCAAATTGCTTGATTTTAATTCCGAGTTATTGTACAAACGAAAAGTCTTGTAAAAATAGATGTACACAAAAGAAGCAAAGAACACAAATATTCCAAGTTAAATGTATTTTTTTTCTACAGATAAAACCCACAAATTTTTCCACACATACCCGACCAGAGGCCAGTCTGCTGGATGACAGACAAAAAAGAACAAAAGACTGAATAGAGAAAAGGTAAGAAAGGCACCCAAGATTTTTGGCTGTTGTTTATTTTCAAAAGTTGTGCAGAGGATCTGGGAAATCAGAGTCTTACTTCCATACCAGGCATGTTCAGAAAACTGAAAATGAAAAATAAAACTAACTGGCAGGCAGGGTGGGGGAGAAGTCATGATTTACAGATCAATTAGGAAAGGCTAGGTGCTTTTAGGAAGACTCAACAAGGACACATACAGGGCCATTTCACTACGAACAATGTCTCTGGATAGACAAAACCTTCTGGTGCGGTATCAGCACCACAGGCCTGAAAAATTAAGATGTCCTAGAATAAAAGCAAAGTTTCGCTAAAACTCGTTACTGGCTAAAGTAGAGGAAAACACACAGGGATGCAGAGCTAGGTTTCACAAGAGTGCTGTTACCAGTGGAATGACACACCTCATGTATATACAAACTTATTCAGAATATTATTTCAGAAAGACTGAAAAAATGTGGACTGCAACACCAAGAAGGGTATATCAAGGGAAGATATGTTATACGTGTCCTTTTAGCCCTTCCTTAAGCATCATCTCTTGGTCACCTGTAGAAAAAAGGGCTAGAGCAATATGAGGTTTTGGCCTCAGCATTTGGGCTTGTAATCACAGAATGCCTTGTGTTGGAAGGGACCTCTAAAGGTCATCTAGTCCAAGCCCTCTGCAGTGAGCAGGGACATCTTCAACTAGATCAGGTTGCTCAGAGCCTCATCAAGCCTGACCTTGAATGTCTCCAGGGATGGGGCTTCCACCACCTCCCTGAGCAACCTGTTTCATTGTTTCACCACCCTCATAGTACAAAGCTTCTCCCTAATGTCCAGTTCTTCCTAATGTCCAATCCTGTAATCAAAACCTTTCCACTAGACATCAACTTCTCCTTATCCCTTTTGCAATCTTTTAATATCTGACTGGTAGGCCACCGAAGCTTTCTAAACACACGCAGCCTCCGGGCTGATGGTGAACCTCCTAACATTTACTGTCACATGGAGAGCGAGGAATCCACTTCCATCTGTCACGGCTGACGCTTAATCTCTTTCTTAAGGCTTGGCTGCCCCATTTCTCCAGAGAACAGGAAATCCGCACCCACGAGCGTTTTCTCTGCTTCCCATCGTATCTACACTGCTGGAGTCAGTCAGCCTATGATCTGTAGTTTGCTCCTTTCATATTGTTCACCAAATTGAAGAGGACATGGTTTGACACCAAAAGGAAAGGGTTTCCAAGCGCATCTTATTTGATTACACCTACAGTCCATCACACTGCCAGCATCTTCCTTCTCAAGCACAAAAAATACCCTTTCCCATGTAAACAGCTCTTCAGTAGTGAAGAAGACCTAATGGAAAACAGTGTGAAACTGGGTAAGACCAAAAGGGATCATGAATCTGAAGGAAAAAAGCTAGTGTGGCAATTCCCCTCATCACCAAATCTAATATACTGATGTGTCTGCTGGTCTCCAAAAAAACCAAGAAAGTTCATGTGAAAAAACACTTTGATACACTGAGTTGCAAATCACACTGTTATTGCTAGGTTATTTCCTATATTTTCTGGGATAACTGTCGTGGGTCTCAACAATATGACACATAGGCTGTACAGGGGCACTTGCAGCAGGGACCAAGAGTTGGTCTGGCTTGACATAGAGGACTGTCATCGTCCAGTTTGTAGCTGGTGAGAATCTTAGAGGAAAGGGATTCTCAATTCGGGTTCAGACATATGGTGTAAAAAAAAAATCACATAACCTCCCTCACTTCTCATGTCTCCTTCCTAACAAGTCAATAAAAGTCCCAACAGATTCTCCCTTCTTCCTCTGCCTTAGGGAGGGAGGTCGCATAACTGACCTTCCTTATTCCTCTCTCCCAAAGTAATCTTAAAATTTATTCCATATGGCACAGTGTCCCACAATGACATTTACAGGGATTTCAGGATGATTCTCTTTTTTTTATTTCTGATAGAAAAAGGGGAGGGAAGCACTCATTGTGTCCATTCTGTGCCTTTTTCAGTAAACTAGCTGAGCTTCAACATCCTTTTAGCAAATGCTGCCACAATCACTCCAGCAAATACTGGGTTGTGCCTTGTAATGTTCGAAGGAGAAGAGAGCAACAAAGCCAACGAACCTTTAAAAATGAGGGAACAGTTCACAAGCCTCTGAGGACATATTCCTCTATATAAGGCCCTATGCTCTGTCTTCTACTGTGTTTTCAAAGTGAACCAATGCTACTGGAAGGTCATTATGAAGCTCTGGCAAATTAGTCTAACCTAGGACTTTTTCAGGATGGGGGATCATTCCTGCAGAGTTTGTCTGGACCCTGCACATTGATACACAAATAAATAAATCTAAGGCAGAAAACTGACAGGACACAATTGAAAAGGTGAGCCCATAGCAAGACCCACCAGAGAGTAGTGGGCTACTTAATAAACTATGAAGTGATGTCATAATCTCTCTGTAAGAGAGGGCAGGAAACAGAACGAAGGAATCCCAGCACTGAAGACAAAGGAAGAAAGAGGGATTTGGCTCTTCCTAGATCTCTCTGACCTGTCCTGCTTTGGAAAACAAAAAGTACCAACTGCTTGCATTGGAGGAGAGCTCCATGCTGCCTGTTGCAGTGTAGAGATATGCTTGCCTTCACTAGCAAGAAGGGGAAGGAAATCCACACACGGGCCATGAGCACCACTTCATTTGCATCCACCCTGGGAGCTGGTGAAACAGATTTCCTAATACACTTCTTTCTGGAGGACCAAGAGCATTGACAGGGATCTGACTTTCCTCTTCATGACTATTCCAAGAAAAAAAGGCTTAGGCAGGTATCCCAAAGACTGATTCTGGTCAAATCATTCCATAAGGGAATTATAATTCTGGTGTTTTTCTTTGCCAGTCAGAGAAGAGGAATCCTGCCCACACCTGATGGAATGAGATTACTCTAAAACACACAAAAGCACACAGAACACAAAAGTAACAGCGGCAGACAACACACACACACCCCATTCATAAGTATTGCATCTCAAAAGTTTCTTATACCACATAGATCAGCACAAGAATGCTTGTATCAAGCTGGATGAGCACTGGCACACGAAGGAGAAAAAGCCAACATTTTAACACACAATTCCTAACGTGCCTCTCTTACACTGAGAGATCATCTCAAAAGCTGATACACTGAAATGCAGTGAATAAGTACTAGTGAGACAGTATTGATGCAGACTGCCTTTAGTCATAGCACCTGTATAGGCACAGCATCTATAAGCATTAGTGTTGAGGGAGCATTAGCACACCCTATCTCACACACAACACGAGGTGAAATTTCACTCATACAAAGTCTGCAGGCTGAGAATCTCTGTTGTGACTATACTTTCTCCAAGCAAGCCTGAGCAAATTCGTAAATATACATTTTAAAAAAATTAATATACAACTGGTTCGGACTTCTCAGAAACAGGATACCAACAGGTACTGAATCCCCACCCCCAAAAAAACGCCACTGTGGGTCTTGAACTTGGCATACAAGTAGTTCAGCAAAACAGATGGAGTGGCAGTGTCACTCCAACACTTCATACAGCATTCTGGTTCCTCGTTAAACACAAGATGCACTTCAAGGTCATGGTGTTCATCTTGAAAGGTCTCGGTGGGTCAGACCCAGGTTACTGGATACCTCCTCTCCCGGGAGGCAGGGAAAGCATAATGACTACAGCCACATCCACCAATACAAACTTGGGCACCACGAGTAATAAAGACACAATGGCAGGAGGAGGGAAGGGAAGGGAAGGGAAGGGAAGGGCAGGGAAGGGAAGGGAAGGGAAGGGAAGGGAAGGGGAGGGACGGGACGGGAAGGGAGGG
>WUAM01000323.1:45525348-45617420 GCA_024336885.1 Actenoides hombroni | reverse complement strand
CAGCCGCCCGCCCCCTCCGGGACGGGTCCCGTTCGCCGCCCGGCGCTGCCGCAGCGACGCGGGGGGCCCGGCCGCGCTCCCGCCCGGCGGGTACCGGGTCTGGCAGGAGCGCGCGGCCCGCGACCCCGCCGGTTTCTGGGCGGAGGTGGCGCGGGGGGCGCTGCGCTGGGACAGCCCCTTCCACACGGCCTGCCAAGCCGGCCCGGCCGCCGGTGCCGCCCGCTGGTTCCTCGGCGGCCGCCTCAACGTCTCGGGTAAGGGGTCCCCGGGCCCGCGCATCCCTCGCGCCCCGCCGCCCTGGGGGCCGTCCCGCCGGCGCTGCCCGCTGCTGCCTTCGGGCTGGCCGGGAGGCTGCCCACGGGGGTAGTTTTCGCCAGCGCCCCTCTTTAGGTGAACACCCGAAGATTTCGGTTTGGGCGGCGCTTGGAGAAAATCTGCCGGGAGTTGCGAAATGCAGGAAAGCGGGGAGAAAATCCGAAGCCGGGGATTACCCTGGCTAAGCCAGAGGCTGCTTCCTCGGCGGCCGCCCTCGCTTCTGTGGAAACCCTGCCTTGACGTCTGGCCTGGGGAATCGCCGGGGCAGGGATGCCTTGACTTCATCTCTGCCCACCTCAGTCCCCTTCAGGGATGCCTTGATCTCGGCCGTGCTGACCTCAATCCCGGCAGCCGGCTGCGGGGCGCTGCTTGGTCCTGCGGTGAGCTCCGCAGTGTCGGCACGCAGGTGAATCAAAGGTGGGGGACAGTGCGATCCCCAGTCCTTTATGCGGGAAGCTGCAGCTTCTTTTCGCTCTTAAACAGGG
Organism: Actenoides hombroni; assembly: GCA_024336885.1. Classification (NCBI taxonomy): domain Eukaryota; kingdom Metazoa; phylum Chordata; class Aves; order Coraciiformes; family Alcedinidae; genus Actenoides; species Actenoides hombroni. The sequence goes on along the minus strand of WUAM01000323.1, from coordinate 45,616,620 downwards.
AGCTTGGCCTTTTCCTTCAACTTTACCACTTACAGGAAGGATAAGGAAAATTTGCTCTGACAGTCCTAACTACATCTGAGTTTCTTCCTGGCCATATCTACCTTGAAGGCTCTTCTTTGCTGTGGTCCTGCTTCATCTGGTGGGAGTGAGCCCCAGCCCTGTCCAGGGTACAACTCAGTGGTGAAGTCCTTTAACAGGAATGTATGTTTCTTACCTTTGATTCCCATTCCTGAGAGAATGCTTGGATCAGCGGTTCAGTCTTGCAGGAACTGTAGTGTCTCTGGCCACCTTTTTTTCACATCAAAAGAGCAAACCCTCCTCAGGTCTTTCAGAGAACACAGGAGAGCCTTTCCTCCCAGGAGATGATTGCTAGCAGTGGTTCTCAAGTTGACGAAGATGTGTGTACAGCCCTGCTTCCAGCACCCAGTAGTCAGAGGGATTTTAGCCAGACTTCTGTTTCCATTGATTCTTCTTGAAAGGAAGATCTTGTCTGAGCAGAGATTTTCAGGGATCTATTTCTTTCCTCGGTAGAACGGGATTGGTGCTTCTTATGAATTCCATGTGGGTCAAGTGATTGAAATCCAGATATTGCTGGGCCTGATTTTACTTGGGTCTGGTTCTTCAGCAGGCGCTGACTGACACTTAGTTTTCTTTGCATAGGTAAAAAGAAATTGCAGACCTCTGAAATGGTTTTGCTATTTCTGTTTTTCTTATTTTAAAGCACGATGAAGATGGTACTTGGCCACAGCTGACTGGCTGGTTTTCTGCTAGGAGTCTCTGGCTTGTCCCTTGATCTCTTGATTTGAACACTGGTTATAGAAACATGGCAATGATTCAGGTGCTTGATGTAGAGCTTCCTGTGTGCCCATTTCCCAACATTGCTGGACCACAGGCAATTGAGTCGCTTGCTGCTTTTTGCTGGGGGAGACCTTGCAGTTGGATTTGTGGGAACTGTGAGCTTCAGCGCTTCTGTGTTTATTGCACTGTAAGTCCTGGCCAGGAGAATAACCTGACAAACTACTGCATTTCCAACCAGAACACTGGGTTCTCAGAAGCATGTCTTACTGAAATTAATCATTTCCAAGCATTGTTGAGGAGGCAAGAAAAGCTGTGGAGAAATGATTAGGGTGTAGTAGTAAGGCGAAGGTCACTAAATTCTATTTTGTAAAATGAGCAAAAGGCTCTTGTAAGCCTAAGATCAGGAATGAAATAATAGCATTTGGCCCTGGTTCACCTGCCAGTTCTTACTGAGCAAAGAGCTAAAGCTCTCCCTTGGCTTAGCTGGGGCTTACTGCAAAAGAAATTCCCTCTGAAGGCTAAAACGACTGCTCACAAGTAAGAAATGCTGCTTGGGCAATGAATCCCCATTAATGTGATTTACTGTAGTGTGGCATGATGTGTGGGGGTACTACTGCAAATGAGCTGGGAAGTGAAAGTTGCTAAGGATCACAGACCAAGCTGTAGCAGATCCCATTACCTATGGATGGACAGCAGAGGAAACCAGTGTACAACTGCTTAAAGTATTCCCCATTAGAGCTTTTGTCCTCCTATATCCTATAAGGATGGCCTAAGAAATGGCTTTATCACCTTAGTTTTTATTGCTGCAGGAATTTGCATTAAGAAATAAAAGACTTTAAACAGCTGAAGAGCACTTCTTAATATTTTTGAGAGTGACAGTTGTTCCTGTAGTGAAATATGCTGAATTTCTGTCTCTGTGCACCTTTAGGGCCTCATTCCCACCCTCTGTGTGGTGGTGCAGATCATTTGTGACGACAGAATAGCCAAAGCCAACTCTGGCCTGCAGTGTAATTAAATTTCACAAATTGTGACAGCAACAGGCAGCTTCTGTTGCACTTAATTTATCTGGAAAAATGATATCCTTTCCCACCAGTATTAACATAGCCAGGAAATAAGATCTGAAACACATCAATTTTTTAAAGGGGTTTTTTTGGTTGTTGTTCTGTTTTGGTTTTTTTTTTAAGAGTGTGTAGCTTGAGACATGTTCATCATTCTCATATGTCTGGTAAAGTGTACATGTCTATAGTCTGTAAGTTCACGTTAGATCTCAAAGTTTTAGATATTTTCAGTTAGCTGAGATTCAGCTCTTCTGTTATACCCTGGAATAAAAATGTTTCACATAAGGTTTAATTAGAAAATTCAATGGATGCAGTGATAAAAATGCAAGTCAGGGAAGACAGTCTGTAAGATTTATGTAGTGAAATGCTGCTCTGGAGAACAAAAACATCAAAAGAGTGTCTTGTCTTTGTGCTGCTGGGAGCAGGGGAGAGATTTGGACTGGTTCAAGCTTAGCCAGTGGAGCTAAGCTGAGCTGAATCAGCTGAGTCCTCTTGTGGCGATGACATCGCCAAGGCAGCTGTACCAATGAAGTATAATATTTGTAGTATTTGCATACTACATGTATGTGACAAAGGACAACTTTACCAGTGCTCCAAGTGCTGTCACTTCCAGTGTTACAAATGAACTTGTTGCTAGCTAGCTAACAAATGAGGTTTCATCTTAGCCAATCTTGCCAATATGCTTGACCAAACCAAGTTTACAGAGCATGTTGCATATGATCAACCTTTGTTTAAACCTCTGTTTTCTTACAGTAAATTGCTTGGATCAACACGTTGAAAAGTCCCCAAACAGAGTTGCTTTGATTTGGGAGAGAGATGAGCCTGGCACTGCAGTGTACGTCACGTACAGGTATAGCGCTTTCTCATCATGCTTTATGATGCCTGGCAATGTGGTGGGGAGGGAAGAAGAGCTGCTGCTCTGAAATCACACTTCTGTGAAACTCTGCTTTCTTCCAAGGTACTCCAGCACACAGGACATGCAGTTGCAGTGCTTGCAGCTAGGTTGTGATGTCATGATGAGATAGGTCCTGAAAAAAAGGAGGCGTGTTCCCACCAAGAAATTATATTCTTCCCTTGGGTTCTTCCTGGAGAGGGCTTCCTAATATTAGACACCTGTATAATAAGCATGGTACAGGGTGAGAGTGGATGTAAGTTAGTGACAGCTACTGAAAATTCCAGGTTGAGATCTGTCATTATCTTCTGCTTATGGTGTTAACCAGCCCTGCCTGTAGGGTCCCTCTTTCTAAGTGAGGCTTTTAGAAGAGAAAGGCTTGCTTTTTACTCCCTGGTTTATGTTCTTACCTGGCAGTTTTCTTTTTGCTCGTTAGAAGTGTTCATGGGAAAATTTCTGTGTGCAGCTTTAGGTTTCAGCACAGCAGCAAATGTCTTGGTGCAAACATTTTGTGTTGATGGTCAGTAGCATGATGCCATGTCCTGGGTGGAGGGGATTTGAAGCTCCCTATGTTCCTCTTCTGCATCCTCAGTGCATTTAGAGCAACCTTGAGGCTGCTCTGAGTGATGCTGACTTGTGACTGCTGCTATACGTTGTAGAGTTTGTTAGAATATGGCAGTTTTCAAGCATATTTCTCTTCTCCCTGCTATGTACCCTCATTTAGGAGACAGGCCTGCCTGCAAAAATGCCTTTTCCATCCGTCTCTCTACTGCCAGTTAAAGTTTTCCCAGATTTCTATGTTCCTCAGTGCATATTTTAGATAGTCAGATGTTTGATCTGCTGGATCAGAAAACAGAGGAGACATAGGAAGTCCTGGCATGTTACTCTTTTACAAAATGTTTTCTCTAGCTTGTTGATAGTTAGGATTCCTGTAACAACTTGTATCTAGGATCTGGTGGTCTGGTTCGTCTACAGAGTTTATTAAAGCTCCTGACCACATTATTCACTGGCGTGAGAAATGTGGTCAGCAGGGTGAGTGGGTGCACAAATAGCTTGGAGGGGTTAGTGTTCCATGCAAGAGAAATAAACCTTATCTGATGTGAAGCTGTGGAAGAAATGAATTGGTTTTAATCTTGGTATTGGTATTTGGCAGTCTGTGTAGTCATGTTATGATATAGATCATTGTAACCAACTGGGTAGCTCGGCTAAACACTTTGAATTTTGCTTTTGCTATTCTGGTGGTAGAAAAGGAGATGGAATCAAAGGTTTCTCCCAGAGTTTGGGGTGGTGTATGTACTTCTACAACTTTCTTCATGCCCCAGGTGTGAAACCAGGGTGAATTCAGAGTTGGGAATTGTGCTCTGATTAACCTGAGAAGATCATCAGTCCATTAGATAGTATAGCCTTATTCAAGGAAACTCTAGCTTCCCCCTTAAACTGTGCTACTTGAAATGTGCTGAGATGCTCCAGACCCTCAAACAGTCTTCTTCGAATCTGTGGAGGTATGAGAAGGCCTTTCTGAACAGCAACAGAACTGTTTTTTTTCTTGGCCATGCCAAAATGTATTTGGAAGAAAGCATATTTTCAGCCTGTGGATCTGTGATTGCTGTGACTTGAAGGCAAGCAACACGCATCTGAAAACTGAATTCCTCTTTGTGCAGCCTTGCAAAGATACAGTAACTAGCAACCACAAAGAGGAACATTCAAGTGAAACAAGCTGGCAACCTCTATTTTCCAATTTATGCTTGTGTTTGAGAGCCGTGTTACTGCTTCCGCCTGATACTTTGGGTGAGATGTGACTGCATTTGAGTGAGACAGTTTCTCAGGAGACTTTGGTCTTACGATAAACAGGTCACTTGGTTCTCTGCTTATCTCATTAAGTCAGGAATAGCTTTGTTGAGAACAGGGGTATTATATGGGTGTGTATACAAGGAGAGGATCAAAAGGTTTGCCTTTTCTGTGATCTTTGGTCTGCATTTTTAAAGGTTTCAAATGGGGCAGTAAGGTTTTGCAAGGTGTGTTGGCACTGACCTCGCTTTGAGGCTAAGCTCAGTTGTAAACTTTTTGCAGTAGTGTCATATTTTATCAAGAAGTTTTGTTTGGGAAAGCATATGAGAAAAAAGTGGTGTCCCAGAAGCTGTAATGCTTGCTGAGTAATGCTCCAAGATCCCTGTGGTATCTTCACAACAGCCTCACTGCAGGACAGCCCCACCGTAAAGAGGTAACGAGAGGGATGCTGGATATGAGGAGGACCCAAACTCTGCTGTCTGTGGCAGAGGAGATGAGCTTAGAGAAGAAGAGCTCTTGGTAGAATAGCAGCCTTGAAGTCACATGCTAGGAAGGTAAAGACTTTAATTTGGCCACTACCTTATAGACCAGGTTTGAGGAAGGTCCTAGAATCTCACCTGTGAGGTGTCCAGGGCTTAAATGCAGGGAACTACAAGACACTATTTATTTTTTTTTTTCATTATCTACTTTGCAAGGCTTGTTGCTCTGAGCTTCTTCTTACAGATAAGCCCTGGGTGGTACAAAGAAAGATGTGACTGCTGGCTTGGGTGCTCTCCCTTATTCTCTGGGGAGCTGTCAGGGGCAAGAAGACAGCTGAGCACTGGCCCTGTTCCCATCACAGCCTGCAAAGGAAGTAGGTGGCCTTGCAGGAAAAGGGCTGGAACAGGCTTCCTCCTCCCTGAGGAAGGGAAAAGCCTTGATAACAGAGGCCTCTGCCATGCATTGGCAAGAAACATAGTTGCTTTGGAAAGTGCTGTCCCAGCTTGCTCATCCTTGGGAGAAATAAGACCCCCTGTGTTCCTCTGCTGCCCTGCTAACTGCCTAGCTCTGCAGTGGGCAAAGAGCTGGTGGGGCTGTGCTGTAAATCAGTCTACATCCCTATGCACGCTTGTCAGCAAGGTGGGTTGTGTTTGTGCAGCTGAGTTTCAGGGCTGTGTGCTAGGAGGGGAATACAAACATTTCCTTCTTGGCAAAGATAGACAAAGCCAAGGGTGAAACATTTCAGTTTTGCTTGAATGATGATTGCTGCCCTTACAGGCTCAGTTGTGATGATCTTTTCCACTGCATTTTCTCTTGTCTCTCCAGCTGATGCAACTCATACTTTTGGGAAAAAAAGTTCCCTGGCTCCTCTTGTGTTTTCTCCCCCACTCTGGACTTCACCTTTATGAAGTAGAAGTTCAGCTAAATTTCAAATTGTCTCCAGTTTTGAATGGGAAGTCAGGAGACTTGGGTTTTTTACTGCTTTGTGACAACAGGGCACTGTAGCCTTCCTGGGATGTGGTGGCTGCAATCAGCAAACTCGGGACAGACCATACCAATCTGTTATCAAGAGATCTGGCTCTCCAGAGGCTAAACCAGCATAAACTCATAGGTAGGGCAGTGGCGAAGTGGCAGTTAACCCACAGGAGTGTGCTGCTGTGAGCAGCCAGCTGAATTTATTGGCAGAAGGGTCCAGCCCTGCTGGCAGTGTTTTGTCCTGCTCTGTGGATGTTGTCAGGGCCCTGGAGCTTTGAAACCTTGCAGAGGAATTCCCCAACATGTTGCTGAGACTGAGTTTTAAAGGGCACTATATTATCAACTTCCTTATATAAGCAGGTGGAGTTGATGGCTGGAGCTGTTGGTTTGCAGCCTCTGTTAGCTCAGCAAAGGGAATATTAAAGATAGCACCTAAAGCTATGCCAGACCTTGCCGCTGCCCGACACAGGGTTATTTATTCTGTCTGGTGTTCCCTTGTTTACCATAGTCTCTACAATTTAGTCACCTGTGAGCCAGTGTTTCCTGGCTCTGCAAAATCCTATGGATATTGCCAAAGGGAGCTGTGTTAAGAAGCGAGCAGTGGTATGCATTAGATAACCTGTTTTTGCAGAGGGTACAGGCTGGGTCACATTGGAAGGGTTTTAATTTTCAAAGGAGGTCATTCTGGTGCAGAGAATGTTGAGAGCAGAAGGGAATGTTCAAAATGCAAAATACAAAGTAGGGAGAGGAAAGCAGAAGCTTGAGAGGCCAAAAATTAGGGACCTAGGTAACTTCTTACAGGGTCCTAGGTAGGTGGAAGAGAAACAGCTTGGCATTTTTCTTAGCCACATCACAGCTAATGCCTTTTACAAATGGATGGATGGTGGTTCCTCAGCCTGAGTTGAAATGGTTGAAATTGTATCAGAGATCACAATGAAGACTGCAACTGGAAGCCATGTAGGTACTTAACAGGCTGTGCAATGTGGAATGTGTTTCTCATTGACAGCGCACTCTTCTACTTCTTTTCAGGGTTTGGCTTCAAAAGTTGAAATTGCAAGTAAACCTTGCCCAGGCTTTTGGCTTTTCCATCCAAGGCAGCTCAGGGACTTTTCAGTTTCTAATCTGAAAAAGGTCACAAGGGTTTTTCCTTGTCTTGGGTTCAGGATGTCTGCAGGAAGGTTGGACAACTGTGCTCAGCTTAGCAATTGAATGTACCGCCAAAACCCCTTGTGTTGAGCTTTATATTTTTCAGTTATTCTCACTAAAATGGGAAAAAATGTTGAATTTTCCTCTTGGTGAAAAAATAGAAACATGCATTTTCTCTGTTTAGCAAAAAGTGAGGGAAATGGAGTATTAAACTGAGCACTGTCAGAGAAGACACAGTGAGGAATGAATAAGTTTGTGCGTTATCCTTGTGACCAGAACATTGATCCAGGAAGAAGGGATGTGTGTGAAGACCTACTTGTGTCCCAGGGAACCTGAACCTACATCTCAAACAATAGTGCCCATGGTGCTGTGATCACAAATTGTAGAGGCAGGTTTTGAACTCTGCCACAGTAATTAATGTAGAGCATTAACTAGGACGTGAGATGTGAGTGTGTTGAGCTGAAAGAAGTCCAGATCTGGTGGGATTTTTTGTTCTTGTTTGTCTTTACACTAATCTGTTTGGGGCATTTCACCTGAATTTTCAAATAGTTTCAGTCTGATCCAAACTATGGTTCCAGGAAATAAACAAGTTGTTGCAAGAAATACTCAACCCAGCTGTAGTGCTGAGACGTCAGAGAACATGCTTTGTGCCAAACCTCCTTAAGAGGCACTGTCAAAGCCTATATACAGCATTGAATATATTAGGAAAATGTCTAGAAACACATTGCAAAAGGCAGCTTCCCAAAGAAGGCCTTGGTGTGATTTTTCTGGATGTAAAAAGAACTGTCTTCATTTCTTTAGAAAGCTTCAGGCTGTCTGGCTGTGGCAAAAGATAGCATCAGACTTCTTGGAAAACTGTTTCTGCCAGGCATCCCTAAAACATGTCAGAGAAATGCCATGTGTTGGTGATGGGTTTTATGGGAACTGTTGTTCCAGACATTGAGTGATGGGCTTTGGAAACACAGGCACCACTGTATCTGAGAGAAATATGGTCTGGTAGTTTCTGAACAGAGATGTTTTAAAGATAGGGAGAGAAGTGCTGTGTCTGTTAGATTGGACAGAAGTGTTGGCCTCAACAGTGATCTGCTGGCTCTGCTGGAAGGCCAGCCTTGCACGTCTTGTGCTTAGAAGTGATGCTGTGATAGCCAAAGAGATGCCTGCATGAAGGGTGATGAGCCTCTAGACAAAGTCTTTTTTATGGGCAAAAAGGAAGCACACCTTATATAGAGAGAGGCAAGAGTTTATTTGTAGTGTAACTGAACCCCTAACATTCTAATCTTACTAGTCAAAATCTAATTATTACAGAAAAAGAAAGGAAGAGATCCCTTTTGTTATCACTGATGCTGCTTCTCCAGCATCTGGTCCACATTTCTTTTACTGGTCATTTGCTAGTGTCAGCTTGTGCTCCGTGTCTTGTCATGCCATGCCTGTTCTCCTTCACGCCATGTTCTGTGCCTCCATTTATCAAGGCCTCTTATTACACCGGGCCTGTATTTCTTTATATTACCTCATTATGTTAGGGTTGTAAACCCATAATGGTAGCTTAAAAAGATAAGCATAAAAAACCATTAGCTGTGTTCACCTGGCCAATTAGAATAATTGCTGTTACAGATAAACCAGGCAAACCAAGGCTGCAGCTGGGTCAAGAAGAGCTCAGACAGAGCTCAAAGCCTGTGGCAAGTTGCCTGCCACAACAGTACTATGTTACAGGGCTGCAGGGGAACAACAGGAGCAGACTGCTCTGTCCCTGAAAGGAGACAGTTTTCCAGCAGGTTGTGACATGAAACAGCTATGTGAAAGGCTTGCTCCAAAGCTGATGGAAATCCGTGGACTGTGGGTCCAGAGAGCAAACCCAAAAGGACCTCTGTGGTGGGGTGGCCATTACAAATGTGGAGGGAGGGATTTACATGCAACCCAGGTTCTCCCGGCTCACATTTCCTGCTGACACAAGGGAGAGTTGGCTTTCCTCAGAGTATGGTGTTTAAAGCTTGTCAGTGTGTCACCTGCACCATAAGCAGGCATGTCACTGGGGTAAGACAGTGCTTCCCTCTGGTTTTGGAAGTGCAGTGTTGGGATGAGTAAATTCACATTAAATCCAGGTTCAGCAGCTATCCACCCTCACACCTGCAGAACAGTGAATGTGCTGGACTTGTCCACAGTTTCAGTTGAAAGATAACGTTTTCTGAAAGCAAGTCCAGAATCTCCTCCATGTGCTGTAATTTTTCACCTTCCCTGCCTATATTTATTAACGTGCCTCCCATCTCCCTGCCTTGCTTTGTTTTAAAAGCATATACTATATATACTGTTCTTTCTCCGGTGGAAATAGCCTTGCTTCCTGGGTGCAACTGGCTGCTGCTTCCCTGTTTCTCAGCTCCACCCTGATACTTTACCCACTGGAGTGGTATTCCGCTGCCTGCTTTGCTCTCTTATTTTCTCTCAACTCTTCTGATCTACTTTTGCATAGGCTCTGCAGACTGTTGCACCATGAAGTGGCTTTGCAGTTTTTTGTCTGTCTCTGTCCAGAGGGGCTGGGCACTTCCTTTTGTTGCAGCACATTTCCTTCTCCCACGGTGGCTCTGCTGAGATCCTCCTGTTGTCTTGCACGCAGGGAGATGGGCACCCTGGGTCCTTCTGTGTGCCCCGGGGCTTTGTCTGTTTCTGGTGGTTGTACTGCCCGGCTCTGCTGACTGTAGAGCCCAGCTTTGCACCGTCTGCTTGGGAGGCACCACTGAAATCCTTTGGAGTGCTGGCAGGCAACTGTGCTGTGAGCATTACTTGGGATTTTGCCTTTCTCCCTCTTCTTCAGTGCACCATCTGCTCTGAGCCTCTGGCCACCCTCTGTCCTTCACTGGCAACATGGCAAGGGTGGGGCAGTGCTGGGTTTGAGGTCGGAATTGCTCTTGCCACTTCTAACCTAGTGTGATGGAGGGACTGCAATGCCAAGCTTGGCAGCAGTAGCAGGTGGGAGGGCGTTATGGCCATGGTTTCCTTCTGCTCGGTTCAGTTAGGTCTGTCCCACCCAGTTCTGCAGGGCAGCGACCCTGCAGGGTGCTCACTCTGACCTGAGATGTGTCTAGGTTAAGTAGTGCAAACGTGTAACCCGCTGGCATGTACTAATTTCCTGCCTGTTAGATAGTAAAATGTGTATGAAGCAGTGAGGGAATCAAGGGAAGGATTCTTGACACAGCATTTCTGCTAACTCCCTTTCCTGAACTGGGAGGGAAGCCTAAGTTGTTGCTACAGGAGCCAGAAGACACAACTGATGCTCAGGGATTTGTAGATTTCATTGTTGCAGTTCTTGGCTTCATCTTCTTTTTGCCCCCATGTGCTGCACTGCCAAGGGACCTCCAAGGCCTTCCTATATCATCCTTTCAGAGCACAAAGAATAAAACAAAGCAAGTAGATCCAGGGGTAAAAACATGGTTCTTATTGTCTATCAGCTTGCTCACACACGCTCATGAAGCAAATGTTAAATCGAGGTTTATCATATAAAACCAATGAGAGCTTCTGCTGTCATGATCACTAAATCCTGAACAAGCAGGCAAACCACGGAGTTGCTCAGAAAGGACACCCCAACCAGAGCTCTTCTGGCATTTCTGTTCAGGAGAAAGAGACTGCAGCTCTGAAAGCACGGGTATTTTCTATTGCAGATAAGTGGATTTTGGTTTGCTTTCTCACAACTGCCTGACTGGGGCTTGTTTCACTTCCTGTGTTCTGCCGTTGAGATGCTTAGTTTTCTTTTGTCTCTTTAATGTTTATCCGCATTGAGATTTTTCTCTAATGCAGCATCAGATGAGTTCTGGACCAGAGAAAGTGACCTTTTAGGACAAGGCACAAAACCAAACATTGAGTGGGAATTCATTATTGTACTCAGTTCATGAACTTACTAAAAGTAAGTAAAATAAAACATCAAATAAAGTGTGTGCTTATGGAGATAGCAGGAACATGCATAGTCATGAAGGACTTGAGAACATGTATTTGAATATTGTGCTCTAGAGTTTAGGCTCATCTCTGTCTGTAAGGGATTAGGAGGAAATTCAGTCTGGGGTAAAGCCACTACTTATCTGCTTTCTGCAGGGTGGTGGTCTCTCTGTTGCCAGCTACTGCCAGAGAGTAGGCACTGAGCACATCTGGCTACCTCTCTGAGTTCCTGTGCTTCAGGAGTGGTCTATTTACTTGCTGCTATAGGAATAGTCTTGAAATAAATAACACAAAGTGCTGTGGCTGGGATTTGAGGCTCATTTTCCTTATTGTCCAAAAGATGTCAGGGAAGTGGTATCCCTCCAGCCATCACTGTGTCTGTCTTCATACTTTCTCTATGGCTGTGTTACCTCACTGCCCTCACAGTGCAGATGGAGTTTTATCCTAAAGAAGTAAGATGCCAAGTTATTTTCAGCTTGCAATTTTGTTAGGACATTTCCAAAGCAGAACACTCAGGCATTACAAATTTCCAACTTGCATTGGTTTAAAAAAGAGAAATGAAACAGTTTTTGATGAATCAGAAACAGCACTTCATTTTATTTGCATCTTAGCTACCAACTGAAAAACAGTTTGGTTTGTTTGTTTGTTTGTTTTGACAGTTAGGGCCAGTTCTGGGAGATAAGGATACATTGGTAGATTCATGCTTTACACCTCAATATGGAAGACATTTATTTGTTTGTTAACAGCTTTTAGAGTCCCTGGTGGCAGAGCTTACATACCCCTAAGTGTTCACAGGTGACAGGTTGAAAATGAGTATGCTAGCGAGCAAAAGATATTTTTCTCCTCTGGGCATCACTAATCAGTGAGCTCTTGAGCCCAGAGGACCATTTTCATTCCTGATGGACTCTGCAAGGCTTCTTTTCTGAGTTGATGATTGGCACTAGTAAGGGATGCTCTGCTGCCCCTCATGAGGGTCACCTCCTTCCTTGGCCTGAGACCACTCCTCACCTGGCACAGTTACCTGTCTTCTTCTTGAAGCCCTTCCACTGTAGGCACACAGAGCTGTTCAGTTCATGACAGCATCTTGGTCTCAGGCATGCCTGCAATCACGTTATCCCCTGTGCAAGCATCAGAGTAAGTGTACAGGCAAGCCCTTGCCCATGAACTGCTTTTTCAGTCCTTAGAGGAACATTTCTTCTGTTAAGTCAGCACATCACAGCAGTGAGCTCTGTGAAAAGAGCCTTTGTGACTGTTCTCAGTGTTCCTGAGTTTGTCTATGCAGGAGTGGTTGTGGTTTTACTCAGAGCAGCATCTCTGTTCCGCAGGGCTGTTGTGCTCTGCAGCACAGGGCATTGACAATGAAGGTATTCAGGCTGCGGGTGAGGCTTTGATGAGAGCCTTGTAACATCTGCCACTGACACAAGTGTCTCTGGACTTTTCCTTTCCTTCTTTATGCATGCAAATGTGTTGTTTATCCTTGCAATTTAAAGAGAAGCTACTAGCTGTGATGCACTTCCAGCAGTTTCCCAACATAAACAGTACCAGGAGTCTTTGGACAACACTTCCATTTCATCTTGTGATTATCCCACATGTGTTTCCAGTAACTTTTGACTGGCCCTTGTAGGTAAAAAAGGCATCAAAGATGGCTAAAGTGGACACCAATTTACAGAGGCAGCAGGACAGTCACCGGTTTACTGGCTGCTCTACCTACACCAAAGCCTATCAGCCCTGAGCAATGCCTGTAGCTCTTGCTTGCTTTTCCTTCTGCAGGAAGCATGGCTCTCTGCCCCCTTTTCTTCTCTCCCCGATGGCAGGAGCAGTCTGGCTCTCACCACACCCCAGGACACCCTTCTTGGAGATGCAAAAGCTGGCATGACCTATACCACTGAGATGACAAGGTCAAGAGGTGATCGCAGTGCTTTGCTCAGTTCAAGTACATCCTTTTCTTGCTTCCCCTCATAAAACAGGTTGTGAGGTCACTTAACAATACTGCTTCTCTGCCACAGGGAACTTCTGGATCTGACTTGCCGTCTTGCCAACACCCTGAAGAAATATGGGATACAGAAAGGGGACAAAGTGGCCATCTATATGTCTGTGTCTCCCTTGTCTGTGGCAGCCATGCTGGCTTGCGCCAGGATTGGTGCCGTTCACACTGTTGTCTTCGCTGGATTCAGTGCAGAGTCCTTAGCTGGGAGGATCATGGACTGTAAGTAGATGCAGAAAGGGGAACAAACTCCCCTGGACTGTGCTCTGAGACATATCCAAATTCTGTGTTTTCTTGGCAGAAAGAAAAGGTTCATTCTCAGCTGGTGGGGCAGTTCATTCTCCTTTGCAAAGAACTGTGAAGAGTCTTTGCCTTAGTGGCAGATGCAGTATCCTCTGGCCTTAAATTACTTAATAAATAGCTTAACATTCAGTCTGCACTGGGTTACTGCCAGACAGCAGTGAAGCTGAAGGGAAAACCAGAGCTTAGAAATGAGGCCTGACCTGTTCTTTCACAGTATAATTGCAGTGCTTCTTTGATATTCCTGCATGGTGCTAATTCTGCAGTCTCAATTGTGATACTGAGATTTATGTATAGCACTGGAATTGTTGGCAACCTGCCCCTACTCTGTTAGCCATTGTACCAACAGGAAGAGCTGTTCTTAGCCCAAAGCTCTTGTAGTGTGATTAGGTAAAAAGTAATGCTAAAATTACCAGCAGAAGAGAAAAATAGCAAGTGGCTCATGTTCTAGCAGTTACATGAGTTTCTTTATGTCTAGTGTGAGGGAGTAAGTCTTACAGCAATTTGTATGGGGTTTTTTTTCTGTTTTAGTAGAGTTAATCTGTAGAGAACAAATGCACATTTCAGTTATCCGCTACTTTTGGCCACTTGTGTAGAGGTGATGGGCTAAAGAGCCATTTCTCTGCAGCCACAGCTCTGGAATAACCTAGTGTGGTACAATTTTAAGTGCTCTGCCAGCATGCTGCTGTGTGCAGTGGCTTGCAGGAGGTATCTTCTCAAAGTACTGGTGAGTTTCAGAAGGCTGCAGGTATCTCAGAGCAGGGTAGCACCTCTGAGAGGCTGCTGAGTTTGGTGCTGTTCACTTCAGTTTGCAATGGACACTTATAGGTAGCCCCAGAGACAGGATGAGAGAGGGGGAAAGAGAGAGGGGCTTGTTCACTAAGGCTGTTGGAAGTCTTGCACTGGTTTCAGTGCATGATCTATTAGGCTAAAGCAGCAGTATTCACTATAACACAGGTAACTGGGAAGAAATTGTTCTGCATGTCAGCTTTGCTAGGCAGGAATGGAGGCATTTAAATTGCAGTGATATGTTGAGTTAGGCATTGGGAAAGACTTTCACATGTTTGTGATAGGCGTTAGAGCAGACTGATGGGGAGAGGGTAGAGTATCTACCATTGGAGTCTTTTAGGAAGATTGGTCTGACAGCTGTCGGAAATGGTTTAGTTGGAATGGACTCTACCTTGGGGTGGGGGAGATAGACTAGATAGTCTGTGGAGGTTCCAGCTACCCTTAATCTCTGTGGGTGTTAGGCTTTGAGATGTTTTCATCGGTGACACGATTGGTAGATAGAAGTTCTGAGTATTTGTCACACGTGTTGTCCTATCATCCCCAAAAGTAAGGAAAGCAGGGTGCACAGGAAGACAGGCTTGTATGTCTGCTAATTCTTTCTCTTTTTTAGCTGGATGCAAAGCAGTTATCACCTACAACCAGGGAGTCAGGGGAGGCCGAATCATAGAGCTGAAGATGACTGTGGATGAAGCTGTGAAGAACTGTCCAAATATCAAACACGTCTTTGTGGCTCAGAGGACAGATAACAAAGTCCAGATAGGTGACCGTGATATTCCCCTTGAGGAGGTATGTTGGTGTTGGTAAACCTTGCTTGTTTCCCCTGATGTTTCTTGAAGTATGTGATGTTTACTGTACTGGGGGAGAGAAATATGGTGCACTAATAAATGTAGGGACCAGCTAACACAGACATCTCGGAGAGATTTGATGCAGGGCTGTTTAGAACACGTGCGTGAGAGTCTTGCTGAATGTGTAGACCATGCATGCTCTAGTATTTGTCTCAGGACTTTGATCTGCTGTAGGTGACACTGGGAATCGGCAGCCAAGGAAGATCAGGCAATCTCCATACATTCCTTGCACGTGTGTGCTGAACTAAAAGCCTGTGAAGCAGCCGCTGCAGTGCAGCTTGGCACTCCAGCGTAGCCGCACTGAACCTGCCAGCGATCACTGGCCTTTATGCTGCCTTTGGAGCAGGTTGTCAGTGCATGCCGCTCTTCCCGTGCTGCCACAGTACCCCAGTGGGCAGTGACAGCATCTGTTAGGTCCCTGCAATCACCTAGCTCTGCAGATACCCACTGGCACTCTGGATAGCTTCTTTTAGGTCTGAGTGTTGGCTAGATCATCTTTCTCTCCGTCTGTGCCTTTTGGACCCGAGTTCTGCAGATGAAAAGGAGATGTCCCTTATGGCATCTGGATCTTCACCCTCAAATGGACTGCCTGTATTTAGAGTCAGCTAGCATTGTTGGTCAAAGCAGCTCAGTTTATGTCTGATTCACCTCAGCATGGGTAGGAGATAGGTTGCTCCATTTTAATAGGCTTGCAAACAGTGGTGGGATTTAAGGAATGAGTGCTTCCTGAGACACAGAATGCATTGACACCATTGCTGCTGTTGTGGTACTGTGTTCAGACACTCTTTTATGGTTCATCATATGCAGTCTCAGACTGGACACTGTTGAAAGGCAGTGCAGAAATAATCAAGTTCTGGAGAGGCTTAATGTAGCCTATGGACAATGTCATGGTTACCCAATGATGGGAAGACAGTGATGGTTTGGGAATATTTAGAACCTGTGCTCCCTGGGGAAGAAAACAGCTATTGGTTTAATGTGGTTAGCTGGCACATGTGGGACTGCAGCCTAATGCAGAAGTAGTTTTATCTGTTTGCTGGCAGCAGTAACCAGAAACTACTCATAGTGATAATGCCTGGAAATCACTTGTCTGCAGCCAAGATAATTACTCATGAGTCCCTGTGCTGGTCACATGAGATAGGAGCAGCTACTAGGGTAAGTTAAACAGAGAAGACAGGTTTTATTTGGAAATTGTTTTACTTCTTACTCCACAAAGCACATTCTGATGATTTTTCTTAATCTGCAAACAGCCTGAGGTGCTTTGGTGATCCAAGAGTTGAGCTCAGCCTGTTGTCAGTTGTAGGGTCAGAAACATAACAAGAATTAAGCTGTTAATGCTGTTAACTCTGCCACTACTGATGTTTACAGCAGTTGTGCTTTCCAGCTCTTGTGCAACGACCTACTGCAAAATTCAAGCTCATGTTGTAATGGAGCATATGAGAACTTTAGTTTAGTTTCAGGTACCGGTAAGTCAGCCTGAACTGCCAGTGCTGAAATGTCACAATAAATACCTGAGAGGAGCAGGAGTGCTGCAACTCAGAGTCTAAGAATTACATCTGACTCCTTCAACTCTTGATATTTTAATAAGCTTTGTTTGTCAGACACTTTTAAACAACTAGACCTGTCATTGGTAGTGTTCATTTATAAATACAGTGTGTTTACAGTGTATACTTGTAAAAAGGCAGTACCTAGAAATTCCTTCAAAGAGCCACCTAATAACCCTTGCAGGAATCATTATTCATCTAGGACAGCACAGAGCCTGAGAGAAGCAAGACAGCTGTGGTTTTTTACAGCCATATGTTGAACATCTGGAACACACAGTGGTTATTGTGGGTTTGTGCATGGATAAGAAAAATGTTCAACCTCATCCTGAAAAATCTACAGTCAGGGCAGACAAGCCCTCTGCTTCTACAAGGTTCAGTGACCGCAAGTGTCTCTTTCTAAGCACGTTATTTCCACTTCCTCAGCTGGACTGGGCACACAAGCTGGACCAAAAGTTTGCTCTGAACTAGTAGGACATTGCATCCTTCCTTCCTGTGGTTCTGATTGTAGGGATGAGGAGAGGATCTCACCCATCTGGCCAAACAGTGGAGTGTGAGGAGAGTGACAGAGGCAGGAGAGTAAAGCACTCTCCTCCTCATGGGCAGAAGCAATAGAATTTGAAGATCAAATGGACAGGACAGTCATCCACTGCTGTGGTTAGGAAAGGAGATAAATGCATAGTTCAACTGTAGCCCTGCAGGTTTAAAATGAAAAGGAAGGTGCTAAACAGTATCCAGTCAGCCTTGGTGCTGATGCTGTCACGTGTGGTTTGTGTTTGCAGTCATACTTTGGTTTTCTACCAGCACCTTGCAAAGGTTTGAAAGGTAAGCTATGACCTACCATTTTTTTCCTGAAATACTATTTTATCTGACTAATTCCCCTTGACTTTGGTGCCTAGCAGAATCATTAGTGAAAAGTCTAGGCGCTATGCATCCACAGGAATGTTTCCACTAGGTAAGCACATATAACCTATGATGCATCCATGGATGCTTGTGAGAGTGGTTCTTGTCTCTGGACACTGCTGACATGCTTACAGATAAAAGTATTGATTGGCTCCATATAACTGAAGTCTTTGTGTCATTACTGCCTTTTTTTTTTCCCTTAGGAGATGGCCAAAGCAGCTTCTGTATGCACTCCAGAGAGCATGGACAGTGAAGACATGCTTTTCATGCTGTACACCTCGGGCAGCACGGGGAAACCCAAAGGAATTGTTCACACCCAGGCTGGATACTTGCTGTACACTGCTCTCACGCACAAGGTAACTCAACTGCATCCTCTGGAAAAGGTTCATTTACCTTCTGACAATCCTAATGAGAGGGACTTGGACTGGTGAGGGGTGCTGTATTCTATGTTCACCGACCAATTGGCTTATTGGTTATAAAAAACCTGAAAAATGTCTGAGAATGTGTAATTAATCTTCAGGATTTGTTCCTGAAGAATATAATACTATGCAAGCCAGAACCTAGAGTTATGAAAGGGAGGAAACTTCAGTGCTGCTACTTTTGCATTTAAAATGTGCTAGTGTTGCAGGTCATAATTTGAGGACTTTAAAGTGATACAGCTGAGGAGAGTCTGGTAAGTATTTTACTGGCATTGGTAATGTGGGTATTACTGTAGTATGTTTAAGGGAGATGCTATCATTTTTTTTTATTCCAGGGAGGATCTGGACTCTTGAAACCACCTCTTTGCATAGCACTTATGTGAAGATAATGACATTCATGCTCTGTGGTTGCACTTTTGCACTGCTTTTTTATGTGACCTAGACTAAATGTTTTAAACACCTTTCTCATGAAAAAAAAAAAAGTCAGGGCACTGCTTCTTGAAGGTTCTATTCTGAGCTCTGTGTATGAAAAGGTAACAGTGGAATGTGGAGAGGACTGTGGTGGAAGATCTCCATCTGCCTTTAGTGGTATCACCCTGTTTGTAATCACACACAATTCAGGTAGAGTTTTTCTTTCTTTGGACTGACAGTTGAATTTTTAGAATGATTTGAAGTGTCAGACTTCTCTGCATGAAGGGCATTTGTTACATCAGCTTTTCTAAGTGATAGTGTAATCTACAAGGCATCCCTTTCTTAGTCCAGAAGGTAGATCCTGCATCCTGGTGCAGATGTGCAGGGAGGCACTGTATGCAGCTGTGGTCCCTTTAGAGGTACTTCAGAGCCTGAGAGAAAAAGGCACTTGCAAAAGTAAGGTGAGAATAGGCTCTCCTAGTTAGAGGGATTGTCTGCCCTGTGAAACCTCTGTGGTCTTTGCACGCTTGTAGGGTTTTCTTTTAGTTCTGATGCAGTTTCTTTCATTTAAAACATAAAGCTGACTCTGCCTTATGAGTCAGGACCTCGTCATCGTACAGATGAAGTTAGATTTACAGAGTGGAGTTAGATTTACGAGTGGGAAGCATTTTCCATAACCAAGACAGGATAATGAGTTTCCAAGATCTTTATCTTGAATTTTTGAGTACGAAGAGGATAGCATCTGGAAAGTGATTCACTGATAGAGAAGCTGAGCAATGAAGAAGATTTCTAAGAAAATGTTTCATGGCCAACTGTCAGTTTCTCCATCTTTCTCATGGAAACCTGTTGATATTGGTGAGGAGTCTGAGCCTCCAATGCCTGCAGCTTCCCTGCAGTTCAGAGTCAGCTCCCTGACATGGACTGCCTTCAGTAGACAACCTTAGGTATCCAAGGTTCTGGGCTTTGGTTGTAGCTTTGTTGCTCCAATCTAAGCAGCTGCTGGTATAGCCATGCTCCCTGTATGTTTGCAAAAGCAGTCAGGAGCCTGGAGACTCTGGTATGGTCCCTCTGATTTGCTTCCTCACCTTGGGCTGGCCTTTGCGCTGCTGTATCCTACATGCCTGGCTCCACTTGCCCTGTGTGCTTTCTTACTCCTACTTGGATGTCCAGTCCAGCACCTTACCTTTAAGCTCTTTGCACTTGCCAACAGAGTCAGCTGGCCTTACATTTATCTTTGCAGTATGTATTTGACTACCAACAAGGCGATGTTTTTGGCTGTGTGGCCGACATTGGCTGGATCACGGGACATAGCTATGTTGTGTATGGACCACTCTGCAATGGAGCCACCTCTGTCCTGTTTGAAAGCACTCCAGTGTACCCTGACCCAGGTGAGGAAGTGGTGGAGCAAAGGTTTGGCTAGACATGGCAGGACATTTAGAAACCTGTCCAGTATAATGTGCCTGCTCAGAGGAGGTAAGCTCCATTTACTTGGAACATGTGTCTCTGACATTCAGGAACATCTGTGCATCCAGGGTAAAAAAAAATAAAGTTGCCATTGGTTTTGCTCTGTACTTGCAGTAGTCACAGCTTTAGCTTTGGCTGTTAACCTTCCTGCTGAGCATTTGCAGCAGTATGTCAGTGCCAGACAGATAAAAAGCCTGTTTGTAATTTTGCAGGTCGTTACTGGGAAGTGGTACAAAGGTTGAAAATTAATCAGTTTTATGGAGCACCTACAGCTATACGTTTGCTGCTGAATTATGGCGAAGAGTGGGTGAAGAAATATGACAGATCTTCCTTGAAGACTTTGGGATCAGGTAAGGGGCGTGAAATCTTCATATGAAAAAGACAAGGGGTTCTAGCTGGTGACATGAAGAACTTGGCTGACCAGATGGGATGTGGTTAAAAATAGATGATGAAGCAGACTCCCTGACTGGCTTTTCAGATACTTTCTCAGCAGAAGGAGAAACAAACTGAAGCTGGGGCCATTGAACCTTAGTGTGATTGCCTGTTTCCTAGCTTATTTTGCAGGATCACATTCTTTGCTAAAAAGATTTATCCAATAGTAAATGACATCACATTGAATTTTACTGGCATAGATGACCCCAGATGCATTTGCCTGCATTATTTATGTTTCTAGAGGCTGTTATACGTGACCTGCATCGGTTAGTTATTTTCGGTGATATTTATTACTTGCCATTTGGTTTTTCTGGAAAAAGTCAGTCTTCAGTTACACGAGTGCATTGCAGTCCTTTGCATATCCCAGCAACAATGCTGTAAGCATTCTGCTTAAAGATCATATGTTCAGTGTGTTGTGCACCAGAAAGTAAAATGAACTGCCTGCAAAACCCTTGAGTCTCAGGCTACTTCCTTTCTTATTTTGATCTAGTGGGAGAGCCCATCAACAATGAAGCTTGGCAGTGGTTCTACCACGTGGTAGGAGAAGGTCGCTGCACCCTCGTGGATACCTGGTGGCAGACAGGTAAAAGGCATCGTTGGGGAGCTGACTGTGTATGAGTTGCTGGTGGGTAGAGAAGGAAGGATACATTTCAATTTGATCCAATGAGTCTGACAAAAAAAACCTACTCCTGTTTTTTTTACCAGCTTTTTAAAGTCTCTGGGGAGTTTCAGCACATAATAGCAATGTGGCAGTATATAAAAGCAGTAACAATGTTAGGGTTTTGTTTTTCTTTTCCCCTCTAAATGTTCTTTGATTTTCTGAATACTGGAAAATCTCAATTGGTTCTAGAAGCAGGAGGCAGAAATTGAATTCCTGGGCAAAACTGGGAATAGGCAAGTTGAATTGGAAACCTAGTTTTCAATTATGTATCCAACTTTACTGACTTGATATGGTCTTATCGTGCAAAGGCATTTATAGCACCATACATGTACTTAGGTGTGCTTTGTTTCCCTTCCTGGGAACAGTCAGAGGAGGATGGAAAACTAAGTTGTGTAGTTGAAGGGACCCAGTGCGACTGCTCTGGTGGATTGGAAAGGAGTGAGTGGAGGCTTGCAGACTGCATGTCAGCTGGGTAGGGGACAGTGGCCGTCACCCAGCAGGGCTGCCTGGGAGCAGCTTCTCCCAGGAGTGAAGTAGTATACTGTAGTCAATTTGGCTCTGGACCTTTGATGCCTCAAAAAGAAGTGTGTTTCTCTTTTGGCAACATGCTTGGATCAGCTGTGTGCATCAGTTAAGGATTGTTTTCCCTTTACAACCTGCTGGTCAGAGTGCCTGGCTTTCACAGATCCCTGTCCAGTTGGAGCAGAGCTGGTCCCTACCTCCTGCCCTCCCTAGCCAGCAGCAGAGAGAGGCCACGTTGCTGCACCAGGTTAGGACTGCGCTGCCTGGTGGGGCCCTATGCTTGAAGGAATCTTGCAGATTCTTCCCAGCTCCTTCCTCAGCACCTGGTCCTCTCTTCTGGGCACCAACATTCAAGAGTTGCTAAAGGTGTCTTGCAGTATGGCTTTCTCAAGTCGTGAACCACAGATTGCCGTGGAGATGTGGACTTAGAGCATGCAGCACAACTGCTTGCATTCTGCCTCTGCTGAAAAAAAAGCCATCCTTACTCTTAAATTTCTAGCTGTCCTTGGGCAGAATATTCACTCCCTTTCCAGTCTACCTGCTCCTGATTTCATCCTTATTTTTGCTACCAGGCTCTCTCTTCACGATCCCTGTGGCCTATCTCAGTGTGATGAATTAGCTTCTGGCACACAACCAAGTTCCATTTAATCCAGACAGGCTCTTGTTATTTTCAGATTTGAAATAAAACAATCTCAGAATTCAGATCAGCAATGTTAACTACTCTCTACTTCAACTACTGATCTCTTAAACCATCTGTGTTCTCACATGCTGAGCATAAGGAAAGCTGACTGGCTGGGTGCTATATGCTTTTCTCCTCACTGCTCTGAAATAAAACACCATGGAGAAGTATTTGATTGCTGTACAGTAATAGAACTGAAGATTTTTTTTTCCCTAATATTTTTTGTTTGTCTTCAGTTAACTGGTGCATGCAGCATTATATTAAAATTTATTTCCTCAGGGTTTTTGGAGCAACAACTCTCAGGTGAGAGGTTAAAGAACATTTGCTGGACATTATGTAAGTGCAGAGTGCTTGATCTTGCCTTGAACCAGGCATAATTTTGCAGGTAAACACTAGCTCCTGGAACTGTAATATAATGATAAATAATAATGAAATTGATTTTGTTAGAAAGTAGAAGCAATCTTTCTCCACAGTTGATGCCTCCAATAGAGAGGAAGCCAAATTAATCTTGGGAACGTCATATATGCCATTTGAATGTAAAGGAAGCGTGGAAAGAGATCACAGAAACAGTCTGAAGGATGCTGGTTGTGGTCCTGCAGTGTCACCTCTTATATACAATTTCAACAGGGCTTGTATAATCACACTGTTGTATGCAGTGTCCTCTATGCAGTGTTGCTTTCTGAAGCAGCAGCGTGTTGCCGACTAATAAAGCCTTGTAGGCGTAACGATCAGCAAATGCTGATTTCAGAATCCACTTGAAAGTCTTTGGATGAGCAATTACGAGAAGCAATTTAAGTAGTGTTGTATGTGCAGATGTGAGAGATGAATAGTTCCGGTGGCTCTTACTGTTAAAAAATTAGGTAATGCTGTGCTGTGATTGACAGGAATAGAATAAAAGCTGTGTTTGAGTTTCAGGTGTAGTTCTTTACAGTGCAGAAGAGACACTAGGTAGTTTTACTTCTGGTCTTGGTTTTATAAAAATAGAACAGCTGTTGCATGCAGCTGTGAACAAAAGCTGGTTTTGAAAGACACTTCTGAATAGGCCTTGGAAGCTTTTGTTGTTGGCATTGTCTTATGGGGATTTAGACTGAGCTGCTGCTTCTGAGATGGATTCCTCCTAAAGTAGTCAGTCCAATCTATCTGTGACAGTGAAGACAACAGTGACAAGAGAGTACATGCTCAACATGCTGCTGGAGATGATTTACCCATGGCAGAGGGGAGCCTGTTTTGATGTTTCACCCTCCCTGCTCAGACTGCTGTCCTTGCTTAAAGTCTGGGTGGATTTGCATTACAGTGAAAGCATAGACACAGGTAATGTGGAAGCAGAGCTTTTCTTCTGCCAGCTCTGCATCTAAAGAGATAGACTTCATAAGGGCAGGGTAGAGCCTAGAAGTCTTGCTAGTTGTCATCTGGCAGTGGCTAAAGTTGGTACTTTAAAATAGGTCTTCATCATGCAAATAATTTTTAAAGCACTCTTGCCACCATGCAGCTACCTTTGGAATGTGACTTTACTGCTTTACATGCAGTTGGCTGCAGGGTGTGTAGGATGTGGCAAAACCCATGCTGAAGCATAGCTTGCAGTGCTGTATTCAGAATGAGGACTGATTTAGAAAGAGCAACTGTTGGTTTAATCGGGTTCCCTGCCGACGCAGATTTTGTCTGTGCAAAGAGAAAGCATCAGGTGTCTGGGGTGCTTTTTTTTATTTTTCTGAAAAAAAAATCAGGATGACTTTTTCAAAATAAACAGAAACATGTGAAGTGGATGCATGCCCATCAATGAAATGTGAAATAATTTTATGTATAAGCCACATGGGAAACTATTTTCTGTAGGTCTGAAGCTTAGAGTTCCTCAGAGAGACCCTTCCTCATAGCTATGTCAGGGCAGCTGGAGGCAAATTTAGGGGCAGATTCAGCCTTTCCAACCCCTGGTTTCAGGTTTTACAACCTCAACAAAGCTGGCAGAGAAATGCATTCTCCAAATGGCAGAACATACCTTTATTTATAGAGCTATGTTTTTGAAAGCTTAATACTCCTTTGGTTTTGTTTCTCTCTTGTGTTTCTGAATTAGTTTTAGAATAGAAAAGATCTGATTAAGGTTGGAATCTGATTTAATGTTCATCCCAGCAGGAATGAAAAAGGATGATTAAAAGGGTCAATCCCAAGATAAGCTCAACTTGCCTGTAAGGGGTGGGTTAATCTCATACTTTGTCATAATAGTAATTCAGATTCCTGAAGTGCTTTTCATGCTAACCTGAGACAGCTGTAAAAACAGCAGTGGGAGATAAATGCCCTGACATGCTTATGCTTTCCCTGTAAAATCGCTTCTGGGGTAGGAAATGAGGCTGGCGAGTACTGACGCAGCCAGCAGGCAACTGTATTGGTGTGAGAAGGACCTGCAAGGGTGTAAGGATGCACCAGAGCTGCCTGCATTTGTTGCTGGTTTGTAGCTGGAGGAATGGGTTTATTTGTGAGCTGACTTAGGGCCAGATGTAGAGAACAGAGCACAAGGGCTGACTTGAAGGGATCTTCACTATGCCAGTTTGATTTGCCATGGATGAGACTGTGGGAAGGCTGTTGAACGCACGTGTAGTGGCTGCTGCTGCAGGGTCTGCAGACCACCTGCTACAAAGCCAGACACCGTAAAACCTGTACTGCTCTCCTCTGAGCCTTTGAAGACCTAAGCCAGGCATCAGCAGTCCTGATGCTCTGGGACATGGTGAGATGCTCTTGGCCTGAGGCAGCCACTTGGCCACACTCTGTGGTTTGTCAGCAGTGTACACACGGGCAGAGTGATTTTTTGCATTCAGCACTGAATGTGGCACTGTGCAAACAGGGAGTAGGAGTAGCTCTTGATCTGAGCTCACCAAGGGAGGACCTGCCTGCACCTCTCTGCTCTCTACCTGCTGCAGTGTCCCCTGTAGACAGAATGAGCCTTGGTAGTGTCACCCTGGCTCACCAGATGTTTTTCTATGTTTAAGCCTTTCTTGTTTTCACAAATAGCTCTTGGTTTATCAGGTCTGTCCTGCTTTCAGATTGCTGCACTACTCGGTGTTGAATAATTCCTTCCCAGTGGCTTTTTCTTGCAAGGTGGCTTTGCTATTCTTTTCTTTAACTAAGAAGAGTTGGCACTTGCTTTCATATAGCATTGCATGGACACCTCATATTTTCTTTTTCATTATTCTTCCAGAGACTGGTGGCATCTGCATTGCCCCACGGCCTTCAGAGGAGAAAGATGAGATCGTTCCAGCTATGGCTATGAGACCTTTCTTTGGGATTGTGCCCGTGCTGATGGATGAGAATGTGAGTTGAGGCTGTGGTGGATGCCCAAAAAAAAGCTTATGTGTGTTTCTGCCTTAATCACCTTTCTGATGGCAGAGGAACAAGATCCAGAAAGATGTTTGTTCCTCCATTAAAATGGTAGAATAGATGAGCAATTTATATATTGAGCAGATCTCAGATGTCCATACAGATAGCCAGCTGTCCACTGGAAGCTGTCTGCAAATCTCTAGAGGAATGTTTGTGTTTTCAGCACCACTTTTATAGTCTTACACTGCTGCTGATTAAGAGCTGCTGCTTCCATTTATGAGAGAAGTCAGAAATCACACAGCTCCTGGGAACCTTGGATCTGAGCAGTCGTTGTACATGCAACATCCAGTGATGCGGCAAGACTGGAGCAGCCAACAGTAGTGGTGGAGTTTTCCAAGGGAAATGCAAGGCATAAGGTCCTGCAACTGTGCCTGTCTATGAGAAAGCTGGTGGTGGTCTGTGAACCTGTGCAGAGCAATCCCTATCTGCGCTCCAGTGCTCTGTTAAACAGTAAAGCCTGTCATCGCTTCCATATACAGTTCGGTAAGAGAATGTGGCAATTAACCAAAGTGAAAGTAGAAGGCAGGGGTTCAGGCATTTATTTCCCTGCTAGCCTTGTCCCAGG
Source organism: Actenoides hombroni (assembly GCA_024336885.1). Taxonomy (NCBI): domain Eukaryota; kingdom Metazoa; phylum Chordata; class Aves; order Coraciiformes; family Alcedinidae; genus Actenoides; species Actenoides hombroni. The sequence continues at coordinate 45,590,684 of WUAM01000323.1, read as the reverse complement.
CATCCTCTGTCTGCTCAGCACACCTTTGCTGTCATCTTTGCTCGCATTGCCCTTTGGAGAATCACAGGACTCACTTTTCTTCTAGTCTTACCTGCTGTGCTGCTGGCCTCAAGGGGTGAGTGAGGAAGGCATGATAGAGACAGTGTGGAGTAGCTCCAGGAGTGGATTCATATTCTCTGCCTGTGGCCCTCCACTGTGTCTGCAGTGAGCAATGGAGCGACTCTTGTCAGATTGATGACACAGCAGCCCTTGCTATTCCTATTCTATTCACCTGATCATTCTTCCTGTGCTTGAACCTACAGGGAAAGGTTATAGAGGGCAATGATGTGTCTGGTGCGCTCTGCATTGCTCAGCCATGGCCTGGAATGGCAAGAACAATCTATGGAGACCATCAGCGATTTGTTGATGCCTATTTCAAAGCCTACCCAGGTAAGGAAAGTGCCAAGGAAAGCAGTTTGCACTGCAGTATAAGCACCTTGAATATTTTCAGCAGCACTTTGTGATATTTCTGTATCAGCCAGATCTTGGTTGCTTGGGGTTGTGTGTCATGTATTGCAAACATCCACTGTTAGTCTTAGTGTTTACCTTTCTACGTGTCAAAGGGGAATATATTTTGTAGAAAATTTTAAAGTCTAAATTTTAAAGTCCTATTACCTTTTCTTTGGGGCCATTTGTGTCTTACTTGGAGACAGGCATATTGGGTGGGAAACTAGCTTCTGTATCACTGAATCTTACCCCTGCTGCCACAGGCTGTATTACATCCTTCCTTTTTAAAACACGATCAAGTTGTGCCTGGCAAGTAATTAGAAGTGCCAGGGAAACATTTTTTGTATGAGATTGGACAAGACTACTGTCTTCATTCAGGGGAGCAACTGAAAGGGATTTGAAAGCTGCAAGGTAGATAAGAATTAGAGAGACCATCCTGCAAATTGTACAAAATGGGTTGGAAAGTTAGATTGGGAAACTGGTAGAAGAAATGGAATAAACCCATGGTTCCTCATTACTCACTACATGTTCACATCTGAAATCTCAATACTTAGTTGTTTAATTGATTTGGAAGGGCAGGAGGCATGACTGAAAGTCCATGAATTGATCAATAATGGGTGCTGGCAAGAGCCAGCTTGATTTCACAGCACTATCTGCCTGCTTCTGCTCAGTAGTGCCACAGGAGCCATTTGGATGTGGACACGACTTTAATGAAGAGCCAACACAGTCTGTGTCACCAGATGTGTCCTGTTACACTAGAGTTTCCTGGAACCACTGGGTCTTTTTCTGTTTTTATCATATATTTTAGACTTTCCAAACACCATGCTTATTATTGGGGTGAGGGTGTTCAGCTAATCTGATAGTAGTGTTTCTGTCATGCTCATATGCTGGAGAGGGACTGTTATCTGGGATCTGAAACTTTGTTAGCCAGGAAGGAAAATGGCTTTTCATCTGTCCAAGTGTAAGTGATCAAAAAAATTGGCAGTGATCTCATGTACAAAAAGTAATAGAACTGCTCCCTTTCAGCTGCACAGTTGTAGTTTTCCATGAGTGCTGAGGTGTAGCTAGCAGCAGACCTGAGTTTGACCAGTAGCTTACAGTATGATGGCAAATGACATTGGAAGTGGTTTTATCTTAGTGCTGTATGCACCAGGCCTGAGCACGCTGCTGCTGTGCAGTTGTAGGTGTGTGAAGCCCAGGGAGATCAGAGACACACCCCCACACCCCCCCAGGTTTTGTGAATCCAACAAAGCATCACTGTACTGTGTTGCTGGACTTGGTTTTACTACAAGGACATCAGCCACTGGTTGCTGCTGTGATTTTGCTCATCTTGGCAGAGAGCTGACCTCCACTGTCTTGGTGCTGCTCAGGTGCTTACTAGGAGTCAGCACAGCAAAGGCAGAGCAGATGAAGGTTGGGAATGGCAGGGGGAAGTGGGAAATATTGTGTGGCAGGTCACACAGTTGTAGACTTAGAAGGCCCTGCAAGCTGCCTGATCCACCCCACGCTACTCACCATCCTAGAGCATAGTCTGTTCTGCATCAAAGCCCAGAGCAATAGGCTGGCACACTTCCCACTGCTGACTGCCCATGTGTCTTTGCTGTAGGTTACTACTTCACAGGGGATGGTGCTTACAGGACCAAGAAAGGCTATTACCAGATAACGGGGCGCATGGATGATGTCATTAACATCAGTGGACACAGACTGGGAACGGCAGAGATAGAAGATGCAATGGTAAGTTCCAAGCAGGTAGAGGTCCTTTGATAGGGCATAGCTCTGGCCCTTTCAAAGGAGCTTTATGAATTTGAACAAGGTCAGGGTCTCTTGCCTTCAAACCCCTGCCCCTGCATACATGCAGCATGATGCATAACAAATGGAAAATGTGCAAAAGGAAACTGTTCCTTTATTAAGGAGACAACAAGTAGGCAAGTGAGTGAAGAGTCACACCACGGGCAGTCTCCGCAGTCGAACTGTCAGAGCTGCGTTTCCTCTCAGTGACATTACACTGTTGCAGTTGTAATTTAGGATGCTGGTGGAGTCTCCATAAAAGATTGTCTCTCCTGTTTGTTCCTTCTCCTCTGCTAACACCTAACCTCTCCTTCCCAAATCTGTGATTCTTGCTTGGCTGAACTAGCTGAGTATGTCTGAGAATTCAGCAGTGTTAAATACGAAGCAGCCTTGATTCATGTCAGCTACAAAGCTAGCCTGTAATTTTGAGACAAAGTGGGATTTCAGGGATTTGAACACAAAAAGTCTTCAGAACGTTTATCTTCAAAGCTTGACCTCAATATTTATTTCTATACTATGTACTTGCCTGCAAATGACACTTACATGAAATGTTTGAAACCTGAGCTGGGTTCGCATGACACACAGGATCCCATTTTCTCCTCTGTAATTTTTTTTTTTTGTCTGTGTGTGTTTCTGGTCATACATATAGGACCCAGCTCCTCTCCCATGCTATGTATGTGTATGCATGTGTATATGCAAATGTTATTTATATGCTTAGGTTGCTCTGCGATGTTTTCTTTTGTATTTTAATGTAAGATAGCATGATCTGGTCTTTGGTGTGGAATTCACATAGGTGATTTATTCCAGTCTATACACCCAAATTGTCTTCTTACTGCAGAAGAATGTTAAATTAAACTCTGAAGTGTGACAGAATAAATCACTGTTGTGTAGCATAATAATAAAAATATGCATTAGGCAAAACAATCCTTCCCCTCTTCTGGGAAGATAAAGAAGTGTGATTCTTTATGCCTTCTGGTGTGCTTTGGACACTTATAAACACCAGTCAAATGTGGACTGTGATGTTGGCAGCTTCACTTTTGCTCTGCTGGCAACAATTCTCTGTGGCACAGAGCAATGCAGGACTGGTTTTGCTTGTGATTTGGCCATGGCCAGTCACCACCTGAGACCATAGCCATGCACACACCAAAGCACAGATGAAGAAAGAGAAAACGGATTTCCCAGCTGGTTCAAATTCAGCTTGGTGTGCAGTGGGCTTTGCAGTGTATGTAAGAGTACTTATTTGTGTGTTTAAAAGCAGGGCTAATCCAGTGAGTAAATGCTACTCCCAAGAGACATGGCCATGGCTGTGGCCACCAGCTGACCGTGCAGTAGGAGGGTCTGCCTGTTGTGCTTTCAGCGGGATCTGCCAAGGGGAGGGTGAGATATGGCAAGGAGTTTTGTTCTTGGAGCATCTGGTGCAAACTCTGCAGGGCTTGAAGTGGTTGTTACGCTTTGTGTATTTTTGTTCCACTTTCTGTGAAGGCTGATCACCCTGAGGTCCCTGAGACAGCTGTGATTGGTTATCCACACAAGATCAAAGGAGAAGGTACGTGAAAAGCAGTGTCCTGCCATGACACCTATGTACACTTTCCTTAATTTCTAACCTAGGTAGTGTTAGGGGGTGCCTAGGGGACCGGAGGGAAGTTATCCTTAGGTTGACTGGTGTGCTGTCCCAAGAGACAAAGACAGCCACAAAAAAACCTGCATGATCCTAAGCTGGGTGCAGGTATCACTCCCTAAACTTTTTGCACGTAGTGTTTACGTATGTGGTAGAGCTTCCTTTAAAAGGATTGCTCTCAGAAATATATTTTGAACAGAATGGGAATAGCTGACTTGCACTGGACAGCTTTTGATCCCAATAATACTTGGGTAATTTATGTTGAGTTGTTATTGTCACTGAGATCAGTCTGGTCCATAGGTGCCAAAACAAGGCTGGGCTGTCATTTGAGGGCTAGAGTCTGACTCCCTTTGTTAAACAAGATCTATGGTTTTGTTGACAGTCCCTAGATTGCACATAGGAATGATTTGAAACCTGCCTTGGCATTTGAATGAGTATCTCTGATCTTGCCAGCCAGGATGTAATATGAGGTATGTGGCTTCTGCTCATCTGTCTTCCAGGTGCCTTTGCTTTCATAGTGCTGAAGGAGCAGACAGCTCATATAGACCGTGTCAAGGAAGAGCTCAAAACCATAGTGGCTTCCAAGATAGCAAAATATGCTGTGCCTGACCACATTCTGGTAAGTGGGATAATGTAACTGGTACCAGGAACAGGAATGGTCATGCTGATCAAGCCTCACCTTATTGCCTGCTGTTGTCCCTTTCTGGCAGGATGAAGAAGTAGGAAAATAGAGCTAGCTGGAGGGATACCTAGGTAGGGGAGAGCAGGTGCAGTGGTCTACATGGGCTTATTCTCTATGCCTGAAGATCAGCTGTGACCCAAAGGGTGGCTGGGATATTAGAGCTGCTCCATCCTGCAGAGCAGCTTCTCTTTGAGGCTGTTAGAAAGTGTGTTTTAGAGCTTCCCTGAAGCTGCTACATTTGGGCCAAGTGCTGAACAACCCTTTAAATGGGGTGCACAGAGAGCATTGAGAGTACTGTGCTTGGCAAGAGCTCTGGCAGAGGGGAACCCCAGGCTCACCCTGTGCCTAAAGATGCGCTTATGTCCCTGTTCACCAAGAAGCAGCAGCATTACTGCTCACTTCAGCTCTTGGCCTCAGCAAACCCCTTGCTGAAACTATGTAGCACTGCTCTGTGTGGCTCTGTGCAATGGATCAAGTAAAACCCCACCAAACGAGAGAAATGCCACAACCTTCAGTGACACTGAGAGGCAGAAACACTTTCCTCTGCCCAGATATTTTGCATTGATAATATGCAGCAACCCCAGATCTCAAAGCACTGGTTGTTTCTGTTGTATAACTGACAGCTGTTCAGCCTGACCCTGGGAACACTGATGAACTCCAGGCTCTGTCACAAGCCTCCTCACCTTTCAGCAGCTCCTTTTGTGTGAGAGTGCACAAAGCTGCCCCTTAGCTTCCCCCCAAGGCCTGCCTGTATCCATTCCACTCTCTGCCTGGGGGCAGTGACCAGACAACTTTGAGGGGCTCTGCTTTCGCCACGTTTGTAAGGTGGACAGCAAGACACAGATTACAGAATACAGCAGGAGCAGGCAAGGGTGGCTCATTCAACTTGGAACAGCCCAGGACATCCTCAGTGGATTGGAGCAGCTTCCAGAACCTGCAAGTTTGAAAGGAAACACCTCTGTTTCCCTGTGTTTGGGGGTAGTCATGCGCAGAAGTCGTACAACTCTTTCCTCGCATGTTAGCAAATGCTATGGAGTTTTGTTGCCTACTGGCCTGATCATGTAGCAAAATGCTACATAACCTGCTGGCATCTCTGTTAAGTGCCTGAGAACTCTTTACCAGGCTCAACTTTATGCTAAAGGTTTTGAATCTGCTGCTAAGTTCTTTGCAGGACGTGTATCCAAGACATTTGATGTTCTGGTTACGAAGGACAGTGTGTAGGCTGGCAGATGTAACCAGGCAGAGAGAAACATCAACAGACAGGATTTATCCTGTGAGTAGGAGACCCTGTTGTAGCTGGCATGTAGTATTGTGTACTTCATCTTCCTGCCCTGTGAAGGGGAATATGTCTGTCTGTTCTGGTAATGTGTTGAGATCTATGTCATAATCAGTGCCTGAGTTTTCAAGTGTAACTAGCTTTCTAGTTCAGTAGTTAATGGCTTTTTCAGGATCCGATTCTCCAGAGCTGTGCATCCTTCAGCACCCATCCTGGAGATACACAGCAATGAGTAAATGGGGAACAAAGTCCACTTAAATAAGAATAAAATTTATAGCACAAGGAATTGATGCTAGTGACAACTTCTTTCCTTGGACATAAATTAGTGTGCTCAAGGGCCTAGTATTTTCCAGGAGCCTCAAAGAAGCTATGGCCATGAGATAGTGTGCCAGGCTTAGGACAGCTCAGCTGGATTTCCTTGTGGTTTCCAGCAGGCCCCAAGTTCTAACATCAGCGTGTCTTTCCCTTCTCTGCAGGTAGTGAAACGTCTTCCTAAAACCCGATCAGGGAAGATCATGAGAAGGCTGCTGAGGAAAGTAGTCACTGAACAATCAAGCAACATGGGAGATGTCACCACACTTGATGATCCAAGTGTTGTCAAAGAAATACTGGATGCTTACCAGAAATACAAGGAGAAGAGTTCCTCATAACAGGCAGCTCTGGGATCTCTCTCCTTTGGAAATATGTAAGGTCTCAAATAACCAGGAAAACAACAACTCCTGGTGTTTTTTAAAAAAACTCCGTTTGCTTCTAGGGGAACAAGATTTTCCACTCCACAGTGTCTTTTGAGATGCACAGAGCTAGGAGCAGTCTGCAGTTTTGCACAGTCACTGAGCTCCCTTTCATTGCTTTTAGGGCTGTTGTAGAGCAGCCACTGGTGGTTTCCATTAGCTATGACGAAATCAATACTAGCTGAAGCAAGATGCAGATGTTAATGTTTCCTATATTAATTTTACTGTACAGGGGAATGTTTTTATACAATATTTTTGCTGTTTAAAAAGAAGCTTTGGAATACACTTATTCGATTTTCACTTCAGCCTGGATATCTGAGTCCCCGTAACTGTATTTCACTTGCAACTGTGGTGCCTTTTCAGCAATGCTGGGTGTTCTAGCTGATGTTTCACATGTGTCATTAGGGAAATGGGAAGGACATGGCTAGTCTGAGAATTCTTTCTTGAGTTTACCCAGTTGTTCTAATACCTCCTTTTGCTTTCCTCATAAGGATTTGTTCCTATGAGTGAATGTCCTGGGAACTGCCAGAGATAGTGAGCCTGTGTCCCTTCGTGGCCCACCTAGGCAACCTGGCACTTCCAGCTGCAAAACTGAGCCACAGAACCTACTGCTAGACTTTGTACAAGTCCTCAGTGAACTAACAGTTGTAGGGGGGACCTGGTCCCAGAAGTACTTATTCTGCCTTGAGAAACTGAGATCACTGACCAGGCTTTTAACGTAACTGTCCTCTTTGGTGATGACAACTGGATCAGAGTTGTCCATCGTGGCTCACTTCTGCATGTTAGGAGTGGTAGTGTACAATTGGTAGACAATTTGTTGCCAGTTGGTGATTTGTGTAGGTGCCTTTGTATCTTGAAGGTGCTATGAGAAGGGATGGTGTTTGCTTGCTTGTCTATCAGAGAAGCATTGGGAAACAAAATGCTGGAGTGCTTGAGAGAGGCCCACTCCCAAATGGCTTGTAATTTTGTTTTCTGCAACAAAGACAGGCACCCAGTTTGGAGGTAAATTGGTTCTCCTGTCAGAAATTATGACTTAATGCTTATTGTTTCAAGTTGGGCCCTACCATGTCTGCCTCTTCCATGTGCTGCTGTGCTGATCTTCCAAAGATTTATGTGCCAGTTGAGTACCTGCAAATTGCACAACCCACAAAGAAGAAGGAAGTGCCTCTTAGATGCCTTGTGGAAAGGGATGGTAGCATTCCAGACTAGCAACCTCAAAATAGCAGGGAATAGCCTTAGTCTTTCATATGCTTTCAAAATTGCAAGTAATATATTAAGTGTTTTATTTGTGGACTCACTTTATCATGGTCGCATTTTGGTTGAAGTACTCCTTATATTCGGGCCATGAAGAAAAATTTCCTAGTAGGTCTCCTGTCCTCTCCTCTACTATACCACTGAAAGTCATGGAAAAGCATAGGTGTTGAATGCATTTAAGACCTCTGCCACTGAAAAATTTGGTTTAAGCTAGCTGAGGGGCTCGGAGTGTCTGGAGGGGCCACAGAGCATGCCAGGAAGGCATGGTAGAGGAGTCCTGCCCTCTCCCTGGCTTCTCCCTGGCTCAAGGAATATGCCAGCATAGTGTGCACAGTGCTGACCCTGGGAGTGTGTGCCACAAGGGCTCAGGTAGAGCTTCTCCATCTTAACCTGCCTAACCCAAGTGACTGCTAACCCAAGTAACTGCAATTCCAGCACTGTGGCTGGGGTCACTCCATCAAACTTTGTCTTTCTCAGATGACAATCTGCTTAGTTTCACAGAGCTGTGTGTTTTGGCCTGCCAAACCCTTGAGCAATTGGCAAAATCACCAATTTTTGCCCTGCTTTTACAGAGGTGACTTACTGCTGGCCTTAGCTAGAGCAGCACTGCCTTTTCCAGTGGGACTGTGTACAGGAAAGACAATCTGTGCACCTAACTGAAGGCAGGAAAAGCAGGAAGGAAAAGGCTAGGTGATCCTGTAGGACTGGGAGAGGAGCGGTGAGATTTTTGGCCAGCAGAGATTCTAGTACCAAATGGGGAAGCAGGCTGTTTCCAGTTGATGCGTTCTCAAAGACATGCGTGTTGTCTGAGAGTTCCTCTGAATATACTAGCTGTATTTGGTTGGAGTTTGTTGTATTTTGGTTGGGAAGCAGACAGAAGTTAATGCTTTTGACAGAAAAAGTAGGTTCTGTTGTTCAAACAAGTTGTCTCCATGCAGTCTGAAATACAGTGTGGACGAAGAAAAGTGACTTTTGACCTAGATTACACACTTCCCTTTTAGTCAAGAAAGCGTTTTCTATATTGTAGATGCAGAATTTCCTTGTCTTGTTGACCTGAAATTACCATGCAAGGGTGTGAGAGTGGTCACAGAGACATGGTCTAATTCATCTGAACTGCCTGATGAAGACTAGCTATCTGAGGAGCGATGCACTTTGGTGCATTGAGACATTGGTAGTGCAATTGTTCTGCTCAGGGAAAATGGGAGATAGGTGTGCTCCCTCACCTGCATCTCTTGGTGTCTCAACTTGCATGGGTTTAGGGACCATGGCAGCCAGGGAGATTACAGACTGACCAGGTAGCTGCAGCACCCTGGTAAATTTACAACCCTGCCAGCTATGGTGTGGACAGACTGTAGTTACAAACAAGCCTCATATTGTGAACTTCTGAAGCCTTACAAGTACCTATGTTAAGATCATGTCACCAGCGTGTGCAAGACTAGAGTGCCACATGCATGATATCCAGTACCATGATGGCTGCTCTCTTTCTTCTTTGTGCATTCCCACAGCTGAGCTGTGGTCCTTGGGATGTCCATCTGCTCAGAGGCCCCTTTGGAGTATTCAGAGAGACCATGTAGTACTGTTGTGCTGAACACACGGTGTTCTGCAGTGGACATAGCTCCTGCTGGGCAGCTTCAACCCCCACCTCTCCTGGTAAAACTGCACTTCTGCAAGTATACCAGCATCAGCTCTTGGAGCTAACAACCTGTGCTCAGTCCATCTAATACCACCCTGAGGCTGGTAGAAACAGAGGTAGACAGGGCTTGGAACTGGTACTTTATACAAAAAGAATACTGGGCTTCACTGGTAGGCTACTCATAGAAAGTTTTGCTAAACAGATGGAATTTTCCAGCCAGGCTTGTGGTTCACGAAGGGGTTCAGCCTGCAGAACTGGCACTGATGACAATCCTTGAAATGCTATGAAGGAGTTAGCTTGAGAAATACTTTGAGGGAGGTGATTCTCCCCCTCTACTCTGCTCTTGTGAAACCCCAACACAGGAAGGACATGAACCTGTTGGAGTGAGTGCAGAGCAGGGCCACAAAGATGATCAGAGGGCTGGAACACCTCTCCTATGAGGACAGGCTGAGGGATCTGGAGTTGTTCAGCCTGGAGAAGGCTCTGGGGAGACCTTCCAATACTCAAAGGGGGCCTACAAGAAAGCAGGAGAGGGACTTTTTACAAGGACATGCTGAGACAAAGAGTAATGGCTTTAAACTGAAAGAGAGGGTAAGTGTAGTTTAGATGTAAGGAAGTAATTCTCCACTGTGAGGGTGGCGAGACACTGGAACAGGTTGCCCAGGGAAGCTGTGGATGCCCCCTCCCTGGAAGTGTTCAAGGCCAGGCTGGATGGGGCTCTGAATAACCTGGTCTAGTGAAAGGTGTCCCTGCTTATGGCAGGGGGCTGGAACTAGATGGATGATCTTTAAGGTCCTTTCCAACCTAAACCATTCTATGATTCCACAATTCTAAACACCATCTGCAGTCTTAAGACCTGATTTCCACTAATCAGTGAAGGAGGTGATGATATATTAAATACTTTACACTAGGACTGTGAGAGAAACTTGTGGGTAATTGCTTCATTTAGAAAAACAGGACTGTTGAATTCTTTTGAACTTTTGTGTGTCCATGAGAAACACATGGGTTATTTGCCAGATTACCTTTGTAGCTTCATTTAAAAGAGATCCAGGGTGAATTTTACCTATTGCAGTTTGTTGCAAAGGGCAAATGTGCTTGCATTTTTCCCTCACTCTGTTTTGCCAGTGATACCCAGTCATGGTGCCTTTTCCCCCGATGGAGACACAGACCACTGTTTTCTTAGTTTTAGAAAGGGAAAGTTCATCTCTCTAGAGATGAGATGTGTGTTGTACAGTCTAATGCTAAGCCTTTAATTTCATTTTATTTTCTTATAATCGTATTTTAAACACATTTATTGTCTTTTACCAAACCCACTTTCTTCAATGATCTCTGTATTCATATTTTCATTAAAGGAAATACCTTCTTCTGTGTGATGGGTTAGCTTTGCATCATAGGTGTCCAGCTCTCCATTCCCCATAGAGTCTTTCAGTACTTTGGACTTGCTTATGCCTGGCCTGATTATTTTGGTCTGTGAGTTCAAGACCAGGATGAATTAGGTCCAAATTGCTGGTTTGCTTTGCCGCTTTTCTATAAACAGTAGCTCACAGGAAAAGAGCTACTGCCACAAAACTGCCACTGCAAAACAACCCAGAAAGTTGAAGAACTAGCATTTGCATGTCAGTAAGCTGCATGTCTCTGTAAATCCCACCACTCATTTTCCTGTATGATGCAGAGAACAATTAGTGGGAACAATTAATTAGCACTAGTTGATATGGACAGCTCAGCTACTAATCTCCTTGTCTTGTGCTAAAGTAGAAAAAGAGTGAAAATGGGAGGTGTGTGGGGAACATGAGAAACAGCACTATGTAGAAAGTGAGCGTGTAGCTGTAACAGAGCCCAGCAGATGAGAAGAAACGTTTCCAGGTGCCACGGATCATTTGTAAGTGCCAGAAACACAGGGCACCCTGTCCGTTAAGTGAGGAAGGTTGTGTTTCACCCTCTGCATATCCCACCCTCTGCATATCCACATGCATAACACTATAGTTGTAATGCAAGGATGGATGCTGAACATCCTCATTAGCCACTTCTCCTGTTACCTCCAGCAGCTGCTTCTGGAGAGCTTCCAATACCACTCTTAGCTCTCACAACCCTCTGGCAAGTGTCTCTGACAAGTCACAGAAATGGCTAGATAGAAAAGCGGGTGGGTGCCCATCTCCTCACTTTGTGTTTTGCTACTGCAGCTGCCCTGATTCATTTACTGAGAATTTATTGGTAAAATGGAGACTGTTTTCCAGCCTAACACAGTTCTATTCAGGGGCTGTCTCTGTGGCCAGTTAAAGCCACAGAAACTGATTTCAGCAACAAGTTTCTATTTTTAAACTAAGCAGGAACGTGCTTCTTTTCCAGCTTGACAACAGACAGTTGTGGACAGGGAACTGTCTTCTGGCTGAGTCTAGAGGTACAGCATGTTTTTCATGGCAGTGAGCCTAGCCCTGCTTTGTCCTGTACATAGAAGGATTTGGGGGCATAACTACATTTTTGGGTGGAAACGGTCACTGCTGTGCAAAATTATGAGCCTACAAATGCTGGTACTGAAAGATCTGCCATAGCAGCTTTTTCACTCTTGCTTCTATTCCTCTGTGTATCTGCCTGGACTCCCTGTGTCTGTAGTGACAACTTACTTTGGCTTTTTGGTCTGTTGAGGCTGGAAGAGTGGAAACCCAGTGCTTTTTAGTGACCATCCTGAACCTAGCACACAGAAGACTCAATTAAATTCCTTTATCTACCTACCAGACCTTGGGGATGACATTTTATTCCGTTGTGCCTCAGCCCTCTGCACTTCCAGAATGACAGTAGCCTTATGGTAGATTCAAGAAGAAAAGAGGTTGTGGTATATCACTCACAAGGCCCTGGGGTGAGATGGTTGTTCAGGAAAGCGGGTGCCTTTAGGGAGTAGTGCTGCCAAGTGCTTTAGCAGCTGCTGTGACTGTTGCCTGAATTGAACTCGAACAGAGAGAAAAGGCTCTCCCCCTCCCCGCCCTTCCCTGGCCACAGCCCCGCGTGGAAAACGTACACGTTTTGTTACTAGGCGCGACGCCAAATAGCCTTTCCCACTGCTTGGCAGCGCGTCGCTGGGGCAGTATCCAGTTCCAGCCGTCGTCCGTGGGGCTGCCGTCGCTAAACGCTGGTTCCCGCCGCGCTCACACAGCCACGGCATCGATCGCGGCGCCGGCGCCCGGGGTCTTTCCCGCAGCGCCGCTGGTCTTGGGCAAAGGCGAAGAAGCCGGAGAAATGTCAGCGCACTGTGTTACCCGAGAGGCCAAGAGAGGAGAGAAGGGGATGTTCTAGGAGCCCGCGGACTGACTTAGACGGGGGGCGCGGGTGTCGCCCCCATCCCTCTTGATTAAGCCGCCCGGTGGGACCACGAGCTGTTGAAGGGACGGGCGGACATAAAGAGGAGCCCGGTAGCTCCGCCAGCTCACACCCCCGTAACCGGCTTCGGAGATTTGCCCCGCACATCTTTAAGCGCCTTGGACGCCCTCGGCCCTCACGTCCCACCCGAAACCTTTTCTGCCTCCCCTCCGGTGAAGATCCCTCCGTCCGTCCGTCTGTCTGTCCCTCGGTCCCTCGCGGTTTTCTGGCGCCATCTTGCGGGGCCCCGGGGCTCAGGCTCGCCCTGCCCAGGCCACGCCCGGAAGAAGCTCGGCTGCAGCGCCGGCCCTGCCCACGACAGCCCCGGGTCGTCCAGGCGGCAGCCGAGCTGCCCGTGCTCGGCTTCCCGGACGCTCGCTCAGCCTCCCGTGGCGGCAGGGGAGCTATTAGCAAGTACCGCCCGCTGGAGTATAAACCCCACCACAGCCCAGGAACCCGGGCGGCCTTTGCTTCCCGCCTGAGCGAAGAGCGGGGCGGGGCGTGGGACCCGCGGGGGCGGTTCCTTGGGGGTGTGCGGAGTGGGTGGGGCCGGGAGCGCCGGTGCGCGGCGGCGGCAGCGGCAGCGGCAGCGGCAGCGGCAGCGGCAGCAGCAGCATGAATGAGGCGGAGGGCCTGCGGCAGCGCCGGCCGTTCCGCCCGCAGGTCATCACCGAGGACAGCCCAGCGCAAGAGGCCAAGGAGGGCAGGTGGGGCTCGGCGCGGTTCTTCCCGAGGGCGGGGGGGAAGAGGGACCTGCCGTGACTGCGGAGGTGGTGCTGAGGGCCCGGGCTGGGCCTGGCCGTTGCAAGGGGTTATTCGGCTTAGCTCGAAAGAAGGGCCCAGTCTGCCCAGGGAGCCGAGGAGGGTTGTCAGGGCATGGGTTTGGGGGCCCGGCCAGGTGGGGGGCTGTAGGGCAGCGGTCGGGCCCTGCCTGAAAGAAGTCTGTCGGGAAGGCGTGCGAAGAGGGGAGAGGCCCTGCCCGGCTGGCCTGGCCTGACCCGGGTAAGGGAGGCCCTGATCTGGGTCAGGGTGCCCTGGACCAGGCTGTCCTGGGCGAGGCGGGGTGGCAGGGGCTGGCTGCCCCGGGGCTGAGCAGGCCGCCGCGGGCTGCCGGAGCCAGGCCTGAGTTACCCTCTCTCGGTCCATGACACAGGTCGATGGTGGGGCACCCGTGGGTGTCAGCCTGGGGGTACCCCCGGCCTCCCAGCACCCTGGCCCCGCGGCAGGTGCTTCTCTCCCTAGTACTCGTGCTTCTGCTAGAGGGAGGAGGGTTTTAGGCAGGGCCTGTGCATCTGCTTCTGCCGAGCTGCAGGAAGAGTTTTTAAAGTGTGGCTGTTTCTTGGTTGGTTTGGGTTTTTGTTTTCTTGATTTTTTTGTTTGTTTGGTGATGTTTTTGGTGTTTGTTTTTTTTTTTTCTGATGGGTCTGTTTAAATGCTGTTTCTCTTTTGCTAGTCAAGAAACAACAGTTACCCCAACGTGGCCTGCACAGACTTATTGTGGGTGTAGTTAAATCCTGTGTAACTTTGGTTAGTCTCTTTGTATTTACTACTAGTAATCTGCAGTTTATAGACTAGTCTATATGTGTCTGAGATAGAATAACCTTATAAACAGTCCATTTGTTTGTGGCTAAGTTAAAGAAGATTCCATTTACAGTTTTGTGTTCAGGAATGCTATAAAAAATTAGCTTCACTGTAACTAGAAGCAGTAGCTGCATTAAGAAAGTGCTGGTATTTACTTTGTCTTTCACTGAATGAATTGATTGATGACTTGTAATACTTTGGTTCACCATCTATTATGTCTCTTCTGATTGGAGTACCTTGCAGATTCTTATCTCTGCCCTTCAGGGTCATCAGAATGAAAAATTGTGTATGGTGGCTTTCATGCGTAACCCTTGTTTTTGAAGGGCAGCATCTCTTGGATTGAGAGACTGCTCTTCCTGGTTTCAGCCTCTCTTGGTAACTGCTCAAATCAGTTGAATTTCTGGGGCTCCAGAGTATCCACAGGTCCTGTTCTCATGAGACTGTCTAGCAGGAAAACAGTGGGAGCAATTCTGGAGGCTGCCCTTTCCTGGGCTGGGACCTATGGCAGAAACTCTTGGTAACAGTTGCTTTCCACTCCAGGCCCTCAGAAGTTCCTCTGCCAAGAGGATGAGGCAGCCTGGACTTGTGGCTATGGTGTCCCATAGTATCATCTTGCCAGCCTACTCTGTCTCAAGAGCTGGTGCAATGGCTGCTATTTTTAGTTCTTAGCAACAATTAAATTGCTGTTGTTATAGCCAGAGTTCTGGTAAGTTGCATTATTGAGATTTGTGGCTGGAATCCACGTAGGATTAATTATCCGAGACGCAGTTAGCTAAGGATTTCTGTTTTGCTTATCAGTGTTGGTGAACCATTATTTCAGTGATTCTTTCCTGTGACCAGTCAGTAACTTACGGTTGTCAATATTCTATATTGTGTATGTTTCCCTTGTTTATTTTTATAAGGATTCTGAGCAGCTGCCTATGTTTTATTTAAATTCTTGTGGTTTCGTCGGTGTCTAAAATAGGTCTTGCAGTTTGCAGTCTTGAAGTGTGAGTTCTCTTGTCACCTCCTTCTTTCTGCCTTTTTCCTTTAGTGTCAATTCCTTGCAAATTTGAATGAGGATCAGAAGCGTGACCTTTACTTTAATCACGCTTTCAGGAGCTTTAATTAAGTTGGCTTTGGCAGATGAATTCCCATTCATCTTTAGCTGTTTTCTTTTGTGTGAGCTGTTCTCAGCTGTCACAAAGATGCTGAGGTGTCTGCTGACAGTACTTTTAATCTTTTTAATCTATTGAACATTCATCTTTTGAAGGACAGTGAAGGGACAAGGTTAATACCTGAAGTCTTTGTGTTAACTTGGGGATTGCCTTGTATCTTTACCACCTGATCTTGATTCCAAATCAAGGAGAAACAGACTGGGAGATTGTTGCCTCCTTGAGACATCTACGGTTAGAGGTGGAAGTGCTGAATTCTTCTAATTAATTACAAGGGCAGTCTGGCTCTTGGGAAGTATGGAGAGGTCAGTGCAGGTGAGAGAGCTTGTTTGAAGCAGTTCCCCAGCCTAGTCCAGCTCAGATGGAGACAGTCTTAGGGCTGTAACACTGCTGAAGTTCGTGATGGGAATGCTGTGCACTTGAGTGTGAGAAATACTTTTTTTTTTTAATATATCTGAGAGCAGGAGTACCTGAGCATGCTGGTGGAAACGAAGTAGCCTCAGGTAGTGAGTGCCTTGGGGTGGCTGGGCAAGGTCTGACGACCAACAGCAGCAGTGCGAACATCACTTCTTGGAGTGGGCTGAACTGTCTGTGGCTTTGGGTTAGCAGCAGCAGCAGCTCTTGTCATGGCAGACTGTCAGCATCCTTGTAGCAGTCACCTCAGCACAGCCTGCTGATTTGTGCAATCTCCCATTGGGTACTTTGTGGGCCTGGGGAAACTGGGGCAGGCCTCCATCCTAACCACCTACATCTGCTGCCAGAAGAGAGGAGCTAGAAGCAGTTGTGCCATCAGGAAAGAGTTGTGATAGATTATGAATGTTCCAGCTTCTGTACAGTGTGCATCCAGGCCTAGTGCTGGCCTTGCTGTTCCAGCTGAGAATCCCGAAGGTAACCTTGATGCTGGTTTCAGTATTGCAAATACGTGTCATCAGCTCTTCGGTTGTGATATTTGTGCTCTGGGCAGTAGTTGATATTTCCTACTGTCTGGATGATTGGCTAATGAAGGACAAAACAGTGGAAGTGGTCCAAGGACTATTGCAGAACCATCAGGCACTGTTTACTTTTAATTGACACTGCAAGGAGATAGGCTAGTGAAGGGTTCAGAGTAGCTACAATTGCGGGAGCTGCTTTTCCAGTTCAAGGCTAGAATTTGTTGAGCATGGCTCTGTACTTTCCTCATCAGTCAAGAGGCCTGATTGATGCCTCTAAACTGTTGAGAACAAAAACTGTTTGGTTTTTTTTCTCCTGTGGAAGAGAAGTTTTTACTTTTTTGTTGTGTGTTTTGATAGGTAAATGGAAGATACTTCTTTGTGTGCTGGGGCTTGGGTTTCAAACCAATGTTCACCATGTTAAGCATTCATTTAACTTCCTCTAATATTTATTGTTTTAGTTCAACTTTTAATCCAACATTTGTACAGGAATGGAAACCATTGCCAAAACTGAAAATCAAGTAAAAAAAACAAAACAAAAAACCAGACATCCGAACCACATCATCTCTCTCCCATTTCTTGGTTTGGTTTTGTTGTTTGTTTGTTTTTGTTTTGTTTTGTGTTTTTTTCCAGTCAGCTGTAACTCATAGCATACATGAAACCTGTGCATGAGAATACAGGGTCATATAAGGTCGTGTATGAAATATGAATTATTGATCCTTGGATTTCCAGATGTGGTTTGATGCCTGATACTGTTGTTGTGGTATTGCTGTAGATAATGTTTATGTTTGTATGGTTGTGGGGTTATTTTGTATGCTTTTATGTTTTGGTTTGTTTGGGTTTTTTAAGTTGGTCTCTCTTTCTGCCTTTAAACCTTAGACAAACATGCAAGTGTTTCTCCAGGCATTCATTCTCCCCTAAGTTACTCCAGGAATGGGTTTGGTGGACTTGGCAATGTTAGGTTTGCAGTTGGACTTGATGATCTTAAAGGTATTTTCCAACCTACATGATTCTATGATTACTCTGCCTCATCATGTATGAGTCTCAGTATGCTGAGATTGGATAAATACCCCTTTTTCCTACACTAATGAGTTCAAAGTGGATCTTAAAGGTCATTCAGGATGGTGTCTGGGCAAAAAGTGAGAAAACAGGCTGTTAAAGGTTTTGTTTTTTTTTAAAGACTGTTGTATCTTAAAACAGCTTATCATATTAATCCTATTTCTTGTCTGCTTTTGGCAGTGCTTACAGCAGCAAGGTGTTCCGTGTTACCTTCTTGACTTTGGCTGCATCTCTAACTGTGCCCCTGCTTGGAGTAACTGTTCTACTGGATTGTCCTATAGACCCTCAGCCTGTAAGGTAAATTGCTGCTTTGTTTTGAAATAAATGTTATTGAAGCATAGCTGCTTGTATGTGTTCTGTTGGATTGTTGTTTGGTTTTTTTTATTCAGCTAACAAAAGTCAACTATGTAAAGTGATTCTAATAGGATTAAGAAATTGGGGAGTGATTGCAGTATTATCCTCTGCCATGGCTTGCTTTGCAAATCCAGCCTGTTTCTGAGCCATCTTGTGCAGTTGTGTGTCACTACTGATCACTGAAGCAGCTGAATTACTTTCTTTGATCATTAATCTAGAAAATGACTTTTTTGCTGTCCAAGCTGTCAGTGGAGCTTGTGATTACTCACTTGTACTCCTGCCTTCAGGGAGACAAGAACTGCATTCCCCTAAGGACTAAGCTGTACCCTTGCTATTAGAGTTCTGTCAAAGAAAGACTCTTTATCTGAGGATGGAAATTGAAATGGACAACCCGACTGGGTTAATTTGGTGCTTTGTACCAGCTGAGGTTATATTTAAATGCAGGCCTCAAGAAGCAGTGCAGCTAGCCTCTTTCTGTCCTGAGTGCATAAACATCCCAAAGGAGGTCTGTGTCAAATGTGTAGTGTAACAGTGAATCAACCACGTGAGAAGATGTGACCTGTGTTGGGAGAAGTTGTGTGCGAAACACTTTCGCTGCTAGCATAGGGTGGAGTCAGCCTGTTTAGTGCTCCTGGCATTTTGAATTAAATGAAAATGCTCAGTCTGATAAATATTCATGATCAGCTCAATAATTCCTTAATGAAAAGGATCAACAACACTGGCAGTATCTCTAGACTTGAAATAAATGGGGTGGGGTAGGACTTGCAAGTCTTGCCAATAGGTTATTAGGCATAAGCAGTCTCGTTGCAAATCTTAATGAAATGCTTTTTATTGTGATTGGGTTTAATAAAATCCAGTTCCCTGAAATACATTGCAACAGAACAGTAATTCTGCAAACCAACAGGCTACGTCTGTAATGCTTTTCCTATTACATAATATAATCCTGGTCTAATTCTGGTCCAGGGTAACGTGCTTACATTTCTTTCTTTAAGTCCCTTTTACAAGACTGGGAGAACTGTTTTTTGCCCAAAGCACTGGCTTACGTTGCTGTGCATTCTTACTTAGCTCCTTAGCTTTTCTGGCAGACGTGGTTCCAGTCTGTACAACAGATATAATGATTCTGTGTGATGTTTATGTTCAAAAGTTTTGAAAAAGATCAAGGAGGTAGATGCTGTCTGAATTAGTCCCTTCAATGAAGAACACTTAGAAATTTTGATTGTCAATAGCGATGTTATTCCTGTAAGCCACTGGAAATAATGGGGAGTACGAGGAGGGAGAAAGAAAGAGATGTGATCTGTAACCTGAGTTGCAAGAATTTCACAGGAGTTTTAATTTCAAATTCTCTGAGCTGGTCTTGGATAATATTGATCCCAGGGAAGGTTTTGTTGCTTGCAAACACAACTGTCCAAAGTTCCCAGCAAGTGAACTCCTTATCTGAAATCTGTTACCCTCATCTGAAACTCTCTAATCTTTGGAAGAAGGAATGGAAAGTGAATTTGTGCCACCATTGTGAGGACATCTCTGCTGTACATCTTCTGTGGGCAGGAGCTGGTAATTCAGTTGGTTATGCCACTGCAATAGTACATACTTAAAGGGAAGTTATCTGGTTACAGACAGCAAAAAGTATTTTTCTCTCCTGAGTTATTTGTGTTGTGAACCTGTTTTCCTCAGTTGTCATGGCTTTTATAGTTTGCCATTTCAGCTGACTCCCCCAGCACCCAATCACTGAAGCTCTAGAAATTGTAACAGCTTTCATTATATGAGCAGTAGAGTTGCGATGTGGTTGGTGACAAACAAGTCCTGGATCCCATGAACTTGGGCAAGTTTTGCAGTTAAACATCTTTTTAAAATTCTACAGGTGGAAAGCATTTGCTTATGGTCATAAAAGGAGTTATTTTACATAAATAAATAAATTTAAAAAAACCCCTGGCCTAGGGAGCTTTAGTATACTCTTGTGTATGAACACCTAATGAGCTTACCACCCTGGGCATGTGTGCAGGTTTTAGTAATAACTGGAAATCCTTAACTCATGGAGACTGAGGTGGCTTTGTGTGTTCTTAAGAACCTAACAGACTGAAACATTTTTGAGTTTCTCAGCACAGTTAAAAGGCTGTTTTTGAAGCACAGTGCTTTGAAGCCTGATATTTTAAGTTGAAGCTGTGTAGGCATCTTACTACTTCCCTTATCTCTGTAGTTGTTTTCAACTCCAATTGGCTTGAACCTGGCTATTTATGTGAATAAGGGCTTGCAAGACAGCACCTTATTTTGTCATTTTGAGATTTCAGTTCAATGCCCTTTAAGTGTGTGTAACTTACTCCTTTGAGTTAGTCTTTCTCTATGGGAGTGCATTTGAGTCATGCACAAGAATGTATGTTTCAATATTGTATAAAAGCGTGCGTATCCTAGTGCTCAAACTACTGGAACACTTCTTTCCCTAGTTGTGTGCTAATTTAGTAGTTCAAAATTCTCCGTGATGAAAATGCTATACAGTGTCAGATCTCAGTGTATTGTAAGATGCCAGACTTTTGAATTTTAAAGCCTTTTTGATTAGGAATTTGGGTATATCTACTTAGGAAAAATATACTAGTACAAACAATTCATTCAGCAGTTATTCTTTTGTGTTGTGGCAGTACAGAAATCCTTTGCCTTTGTGTAAGATAGATGAACTGGGAATGTGTTGTCAAACTTGAAGCTGTGGAGATTTCCAGATACATCTTACGAACACATAACTGCAACTTTTCTGATCAGCAGAACCAGAAATTTATAATCCTCAACGAACAAGAGTCAGTTTTTTTAGTTTGTCAGCTGTGTTGTCTTTTTTTGAAGTATACCGTATGTAAAGCACAAATCAGGGCTGCAGGAGCTGGCAAACTCGGAGAAAAACCCCAATCCAATATGTTGCTCAAGAGTGTTTGCAGGTTTGTGCAAGGGATCATGAGGTCTGTGTTGTGTGTTTTGCAGCTTGAAGGAACCTCCTCTCCTGGCTGGTGCGCTAGAGCCCAATATCGAGTTACGAAAAGCTGAGCGGCTATGGGAAAATCAGCTGGTTGGACCAGAGTCCATTGTCAATATTGGGGGTAAGTACAGATAAAAAAGCTTTTAAGGAGTCTTTCAATGTTGATCCACTGGTAATGGTTTGTTCAGCAATATAGCTCTTAAGTAAAAAACTCTGGAAGTTATTTTGAATATGCAGGGTTTTTAAAAAGTAAAACCTGGCTGCTATATACTGCTCTTCTCCCATTTCCCCAGTATAAAATAAATCTTGATTGCCAGATAAATCCCTGTCTTCCAGGACTGAAAGCATCACCAAGGTACTTGGGGTATATTTAAGTTTAGAGGCAGTGATTGCATTTTTCTCTTGGCTAGCTCTTGAACTGGGAACTACTGTTTAGAGGGTACTACCTGCTCTTTTAATGCTTATTGCCTCGGAGGGAGATGAGTTTTGTTGTATTAATTTTTGCTAATATGACAGAAAAAAAATCTCAAATTGATAAATAGCATATTTGCACTCAAGTGCTGTTGCATGCATTACAAATACCATCCTATGCTTTTCTCTTCTGACACGTGTTCTTCCCAGATCACAAACCCATGGCCCCTTTGAGCAGCTTAATTTCTTGTAATGGCATGACACCCACTTAGCAGGAAGTCAGCTTTGTGCATGGATTGTTCCCTGTGCCTCCTAAAGGCTAGAAACTACTTCTGACCTGAGTCTTTGACGGTTTTAATGTGAAAAGAAAAGAGTGTGGGAGTTGCAAGTAAGGCCCTTATTAAAACTTCCTTTTGTACAAGAGGTGCTCCATAATTGTATCATTTATTTTCCTTCTGCTATATCTTCTAATAAATTAGTAAAATATTTTTTAAAATTATTTTCTCTAGTGAGAAAGTACTGTAAATTACCTGAAGCTACTGATTCTTCTCTGTTACCCAGTTTCATAAATCTTATTGGAAACTCTTTAAGGAAACCTTCCTGCAAGGGATAAATGACCTATGTGGAAAATAATCAACATGACTGGGAATCAGTTTTGTATGAATAAATGTTGAAGTCATCTTATTCCTGTTTAAAAGTGCAATTAGCAAACTTAAATCTTCAGTTAAGTTGGAGATGGAAAAGTCTTAAGCAATAGAATCTACTAATCCAACAGTCTTTCATTTAATTTGGTTGTATGGAAAAGTTTGTGTGTTACTTGTACTCACTAAATCTGTCTTACGCTATCACATGGCTTGACATGAATATAGTAATTTGGCAATGCTTTTGATTAGGGTCTTTGTTCGATTGCTATGGTTTTTGTAATTCTTCTCCAGGTTTGTGCAGGGGAGCACAATATAAGCATTGGCAGGTGTCCAACAGCCTAGGTGGACTGTGTGAAAAAGAGAATTTTTATCTAGTCTGTCTCTTGTTCAAGAGCGGTAAGATGGATGCAGTGCCTGATCAGGTTTTATGATGATGTAGAAACTTGCCCAAAGGATCAATCCAGTGACTAGCCATTAGGTTATTTCTACCTTTAACCAAGGGTTTGGACCACTGATGGGTGAAAAGTTTCATATCACATATTCATACATTGTAAGGCTTAAATCCTTCCTCTTCTTTTTGAGTTGGAAGAAATCTAACCAGGTACTTTTATTTGCCTTCATCTTCCTCCTTCTCTCTTTATTCTTTTGTTATGACTGAAGATGAGTGTTACTTCCCTGTATCTTAAATGTGAATTCTACTTCATGCCAGTAGAAGGATCACATAGAAGATTTTGTGATCGTGTTAATTACACTGGTTGTTTTTGCAGATGTGCTATTTACTGGGACAGCTGATGGAAAGATTGTAAAAATTGAAGACGGGGAAATCCAAACAATAGCCAGAATTGGCCATGGTCCTTGTGGTGAGTGACGGCTCCTGAACATAGTGTATCTGAAAGTGTCTGGGTTGGGGCTTGCATTGATTAAACTGGTGCTCTGTCTGGATTGCTCGTGCATGTGAATATCTTCCTCTATAGAGGTTTGTAGCAGAAGTGTGAATGTATTTGTACGAATGAAGTATGAGTGGAAATATATGTGTAAGCACTGGAAGGAGCAGCCGAACAAAGGACCAAAAGAATGGGAGTAGGTGCTCTTGATAACAAAGGACTCTGTTCTCAGTAAAATTTAGGAATGCAAGTTTATGTCATGAATACAAGGCCTGCAGCATGGATGACTTGTTGGTAGAAGATCCTACATCTAAACACTGAGAGGAAGGCGAGGTTGAAGTGCATCACAAATAACATTCCTTTTCCTGTTAGTCCATCTAGAAAGAGCACATATCCCAAACAAGGAAAAAAATGGGCAGCAACCTGGCCTAATATTTATGGAAGCTGACGTCAGCAAGATTCTGAGGTGAAGGGTCACCACATAAAAACTGAGGACTTCTAACCAAGTGTGAGTGAATGAATTCTGAGATAATGTGTGAGTGGAGAAGATGAACTTATTTTGAGATTTTTGAAAATGTCTCCTTCTCCATCTACAGAATTTTGCCTTGAATTTTGTTGTACTAATTTCCCTTCCTCTTGTAAGTAGAGCAGGGGCTTGTGGTGGCCACGTGTGATTTAGTAGAGGTCTTCCATTGGCCGTATTTCCATTTTCTTACCACTAAACAGCACTTATTTCTTGTTGGATTCCACATCTCTTTCAGAACCGCTTCCTTGCTTCATTTAATTTCTGGAGCTGAGTGAGGAAAAACCGGTAGTGGCTTGTTTATTAACAGAACCATTTCTATAGGGGCTTAACACTGGTCATCTCAGTACTGCCTGGGCAGTCTGAGAAGCCTGGCTGGTGTTTGTTGGGACTGTGGGTGGTTTTGTTTGTGGTAACAATGTAGGAGCTTACTGGAGGTTCTGCAGCCCTGTGTTGGTTACCAGTTAGAAGTTATGGGCAAGAACTGTTGCTGGTTTTATGTAGCTTGCACTGACACATCCATCATTTTAGCTGTGTAACCTTATGTTGATGTTTACATAATTAGTCTCTGGACTGATTTTGAAGCACTCTCTTGGCTGCCTAACAGGTAGGACAGCCTTGGTGCTGAGTGCTAATGAAGTCTTGCTACCAGCTGGTAGGAAGCTGGATTTCCAGCTGCTGCTTAGGCATGAATGTGGATTGGGATGGATATGACTTTTCAGCTTTCCACTGCTCATTTCCATTGGACTTGTTCAGCCTGGGAGAGGTAGGAAGATTATGCTGCCCTATTTCTTTAGGACCAAAGAGGTAGTGAGGAGCTTTCTCTTGAGCTGGGAAAGGAGTTGGAAAGGCTGTAGCTGACTACCTTCTTCAGAAGTTTCTCTTGCTAATCTTTCAAACTACAAATGTTCTGAAGTTCTTAATCTAATTGAGTCTAATTGAGAACTATTTTTTTCAGATTTGCAGTATTCCCTTTTCTCCTCGTATAGAAGTCTTTGTGTCTTGAGAAACTGGCTGTTTCATGATGGTGTTGGACCTTTCCAGAAAAAGAAAGTTCCAAGATGACCTTGTATTTTTATTTTATTGAAAAAAGAAAGGAAAAAAAACCTGAAGTAAAACTGATTCTTTCTAAGAAGCAGCATTTAGTTAAATCAAATTTTCTGACATTCAGCCCTACTCAGGGCAACTGTTAGCTAACTACCGGCCTGGCACTTTATATGATTATCTCTAGATTGGTGAAAACATGGAGACACCTGGTTCACTCACACCTAGGAAAGTAAAAATGATTGTATGTGGTGCTGGCTGTAGAGTTTTGACCTGTGTAGGTAAGACTGAATGCCTTGTATTTATTTCTATTTGGAAAACCATTTTAAAATTGTTTCCTAAGGGACTCGTGAAGATGAGCCAACGTGTGGAAGACCACTTGGCATTAGAGTGGGGCCAAATAACACCCTTTTTGTGGCAGATGCTTATTATGGACTCTATGAAGTTAATCCTGGTACAGGTATGACTTTTCTGCTGATGTGTTCTCTTCCACTGACAAATTTGGGCTCCATTTGTGGTTTTGCCAGACACCAGAGGAAAACAATGCCTACCATCTTTGCAAAGTGTTTTGGAGCTCTCTGGCTGAAATACGCCATGCAAGAACTTACTGTTTATTTTCTTGTAGAAATTATTTCCTCTCTCTGTCAGTCTGGATCAGAGTTACCGGTAGTGACACATGCTTTTGGTTGTCAAAATTGGTACCTCAGGATCCATGAATAAAGGTCTGTGTACCCTGTTGTGGTTTTCATAATGGGAAAACCTGCTGTCATGTAAAAATTTTATCATGTTTGCTGTGCTTTTGTTTCTGCCTTGGTCTCATTGTGTGGTAGTAAAGAGCTCTTAATTTCTCTGTAACACCAATCTGTGGAACATGAAGAAAGATGTATTTTGGTGCAGCTGAAGGTAAAGTGGCTTATTCCTGCTGAGAAAGGCACTGTTGCATTGTGCCCTTCATTGTATGTCCCTGAGACAGAGATCAGTTTTGAGAGCTGTGCTGTGAGAAAGCAGTAGTTGCTTTCACATAGGGTTGATTTTTCTGGCAGTTCACATCTCCAAATTGGCTTTGGGTGGGGAGAGGGAGGCTGCCCAAATGCTAGGTGGGACCTAACTGAAGGGCTCGGACTGTTTGGCTTCAGGTGGTTACGATCAAGGTCTCCCCTTTTGATAACGGACAGCTTCCATATTAGCTCAGTCATGACAAAACCAGTCAAACAAACAAGCCCAAACTCCATGCCCAAAGATGACTTCAATAGATTTTTTTAAATTTTTTTTTTAATTTTTTTTGGTTAAGTTTTAGAGAACTTACTTTAATAATTTACCTGGTAATATGTGGCAGGGCTGACTGTGCAGAGCAGCATAGTGAACCTGTTGATGTTTTAATGTTCAGAAAGTACTGTTCTTTATTGCTACGGATTTGTGAGGAAAGAGGGAGTAGTGATTGGTTTGGCCTGCATCCTTTTACAAGGTTGGGACCTGAGTTTGCCCTTGGTTTCATATGAACTTCAGAAACACAAGAAGTCTAGCACTTATCAACAGGGACTAGCATCTACTGTTTCAGTTTTTTTCTGAAGAGTATTTTCATATTTTCTCCTGGTCATTCCCATTCAGTGTTGAGTTGTTCCCTTGCAAGCCAAAACCTTACTGCTTAACAGAGGCACAAATGAAAAAAAAAAAGTAAAGTATCTGCTAATTTCATGTTAGTATTAAAGTCATTTCTAAGGCAGGACACACTAAAGCTTGTCTTGCTTGTTTGTTTTGGTTTTGTTTTGGTTTGGTTTCTTCTTTTCATATCCAGGTGAAACGAAAATGCTTGTGTCAACCAAAACACTGATTGAAGGTCAAAAGTTGTCATTTGTGAATGATCTTACAGTGACCCGGGATGGGAGGAAAATCTACTTCACTGACTCTAGTAGCAAATGGCAAAGACGAGACTACTTATACTTGGTTATGGAAGGCACAGATGATGGGCGGCAAGTATCCCTTCCCCAAGGCATTTCACTTATTGTAAGCTCAGCTGTATGAATGGACTTCACCACTTCAAATGTTTTCTCTTTACAAACCACCTGTGCAAACACTGCACTGCTCAGGAGAGGGTGAGAGAATATGTGGATTTTGCTAATGAGACCTGCAGTGAAATAAAATTCCTCTTTTCCTTCAAGAGGACTTGCATGGAACATCTGTTTTAAAACAGAAGGTGTTAGTATTCCATTCAGCCTAAATCATGACTGCTGCCAATCTCAAGTGGCTTAGTATTTCTCCTGTGTTCATAAACACACGTTTCCTGGCTATTCTGCCTCTTTAACTTAGGTGAAGTGCATGTGGGAGAAGATGGGATGCCTGGAGAATGAAACCAAGATGAATAAGTATTTTTCTTCTCTCAAAACCATATATATTTTTTTCTTTTTAGCCTGCTTGAATATGACACACTAACAAAAGAAGTGAAAGTCTTAATGGTGGGATTGAGGTTTCCCAATGGTGTCCAGCTCTCTCCTGCAGAAGACTTTGTCCTGGTGCAGGAAACAACCATGGCTAGAATCAGGAGGTGAGTCTGACTTTGCTGCAATTATTACTACTCTCTGTTTAGAGATTGTTTAAATAAATGAATGACAAAAGAAACCCTATACTCTCTCCATGCTTAGTTGGCAAAGGTGTCCTTCCTTAATACTTAGTTTTTATTCTTTCGCTGTAAATGTCTAGACTGCATAATTTTTCCATTGTGGGCTTCATGAGCATAATGGAATAAACTGATGTTTTCTAGGGAGAGGAATGTGGCTGTGCTGTATTTCATTGTACCAAAATAAGGAAAGACATTATTTTTACTCTTTTTAAGTTAATTCCTTTGGGGACTTTTAGTTAAACTGCTTGAGTTAAGATGTCCTAATCCTACTACCTATAACTTTCAGGTATTACGTGTCTGGGCTGATGAAAGGTGGAGCAGATATGTTTGTTGAGAATATGCCTGGTCTTCCAGATAATATCAGGCTAAGCAGCTCTGGAGGATATTGGGTAGCTATGTCAGCTCTTCGGCCCAATCCTGGATTTTCTTTGCTGGATTTCTTGTCGGAAAAACCATGGATTAAAAGGATGATATTTAAGGTAAAAAAAAAAATTAAAAAACAAAAAATCACCTTTAGTATAGGAACGGAAGTGATGAGTATTTGTCCTGATTCCTCTTCACAGGAAAATTTAAACAAATTTTTAGTGCTGTAGTTAGGATTGTTGTGGTTGTCCCCAGGCAGAACTGTCCTTATATATTCATAGGTAGTAAAACTAACATTTATTTCTCTGACTAGCAGTTACACATCTCTTAAGTTGCCTTCCATCTTGATGTCAGGAAAGAAAAAGAGACTATCTCTGCCCTAGCCATGCAGCAACACAGGGGGAATACTCTGGAATACTGTGTGTCCAGATTTGGGCTCCCTGGTTCAAGAGAAACAGGGAACTACTGGAGAGAGCCTAGCAGAGTGCAACAAAGATGATTGGGGGACTAGAGCATTTATCTTACGAGGCAAGGTTGAGAGATCTGTGACTGTTTAGCCTGGAGGAAAGAAGACTGTGAGGAGACCTTATCAATATGTATAAATATCTAAAGGGTGGGTGCAAGGAGAATGGAGATGGACTCTCTTCAGTGGTGCCCAGTGACAGGGCAAGGGGCACAAGCTGGAACACAGGAGGTTCCATCTAAGTATGAGGAAAAACCTCTTTACTGCAGGGGTGATGAAGCCCTGGAGCAGGCTGTGCAGGGAGGTTGTGGAGTCTCCTTCTCTTGGAGATGCTCAAAACCTGTCTGGATGTGATCTTGTGTCATGTGCTCTAGGCAAACCTGCTTTGGTGGGGAGTTGGACTAGATGATCTCTAGAGATCCCTTCCAACTCTAACGATTCTGTGATTTATATTTGGATATGTGAAGACTTCACCTTTGTACCTGAAGTGCCTGAACTGCTTCTTGCCAGGTGTCTGGAGAGTATCTGGGAAGTCTACCTGTTCTAATGAGTACCTGAGACATCCTAGGAGACAATGCGTGTGTTATGTATGCTGCTGGGTGACACTGACTCAGTGTGCCTGTTATGTCACCCTTTAGGATGAGGACAAGCAAGAATTATGTATTTTATAAGGGATATCCAATGCTAAAGAAATGGCATGGTGCATTTTAAACAGTACAAGGACTTGAAAATACTTCTGTTCTCAAGAAAAAAAAGTTGACATTTTAGGTGTTAACGTGTTAAGCCTGTGTAATAGTGTTTACTCAAAATGTGCTTATATTCTTATCTGCTTCTTCCAAGGAGTGTGGAATGGTCTTTGTGTAAGTGTCTGAGATCTAACTGGAGAACAAAATAGTTTGTTGTTAATTTTCTTTTTTTTTTCCTTATTTTTTTTCTTTCAGTTGCTGAGTCAGGAAACTGTGACAAAGTTTGTGCCCAAATATAGCCTTGTTGTTGAACTTAGTGAAACAGGATCCTACAGAAGAAGCTTTCACGATCCCAACGGCGTGAAGGTAGCTTATGTCAGCGAGGCACATGAACACAACGGATATCTTTACCTGGGCTCCTTCCGGTCTCCCTTTATTTGCAGACTTAATCTTCAGCATGTTTAACTGTCCATCCATGATAAAGGGCCACTGTCCTGGAATACTCCAGAGGTACGAAGGAAGCGTGTGCTCGAGACAGCGTGCGACCGAGGGCGGAAAGTCTCTGAACGTGCAGTTGCACTATTCTGTTGCCGTAGGAAAATGTACAGCTTGCTGTACCTGTCCTGTTCCTTGGTTTGACTGCTCTTGCTTTGGAGTTGGCATGCATAATTACTAATATCTGAGGAGTGTGGTAGGGCATCTTCATATGGTTATGTGCTCCTTAAAGAAAATCCATTGCTCTTCCACACCCAGTCCTATTTGGAGTCATCTTAAACAGACATCATCTGTCACCTTTAATGCAACTGTATGTCTCTTTACACTGGAAGGATTTGTGATGTATGGAATTTAATTGTGTATGATTTGGATTGAAGAGGATGCCTCGCATGTGTTTATTTCTGGTTTAGAACCTCCTGTTTAGGAGTGATTATAGTGCATGTTCTAATGTCATACCATGGTGCAGTGGTAGAGACAGCAACATCCAGAACATGCCTAGAAATCTAGTTATACCATTTGGGTTTCTTCAATTCCAGCCTGTGTAATCAACAGCAGACACTACAATTAACTATTAATCAATGTGCAGAATCAAATTTGATCATTATCTGTGGACTCCTGTGTTTCTTTATAATGTTGTAGTCAGATGATGAATGGAAGTTGCATTTTCTATTAAAGACTAGTTCCAGTGGGTTTAAAAAGGGTCACTTGTAGTATTTCCTCTGTGTTTACCAGGTCCTGTAAGTCTCTTGTTCATTATGTAGGTGGCCATTCCTGAGAGATGTGGGAGGGAAGGGGGCCAGCTGCAGGAATCCTCTTCAGAATGCTTTTTATGGAGAACTGGTAAAGTTTTTGGGAAAGGTTGGTGTCTGAAAGTGAGTGTGAACTGAAAGGGATGAAAGCTTTGATGGAAAATTTCAAGATGCAGTAGTAGCTCATGGATGTTTTCTGACATCTCCAGAGGAAATGGTTTACTTCCTCTGTTAACAGATACGCTGCTTGGTAAATTCAGCAAATGCTTTGGCAACTTGTGGCAGGTGCAGCCTCCGAAACAGACAAAGCAAACAGGGTGTGCTAGAGCGGTTTGGGGCCTGGACTCATGGTGACTGACTGGTGCCTCAGGGTCTGGACTCTTAGTTAACAGGCTCGGGGTCTGGGCTCGTCTGGGTTTGCCCCCTCAACCAAGTAAATGACCACAGTACACCCTCGACTAGGGTATAAATGGGGTCCCACCTGAGAAGCAGAGGATTTGGTTCATCTCAGAGCAGAGGGCCTGGCAGTCAGACCCTCCCCTTGGATACACTGTCCAAGGACGCTTCTGTGGATTGAGGGAGTCTCTGTGGATGGAGTGAGCCCTTGGGTGAGTGATACCTCGGGCACTCTGGTGTGGGAGGTTTCCCCTTGATCAGTGAGTGTGTGCCCAGTTTGGTTCATGTTTCCTTAAGGTTTAGGAATTAGGTGTGTGGTAGTTAATTCCCAACAGCTCCCCTCACTGGCACTTGGTCAGGAGTGCTGGGCAGCTTTGCTTGCAATAAAACCCCATTCTGGACAGAGGCTGCTGTTGGGTTTGTGGGTGCCCTGTGACACAACTACTGCAAAGGAAAGGCTGTGCTGTCACACTTGAAATAAAAGGTTTTGCATCCTGAAGAACTAAGGGGGGTTACTTCAGCAGCAGTATGATTTGAGTGGATTGATTTGTGTTTTGGGATTGAAGAATTCGCTGCTCTCTCTTTTTCTGCCACTGGGTGATAGTCAAACATAAACTAAGGCTATTGCTCAATTTCCTCACCTTTGAAAAGGAAATGAAGATTTGCTTGATATTATAATGAAAAGCACCAGAGATGGGAAAGATGATGTTGAAAATGTCATCTGCTTTCACTGGCTGTCTGCACTTGTCTTTATTAATGGAGGGATGTGCAAATGAAAGTGATTGTTTCCTGTCAGTGCCTCTGTCATCTTGTTCCCTGTTACTACCAGGCTGAAGCAGTCCTGTGGCAAGTACCTGATGGCCACTGCATCAGGCTGACTTGTTCCTGTACAGACCAGGTGCTGCAAGCCCTTCTTAACCTGGTGCTTAATGATTTGGGAGGGAGCTCGGTAAGAGGCAAAGGAAATGAGCTGCTGCAGTCTGACCTTTGGTCCAGCTGAGCTCTGTCTTAATGATTTGTGGGCAGAGATGGAGTGGTAAGTTTGAAAGGCTGGAGAGGTGTGACCTGGCTGGGGGGAGGGAAAAACTTGTTGCTGTGGGAATTCTGAAGAAGTGCTGAGAGTGGGACGTGCTTGCAATGTCCTTGTGGGAAAACCCAGTACAACCCAGGCTTCTTTAAACAGCAGCTGGTTAGCATTGTTCTACCAGCCTTTGCCACTATTTGTCCCATTCTGGTGGGATATGGAAGTTGAACTTGATGGGATCTTAAACTGGGGTTGCAAAAACAAGTCTTGTGGGGTTTGTTTCATGCTGATGATTTGGTAGCCTTGGAGCAAGCACAGCTTTGCCTGTTGTTGCATAGTTGCCACTAGTGGTTCATTTGCCAAAGTATCTGAATAACTTGTATTCTCTCTTGTAGTAGACCTCTACTGTTTTGTCGTGCCAAATGTGATGGCTTTTGTGACTAATTCCTTTTTAAGACACTGTCTCTAAAGTTAAATGGGAAAGAAAATAACTTATAGTGCTGCTGATACTCAAGAGGGATAAGATGTATGAAGATTTGCCTCTTGGGAGTGTTTTGGTTTTGATCCTTTTCCTACTCTTTCACTCCCTTACTCCTCCCTGGCCGCTGTTGAAGACTAACTTAGTGTACTGATGATCCTATAGTACCACCAAAAAAGTTTTTTTTTTTTACTTCTCTCTGAGCTCTGTAGCAAGTGCAGCAGACCCAGAGGTGATGTAAATAGCTTTCTTTTCTCGGGAAAGGGGAAGAGAGAATGCCAAATATGAGATGTATCTAACAGAGTGGGTCTTTGGTGTGACTGAGCAGTCAAGTCTAAACTGACAAGACAGTGGCTAGGCATAAATGTTTCAGGGACAGGTTAAAGAACACTAGAAATGGTTAATCATGTCAGAACTGAAGCTCTGAAGCAACATCCCTTAACCTGAAGATAGCTAATACCCTTATGCACTGGGTCAGTTGCCTTCTGAGCTCTTCTCTTAATCCTCTGGTAGCAGGGAGTGTTGTTCTGCCAAATGCCACAGTCAGGAAAGAAGGCTGGATATCATGGACCTGTGCACAAGACTCTTCCTGTGGGGAGCAATTTGCCTATAGAATGCAGCAAGTGAGTGGTGAAGTCTACTGCTGTAGTATGACAGAAGCTGAGCTGATGCCTTGGGCACTTGGATTCTTTGCTGGCCCTGACATCTCATGGGAGTTCAGTTGGTACTTCTTTCTGGCAGGTGGTACAAGTTTTTTGCTGGCCAGACCTCTCCAGCTGTGAAGAGTGGGCCTCTAGCTACACTGCATGAGAAATTACTGCAGGCAGACAAAAGGCGGGCTCTGCACTGAGGGCAGTATGTGAATTCTGGGAGTAGTGTTCAGAGGCAAGCAGGAATTCGTGCCTATAAAAGTCTTTATAGCTTCTGATTTCTCACCCTGCCTGTCATTGTGTCTGCCCTGGGCAACAGAAATTTTTCATTGTTCTTGACTGTGCTTCATTGGAAAGTAGGTGAATAGCTGTCAATCTAAAGGAGTTTAAAGGTTAAGCCTTTGGACAGAGTGTGCAGTTCTCAAATTAATTTCTCAGAATGAATAAAGCCTATTTGTCCAGCATCTACAAACAGAAAGTTCACTGGCTACAGGTCCAGTCAGTCAGCAGTTCCCTAAAAAAAAAATAAAGACCACTGAAGTCTGTAAAGCACCAAATGTAACCTGTGGTAGGTGGCACAACTTAATAACATTCTAAGCAACAAACTTTGCATGGTCACAGATTGTTTAACTAGGCCATTGGTATTTGTCATAAGAACCTTAGCATTTTGTTTTAGCTGGAGATTTATGGACACAAGTGTGGGTCGGTCTTTTCCTCAGAGGGAAGTGATCTGGCAGTCTCCTGTGTTCTGATAGTGATATGAAACTTGTCTGCAAGGTTTTTGAGTCCTGTGCTTGGCCCTGCAAGCTAGAGCAGAAACCAAATGGGATGGTGGCATGGGAGGCACTCAGGTCTAGAAGAGCTGGTAGGCTTGATGCTTCCTGGTGAGAGAAATGTGTGGCCTAAGTCTGCTGGTGCTTCCATGCATGGCCACTAGAATTGAAAGGCCAGTTACTGTCATGATGGCTGCAACATTGGAGGGGGACCTGGGTGGAGCTGCAGTACCAGAGAAAGGTGGTGGTTGTGCAGTTTCAGGATCTTACCACATGGATCTGAATGCAGAATCTGCATACCTCCAGTCCAAGGAGACCCAGAGTCTGCAGAAGCTGAAAGTAGTGCCTTTTCTGAGCTCAGATGATGTTGACTCACATTCCTGCTGCTGTAGTGGATCCTGATAGTCCATGCTTTGTATACAGAAGTGGGGTTGTCTTCTGTAAAACCCAGATGAAGCAGGTTGACTGACACACAGCTCTTCCATTACTCAGCATAAGGGGTGCTTAAGTACAGTATTTTCATAGAAGCTTGTGTGCATTTAATCCCTGACCGTTTCTCAAATGCAATCTTCTCAGAGTAATGCAGCAGCATTTAAATGCCTGTGGAGTGAACAAGCTGGCATAAACTCCTCTTGGTGCTCCTGTGAATACTGCTTTTATGGGCTTGTTCCACTTCCAGAGAAGTGCGAGTCAGTGTCATGTTGCAGTTTCAGAGGGATGGTGACGTGTCTGCCTTGAGCAATAGGGAAAGCTGGAACAAGTCAGCTCGGAAAAACACCCGCTCTGTCTTCTCTCTTGATAGTATCAGTGCAGGAACATGACACTTCTGCAGATCTGAGGATGGCTTTTCTCTAGCGTGAACACATCGCCCCACTGGAAGAAGCAGGAGCATTCACAGGAGTATCCAAAGATCTTGTCCGGGCAAGTTTGCCTTTCAGTGGCAGGAGGAAGGGTCTGCAGTTCCCTGTGAAGGGAGGAAACCCACTCTGTACAACTCCCAGAGGAGCTGGAGGGTGCTTACTATGTCTTACCCAAGCTTACTGTGCAATGGACTATGGCATGTGGGAGAACAGTGCCTTGTCTGCTGAAGGGCATGGGGAAATCTTTGCTTTAGTGTAAAGCCCTGCAGTAAAACAGCCTAAGGCAAAGGAACTGAGCTGGAGTGCACCACATCTGTGCATTTTAAAGATAACATTTTGATTTGCCATGTTGGTGGAACAGATGTTTCTGCAGGGCACAAATATCAAGAAGATTTTGCTGTAGCTATTTAAAATGCTGTTCCACAGCTAACTGCTCTGTCCTTTTTCTGGAGCAAATTTCTCCTGTGGTAGAGCTGCTGGAAGATAACTCATGTATGCTCCTGACACTTCTATGCAAAGGTTGGTATCTCAGAGTAAACAGCTGATGAAAGTGATTGCAAAGCCTTAGCATAAATCTAATTCCTTTAAATCTGAGTCTGCTTTGTGTCAGTAACCTTTGCAGATGAGATAATGACCTCCTAAGCTTCCGGATCAGTTTGCTCAATGATCACAACAGAGACCTGATGATGCTGACACTTGGACCTTCTCATCTAGTTTGCTTAGAAAACACATGGCTATGAAAGAATAAATGTATGGGACTGCTAATTTTTGCTGCTTGCTTTGAGGTAAGAACTGAAAAATTTAGCAGTAAGTGATTATAGTTTGCTATATACACATTATTTATTTATTTCTTCTCCCAGCCTGAAGAAGTCATGTCTCCCCTTATCTAGCTGCTGCCAGTTAAACCATGTCTTGGTTGTGTGCAGCTGCGTGCATGACTCTCCCAGCTGTCATCACGTCCTGGAAGTCAGTCGGGTTGTGAAATTGGATACAGCTGGTATAGAAAGGCTTTCCAGGTCCTTAATGTTGAGCTGCTGATGTGGAGAGAATGTCAAGTAGAAAGTCTGTCAGTTAACAATGTTTTATATTTTGATGACAGGCAGTTTGTTTCCTATGCAATTTAAAAAGCGTGAGTGTGAGAGGAAATCCTTGTGTGGTAAAGCTTTTGAGCAAATACAGATCTCCATCTGAGGACCTCTGGGCACTGTGAAGTTTTGGTGACACTCAGGCTGGCTTGTGTAGTGTGCATAAAGGTCTCCAGGCGTGCAGCCAGTCCTTCCATGTGGCAGACTGTTAGGGATCTCTTGTTCAGATGAGGCTAAGTATCCTTGTAAGAAGAGGAACCAAGAAACTATGTTGTGCACTGAGCCCAGCATTCAGCATACTGGGGAGAGATCTGAAGCTGAAGGAAGCCTCTTTCAACCCATACCTCTGAAACAACATCTTTGGTTGTCTCAGAAGCACTTAATGGCACTGCTAGGATTATTCCCTTTTTTTTCCAGTACCTGGGTCTGGCAAAAACAACTTTTCCTTCTCTCCTTATGCTCTAAATTTTTATGAGAAATATGTATTTTATTTAATTGCTTTTGTAGCCTGCTATAGATGTCAGAGCATTAGCAAGCTCTGCGAGGGTATGAACTCCCCGGAGTGTACTGGTGAACAGTTAACCTTGCTGTAAAATGTAGCAAAGATGCAGAGGGCAGAGGCATTGGCTTCGTGACTACTGCGTGTCATTGTGATTAAATGGTTTGACGCTGCAGTTCTTTAGGTCAGTGCTAGCAGTGTCCTCTTGATGCAAGACTCTTCAGTTGCCCAAATCCTTCCTGAGCGAAGTGCTCTGGGGTGGTACAGAGAGTTCTGTTGACTTCAGCTCTGCTTCTTTCTTTGGTGCTTGTGGTAACTCTGTCTCCTTGGGGGTATGATGGATGCTGCTGTTCCAATGTGCCTTTCTTCCTGTAATGTTACAGCTGCAGCCAAGTGTTTACTGTAAACATAAGGGTAATCTGTCTTCAGAAGGTTTGGCTCCTTTTTCAATGTCTTGGTTGCAACAAGCTCATCAGTGTTGCAGTAAATGCTGGCAACAATTTCATGTGAAACACATTTCCAAACAAGCCTGTTTGGATAGAGAGGTCCAAATGATTTTGCTGCATTTTTCCTTGAGAGAGCAGCAAGAGCATACTGGGTTTGTCAGCCAGCATGATGCCAGGTTCACCCGGCTTTAACTTCTCTTTCTTTGACAAATGGAGTACTGACTCAGCGAGGAGACTGAGATGAAGCCCTTTATGCCAGGGGCTTTAAGGGTCACATGTGGTGTTTTGTTGTGTGCTTACTGCCTGCGTGGATCTCTGCACGAACCTAAGCTCATTGTGTGCTGTCTCATCACCCCCACTGTGGCATGTGGAAAGGCTGATGGCATCTGTTACAGAACACTAGGCTGTCCTGATGGCTGAAGAAAGAAATGTTGACCTGTCTGGCCTGTTCTGGGCCAGGCTGTCTGAAGCTGACAGCCTAGTTGGAAGCCAGCTGAAGTGGAAGAGGGATTAAGACCATTGCTAACCCCTTTAAGATTCCTCCTGCCTCCTCTTGCCCTCTTACAAACTTATCTGTGTCTTGGCTTTCCCACTTTCTTGGCAACTTGAGCTGCCATAGTTGGCTTTCTTCTTCCTTGTCTTTGGCATCAGGCTGTCAGTGGTGGATGGTGTGATGGATGAAAGTAGTACCACACTCCATACATCCATTACCTTTCTGGAGGTTTCTTTTTAGCATTTTCTCCCCCCCCCCCCCCAAGAAGACTGCTGCCCTGCAAAATAAGATGCAGTACAGCTGCCTCTCCAGCACTGGATGCTGAATTTGAGCTGCTGCTGGGCCACCTGCTCATCACAAGTGATGTTTCTGAAGCGGAACTTGAGATTTGCCCATCCTGAAAAGCTTTGCTTTGGGATTACTTGGAGCAGAGACCTCAGCTGTACTGTTAATAGATCCATCTGTCTTAAGATCTGTGGACCTCAGCCTGGAGCCCTTCACTGGCTTTTCCTGACAGAATAGTCTCCAGCCCTCTGATCATCTCTGTGACCCTCCTCTGGACTTGCTCCAACAAATCCATTTCATTCTTGTGTTGGGGACTCCAGAGCTGGCTGCAGTACTCCAGGTGAGGTCTCACAAGAATGGAGAAAGGGAGAGTTGCCTCCTTCAACCTGCTGGCCTTGCTGCTCTTGATGCAGCCCAGGATGTGGTTGGGCCTTTCTGGGCTGTGTTTGCACATTGATGGCTCATGTTGAGCTTTTCATCAACCAGCACCCCCAGGTCTTTCCCCTCAGAACTACTCTCAATCCACACTCCACCCAGCTTGTACTTGTGTTTGGAATTGCCCTGACCCAGGTGTAGGGCCTTGCACTTTGCCTAGTTGAATTTCATGAGGTTGGCATGGACCCACCTCTCCAGCCTGTCAGGGTCCCTCTGGATGGTGTCCCTTCCCTCCAGTGAGTCGACCACACCACACAGCTTGATGTTGTCTGCAAACTTGCTGAGGCTGCACTTGATCCCACTGTCCATGTCGCTGACCAAGATGTTAAACAGCACCTGTCCCAGTACTGATCCCTGAGGGACTCCACTCATCACTGGTCTCCACTTGGACATTGAGCCATTGACTGCAACTCTGAGTGCAACCATCCAGCCAATTCTTTATCCACCAAGTGGTCCATCCATCAAATCCATGTGTCTCCAATTTAAAGACCAGGATGTCATGCAGGGCAGTGTCAAATGCTTTGCACAAGTCCAGGAAGATGATTCCCTTTTCCACTGACCCTGTAACTGCATTGTAAAAGGCCATCAAATTTGTCAGGCACAATTTGCCCTTGGTGAAGCCATGTTGCTTGCTACCAGTCACCTACTTGTTTTCCATGTGCCTTAGCAGAGCCTTCAGGAAGATCTGCTCCATGATCTGGCCGGGCACAAAGGTGAGACTGACTGGCCTGTAGTTTTCCAGGTCTTCCTTTTTTTTTCCCCATTTTTAAAAATGGGGGTGATGTTTCCCCTTTTCCAGTCAGTGGGAACTTCACCAGACTGTCATGACTTTAACTGTGATGTAAAGTGGCTTAGCAACTTCATCCTCCAGTTCCCTCCGGACCTGCAGAGGCATCTTTTTGGGTCCTGTGGACTTGTACATCCTCAGGATCTTTAGATGGTCTTGAACATGATCTTCAAGACAGTGGAGAGATCTCTTTTCTCGCAGTCCCTGCCTTTGCCTTCCGCAACTTGGGTGGTGTGTTTGGAGCCCTTGCCAATGAAGAGGCAAAGAAGTCACTGAGTGTGTCAGCCTTCTCCATATCCCTCATGAGGTTTCCTGTTTCCTTCCAGAGAGGGTCCACATCTTCCCTAGCCTTCCTTTATCACTGACTGACCTGTAGAAGTTTTTCTTGTCCCTTGATGCCCCTGGCCAGATTTAATTCTCTCTGGGCTTTAGCTTTCCTGACCTGATCCCTGGCTGCTCAGACAACTTCTTTGTATTCCTCCCAGGCTACCTGTCCTTGCTTCTACTCTCTATAGACTGTTTTTTTCATTTAAGTGTGTCCAGGAGCTCCATGTTCATCTGTGCAGACCTCCTGGCCTTCTTACCTTCTGCTTTTTTTTTTGGGATGCATTGCTTCTGGGTTTGGAGTAGGTGGTCCTTGAATACTGACCAGCTTTCTTGGGCTCCTCTCCCCTCCAGGGCTTTCTTCCATGGTATTCTACCAAGCAGACCTCTGAAGAGGTCAAAGTCTGCTCTCCTGAAGTCCAGAGTAGTGAGATTGCTGCACACCCTCCTTGTTACACTAAGGATCTTGAATTCCCCCGTTTCATGGTCACTGCAGCCTCAGCTGCCCTTGAGCATCATGTTACCCACCAGCCCCACCTTGTTGGTCAGGACAGGGTCCAGCATAGCACCTCTTCTCATTGGTTCCTCTACCACCTGGAGGAGGAAGTTGTCATCTGTGTATTCCAGGAATCTCCTGGATTGCTGCTGCCCTGCTGTACCATCCTTCCAACAGATACCAGGGTGGTTGAAATCCCCCATGAGGACCAGGGCTTGTGAATGCAAAGCTGCTCCAGTCTGTCTACAGGGGGCTTCATGAGCTCAGTCTTCCTGGTCAGGTGGCCTGTAACAGACCCCCACTGTGGTATCACCTTCCCCTGACTTCCCTTTAACCCTGACCCATAAATTCTCGGTCAGCTCCTCATCCATCCCCAGGCCAAGCTCCATGGAATCCATCTGGTCACTGACACAGAGGGCAACACCCTCTCCTCTTCTCCCCTGCCTGTCTTTCCTAAAGAGCTTGTACCCATCCATTCCCATGCTCCAGTCATGGGGGCCATCCCACCACATCTCAGTGATGCCAGTAACACCACAGCCCTGTAGATGTGCACACATCTCTAACTCCTCTTGTTCCTTCCCGATGCTCCAAGCATTTGCACAGAGGCATTTCAGTGGGGCCTCCATTCAAGTTGACTTAGTGGATGGATTTCCATTATCTAGCACTTTGGATGCTCTCTCGCTGGCCTTCAATCCTTCTCCAGGCCCAAGGCATCTATTTCTGTCACTGGGCTCAAAGTGGGATTGAATGAGTTGTCCCTCCCCTGGCAACCCTAGTTTAAAACCTTCCTTACTAAATTGGCCAGCCTATGGCCAAAGATGTTCTCCCCCTTCTTTGACAGATGGACTCCATCAGCCCTCAGGAGACCAGGTTTCTCAAAGCGAGTTCCATGGTCCAAGCAGCCAAGGCCCTGGCTGTGACACCCCTCCTGGAGCCATTTATTGATTTTTCTCAATTCAATTGGCCCTTTCATTCCAATTCTCTTTGCCTGGGAGGATCAATGAAAAGACTACCTCCACCCCCAAGTCCTTCACTACTGCTGCTAGGGTTCTGCTGTCCCTCTTGATGCTCTTTAGATTGCTTCTGGCTGTATCACTGGTGCCCATGTGAAGCAGCAACAATGGATACTAATCAGTGGGATGCACCAGGTTTGGTTGTCTCTGAGACATCCTTGATATGAGCCCCTGGTAAACAGCAGACCTCTCCAGATCAGGTTGGCAAATGTGTGCCTCTGTACCTCTTGGAACAGGGTCACCTGCTACTGTCACCTGTCGCTTTCTCTTGGTCACACTAGTTGTTATACAGGGAGCCTATCTGGCTGTCTTACTCAGCTCTGAGGTGTGACCTGATAGAACTGTTTTTTCCTCTTCAGTCTGCAGAGCCTTGAAGCGATTCTGTGGGGGCACCTCAGGCTTTGAGGGAGGTTTCTTCCTCCTTGTAGTTCTTACCTCTACAAGTTTCCATTCCTCAGCCTTGTCAGCTATTCCCGTTTCTGGGTGTGCTGGTGGAGGAGATTTTGGCTGTTTGGGCATAGGCTGTTGGTTCACTGCTGATTGCTCTTGGACCCAGCTATCTGTCTCCTTTTCTGTCTCTCTGATGCTTTGCAGCCTTTTGACTGTCACCTGCAGCTCAGCCACCTGCTGCAGGAAGTCCACCACCTGGGCACACCTTTTGCAGTTAGGTTTGCCACCCATCCCTGGCCTAGGAGAAAGGCCTAGGAGAAAGGCCTTCCCACAGACTGAGGTCTGCATGGCAGCTTCTTCCTTTCAGCAGTTCTGTCTGGATGGAGGCATTGATCACCTCTGGGGTGAATGGTACAGACCCCCCAGCCAGAGCTGCAGCCTTTGCTCTGTGCCAAGTGCCCACCATTCTGCCTCGAGAGGCAATTAGGATGAGCGCCCTTGGCCTCTTGATCTGGCCAGTGCCTTTCTGTGTGAACTGCTGTGGAAACCACTGCACCACAAAGCAACTGCTCGCTGTGCTCCCAAAGGCCTTCCTCGATGGGCATGGGGGTGGTCGCCATTGCCCTGGCAGTGCCCACACCTCATCAGCCTCTCCCGTGAGAGCTGCTGGCTCCTGGCGGGTGTCTTCACTCGCTGTGTGGTTCCCTACCAAAGGAAAGCCCCAGGAAAGCCCCTGTCCACCCAGACCTACTGCTTGGCTGCTGGCCAGGCCGCTCCCAAAGCATCTGAGCTCGGCAACTGGTTGTTAGTTCCAGTTACAGAGTGTTTAAATCCCCCTGACTATTAATTAGTATTAACCTGAATGAAACTATGTTGTTGAACCTCTGCAAATATATGCTTTGGGAGTATGGTTTGGTTTATTCGTCTTGGCATTTGCAGTGGTCATATAGATTAGCTGTTGATTAAAGTAGAAGCACTAGTTAGACTGGGTCACTTCTGGTCTGTGGGTGTGTTTCAAGACATCCTTATTCCTACTTTTGCCTTGAAGAAAGAACAATTCTACCTCACGCATTCGTGACAGATATGTCTAACATTTTCTCTAGCACTGGAGACTCTTACACTGGTTTTTATTGGGGACTTTTGTTTGTTTGCTTTTTGTGTGTGTGTGTATCCCCAGGCAAACTGTCCCGTTGTTGTAAAGCTTTCCTCAGTGTTGTAGTCACATGTGCTGTGATTTAGATTTATTTACATCATAACTGCCTGAAGATCCTCACAGAATAAAGCAAGTCCAACAGAGCTTCTTGGGTGTGTTCACACTGTTTGGAAATTCAACCAGGGTGTGGATGGGTCTCTACTGAATGAAAGACAACATGCTTTCAGCTGCAGTTTAGTTTTGGAAAAACAGATACACAACTGGATAGCAGTAAATTCAGTGAAGGCAGGTCTCTTTGTCACTTTTGAGCATCTTTCTCGGGAGTGAAAACAAACATGTGCTTCAAGAGAACCTCTGTTGTGATTCTGTACAGTTGTTCCCCACTTTAGTTTTGACTTCAACAGTCCAGGCAAGGAAAAACTCGTGGTAGATCCCCTGTAAGTCAGGCGCTCATGAGGAAAAGGTGAGTCAGTGACAGAGAGCAACAGGAACATATACTTTATGTAACCAAGGCGTTATCCAGACCTCAAAATAGCATCTCAGCATCTGCAAATAAAAGGGGAATTGATGATGGAGTTCAGGTGGCTGCTGGTTGTTCTCAGCATTGTGGTCCATGATGGGCCAGGAAAGAACAGCATCTTTTTGTCTGCCCCCTTTATCCTAGGAAAAGTACTCTTTGCTAAGTAGTCGTATCTTTGTGGGAAAGCCCATGTAAGGATTTCCCCTGCCCAGGATGTCCCTCTGTTTAGCACTTTCACTTTATTTTGGGACGCTTTTGCTCAGTTACCCAAGAATATGGACTAGATGGTCGTGTCTCACTTAACTCCTTACAGGCAGGAACTGGCCCTGGATGCATGAGAGGTACTATGCTCCTTATACTGGAAACTCTGCCTCACTCCAGCTGGCTCTGTGCAGAAGAGGCTTGTACATGTATGGGGACATGACAGAGCTGGTCCAAAGGTGTCTATGTAGCTAGAGATGGACAAGAATCTCTTGCAATTACTGGGTACCTCAAAGGAACTGGACACATACCTGCTGCATGTTTTTTTTCCTCTGGAAGCGACAGCTGTCCAGGCTGCAGTGCTCCTTCTTCTCACACACTGTGCGTCCAATTTCCACATGGAGCATATATTTCAGCCCTCTGACAATCTAGAGAAAGTAGTTTCCTCCTTTACAGCAACGGCAGGGGAAAAACATGCCAAAATTTTTGCTAGAAATCAAGTGCTACATCTGTGAATTCTGTGTGGTGGTATGGAGTTGGAAGTGT
This sequence comes from Actenoides hombroni, assembly GCA_024336885.1. Taxonomy (NCBI): domain Eukaryota; kingdom Metazoa; phylum Chordata; class Aves; order Coraciiformes; family Alcedinidae; genus Actenoides; species Actenoides hombroni. The sequence goes on along the minus strand of WUAM01000323.1, from coordinate 45,548,099 downwards.
TGAATTACTGGGGGAGAGGGGAGGGGGGGAGCAGAGCCCTCCTGGGGAGCAGTTGAAGGGGATAGAGGGACACGTTCTGTTTATCTTCAGGTGTGCATAGCAGTCCTGAGGAGAATCAGGGCTCCCATGTCTTGGGTGCTCTGTAGGAGGGTCAGCTGATAAATGGTTTGGAGGACCACCAGAAGTCTGGGGTTTTCTTACCTGTACCATCGCTTTTTTTATTTGTGATTCCTTAAACAGAAAAAGATCATTGGAACTGTTGTTGTATCTGTAAACACCAAAGCGAGCTGCCTTGCGAACACCAGGGTTGTTGGTATTCATTGGGACAGGGAAGCCAGGTTCCGTGGTTGAATGTGGTGATGGTACATGTGTAGCTGAAACAACAGAAAACATGAGTGCAAAACACATCAGGTGCCTGAAAGAGTGGGGGCTTCAGCCCTCTGAACCAATGACTCAAACTGACTTAGAAGAAGCCAGGGTGCTGTGTATAGTGGAGCAGTAGATTTCTGTCTATAGGGGTTTTCCTGCAGTTTTTTTTTTTTTTGTCAAGGAAACACCAGGGGACTTGCCAGGAGTGAGCAGCTCTTGCAGGTGAGGCAGATGATACCTGGATGTTGACAGGGCAAGGGTGACTGTGCCCAAGAAAGAAGTCTTTGGGGCTCACAGTGACCAGAGTGGGCAAATGGAACATGGGGCAGCAGTTTGTGCAGAAGGGTGCTCAGGAAGGGTGCTGAAAGCTCTGCCCAGAGAGGGATGGTTTCCAGCCAGCAGAAAGCCATGTCCCCTCTAAGCTCTGCTTCCCAGACGGGGCTCCGGTGGGAACAGGCAGCCACCCCGGTGCCAGGCTGCAGGCCCTGCCCTGTTCTCACACCGGGGCTGGGTGGCAGCAGCCAGCACTCCTGGGGGAGGTGTGTCCAGGGAGAGGAGCTCCTCTGCTTAGGGACAGAGCTCCGGGAGGAGCTGGGAAGGTTGAGAAGCATCAGGGATTGTGAGGGGGATTGATCACTGGAACTACCTCCTGCCTTCCCTGAGACAGGCCCAACGGTCAGACAAGACACGTAACGCAGAGGAGGATTCCCTTTCCCCTCTCCATCTGACTGAACAGAGTGACCTCAGCTCAGGAAGACTACAAAGGTTCCGTGAGGCTATGCAGGGAGAAAATTAGAAAAGCCAAAGCACAACTGGAACTTAATTTGTCTACTGCCATAAAAGACAATAAAAAGTGTTTCTGTAAATACATTAACAGCAAAAGGAGGACAAAGGAGAATCTCCATCCTCTATTGGATGTGGGTTGAAATGCAGTGACCAAGGATGAAGAAAATGCTGCATTAGTGAATGCCTTCTTTGCCTCAGTCTTACCAGTAAGACCGGTTGTTTTCTGAGTACCTAGTCCCCTGAGCTGGAAGGCAGGGAGGGGGAGCAGAATGAAGCCCCCATAGTCCAAGAGGAAATGGTCAGTGACCTACTACACCGCTTAGACACACACAAGTTTATGGAGCTGGATCCACCCAAGAGTACTGATCAAAGGGGCTGGCAGAAGTGCTCACCAAGCCACTTTTCCATCATTTATCAGCAGTCCTGGCTAACCAGGGCAGTTCCAGTTGACTGGAGGCTAGCAAATGTGACACCCATCTACTAGAAGGGCTGGAAGGAGGATACAGGGAGCTACTGACCTGTCAGTCTGACCTCGGTGCAAGGGAAGGTTATGGAGCAGATCATCTTGAGTGCCATCACACAGCATATACAGCACAACCAGTCAATCAAACCCAGTCATTATGGGTTTATGAAAGGCAGGTCCTGCTTGACTAACCTAATCTCCTTCTATGACCAGGTGACCTGCTTAGTGGATGAGGGAAAAGCTGTGGGTGTTAATTGGACTGTAGTTAAACATTTGACACTGCCTCTCACAGCATTCTCCTGGAGAAACTGGCTGCCCATGGTTTGACTGGGAGTATGCTTCACTGGATAAAAAACTGTCTGGAGGGCCAGCCCCAGAGAGTGGTGGTGAGTGGAGTTAAATCCATTTGGTGGCTGGTCACAAGCAGTGTTCCCTGGGGCTCAGTACTGGGGACTGTTCTCTTTAATATCTTTATCAATGATCTGGATGAGGGGATCGAGAATGCCCTCAGTAAGTTTGCAGATGACACCAAGTTAGGCGGGAATGTTGATCTGCTTGAGGGGAGGGAGGCTCTACAGATAGATGTGGACGGTCTGGATTGATGGACTGAGACCAATGGTATGAGGTTCAACAAGGCCAAGGGCTGTGTCCTGCACTGGTGCCACAACAACCCCCTGCAATGCTACAGGCTTGGGGAGGAGTGGCTGGAAAGCTGCTCAGCAGAAAGGGGCCTAGGGGTGCTGGTTAACAGCTGGCTGAACATGAGCCAGCAGTGTGCCCAGGTGGCCAAGAAGGCCAATGGCATCCTGGACTGCATCAGGAATAGTGTGGCCAGCAGGACTGGGGAAGTGATTGTCCCACTGTACTCGGCACTGGTGAAGCTGCACCTTGCATTCAGTTCTGGGCCCTTTACCATTAGAATGACATTGAGGTGCTGGAGTGTGTCCAAAGAAAGGTAACGAAGCTGGTGAAGGGTCTGGAGCGCAAATCTTACAAAGCGTGGCTGAGATAATGGGAGTTGTTTAGCCTGGAGAAAAGGAGGCTCAGGGGAGACCTTATTGCACTCTACAGCTTCCTGAAAGGAGGTTGAAGTGAGGTAGGAATCAGTCTGTTCTCCCAAGTAATGATCAACAGGATAAGAGGAAATGGTCTCAAGTTGCAACAGGGAGGTTTAGATTGAATGTTAAGACACATTTCTTTACAGAAAGGGTTGTAAATCACTAGAATGGGCTGCCCAGGGAAGTGATGGAGTCACCATCCCAGAGGTGTTTAAAAGCTGTGTAGATGTGGTGCTTAGGATCATGGTCTAGTAGTGACCTGGCAGTGCTGGGTTAATGGTTGGACTTGATGATCTTAAAAGTCTCTTCCAATCAAAACGATTCTATGAATATTATTTGGAATGTCTTTGGTATGACTCCTGTCTCATAGAAGGCCCAATTTTGAATCTAGTTACAAAGCTAGATCATGTTTCTTAGAGTACAGTATTATTTTGATAACACTGTCTGACAATTGGCATGTCAAGTTTAACTTGCTGCCATAAGTGTTTCCCACCCCCTTAAGCCTTTGATGGTATTTTGAGATTTTTATTTTAGGGGTTTAGCTGGTGGTAAAGGTGAGGAGAAAATACCCTCCTTCTACATGCTGACAAAGGAGAGGGTGTCCCTGTTCTCCAGCTGGGCAGGGAAGGGCCTGAGGCAGAACTTGGACTAACTCCCCACTGTCCTTCAGAACGGGCTGCTTTGGGTGCTGAAGTGCTTTTGTCCTGACCAAGTGTCAAGGACCGTCTTATCATGGCAGCCATGAAGTGGAGAAGGAAGATGTGTAGGAAATGGACACTGGGAGGTGTGAGGGGTGTGAGGTGGAACACATGAGCTTTCAAGTTTGAGCACTTCTTTCAACACAGCGTTTATTACTGTGTATCCTTACCTGGTTGTTTAGCTCATTTCCTCATGCCCTGCTTGTTTTTTTAATGATTTACAACAAGCTCAACGCTTACAGCTGATGTCATTATTTCCTGGTCTTTTACATTTGCCTTCCTCTCTATTTTCCCACTTCTGAAATAGAAACAAGGGGAAAAGCCCTCAACCTTTGTAAGCTGATGTGCAGCTGCTGCTAATGCCAAGATCTGCCAGTGCAGGAGGTGGCCCTTGTAGTTCACACTGTGTATGTGTGGGCAGGGAGTGAGCCTGCATGTGCGCATGGATGTGCACACAGAGTTTGTACTAAATTTGCTGTGCAAATCAAGCTTTTCTCACCTCCACCTTTTTTTTCACAGCTAGATCTCTCACTAACAGTCAAGCACAGACTATGTATTTAAGCCAGTTTGTACTGAGAAGCCTGAGTAGAGAAGAGAGCAGCAGCCTGGTGATCTAGAGCAAGGTGGGTATAAAATCTACTGAGCCCTTGTGGAAGAACTTTACCCCCCTGCAGGTTCCTCAAGGCTAGGATTTGGGGTTTTTGGTGATTCCAATTCGAGGTGGTCACTGCATGGCGCACACACTGGTCTGAAATCACTTTTGCTGTTTGAAATACTTTCCACCACTGTATTTCCAAATCCCATAAACTCTTTGGTGTGAGGCACCTTTATTTCTGATTTTCTTCATCACAACCTTTGCTGACAGCCTCTTCTCTGGCTGAATGTGATTGTGATGGTCCTGCTCCAGGAGCAAAGCCAAATGGCCCAGAGGGTCAGATAATAGTGCAGGTTTCTAGGCATATCAGTACTGGTGAAACACTTGTCATCCAGGCCTGCATGGTAGCAGAGGCACTGCGTGACTTGGCCAGGCACCTACAGTACTTAGAAGCCCAGAGGATGTGATCTCATGACCTAGGAAAACAGCTCTTACTGCTGTACAGGGAGATGCTTAGGACCAGAGCATTTGTATTTCAGACCGTATCCTTGCGTCTGGGTTTGGAAATATGAAAAGAGAGGGGAAAAGTCTGGCTGTCCTCTTCCTTCCATTGAATGGTGGTAGGGTAGACTTTTCTTGCTCCGAGTTAACAGGCAACTGCCTGTTGTTAAGCAAGAGAGAGCTGTTCCTGCAGAGATGTGTTGAATGTTGCATGAAGAGGCTCTCTCTTGTGGTTTCCTCATTGAGGAATAGTATGGGGGCCATGTTCCTGCAGGATGAGAGAGCAAATCCTGTGGATGTTCTATCCCAGCCTGCACTGAAGCAAATAGGTGGATGGCCAACAGGTTGCTTTTTTTCTATCACGAGGTGCTTTCAGAAACCTCCTCTCCATTACTAGGAGCAAGGCTAGGCTTTATCTTTACATGTAAGATGCGTCAGAGTTCCTGCATGCCTCTGCAACCCCCAGCGGAAACCGCAGGCGAAACAGAAAGCTACTGGCTAACCAAACACCATCCCTGAGTGCACGTACTGTTTTGATGTGTGGGAGCCAAAGTAAAACTGAAGTAGAACTAAAACCTTCAGAGAGAAAATACTCCTATCTCCAGCTTCCATTCTGAAGATTTAAGGCCAGCTGCAATCAAGAGTTTCCTTGCTCAGCGAAGAAAGAAATGATACGGAGTAACATTTCATTAAAGTCAGCTAATCGGCACTCAAGTGCCCATCTGTACTCAGCGGTCAAATTGTTACCCACAGCCTTTAGATTTAATAATCAGGGTCATGCAGAGTTTAAACACTGACGGATAAGTTAAAACTGTAAGTTGACTTTAAAATCCTTAGATGATGTCTCTGGATAACAAAGTTCTCTACAAGAGGAGAAAGTCTTTTAAGCAGTCTGAACCCTGCAGTGCTAAGCCAGCATGTGCAGCAGTTGGAGAAGGGCTGTTGCTTTACTTGTCATTAGAAAGCAGCACTCACAGGACCTAAAGCACACAGAAAACAGAAATTATTTTCCACTCTTCCTACCTGAAGTCCTGGTGAAGCTCCAGAATGCTAAACAGCAAAGTGCAGCGAAGCTGCAGGTGAAGTTCACTGCCATCTCCACCACTTCAGAAGAGGAGCCCGTCAGCAAGAGAAGTGACCGCCCTGTTTCCTGCAGGGGAAGATGATGTGCCTCTTTGAGTGCTCTTATTGGCTTGGAGGAAAGAAAAAAAAAAACCAAAACCAAACCACCACCCTAAAACTCCCTGAATCATTGCAGTTCAGATGCAAGACTTTGTCTCCTGCAGATGACCACATACATTGCCTAGCCACAAAGCTTTGGCTTGGTGACAGCAGCACCAGTCCTGCGTCAGACAGGGACTTTTGCTTTGTGATCCTCAGGAGTTGTGCAGAAGCATGAGCAGATAGATACATGTGATGTAACACTGGGAAGCGGTGTAGGAGTGAGGAGACTAACAGTCATGTGCTTTAAGATTCATGGGGAAATTTAATTCCTAAGAAATGGGCAGTGAAACTTGGAGATGTTCTTCTTGACTTGTATATGGGTGTCTGTGTGGGAAGAAGTCTGGCAGAGAAGACAGGCCCAGCATCTTGCTTCCCCTGACATGGAGATGTGTGGTTTGGGTGAGGGAGACAAGGAAATTTTAGGGATACCTACCTAAGGGGGCTGTGTAGAGTAGAGGCAGTAGGAAGAGAATTTTGCTTTTGGTGTCAGAGAACACTGTGCCCCATATTTACAAGAGGTGTTTTGACAACAGGAAAGGGCTGCATTAGGCTCGGAGGAAGTGAGGTTTTCTCTAGGTGGTCTCCAGAGAGCAAGGGAAACATGGGGAGAGGGGTAGTTTGTCTCTCTGTGGTTTGCAGAGCTTTTCGGCTCTGGGGTTGGGTTCCCCAGGATCAGTATTTGGTTTCCAGAGAGGTCCTCTCCAGGCAGTGTTGGCCCATGCTGAGGAGCTTGCAAGTCTGGGGAAGGGGCTTGGTTGCCAGACCTTGTGTTGCATCTGAAATAACCAGCTACCAGATTCAGAAGATTGGGAGATGAACTGATGTCTCACTGAAAGGCTGAGAGTGGTGGACTTCAGTCCGGAGTGAGGTGAGCAGAAAGGTGATGGCTACTTTTCACTTGCCCCAAAAATGAACTGTGCCCCTTTCTGAGCAAAAACCATCTCATTGCCTGAAAGAAAGTCCTAATGCAGGGCAGTGTGGGTGGTGCGTAAGCATCTGGAGGAAAATAATCTTAGTATTTCTTTGTAGGAAGGGATTAGGTAAATCCTCTGTTGAAATGTCCCACCAGGAAGGAATGGGGCAAGCATGGTGAGTCATATTGATCGTCATTCCTACTTGCATAGTTCTTTTGAATCAGACTCCAAAACCTGTGGAAAACATTGAGAGAGAATGAGAGACTATACTGGAGGGGGGTGTTGCTCCCGCCCCCCTGTTTCCTTTTAGAGCTCACACAGTGGCCTGTCCTTCAACTGTAGCACAGGTAGGGATTAAATCAGGTGTCTTCAGCCCTCCCTTTCTCCTAAAAAACTGTGCTCTACAGTTCCTGCCTCACTGAGAGACTCTGGGGGAATGTCTTCGTAAGGCTATAGTTGAGTCCTCCAACGTCCAAGAATCCTCATTATCATATCCCAACACATCTCCTGTGTGTTTCAACAGCCTGCCACGTGATGCACCATAATGAGGTTTGGACTTCCTGCAGGACCTCCTTCTCTTCTCTCTTTGCTTCCTGTGAGCTCACAGTCTTTTGATTTTTAGTCAAAAGAGGCCCAGGGTGAAGAATTTAGGGGGATCTTTCTAAAGTGTAGATTCTTTCCTTGCTTAAGACAAGTGCGTTGGGACACCACTAGCAGCCCTTTCACAGAGTTTGGTGTGGGTGGGGATGATGACTAACGAAGGCAGAAGAGGTGGTGAGATGCATAGAGCTGGGTGGAAGGAGGGCTGTGGGTGCTGGAGTTGCAAGACCACCTTACATAGCTCTTGGCACTAGAGGGCACCAGAAGGCAATTCACTGTGCTGGAGACCAAACTTTGATTGTCCAAGCACCACCAGAGCATCCCAAGCAGCTGCTGCTGCATTACCTCTGACCTGAGTGCTGGGGAGACTGGAGTCCCCTTATGTGGAGCCCCTTTGGCACAGAAGCTAAAGGCAAGTGCAGACTTCACACGGAGCAGAGTTGTCCTTAGTGGAGCGGGGAGAGATCCCAGGGGCAGTGGCCCTGTTGCATGCAGCCCCGTCTAAAACTAGCAATGCCTTGGGCCTTATTCTTGCTCAGGACGTTGCCTGTGGCTTTGATGGACCAGTTCTTGGATGTCTGATGGTTGGTGCCTCAGGGTAGAAGGGAGTGTGCTGTCAGGGCACCCATGCTCATGGTCTGATGGCAAACCCAACTTGTGCTGCCTTCTGCTGTCCTGCTGCAGTGGCATCTGTGTTGCCACGAACTTTGTCCTGGGGAGCTCAGGTCCTGCTCTAGGATCTTCTCTTTCCTGAAGAGCACCATTTCACTGTTAACAGGGTTTACAAAGCCAGACGATGACTTTTTTAAAGTGCCATGTGTCTGCAGAGGGCACATTTTTCCTGCCTCCTTCCTTCTCCCCTTCTTTCCATTAAATTGCTTATTTACAGCTCTTCCCAATCAACTTCTCCTTTTTCTAATGACCCTTTTTATTTTGGTTGGGGAAGTTTCTCCAGTTCTTTTCTCCTAGGAAGTAACAGAGTGCTCATTAATGACCAGTAGTATTAACAGTGCTAGGTACTATTATGTTAAAAAACCCCCAGAAGAAATAAACCCCCCAAAAAACTTCTTCCCCCCAGTAACTGACAAACAATAACAAAGTCCTCCAATGTGCAAATACTTGTTATTTTTCTTTGGGAATTTTTGTGTTGTGGTGGAACCTGTGACTAGAGACTGGTCCCTTTGCAATGTCTCATTCCAAGCAGGTGCCATGTCCCAGGACACTGCTGTGTAATCCAAATCCACCTGCAGGAGGAGTGGAGCAGCATGATGCCTCATCTGACATCCAGCCACAAAAAATGTCCCATTCTTCTCTCTTTGGAACTCCCTTAGGGTCACTGATGGGAATTTGACCCACTTTCCCTGGAACATGTGTAGGCCACCAGCATGGGGCATGTGGAGCACTCTGTGGAGTAGTTTCCACTACCACTGAGCAGGGAAAAGATGAGACTAAGTGGGCAAGGAAAGGCTCACTGGTTGTCCCAGGATCAACAGAGCATTTGCTTTAAGCAAATAGCTGGCCCTGACCCAGTTTAAATCAAGCTTGTGATCTTTCTGCATTAAGCTGGATTTAAATAGATCTTAAAAGACTTGCACACATGAAGAACCATTGTGTTTGTTTTGTGTGAGTAGGGAATGTTTATTGCAAGTCATGCGTTACCAAGTCCTCTCCCTTTTCTGCAAGGGAGTCTGCAGAGTGTTTGTTCTCTCTCTGTTGGGCTGAGTTGTGAGAGGCTTTGGGAACACTGCAACTGTGAGAACTTTTTTCATTAAAAACAAAAAATTACCCACCACACCCAACTTTTATTAGCCATAAATCAAAGATGTAATTCTATCCTTTTATATTAAAAAAGTAAAACCCACAGTACCCAATGTCTGATTTTCATAACATTTGGTGCATGAGGTGGTCTTCTTCAGCATCACTTTTTGCTTCTCCCATTCAAGGCAGACCTTTGGCCACACAGAATGACCCGGGGTTTGCCATGATGGCTTCCTGGAATAAGGCCTGTGGATTCTGCAAGGGGTCGTGTTGGAATCTCTCCTGGAAATACAATCTACATTTAGCCCTGCACCCACAAGATTTCCTTTTCAATTCTGACTTCCTTTTTGCATTTCATGGATCAATAAGGGACTGTAAGAAAAATTAATCTCATTACCTTTGGCAGGGATTTGGAGGATGACTGGAGTGTGTTTGAATCATGCTTTCAAAAGTTTTAATTAAGACACATTTACTAGTGTCAATAGTTGTGGTTTTATCTGTTAATCTTTCTTACATTTCCCAGGCCTTCATCTGATCCCCAGGAGAGCTAATTTGGTTGGCTTTGCTTTAATGAAGGATCTGGCAAGAGGATGCTCTTTTGGCTCTCAGATGAAATAGAGAAATCGCCATATTTCAGCTTTTGGCAGACCAATACATGTGAAAATGTGTGTTATTTTGGCAGGGTGGCAACAGCAGACTTTGAGCCTTAAAGGTGAAAGAGATGGGCATGATGCCTTTGTCCCCACTGGAGACCTGTGCTTTGCAGATGCTGAAGTATGTCAAGGTGCAGAGAAAGGACAGTCCAAGGACCACCACAGTGGACAATTAAAAGTAGTGAGCAAGTCTCTATCTAGTTCACTGATGTGAACACTTGAAGCTGCTGATTACAGTGGTTTTTTGCCCTTGTGTCACCCTAAAGGAAGCAGGCCCCTGTTCCTCTTCAAAGAGGGAAGGGGTTGTCTCAGCAGCAGAAGGGGGAGGTTGTGTGATGTTATATGGGCTCAACAGGGGTGGGTAATGCTGGAAAAAAGCAGAAGCGTGGTCTGCTTGGATTTTGCATCCAGGTGTATCTGCATGGGAACTCACAGAAGCACAGTGTCTTGCCCCTAAACTTGTGTTAAGGCAGTGGCTGAGAGAGGCTCTGAAAGCCCCTCCTTGTCCTCTAAGGATATGGTGTAAGGGTGGCTTCAAATAATTTGGTATTTCTCTTCCCAGATGTCTTGCAAATGAATCCATTGTGTATTCACACATGCTGCACTGGACCTGTGGAAATGATACAGCATGTCTGGGAGACTTGGGACTGGCTGTTCCTTCACCCAGGCCTCTGTTGGGTTCCCCAGTCTGCGCTCACTTGCTATCTGCTGGCATTCTTACTGCTCACCCTCACATTTAATAATTCTCTCTAGACAGGCCAGATGCTTTTGACAAGAGAACAGCAAGTGTTGTGCTCTGGTTTAAGAACAGAATGTTGGGAAGTGATGTTGAAATGTCTCTGTGCTCTGCCATATGCCAACTCAAAACCATGATTGGCGGGAATGATTGCTTTTAGGGCAGAGGGGCTCACCAAAGACAGCATGTGCTGCACTCACTCTGCGTATGTTTAAATAAGATGATCAGTTCTCTTTTGTGGTGAAAATTGACCAACCTCATGGCTCTGGATGCATTGAAAGTATTTGCCATAGTGCCCAGTCGGCACGGATGTGGGGAAGCTGCAGAAGGTCAGAGCTGCTGGAAAGCCATTCAGGTGATCAAACCAGGGGTTGCGGTGAGAGGCTGCTTCAGACTGGCAGCTGTCAAGAACTGCTTTTCAGATGAACACTTTGTTTTCTATGTTCAGGCTCAGTCTTGGCACAAGCCATGAAAAAGCAAGTGAAGGACAGAGCGAGGCATACTGGTGCTGCAATGTACGCCTGTGTCTGCAATGCAGCATGTGCTGCAGGTCTCCTAGTATGAAGGAAGACAAATAGCTGTATTTAAGGATCCCGTTCACAACTCCGTGGAGCTTCTCCATCTGGCGGGTACCCAGGTACTCAGAACTGCTGAGACTTGGATCTGACAGCCCCAATCTGCCTCTGCTGTGCTATTTTCCCTTTTACCACCACTTCCAGTTCTTACCTGGTGCTTCAGATCCATGGGGAGCAACCATAAACTGAGTTAAGGGGGGGGTGGGGTTAAGCTGCGATTTCATATGCAGGTGGTAACGCTAACATGTGCAAAATGGTCCCTGGGCTAGGAGGATGGTGTCAGAGGTCTTCTCCGATAGAGAGCAGAAAATTGTTGTGTCCTGAATCTAATTTAAACCAAGCAGAGCAGTACTGGTTATGTGAATAACCTGGGCAGGGAGATAGTTTTGCATTGCCCCGCTCCTGGGAGAGGTACATGTGGGTGCTCAGGCTCAGGGCAGCAAATGAAGTCCCCCTCCCTTCCCAGCCTCTCTGTATCTCCCTGCAATTCCAGCAGGGGCTGAAAAGCCACACAAGTGTTATCTACTGAAATTCGTTACTGAAAAATGTGGTTAAGCCAGTTCTATAGCAACAGAAGTGAAGAATCAATCAGGGCTTAATTATCTTTTAAGAATGCAACAAGAGCCATTTCACAGCAATTAGCATCCCTGCCCTTCCACTCCCCCTGAAAGGTAGCAAGTGCATTTTCGTGCATTCAGCTTTTTTTCCCTTTAACAGCAGATAATCAGCTTAATAGAAAAAAGATTGTCCTTAAAGCACAACAGAAGTGTAATGGAGAGAAATCTGCTTTGAGGAAAAAAAAAATGAAAAAAATGTGGCTCAGATATAGCAAACCTGTTGGTTCTGCAATGGTGGTGTTTAGAGAGTCTGAGGTGTGTGTGAGAATCAACACGAACATCTTTCCCTGGGAAAGTGCCTTGTGGGGCTGCTGATCCAGCCTCTGCCATCCACTGCTTGTAGAAGTAGGAGACTGAGAAGAGTTTGAGGAAGGTTTTGATCATTGGCACTAAGCTAAAGTCTCGATGCCCTTGTCTGCAGACACAAGGGAGTTCTCAAAAACAGCTCCACTGAGGTTACCAACAGCACCTCCTTGGTTACTGCCTAGGAAGCAAACCAGGATGGAATAGCTGAGCTTCAGTTTTATAAAAGAAACCAGAAAGGACACTAGCCTCCAACGTCTCTGGGCACCCTGTGTGCTGAGCAGTGGTGGTCAGTGAACAAAGTGATGCTTGATTACCCAGTCTCCAGGTTCTATGGGATTGCTGAAGGAGCAAGTGCTGCTCACTGTTGTAAACTGGCAGAATTAATTGAGCCATGCTCAAGATACTTGTTGGGAATTTTCTATGGAAAATGGTTTTTGTGTGCCAAAATACATTCCTGTGAAATGATCTCTTTCAGGTACCTTAGATGGTTGGGTTTTTGTGGTTTTTTTTTTCTCTGTTTTCCACCACAAAACATCAGAGAAAAACAGACTGCTTGGGATTGTGCTGCCATTAAAGGGGCTGGTGCAGTGCATCAAGGTAGCTGTGATAAGTCATGCTACGGGCTAATGAAGAAAGAGCAGCCCATGTATCCTGGTTTGAGTTAGAACAGAAGTAATTCTGTTCAGGGATTTTACGTTTCATCTCCATCTCTTCTAAGTATCTGCACTGTCTGAAGTTAGCAGATTTTTGCAGTGTCTGCTTCTAGCAGTGATAACACTCCATGTTTAGAGTCAGTACCAAGGGTGGGTGTGCCCGGTCACTGCCAGATCTTGTGTACCATGCTGGGGGTACAGAAAGTAAAAGGCTGCACCTGTGGGGAGGAGGGGACAGTACAGGTGACGCTGAACGGACCAACGAGGGATTCCATCCCATACATGTTATATTCAGTACAAAGCTGAGAGAGCAGGAGGGTCAAGCCTATTCTTCAATGCTCGGTGTCCAAGGACAACTCTGTCCATTCTGCCTTTGATCCCAATCTGTGTGTTCCTGAATACAGTTCCCATCTGCCACTGAGTCCAGTCTGGGACTTCCCCCATGACTGCTCCACAGCTTCAGTGGTGACAGTGACATAATTGCCCTTGCACAGGGGTTGGGTTTGTATATATTTGTATATATTCCATTTTATTATTGTTATTTTCATTAAAGCTGGTTTAGTTTTCTAATCAGTAAGTCTATCTGAGGTATTCCCTTTCTCTTCCCCTTTAGGAAGAGAGAGGGTTTACTACAGAGCATCTGTTTCAGGTTTAGTGGGCGGCCCTAACCCTGAACCTTGACACCATGTGGTAAGGGTTAAAGCTCTGTATTAACTTTGATCTCCTTCTGGGGCTGTGTCAGTTTCCAGCAGGCTGGTGGTATCTCATTTGGGTGCAGGCAAGCTCCATCAATTCCTCCCAGGCCTATGACCAGAGCCCCTGCTCTGGCTCAAGGATATAATTTCTATACAAGACCAGTGTGGTGAGAACCTGTGTGTCGGTGGTGGGGCTGTTGCCCTGTGGTTCTTCAAATTGGATTTACTGTGTCTGAGGGTGAAAAGTGCTAGAAAATGAGGAGCCATCTCTGCCAATGGGAGCAAAGCTGCAGGAAAGGAACAGACCTCCTTGAAGCTCACCCTCTTCAACCTCCTAAGCAGCTGTGGTGATCAGATCTTCCCATATCTTTCTTTTTCTTTAGACTGCTGACCTTTCTGAGACAAGGGAATGTCAGGCTTAGAGAGTTTCAGCAGAGATCAGTGAGTGGCTTTCTCTGTCAAAACCAGCTTTTCCCCACAGAATGTAATTACTTTGTCACAAAAGCTGCCTGAGAAGACCCATTGCCAGGATGAGTAATGCAATGAGGCAAAATGCGATTGAGACACTGCAGAGTTTCTGTGCAAGACAGAAAGAGCTGGAGACTTTCAAGTGAGGTGTGAGAAAAATCCTCTGGATGCTCTTCTCCTTCCTGCTGCTGGGCAGCCCAGCATCACTACCCTAGCATACTAAGGAGTCAGAGGAGATGGGGACAACAGCCATAGGATGTCTCCACCATCAGCAATTTCTCTTGGTGTTAAGCCAGTGGTTTGGTCCCCATCTCTTTCTTACCATGTTGATGCCCAGCAGCACTCAGCTGACAAAGGGGGGTGAGTGGGCAACAAGTGGGACTTATGCTGCCCAGAGGGAACTCAGGGTCAGGGTAATGTCATGGCTGCGGCTGCTGGCACTGAAGGTAAGTGGTGAGGGGAGCTTCTGCCATATCTGAGGTACAGAATGTTGTTTCATGATGCAATCAGCACACACTTAAGTGAAAGGCCTCTGAACTGAAGATAGAGAGAGGAAAGGAGTTGTCCATTATTAATACTCTGTGAAGGTGAGGGACAGCAGAGATGATGTCACTGGCAGGGTAGTGAGGTGCAGCTAGCAATTTGTCCAGAAATACCTTGGAGAAAAAAAAACAAAAAAAACCTTTACAAGCATTAAGGATGCTTAGGCAAGGTAGCTTTGGCCTGTGGAAATATAAATGTCTTTTGCACAGGTATCTTCATTCTGTAGGATAAGTATAGCTTTGCTTAATGAGAGGCCTCGTTAATTAACTTGAACACATGCTCTCTTGTCAAGGGCTGCTTACTTATAGGAAGACATCACTCAGAAAGCCAAAGAACCAAGACATTTGCGTGAAAACTCAGGGAAGCAGTTGTCACTGAAAAGCTGGGAACATTAATCTTTTTTTTCCCTTGTGTGACTATATTTTTCTTTGTAAAACAACAAGGTAAAAAGTAAAAGGTGGAGTAGAGCTGAACTTAAGAATCTGTAAGCTGTGGTCCTATTCTGAATGGAGCTGAGGGTCCAGAATCCCATGTGCCTCATGCTGCACTGTGGACAGGGGTCCCCCTTGGGGTTGATAAAAGATAACATGTATTGACGTTGGAGCAGGCAGAGCTTGGCACAGAAGACTAGATCCTTTTAAGATTCAGCCAGAAGTAAAGGAGTTAATTTCCCTCCCTCTGGATTCCCAGGCACTGTATGGTAACTGCAGTGTTCAGGAAAGCACTTGGATGCCGAGGCAAAGTGAACCTCCTCTTGACGCAAATGCAGTTTCCATGCTAGAGCTTCCTTTAGATCTAATTAGCATCAAATGGTAAATCACCTCTAATAGCATGGTGTGTCTGCCCAACCTCAGCTCTGCGACCACACTGCTAAAGTCTGCAGACCTGCAAGAAAGCCAGAGTCAGTAACTAGGGGACTTTCTCTTGATTTACAGGGCCTGTGACCTGTAAGTCAGAACCTATTTAATTCTATTTTATTGTCTGTCTTCTGTAGATCAGTTTAAGTGGATAGAAGGAACTGAGTACATGAACTGAGCATGTTCATGAGGAGCTCTTGTGTGTGTGTGAGAACGGGAAATCTTTTTGCTTTGTTCTGGATTTGTTTAGTTTTGCTATGCAGAAAGTGCAGCTACTAATGAGGAGCTTTTCGGAACTGAGCATCCAGCTGTGAAACTACTGGGATACCTTGTATGTCAGTCCTGTCACACACACAAACCTGTCCAGGGGCCTGAGCTCTGTTATTAGCAGATGCAGACAGTGCAAACACAGCAGCAGCAACTGCTGGTTGCCCTGACACCAGATTAGTCCTGAAAACCTGCTTCTAAGCAATATTCAGGCAATATATAAATACCTATATGACAGCATGTCAGGGATATTTCTTGGGCTGGAGTAAATGTGTGCTGGGGGATGGTAGTAAACCCTATCCCTGACTCAGCTCATCTAGAAGATGTGAAGCCAACCATCCCATGATTGGGAAGACCAACAATAAGCCTGCCCTCCTGAGTCAGCAAGGGCAGAAATGCAGGTTACTGTCACAAGCAGGGGCCAAGCAAGAAGAAAAGAGACCTAAAGAAATACAGAGAGTGGGCAAACACTGACTCCAGCTAGAAGGAATTACAAACCTGGTGGGTGTGGGCTTTCCCTGGAAAGGGGGAACCACAGGGGCAACAGGGCCAGTCTGACCCTGGAATCTGGCAAGCCATGCCCTGAGAAGCAGAAAATGCTGCCTATGTGGTCTGACTGGTGAAAAAAATCCCCAGAAACCAAAACCAGGAGGAAAGGCAATTCAACTGGGAAACCAAACCAGGACCAACTGTGTCTGAAAGCAATGCTTGCACCAGTGCCCTGAGCAAAGGATGAATGTTCTCCGTGTCTGTGTCCTCTGTCTTCTTTCTCTCCTAAGAAAGTAGTCAGAGGCTCTCCCCAACTCCTCCCCCTTTTTCCAAGTTCTCTGATGCTTCAGGGAGGAGCAGGGGTGAGAGCTGTTCCACTTCAGTGGAGCAGGGGAAGCAGGGATGGTTTTGCATACAGATAGTTAGATTGTACAAAGCCCATCTGCAAAATAACCTCAAGAAAATCCTTATGAAGCTGTGACTAGGAATAGGGAAGTGTGCTGATTTAGAGAAGAGATATGAGATTGGGTCCACAGGACAGAGAAGGTGTCAGTGCTGGAGGAAGAACTGGAGCATATCTGGGGGCCTTCTGAGCTTGATGTTCTTGGGAGGAGACCAGCTCTCCTAAGAATGCCTTATGGGATGGCTGGAGAGCAGCAAGAGGGGGGTTACAGAAATGCTGTGTCTGGCACTCCTGCAGTAAGGATCTGAAAGGGCTGGTGCACAAGCTGTCTATGGAAGGGGGAGCAATTAGAGCTGCATGGTGCCTGTCTCAGCAGGATTTGGCCATTTGGCCTCACCATGGCTTGGGATATATGCAGCCTCATCCCCTACCCCTCCAAGGGGTCTGGCTGCCATGCTTAAGGCCAGATGTGATCCAGTGCTGCTGTAATTTGGGGTCAGACTGGGAAAACAAGTAAAATGTGAGAAAGAGCCATCTGAGAAAGAACAGTGAGAAGCCTCATTGGCATTTCCTCCTCTTGGCTGTGGACCTGCATGAAGTCAGGTCCTTGACTCCAGTCCTTGCCTAAGCTGTGCTGTAGGTATGCCTGTGACTGGCCCTGTACCTTGCTGATCTTACTGTTGCTTTGCTGATGTAGCTTCCCAGCTTGACTGTCAGTCTGCTTCTTTGTCATGGACCTGTCTGGGGATCACTGGATTGGGGCGTTACCTTAGGTAATGTCACTGGACCTGCTCTACTCTCTGTGTTCAGGCACTGTGGGATTGCACCCTGGCTGGGAGAGGACACTGCCCTGTTTTGCTATTACCCTGAGGTCCCAGCTTCTCTTCCCTCAGGGAACAGCCCCACAGTTATTGCTCCCTGACATAGGCTGTGGGGAAACCATGAAAGCACATCCAAGCAAGTTTCTAATAATGTTTTCCATCCTCCTGATTCTGCAGGATGCAGTCAACAGGTCTTTCTGACAGCCTTTGGAAAGTCAGAGGGGTTGAATGTGGATAGATTTGGTGTGGGAAGGAAATTTGGAGCCTGCAGTATCATTGCAAGTTAAATCAACGGAACATGGTGTTCCTAGAAAGCATTTTTCACTTGCTATGTGTGTCGATCCTTGTCTGTGAGAACATCCTGAACATGCTGCTGCAGACTCTGGCCTCAAACCCCACTTCAACACAGTAGGATGGGGAGTACTGGGAACAAAGTCTCAAGATGTCTGGTTCTGGAAGAGCTAGAGATGCCTGGGTTTATAGAGATGTCAAGGTAGGAATGTGGCTTCAAGCACTTTAGGGGAAAGCAAGTTAAGCTGGTGTGTAGCCTAAGCCAAATTTAGACTTTTCATTAAGCATATGAAGAAGCTGTCACACTCTTCCAGTTCCAGAGCTCTGCAGTCCTTGAAGAAGGCCTTTCTTTAAGGCTCTGGCTGTGTAGAAGACATCAGAGCAAAGGCCTGCAGCACAGAACCTTAGTGACACTGTGGTTTGAGGAGCATGAATGCTCCCCCCAAATGCACACTCCATGTCCTGCCTCTGGGAGGACAAGATGTAGAGTTCTGACCTGGTGGTTGGTGGGAACGTGCTGGACTGCCTAAGCACTGGTGTATCGCATTCAGCTGCATCTGCATGGCAATGCAGGCTGCCTTCATGAAAACCAGCAGTTCTCATCTGCCTTCTGTATTGGCTAAACCGACCCGTGTTCACACGCATGTAACTCTCTCTCCCTCTTAAAAAAACCAAACCAAACAAACCAGAAAACTCCAGAATCTCCTTGAGAAGGCCAGTAGGGGACTTTCAGGCTGTCCCACTGTGTTCCCATTGCAACAGCAAATGTTCCTTTACAAACGATTCCTACACAACTCAGGATAATCATGTAAGAGTAGGTACTTTTAGAGAAATATCAGGCTGATTATGAAACACATTTTTGTGGTCAATTTGTATGCCATGGGACTCTTTTTTTCCCCTAGTCCTTCCCAAATGGGAGCTATATCTTTTCCTGGAGCTAAAGGAGAACTACAGGAGCTGGAGGAGCAGGGCAAGGACTGGGACCCTGCTGTCTTGTGGTGCCTAAATAAGACTGAAAGTCTATTTACTGTGTCAGAAAGAAGTCTGATGAAATTACTGCCCAAGGAGAGGCTGTTTTAGAGGGCTTCTTAAAGATGTAATATACAGGGTCTGGAAATTGAAGTCAGCAAAAATCCACCTGGAAATACAATATAGATTTTTAAGAGTGAGAGTAATCAGCCAGTGAGACTGATTGCCGAGGGACTGTGTTCTTCATCACTGTGAGCCTTTATGTTAAGGGGACATGTCTTTAACAACCTGCAGGCACCATGGCAGGAGAATTTTGGGACTTCATGCAAGGGCATTAGATACAAGGGCACCAAACAGCCTGTGTGTATGTGTGGGGAGTGCTGCATCCCTTCAGCGGTGCTTCTAGGACAGAGCCCATGTTGGGTTGGATATATGTGGAAGAGAAAGGACCAACAGGACCAAGAAGGTGAGGAAGCTGAACAGTGGGCATTCAACAAATCAGTCAAAGATCTTCACAAGAGGTTATGGCCCCGGGGCCACATCCCTGGATGAGCTGGTTGGGAGCAAGGGCAGAGGAGGCTGTCAGCAGTTAGCAGAGCAGTCCGATTAATGGGTTGTCCTGTTCATTACCTGAACTCTGTATTTCAGGAAAATCATTTTTGTTCTGGACAAAATTAAGACTTCAATCTGCTGAGCAGTGAAGATAAAGGCATCTCGCACTCCCAGCTGAGAGCTTGAACCAGAGTTTGCTAGATTCATTGAAATTCAACATTATCCGTCTTAAGGGGGCCACTGAATAGGGTGAGTGGACACAAGGTAAGTCAAAGGGGCAGATGTAAGATAATCAGTGCAACTTTTGGTTTTGGAAAGTTCTTCATTTTTCAAGGACATCTTCATACGGGAAGCTCTTTCAGAGTGTCTTTTGTAAGCTATTGCACTGCTACTGCTAATCAGGAAACCATTCTCATTTCGGAGAAATATTTACCTCATATTTCCACAGTAGTCAGATGAGGTTTTCAGAGAGTACAAATTCAGAAATAACTTATGGTACCTGTAATTTAAAATTTCCCAGGTTTTAAGTGCTTTTTTTTTTTATTATCATTATTATTTCTACAGTATTTTAATAACATAGTATTAAAAGAACCCACACAGTGTTGGAAGCTGGCATTATTAATCTGGAAATGTCCTGGGAGCCATTGCTTGGTTCTTGTTACTGGCTACAGTACAGTGCCCACAGGCAGAAATGCAGTGATACCAGTGGAAGAATGCTTTTACACCAGGACAGGTCATTTTGCTTCCTGAAGGTGGAGGGACCCATATACCTCTGGAAGTACTTTTGGGCTTGATAACCTGGTCCACCCTTCAAGGACATCCCACAGGAATTGCACTCAACAGCCAAAGCAGAGAGCTTTGACCTGTGACAAGACTTCATAGCCAAAGCCTGGGTACCTCAGTGGCAAGAGCATTGGTAGATTTTGGATGAAGCCTGTTGACTGCAAAGCATAAAGTTTAACAGAAGGTAGCTCTCCAACAGGGTCCTTCACAGCCTTGTGTCTTCATTTAATGTGTAGTTGTCTCTGGTCTATTTGCATTGTACTGCCTGCTGAACTGCTCTGTTATCTGTATGTGAGCTCTGTTCTTAAGAGGTATTCTTCACTTACAGCTTCAGATTTCAGTTATTATTTGAGCTCAGCTTGTTCCTGTCTACATCATTAAAAAGAAAAAGAAGTTTCTTTGCCCACCTCTTCTCCTTAAACTTCCGTATTGCTGCATTTTATGCTGCACACATTCAGAGGGTAATAAATTCAGTCATTTTTGGCCTAAATGTAATTCCTTAGTAATTGCCATCTATTTATTTTTATTGGTAGCAATATCTTAGCTTTACGAATGCAAGATCTGGACTCTTCTGGCAGTGTCATAGGAAAGGCTTGCTTAATAGAAGTAAAAATGCATTTGGGAAGGTTTAAATTAGATGGCTGCAGAGAACTCTCTTTTTCACTGGATGTGGCAGAATTCATTCCCCAGTAAGGCCATAAGGGGCTGTAAGGGTTGGAGAAAAGGATGAAACTCTTCTGTCTATGAAGGTTTGGGACATCTGACAAGCTGAATAATGCCTTGAAAAGAACATCTGGAATGAAACTCAGATCCTGAAAGGCCAAATGTAGTGTCTGTTTCAGCTTTGTCAACAAGCAGTGGCTCCAAACCAATTTGTGACCTTCCCCTTCTCCTCCAATGCTGTGAGAGCCTTTGCATAGTTGCTGATAGCCTTTGGAGTAGGCTCTTACACATCCACAGTTTCCTGATTCAAACTGAGCATGGTACTGGGAGCACTAGTTATTTTTGTAATTTTTCCATCCCTTCTGCAGTTTTCTTTCTCATCTTTTAATCTATCCATGTTGAGGAACATACCCCCCCCACCCAAAACTCTCTCTGACCAACATGCACAGGCAGCACAGAGCATCTATTTGATAGTCACATTGAGCAAACTTCAAGAGAACCTCTGGGTAATTTTAATCTCCATTTTAATCTCCTTTTTCTTCTCCATTTCACCATCAGATCATTAAAAAGAGACAAGCAAAACATCTCAGAATAAAAATGACAGACAAAAAGCAGGTCTTTAAATATTAGCAGCTTTAAAATTAATGTTTGATAAGATTTCGTGCTGACTTTTGATTACTGGTGCCTTTTACAAAGTTCAGCTATAAGATCTGAATCTTTTAGTGTGCATTCCCAGGAATATAAAACACAGTTATTGCTATTGCAGTTTGGCTTCTATACCCTTAACAAAAATGCTTGTTCCTTGGTTGCCATATGCTACCAAAAGGGATAAGATTTTAACTACCAGTCAATAAAGTCCATTCCCTTTTTTCATGGTAATAGACCTAAAAGAAGTTATTTTTATTCACTAGTTATATGGTGCCTCTTAAAATGTCAGTGTGCAGGTACATACTGGGGTCACTGAATTTCAGAGGGGTGTTTATTTGCAAATTGTGTCCTCCCACCCTTCATCTCTTTCTTCCCTGGCAATGGTTTCTGCAGAGGGACGTCCATGATCCTGCAAGCCCCATGTGTTGGGTTGTCTGGGACTGTCACTTGTCCCACGCCAAAGCATGGGGACAGCACTAGCAATTTACTGAGTTAGACTCTGTGTGACCATGTGTATCTGTCCATGCTCATTATTCTATGTAAGGTTTCTGCTGCTGGCAGGAACGCTTCCTGTAGGGTCCTTGCTTTTATTGCTGCTTCTGTCTGTGTCCAGGAAGCCATAAAGTGTAGTAGAATGTGAGAAATAGCTTAAGTCCTATGCTGCTCATAAACACTTAATCCTGCTTTTCAAGAGGAGTACTTAATCAAGGGGAGGAGATTATGAAGTCTCTTGCAACCCACTTGGGCCATAAATGAGTCCTTTAGCAAGGGTGAAGTGGGGCACAGAGAATTGCTGCTGTTTCCACTGGCTGAGAAACTGGCTATAATGATTGTTCTTGGACAACTCCATCTCATTAGGATGATGGGTCCAAAAAGACACTTAATTTCTGGAACAGAAGGGGATCACAACCCCAGTGATGTGACTGATGCTAAAATGCTAAACCCAGACCTGGTCCAATGCTGGATGCCTCAGCCTTGCCCTGGGCATTTTGCTATCACTAGTGGGGAGAGGAGGGGTGCCTCCAGACTCATGCCTTTCCTGTGGCTGTCTTGAGAAGTGCTTGCCTTTCTCTGCCTAGAGAGGGCATGGAATAGGAAATCAGCCTCTTGACTCACATCTTGAGCATCTCCATCTTTCACACAGCATTTGGAAATCACACTGGTGAGGTGAGGGTGTCACAGAGCTATTGATTTAGACGTTCCTGGGGTAAACCAAGTGCTATGATGCATGCAGAGAACACCTCTGAGGGGTGTGAAAGAGGGTGGCCAGGACATGTTTAGACCAGAACTCAGCATAGAGATATTGCTGCAAACACAGTAGTCTGTGTAGACAGGGACGGGTCTCTGACCCTGCAGACCTTTAGCTCAGCAAGCAATCCTGAGTCATTGCTCTGCACTAATTAAATTTAGCTGGTAAACTCCTGGGGGTGTTTTGGTTCACGTGGGTGCTGCTCTGTTGGGGCAGTCATGAAGGAGCATTGCTGTGCCAGAGCCTCAGGCTGCACGTGGCTGGATGAACATCAGCATCGGGGAAGCAGAAATTGCTACCATTAGCAGCTAAATGGTTTTCCATCTGCAGATGACAAATAGGCTGGTTCTGACGACAGAGGGCATGCTGACACAGTTCTGTGAAGTTAAATGCAGGCAGATTCAGCACTGGGAACACATGTTGTTTCACGGGGGGTGGGGGGGGGGGGGGGGGGGGGGTGGGGGGGGGGGGGGGGAAAGCCGGATCCAGTTAAACGTTACCTCCCAGGGCAAGGGGGGGTGCGTGCCCGGAGGCGGCTGGTGGTGTG
>WUAM01000323.1:45492913-45525248 GCA_024336885.1 Actenoides hombroni | reverse complement strand
GGGGGGGGGGGGGGTGGGGGGGGGGGGGGGGGGGGGGGGGGGGGGGGGGGGGGGGGGGGGGGGGGGGGGGTGGGGGGTGGGGGCGGGGGGGGGGGGGGGGGGGGGGGGGGGGAAAATCCTGTTACAGTTACAAGTTACCTTCCAGGAAAAAGGTGGCTTGCTTGCATGAGCCTGTGTGGGGCTTTACTCAGCTTTCTGGGTGACTTTTCCTGCATGATTAGACCCCAGGGTTTCATTTGGGCTGTAAGGGAGTCAGATGCTATTGGAGGTGCAGAAGCAGAAATGGGTATTACATTGTGCCTGCAGGAAGCTGTGGGGAGAGGAAATAGCTGTGAATAAAATCATCAGCATCTGGACCAAAGAGACTCCTTTGCAGTCAAAAGGCTGACAACAGGGAATTCCAGGGGGACAGCAGTGGTTAGTTTGACTCATTGATTGTGGCAGGCAGCTAATCTAAATTCAGTCGCAGTGCAAAGCCTGCATGAAGGAAGTCTGAGGGCTACGAATGTTTGCTAGAAAAATAAACAGCATCATTTGGTGTTAAGAAGATGCAAAGAGTGTGCTGGATGTGGGCTGCTGGCATTGAGAGCGATCTGCTGCAACAGAGAAGGCTGCCTCCAGGTCCTCGAACAGTGAAATGAATGGTGACAACTGATCTGGGTCTTCTCCCTGAACCAGTTCATCTTGCTGTGCAAGGAAGTCCCCATCCTGCAGTGGGATCTGGACGAGGACAGCAGCCTGCCTCTGTGAGGCAACTTACAGGATCAGGACTCCTGTCCCGAGTTCAATCCTAGTGCATGTACCTACTTTGATGATGTGCCTTTGCATACTGTCTGTGCAGGACAGAGGACACTTAGGTGGTCTCATCAGGGAAAGAGTTTCCTTGAGCCTGTCCCGCATCAAAGACACTGAACTCTTTGCACTGGCTGTTGTTTCCACCTGTCTTTTTAATGATTCTGTGCATTCTCCAAAGAGAATTACCCAAAGCACAGGTCCAAAATGTCACTGCAGAGGAGTAGCTGTATTTCTTCGTGCTTACACTAAATTGATCAGTCTGTGTGGCACAAGAAAGACCTACCTGTCTTATAGTCTTTCTGAAAGTCACGTGGTCTTCAGGCTGATGGCTATAGCTCACAGGCAACAAATCGACACTGTCTTCTCCAAAAGCTGCTTAAAGTAAAACCTCTTTAATAGGAGGCTCCCGGTAACTGGGACCTTGAGGAAGAAGTTGAACATCGAACTCACAGGGCTGCTCTTGCCCAGGAGACACCCTGGGTGGTCCCAGCTGCTCTGCCCCTGCCATGCACTGTCACCTTGTCTGCACAGAGCATGCTGGGTGCTTGGTGAATACGACCTAAGATAAAGTCATGTGCGTATTTCAAGGGGGCTGACCCACCACTTCTTTCCTCAGTTTCCCTTCTGGTAAATGGCAGTCCTCTCCTGCAGGCTTCAACCCAGCTGCATGCGATAGATCAGTCTAGGGAAAAGCTGAGATGCTTCTCTGCACCCTACCATTTGCTGGGATTTTGTTTGTGCTGCGCCTGAAGATGCAGCTTCTCTCATCACCGTCAGTCTTGCAGGAAACAGGCAGCCTCGTGCTCTGTGCTGCTGCAGTTACTGCCTGTTGCAATAATGTTGTGTTTGCTCTCTGAAGTGGGCAAACGGTTCCTCACCCAGGCTGTTAGACTTCCATAATAGCGTGGCTAATAACCAACAAAGCTTTTGCATTTTTTTTTCAGCCCATTTCACAGGCCATCTGGTGAGCCTGGCTGTAGTTTTGCAGAAGGGTGGAGAGTAGACGTGCAGCTCTAAAGACT
Organism: Actenoides hombroni; assembly: GCA_024336885.1. NCBI lineage: Eukaryota > Metazoa > Chordata > Aves > Coraciiformes > Alcedinidae > Actenoides > Actenoides hombroni. Next base: position 45,523,431 of record WUAM01000323.1, on the reverse strand, counting down.
TAACTTTAAGTGACTTGCAAAAATCACATGCTACCACAAAGGATACTGAGAACATCTCTTAGTGAATATTTGGCTCGGAAAAGCAAAACAAGCAAAGCAACAACAACAGTAAATCCAAAAGAGGAGAAGACCCTGACCCCCGTTCCGGACTTCCAAAGGTTCTTTATGGTTGCTTCCGTAGCAAAACAGGAATGAACTCTGTGCCACTGAGATAGGCTGCAAATGGGTGGCAAGGAGCTAAGCAAACAGTGAGGAGGAACTCATATAGTATTGAATTAAGCCATCTACTACTATTTTGCCATTGCTAGGAGGAGACCAGGACAACCCAGATGCCAGACTCTGCAAAGGGTATACCTGTGGAGGGTTATATCCCCTTCACAGCTTTCTAACTGTGATTGTTTAGCAAGAGGAAGAGGTGACGATGATTTATGCCATTAACTGGCAGCCTGGGATCCATTTGCACAGCATCTCCACCTGCCAGCTGTAGCTGAATTTCAAGCAGTTCAATTTGATGGATGTGGGAAACCACAGGCTGTACTGTGAGGCTGGAAAAGCAAGGCAGGCTGCTGCAGAGTTAGATGAACTGTGGCTTCTTGTCAGAATGGAGATTTAGTGTCAGCATTTGGGACTTTTGCCTGCCCCAAGCATGTCTCTGGGGTTCTCCGTAGTCTGTACCGAGGTCAAGGCAGGTTTTCTGGAAGGGTGTGCTTGCTGACCCATGAATACCCAGGGGTCACGAAGCTGGGGATGTCCTGAGGTGTTTGTCACTTTTGGGAATGAAGGCAGGAAGGAGAGAAATGCTTTATCTGCTTGGCACAGTGTGTCTGTGTGTCAGAGGCAGCAGGTGGCCAGAAAGTCAAGAGCCTCCACTTCTGCCTTTGCTTAGCCTGCCTGCAACCACCTCTTGAATCCCAGTTTGCACAACGTGTTGCCCCTGGGACAGGAGACTCCAGCCAAAATCACGCTACTAATCAGAAAGATTGAGCTGCAGGGTAGAAGTAGAGTGTCCTAGGAATAGCAACCTGTACCATACACTTTCACTGACTGTGGGATGGTGAACTCTGCTCTTGGTGGCTGATGACACAGGAAAACAGTCTTTGTTTGGCCTTCTGCGGGAACAGATGAGGTGGGTGGCTGTGGATGTCCATCACTGCCTGGTGTACCTCTGCCCTGCAGCTTTGGCAGGAAGGCAAGCTGGGCCACAGAGCAGCTGAGGGCTTGGTGCCCAGATGCTGTTGAAGACACAACAGTTTGCTCAAGAGCGTGCTCCATGATTTCAGCATGGCTACACTGATTTACAGTGACACAGGAACACACCTGCTACCCTTGGGAGTGCCAGGAAGTTCTCTGGTGGCTGTCCACACCCTCTGTCTCCCAGCTCAACTGAGATGTGAAACTCCCAGGCTGTTGTAGACACAGAGACCACATAGGCAGAATAATAAATTAAATGTTGCAAGGCAATGCTTCGAGGCCTCTCCCATCACTGTTTCTGTGACATTTTTAACATTCCCAGTATGAGTTTTGACCCAGGCCAACTTAGTGCTTAATTCTCCATCATGAGCTGGGTAACTGAAAAAAAGGGGAAAGAAGATTATCATGGATCTCATGGAAAGAGCAGAATTGTGATGGGACGTTTCAGGAGGCTTGTGGGGTTGTGTAAAACTTATCATTGGATGTTTAAAGGGGATTTTAGGAAGGTACAACACATAATGGGATGTTTGAGGGGAGGTCCAAAGGCAGGGAAAGCAAATTGGGGCAGAACAAGCGTGGGAGAATGGGTAGGAGAGGGGATAAAAGAGTCCAACTGTGTGTAAGCAGACTGCTGATCAGTGAGTTTTTCTGTCTGAGCCCTTTGTCTGCATTTCAGCCTGGCCTGGACTCATATTAAGCCTGATTCATAATTTTTTTTTCTTTTTCTCTCTGTCTCTGTACACATAAGTATGTGTATGGTTCACTGGGAAGCTTCAAGCCGACTAGTCAGTGAGTAGAAGACCAGAATGTGAAGCCCCAGGCTGGACACGGGGCAGGTGAGACTCATGATTTTAGTATGGAGTCTGGATGGAGTAAGTGTCTGGGGTTGGAGGTTTCTGCTGATGTGCATGTGCTTGTGGATGAGGAGAATGAGGAACTGTGTGTGTGTCCACTGGTGACCTTAAGTCCTGATCAGCTGGAGAAGAAGGGAGGAACATGTGGGACTGCTCATGATGTTCATTTAAGTACTGCTGATGGTTTTGTGGGGGACAGTAAAGACACTGTTCTTTGTTCATGTTGGTCCGTGTGGCCAGTTGCTTGTGTTTTGTATGCATCTGTATCTTTGGGACGTATGTTTTTCCATGTATAGACACTCACAAATGGGAAAAGTGGCAAACAGATCGGTGAGGAGAAACACCTTGGGTTTTCAAGCCCACTGGATTCCTCTTCTCCTAACATGATGCTTTTTAGAATCAGCTTTGGAAAATTCTGTTACTCACTTGGGGGATGTATTTCACCCTTGTACTATAATGGCTTTCATGGAGGATTTGTTGAAAGAACTGCAGATTGATACAGAATAGGCATTTCTGAGGCGGAGTCAGAATCTTGCTGTGGTTATGACAACAAGGTGGCAAGTCCAGCTGATCTGTGGAACCAGATTAAACATGGGCCATTTGCAGTTAAATCTTTGAATATGACTGGAAAGCTACAAAACCCAGGAAGCCTTCATACAAAAATTTTGACAAGTGCAGTCTAGCACCATATCTTCCAAACTTAAAATGTGTGCACCTGTTCATCTTCTGCACTTGCTGTATACCTGGTGTTTGATTGTGCATGTCTCGGGAGGGCAATGTTTTGCATTACCAACACTGAAATATGTGGCCCAGATAAGTTCTTTCTTGTAATGTAATTGTAAATGGATTTTGCTTCTAAAACACCGTGACATTGATTTCCTACAAAGTGACAGTCTTGTCTCATTACCTAGATTCATTTGTTGTCTGATGGATTTTAATAGCAAAGATCTGGAATCTGATGATTAACCCCCACCCCCAAAAGAATTAAAAAAATTCAGAGCTGTGTCACATCCTTAACATGAGCTTCAAAAAGAAGCATGACAAGCAGTGTTTGGGAAGAAATTAATGCTATTGGAAGTCTGATGGCAGAAGGTCTCAAACAAATGTGAAACATTGAAGGAAGAGAGAGAGCGGAGAAATATCTTGGATGGCAGCGGCATTAGCATCAAACAGGCAGGCACAGTGTCCCTTCCAAGAAAGAGCTCTGACTTCATTCCCCACTTGTGCTGTGGCAATATTTTCCTCAAAGTGGTCTTTCTCATATTTGGGTCTTCACCCTCCTACCTTCAAAGGATCAGCATCACTTCCCTAAGTTCAGTGTGGTATGAGATAAGAGGAGCAATTAAATGCACAGGATTTTCCAGTGTGTCTTATGTGCCACAAAGAGCTAGATTTACACCAGGATGGTTCTGACTTACGAACTTAACAGATGCTGCTTCTGAAATTCTGGGATGGAGTACAAACCCCTTGTACTAAACACGGGAGAAGGAAGGCAGGAGCATAGCATGCGTACAGAACATGCCAAGGAAACATAAGGCAGAGGAAAAAAAGCCTTGGGAGTCATCAGGAATACTGGAGTAAGGCTTGTCCACTGTGCTTTAAGATTTCTATAATAACCTAGTTATCTGGACCCCCTGGGCCCCCTAAATGTGGCAGCTAGGAAACTACATTCTCACTGTGAGTCTTTCAGGATGCAAGCTGTGCTGCCTCATCAGAGTGATGGCTGCTGCTTTAACAAGCCGCATTAGCCCAAGATTTATCGTCCCATCCACAGCATGAAGTATCATTGCCATTTGCAGCAGTGAAGGTCTGGGGTTACTGCTGACTCTGTGGCAGTGCTGTTGGAGATCCTGCTCTCCTGTAGCGGGCGTTGTGCTGGGGACATTGGCAGTGGCATGTGGGCAGCTGTGCCATCCCAGTCCTGTATGAGGGTTGTCTGCGTGGAACAGCAGCAGGGCTGGGACTAGATAGGGCAGAATGGACCTTCCTCTGGAGGAGTGAGGCCACATCATCTGTCCCAGACCGCACAACTGCCTCAATGCAGCACTAGCCTGATGCTCATGATTTGGGCCAGAAGGGTGACTGGGACAGGGTGATTATGGGCTTATTGATGAGGATTACCATAGCCTCCACAAAGACTGTATTGCCCATGAGGCTGGGTTTTAATCCACTTGGGAAGTGCTTCCCTTGGCTGGTGGATGATGAGTCAACACTGGCCTGGTGTCTTCCTTTCTCCAATGAGCAGATGTGTAAGGTTTGGGCAGGCTCTTTGAATCAGGATATGGGGGTTGTGGTGGTGAGGGATAGTAGGGTGCAACTTTGCTGAGAAGGAGGTACAGACAGAGACAGACAGCTGTGACCTGCTCCAGGGCTGGGCTCTCTGGAAAAGCACAGAGCATCAGGGATTGAAAGTCTCAGCACTTCAGTCCAAGTGGCTGAATATTTCACGTGGACAACTCACATGAGGCTTCTGGGCTCATGCCAAATACTCTTGAAGTATTTCTACTGGGTCCCAGAATAAGAAAGGTTATGTGCAGGAGAACAGAAATGCATGGAAAATTTATAGCTAAATGGAAAGCCAGTGTGCAGAGTTGTGTTTAACTGGTTTCTGAGAGACCCAGAAATCCACCCAATGTGCTAAGGCTGTGCCTGTCTTTATTTAAGTGGGAAATTTTGGGGAATCCCTAGGAGAGAGCGAGCTCATGTGACAGCAAATGAAAAATGTGAGGCCTGAAGCAGTGCCCTTAAGTTAACTTCAGGTTGGAGGAGACCCAAATTTGGTGCAAAGGCTATTGTGAAGCATGCTGGAAGTAACTTTGCTGCTATGCACTGAGAGGCATCTGGGGCTTACTTCACGTCTGGCTGCTTTTTCAAGTGATTCCTCCCTTGCCCCTGCTCCCCTCACCCTGTGACTCAGCTCAGAGGAGAGAAGTGACAGCTTTTGTTCATTTTAAAGTAATTTTGAACAGATGCAGAAAAAAAAGCTAATTAAAAGAAAAGTGAATGAAGTCTTAGGTGGGTATTATAAGCATACAGGCAAAAATGGCAATGGTGGGGTGAAGCAGGGAATAACAACAGCAGGTGAATCTTTCACAGGTTTCTCACTAAGACTCTGTACTGGAAGGTCAGCATAAAGTCTGTGGTCCTGTGCTAGTTATGACCAAGTTCATATTTACTGGGCTGCATTGGGTTTTACAACTGGAGACTGCAGCTGGATTCAAGGAACTGACAGTGAAAGATGTGATTTCCCCCTTTCAGTATTTCAGGCTATTTTCAGATAAATGACTGATGTTCTCAGCTGATCTTCACGCTTTTAAGAGCCTATATCTGACCATCTGTCTCCAATTAGTCCCTTCAGCCCTGCAGTCTTCTCTCTTTGAAGTTCTCACACTTTTTTTTTTGATACATTAATAATAAAAGGAACCTCAAAGAACTCTCAAAATATCATTATCCCTATTCAAAGCAGGATAACTTCACCCCTTTGGGAAGAGGTGGGACAAAACAAGTGAGGTGAATTCTTTTCCTGGACTTCCTTCTCTTAAGAACCATGATTTTTTTTCTCCCTAAACTGTAGACGTTGGATAAGATAGTACTGTGGCAGAGGATCTGGGCAAGGCACAGGAGGAAGTTCAGGAGATCTGGGTTCAGTCTTACCTCATTCACTCCCTCCTCATCATTCCTGTAGGCCCCCTTTAAGTACTGAAAGGCTCTATAAGGTTTCCCTGGAGCCTTCTCTCCTCCAGGCTGAACAACCTCAACTGTCCCAGCCTGTCCTTCTAGGGGAGGTACTCCAGTACCCTAATCATCATCGTGGCCCTCCTCTGGACCCACTTGGACAGGTCCATGTCTTTCTTATTCTGCGGGCCCCAGAGCTGGATACAGTACTCCAGGTAGGGTCTCATGAGAGTAAAGTAGAGGTGGAGAATCGCCTCCCTCGACCTGCTGGCCGTAATTCTCTTGATGTATCCCAGGATGTGATTGGCTTTCTGGACTGCAAGCACACGTTGCTGGCTCATATTTGGTTTTTCATCCATCAACAACCTCAAGTCCTTCTCTGCAGGGCTGCCCTCCATCCACTCATCACCCAGCTTGTATGTGTGCTCAGGATTGCCCTGACCCAGGTGCAGTGCCTTGCACTTGGGCCTTGTTGAACTTCATGAGGTTGCCATGGGCCCACCTCTCCAGCCTCTCAGGGTCTCTTTGGATGGTGCCCCTTCCTTGCAGCGTGTTGAGCACACCACACAGCTTGATGCGGCAAACTTGCTGAGGCTGCACTTGATCCCTCTGTCCATGTTGCCGACAGAGATGTTAAATAGCACCAGTCCCAATACCAGCCTCTGAGGGATACTACTCACCTTGCTGATCCTGACCTCACTGTGTTGTGTTGATTTCACTTCCCTGCCTGACCTTGAACTTTTCACATCACTACAGATGTGTCTGGTGATCACTGGTGTCTGTGGTTACTCTCACTTGGATGTGTTCTGCTCTCCTCATTCAGGTACTGTGGGACTGTTGTTGTTAAAAAAAGATATTGAGGAAAGGGAGCTCTTGTGGACCAGGTCTTTTCTTTCTGACAGTGGCCAGAAGAAATGAGGTGCACAAACTTTTTTTTTTTTTTTCCCACTTTGAAGGACCTTCCCAGCTTCTGGCTTGGAACTGTTGAGTCTGAAGGTACATTTGTACCAGACAAGCATTCATGAGCCTATCTTCTCTCAGTACAGTGAGTACTGTAGAACTTTTTGTGCCAAACAACTCTGATTAACTCCCCTTCCCTGCCCCTTTCGTGAAGAGATGTCTGTCCATCTTGGTTCATTTTTTCAGGGACCAACATATGTGAGGTGAAATTACTACCATTTTGTGTGTGTTGGGTTAGCAGTTCAGTCTAAACAGCAAATATTGCATCATTGGTTTTCACTGAGCCCCAACTCATAAAAGCTGTCCAAAATACCCACCCATGCTAAGCTCCCGGAGCCGAACTGAGAGTTGGTGACTGTTCTTTTTGATCTATTTTGCCCAAAAGCCATTAGGTGGAAGAAATTTACTTGAACGCAACTGGAGAATAGGACTTGTTAGCTGACTCCTCTGACTTGTTATTGACAAGGAGAGTTAGTTTCACAGTAACATGCCTCCTGCACAATGAGCAGTAGGTACACACTGTGCACATAAAAGCCAACACCAACATAACAGAGAACAACCTTTAAATAACTCTTATGGTCCATTAGCCAGCCAAGAACACATAGTAGATAAAGGGTACACTCACAGAGATCTTGTAGGAAACCCTACAAAAAATGACTTCTGAAAACTCTCTGTATAACTGTAGATATGTGTGATTTGTGTAATAGGCAGTGTTGTTTGCACATGGCATGGTCATTATGAAAAATGTGTTTGTCCTCACCTTTGTGTTGTGCAGGAGCACTCTCTGAGACTGAGCAAATTAATTGAACATGTTCTGTCCTTTGTCATTTGCAGAACTCTGTATGATATGACTAGATTTGGATGGTTAGTGAGTCCCCTGGAGTCCTCTCTTTCAGCAGGTACAACACGTTCTTTAATAGTCTCCCTTTCTGAGCAGAAAGGAGTCAAAGAGAAGAAAAAGCTTATGAACAAGGGAGAAAAGGCTAAGCTTCACACATACTGTATTTGTGGGGAAGCTAAGTCCTGTTTTCAGTATGTGGACTTTCTCCAAGACAAATATGCTGGAAATTGTGCTGATGGATCAGAGAGTCACAGAAGGCATCTCTGAGGATTGTCTAGTTCAGGTCCTAAAACAATGTCAACTAAAACAGGTTGCTCAGGGCCTGATCCATTAGCTCTCAGCTGACTCATCATCCATCCCAAGGCAAAGTTTCCTACATTCCTGCTTCTCTCTCAGATAAAAGGGAACTCCTGATCCTTGTTGTTCTGGCCAGTTCTGCCTAAAGAGTTGTATCCATGCATCACAGCCCTCCAGGCATATCAGAGAGAGCACATGAGCCTGGAGTCACTATGTCTCCATGATCCAAAAGAGATCATAGTCCTGTAATTGTACAGACTTCTAATTCCTCCTGTTTGTTCCCCATGGTCCACATGTTCCATGTTCCACAGAGCTTCTAGCCCCTCAACTGATACCATAGCACCAAATCCATTCTGTAGTTGCTGATCTGAAGGTGTAGCAGCAGCCTTCCTCCTGCCAGAAAACACCAGCTTCCAGCCTTTTCCATCATAAGAGTCTTCTTTTCCCAACCCAATGAGTACAGACTCTGAATGCTCCTCTGTCTGTGCAGTTGGGTGTTCAGGCTCTTGTCAGGTCTTGGAGAAGATCCTGTCCTCTTTTTAATAAACTCTGATGCTGTGCAGACTTCCCACCTTCCTCCTGCAGCTCCTCAACAAACGCTCATGGTCTGCAGGCAAGAAGACTTTTTCCTCTGCCCCAGCCTTGTTGAGTGGCCCTAGGCATATCCTGCAGCGCCAGGCCAGGAGTGATGCATCCTTCCTTGGGAGCTCAGCTTGTGCTGATGTGCCAGGAGTAGTTACTGCTGTTGGTGTTGGACTGTGCCCTGGCTCCCTTCTGTGTACCCTTCTGTGCAAACTAGTGCATCTGTTTTCACCTTCTGTTAGAGCAGCACAGAACGATATTTGGTGCTACGTGACACAATGCAAACTCCAAGTGGTGGAGATGAAAAGCTTTTCTTATTCCTAAATGTAGGAATTTGGAAATCATGGAGCAGACTCGAAGGGCACACCTGAAAAGTACAGGTTTGTTCTCCTCCAACCTACTCCTGGCTGCATACGTTCTTCTACGTGCAGCTTCACCACCTTTCCATCACTTCCATTTCAGTGCAGCTGATACAAGCCCAGGCCTAGATGCTTATCTGTCATATAAAGCCTTGGCCGGGGCTCATCAGGTCAAACACAGCATGGTTATAACTGCATCACTGGTAAGGCACTAACTGTAGTAGGGCAGAGGAGTGGACTATTGTTCTTTCAGCATGCCAGGCTCCTAAGGGCATTACATTTGATGTGCAAAAATGCAGGCAAGTGCAAAATCTGAGCTGGCACTTTATGGGGAAAGAAGCATTCCCATCCAGAGCTGTGGTAACTTCCTTGCTACATACAGGCTCATTCCTGGTTGTCGTGTGCTCAAGTAACTCAACTGTTTGTTGAGCCTTTTCTAGAGGTATATCTGTTGTGGTAGATGCCAAAGAGAACTGCTTTCTTCTGTGTACAAGCACAGACCTCGCTGATATTGTTGTATCCTGTGGGTATCTTTCACAGACAGCAACTGAGGGAGAAATGAAATTCTTTTCTGCAGTGACGGCTGAATGAGTGAAGGCTAGTACCCAAAGGCCAAGCGGGAGGAAAGTTTGGGAGCTGAGAACTGAGCGGGTCACAATGATCTGTATGTCAGTTGGGGCGACAAGGGAGAAAAGAGGAGAACTTGGCTGGGGAGAGAGGTGGAGGACAAGAAATGAAGAGTCCTTCTGGCAATAATCAGTGGAGAAAGCCTACCATACTCTGGGCAGAGGACTGAATGAAAAAGTACACTTGGAATTAGCGGATAAACTGTTTCCTCTCTGAAATGCACTTTGAAGAAAGAAGATGTTGAGATACAGTTTTTGTAAACAGATTAGCATCCAACAAAATCTGGCTTACATGTTTGCTTGCTCTTGCTAATATAACCGCCTGAAAAACTCCAAGGATGGGTTTACTGCTTACTCTGAGAAAGTCAATAATATCATGCTGGGAATAGCTTCGAGTCAGCCAGGGCTTAATGTAACATGGCATGTGTAAGACTTCAGAACTTGATGCCATCTGCTCACAGAGAGCATTGGATTGCTGTAAGAATGTCAACAAATAGGCTTGAGAAGCTGGTGAAAATGAGGAGGGAAATAGCAAGCTCCAGGGTGTAGGAAAATGATGATTTTTTTCTGTGTGACTGTTGCAGTGAGATTGGTTAGTCTGTTTTTTTAATATGCTCCCTTCCCACTGTCTCTGAGGAAATGCCTGCAAGAGGAGAGACGTGAGTCATGGAGTTAAATGGAGAGAAATATGGCAATGAGACCAGCAGGCTAGCCAGACACAAAAATACCTTCCACATGGTCTTTGGAGACATCACTTGTAAACCTTCAGAGCATTAGGATTGGGGGGTTAGTGCAGGGAAAGCAGCTAGTGGGCATTATGGCTAGTAGTTGTAAGATATCTTTAATGCACCTTCTGATATGATCTGTGAGGTACCTAGTTTAAAAAAAAAGAAAAAGAAGTATCAAAAATTTGAAATGTAAACCCTAGGTGGTAAACTTAATAGGAACGTTCTTTGCTCCACGAGTCAAGATAATTGTACTTTGAAAAATTCTTTTGGTATAACATTAATTTTGGCCTTTCTGTGAAGTGTGACATAAACATGTTTAAAATGGATATTCATGCCCAAAACATTTCCATTATCAGCTAAAAAGATTTGGGTGTTATATTACAGTTAAGCTGTTTTAAATAAATAATCTCTCTTGCTGTGCTGTTTTCATACTATAATGGAGGTGCTTAACAGACTGCACAGGTTTATCTTTTCTTCCTCCTGTGTAGAAAATAAAACTTTGCTGTTTTCCAACAGCTGATGCTTAAATACATACAAAAATACTTTGTGTGTATGCAGATTGCCTGTCACAATGTTTAGCTACTTTAAGTAGTTGCTCACTCAAGGCTAATTTTTTTTCCTGAACCCCTGTCCTACTTTCACCTCTGACAGGTAAAGAATAGTTTATTCATAACAATAAAGTTTATTGATATACCTAGGTTTCTGATTGCTTTCTTATTTCCCCCACCAGCTACTTGAAGGGCAGTTTCATGGATGATGGGGCTGTCAGGCAGTGCCAGACAACATAAAAATAGGCAATGTCTACAAGCTGAGGTGTGGAAGGTTGAGTTGTAATTTCAGGAGCATCCCTGGGGCAGGTGACTGGGACAGGAGGATGGGATCTCTTTTCTTGGAGGTTTTCAAGACTCTGCTAGCCAAAGGTGTGACTAATCCAATCTAGTTTTGGCGCTAGTGCTGCTCAGATAGATATGATGGACTAGAGAGACCTGCAGAGGTCCTTCCCACCAATGCTTCTGTGAGCATATGATCACACTCTTCCTCTCCTCTGATCTTTTCCACAGTTAGAGACCAGCTTCATTATCTCTACATTGTGACACCTAAGACTTAGAGCAAAGGTGTAAATGTATGCCAAAGCCTGGACTCATCCCTCTCCGTTGGCATCTGCTTCTTGATGATTCCTACAGGGACAATTCATGATCAATGTTCTCTAAAAGTCAAGGATAAAAGACTTTTGCAGGAGTCTCAAAGCTGGGGCTCAGGGTAGGCGTGTGTTTGAAGCTATGGTCCTCCAGCAAGCCCGGGAGGAGGAAGTCTTCCTGTACTGGGGGTAAGAAAAGGCCCATTTCTGTGGTGTCTAACATAGAACTCTGTGTGTGTAAGGGAAAAAGACTAAGGAGAGACTTGGAGCTAGTGTAGTGCAAGGGCCAGTTTTGCAAGCGTGGGAAGGAATGAACAAAGCCGTGAAACTTGTCTTCATAGTATGTGGACTGCAGATCATGAGTTTACTGGGGTCACATCCCAACTCCAATCAGCTGAACAGCCTTAGCTCTTGCGAAAGTATCCCAGAAAAAAGATGTGCTTGTCTACCATCTATTCTAGCTCGTATTTCTTCCCCCATCACCATTTCCATGAGTTACTTTGATGTGTGGCTGTCCTTGAAAGCTGTGAGGTGGAACAAAACAAACAGATGAAGAAGAGATTACAGTGGTGGTACTGCTGGAAACTAATGTTTCTCTAGATCAGTGTAATAGTAATGCCACTTGGCAGTTTACCAAAGTCAGTTTTTGCTTATTTTAGATGCTCTTTGTTTCACTCCAAAGTAATATTTTTCCTGTACTTGTGATTAGGAGTCTTAAGAGAAATATACAAGGTTGCTTTAAGGATTAGCTATTAGATCTGACTGTTTCAAGAGTGTAAGCCCTGGAAGTGGAAAAAACTTGACTTATGCTCTCAGTGCCTGAGGCTAGCCTGGGTGATTTCTGAACTGTGAAGAAAACTTTTCTTTGGGAATCCAAGGTGAGAGGAGTAAATCTATAGTTTTTCCAATGGCACTTGTTTCATTCATTTTTATGAAGTACTCTTGTCATGTGCACAGATCATTTAATGACTTGAGTTTTACCTAAGGTTTAATGACTGCATTAATTTTCAGTCTGTTAACGTCTTCTGCAGCTCAGTGTTTGGTTATGTAGTGTGTTACCAATGCTGTAATTACACAGAAAGCCCCTACGCTGCCCTTTCTTCCAGTTGCCAAAGCTCTGCAAAGAAGACTATGCAACAAAAAGCAAATCTGGAAGGTGTCCAAAAAGCAGCATGGGGTGTGGAAGGAGGAAAAATTACAGATATAGTTTTCAACACACAGATTTTGAAGACAACTTTTTAACAGACCTGCTTTTATACTGATGTTTGTGATACAGTTTATGCTGGAAAAACTGCTATGGTGTGGAGGCTAACCCAGTTCTGTTGTCATACCCAGTCACAGTAGCATGAGCTATGCTCGGTGTTTCACCAAGAAACCTTGGATGGGAAGATTCTGGTTGCACTGTTTGGAGAGCTCCTTTTTCATACTTGGTTGTAAAGAAAAAAAAAGAAAACAAAAAACCGAAAAAACAAACAAACAAAAACCCCAAACCAAAACAACAAAAAAAACCCCAACCACCTTTTAATGTGTTGGTAACGAGTGGAGGAAGGGGCAGCACGGGATACAGGAGAAGAGGCTGCCAGAGATGAATTTTTCCTCTGAGACACCTTTCTGAATTTGGAGCAGAAGGGGAAGAATTGGTGTAGGAAGAGATACTGGAAAGAACAGTGGCTGTGAGGTATGAGATACCACAAACAAAGCCAAGTAGTCCATCTGCTAGAGTCTGCCTACATCTTAGCTGGGTGTGAGGCACACATGAGTGTAAAAGGGCAGAACTGCAGCCCTTGCAGCAATGATGTGGGCACGAGGTAGATTGGTTCCAGAAAATCCATGAACAGCCTCCCAAAATGACTCTCCACCAGCCTGTTGCTGCCAAGTGTGGCTTAAAGAGGCAGTGCTAAATTGTTGTCCCTTTTAAACCTTCTGCTTTGAGAGCTGTTTTTTCAATGCTTTGCCAGTTCTGCTCCTCCAGCAATCACCCAGCATTGCTCTCTTTTCTTCCCCAGGCCTTATTGCTGTAGTCACCTCTATTGCTTAGGACCTGAGCATTATCCCCTTTCCCTTATATTCAGGTGAAAAGTCAAACTAAGCTTTGCTGTTCTTTTTCTCTTATGTGTTGTAGGGGTTTGAACCTTCTTTAGAGACTTCCATCCACATCTTTCCTGAGGCAAGCCAAAAGAGACTACCCTTGTTTGTTTCTTTTGGAGATCCCTTTGCAAGGGCTAGCCTCCAAGCACGCGTGAGCATCTGAGTTCATCTTCTCTGCAGCAGGAGCAGACACTCTTCCTAAGTGTCCCAGGCTTTATTGGAATAGATCAACCTATCAACCTTACTGCCCTAACAAAATGCAATCTGGAAGTCATGTTTGCTTGGATGGAAGGGAGAAGACAGCTTGAGAGAAAGCAAGAACTTATGAAAGACTTATGTTGTGAAGTTGTTGACCTTACTTTTGACCCAACCTTGCACTCTCTGTAATAGCAATCAGTTCTGTAGCTACTTCAGTGGCTTGGGATGGTCCTCTGAGCCTGCCCTGTGCTCATGAACAATTTCTCCAGCATGTAGAGGATGAAAAATTCAGTCCAGGGCTCCTGGGGTCTTTGCCTCACTGCCTCTTTGATTCAGACACTGAGGTCATGCTGGAAGGAGAACTTCCCTGATCTTCCTGATGTCCTTTCTTTCAATGACCTTGCTTTTCTTTTTTGGACACAGAAAGCTCCTGACACCAATATAGAAGGAGTGATTTAGAAGATTCTAATTTCTGCTGGGGACACCCAGGCCTGGGACAAAACTGACAAAAGCTGGACCTTCCGCAAGCAGCCCCAAGCTTATGCCCTTATAGAGATAAATCCTCTGCAGTAGTTCAGAGTCTGGCTGGCACCAGCAGGACTGGAGGCTGGAGGTGCATTACTTGTTTATAATAATTTGGGCGAGTCCAGCTCAGGTGGACAGCACGGAGCCCAGAGAGTGGTGGGAGCTGTGGTAATATGCTCTTCATACTATCCCATAGTGATAGCAGTGTCCTCAAGATGTTGCCTTCCTGCTCCCTCAGCAGTGGTTCCAGTAGTCCAAGGGTGTAAAGGCTTCGGATAGTGATGATACATTTTCTGCCTCTCAAGTAATATCCTATTCCCCACAGCCACTGAGAATAGAGAGCAGAAGTATTGACCCACCAGCTTCTGCATGGAGTGGACTGAGTAAAGCAACATGCCTTGGAACAAGATCAGAAAAGATACCTTTCTGGGTTAGTCCCGTGCTTGGGACAATGCCTTGATTTCATGAAGTGAGATGAGAAGACATCACTAACATTGCTATGTCCTGGACTGGATTTGCAGGCACTGTTTGAAGGCTTACTGGTTGTGTGTATGTTGATACCAATTCAAAAGAGCAAGCAGCTCTATGCTGAAGGTTTTCTGTCTGTATTGTGCACCAGTGCATGGTTTGGCACAGGCATGTAGAAACAAGTCCAGGATGCTCATGGATCCCAGACAAAGAGCAGCTGGCTGTGGTTCCTGTGCCTTGCTTTCATTGCTGAAATGCTCTGTACATGCTACACCCCAAATTTCTTTGTTAAGCACGAGGTTATTGTTATGGTACAAAGCAGGATGGTTTCTGACAGGGCAGTGGTGCATATTGTGCGGCTTGGCAGGAGTTTCTTTCTGTCGCTTATTCAGTGGGATCTGTCAGAGGGTAGAAGTGGAAATTCCTTTGTCTCAAAGGACATAAATTGAGCTTTCTAGAAAGCTGGGTGCTGTTGAACTTGGTGTGTCACAGGTGAAGCACAGCTGGTTTGCAAATCTAGACATGACTCTGCAGAGGACAAATTCATGAGTATCTGGCCTTGGACTCTTTGGACAAACAGGAAGCAGAAGGACCCTCTTATCATCTGTGCAAGGGGTATTCAAGCTTTTTGCAAACAGGATGAAAAATACAAAAACAGGTCAATGGGTCCTTATAGTAAATCTGTAAGTGTGCAGCGTTGGGCCTTTGGCTGCTTGTGCCTTGGCCACCCAGATCAAAGGGACACGGGACGGCACTGGAGCTCCTGTCCTGGGCTGCATGCTTGGCTTACACTTGAATGGCAGCCCAGGTGACAGTCTGTGTCCAGCTATTAGGACCAAAATGTACCTTGGACATAGATCTCTACAAGACCTGGGCAATGTGCCACATTTCCTCACTGGGACGATCCCTCAAACAGGATCTCTAGCAACGTGGCAGGGGTTAACCCAATGAGAGTTATTAACTTTTTACATTGGTATAGGGAGGCAATAACTCTAAAGTCAGTTCTGAAGTGGGCGCTGGGAAAGGCTGACATTTAACTTTCTAAAAAAGCTCATTTCAAGGAGTAATTCACTGTAGTGCTCTTCAGATTAATTTTAAAGCAAGTAATTTCAGAAGCCTGAGGATAGTGGAATTTCAGGCGGTCTGGAGACCAGGACAGCAGCAGATTGCAGTTCTGGAGAGGTGGCTGGGGGTGCTAAACTCTGCACAGAGGGGATGACTTTCAGGAGCTGATTTTCTTCTGGTACATTGGTTAAGTTACGTGGGTGGGAGGCAAATGTGCTCCGGATTTTTAGAGCAGAAAATGTTTTTCTGCCTTATTAATGTGTCTGGCCCCATAACTACACAGTCTGCAGAGGTGAGTTTTTTTAATTTTCAAAAGACTGAATGGAGGTAAAGAACAAACGGCTCCTTTCTATACACCTTCCAGAAAGAGGCAGAGGGAGGCAGTGCTGCGTAGTTCTGGGTTGAGTCCTCTGCTAAGCGACCTGTTGAGTATTTCAAGCTGGGACTGCTCTCCCTTGAGGGAGTCACTGTTTCCTGCTTACCTACATTGCCAGCTGGCTGCTTTGTCATGGTGTGTGTGAAGCTTTTTATCTGGTAAAATAAAGGAAACATTTAATGTCTCCTCTTCTGGATAAGGATATGTTTCTGGAGACTGCTTTCTCGTCTATAGTGGCCAGGATTCCCTAAGGTACACCCCGTGCAGGGACAAGTGTCAACATTAGCTCTCCACACAGGCCTCCCTTCTCTGTGCTGCCTGGTATGTGAGGGGCATACAAAAGGCTTCTTGCACTTCTCCACAAGTGTGGGCTTTGCGTTACATTCAGATGTGATAAAAGCAGTAGGTAACCTAGTATGTGTGGACCAGCAGGACTTCAGCAACAAGCAGAGGTTCTCTGAGTGGATCACACTGGTGAGCAAAGCTTTGCCTGAACTCCTCAGCTTCTGAGATTAACAAGAGTTTCTAGATGGATGAAGTTAACTGGACGTCCTGACCGCTGGCAGACAGGCTCCATCTAGAGGGGCCTGATGAAGCCTCTGGGTTCTTGCTCAGTTTCCATACAAGATGCATTTTGCAGCTCCTGGGGAGAAATGCAGATTGCCTTCCCCTCCCTGTGCCAGGACACCAGCTGCCCAGGCAATGCTATAGGCACCCCTAGCAGGCATGGCCTCACCTATACACCCAATCTGAAACCTGTGTCTTGTACTGCTCTAAATCCTTTTACCAGGGAATGGAAAGGGGACAGCCAGCAATGAAGATTATTTTTTTGTTCTTGCAATGAGAATCTGCCAGCTGGAGAGGTGCTCCTGTCTCCCTTTGATGCTAGTGAAGGTGGGCAGAGAGATTTCAAGTTGAGAGTGGGGGTGATATGGTTTAGTTGGTGGAAACAGCAGTGCTATGCATCTTCTGCAGAAGAATTCCAGAGGTGCTTTGGTGGCACATCTGTTCTGACAAGTGCAGGCTGGTTTGGGTGGGAAAGGGCAGAATTCAGCCACACATCTTGCTGTGTGAATGGATCCAGGCACTGTCTGTGGAAGTCTGAAGATATCAGTTATGTTTGTCCAAGGGGAATCATAGTAAGTCATGTGTCTTGTTTTGGAGTGCCTGCATGTGCTGCACAACAACATCCTGCTTCCTGACTAATGCTTCCTCTGATAAGCTATGATGGTGAAAACTGGACCTTTTATAGAGTAAAGCAACCATTTTTCAAAAGCAAATGATAAAAGTGTTGACATTATTTCCTTTGGCAAGCCTACCTGCCCTTGGGAGCTATGGTGTCTCTGTGGAGTATATCACAGCTCCAAGCAAGGCAGCTGAACAAAACCATGAGTTGGAGTGTTCTTTGCCCTTTGTTACAGTGACTGGGAGGGTGTTTAGTCAGGTCTTGGCAGAGCAGGATGAAGAGAACTTGTAGAGGATGGTGGTCTCTTTTGCTACTTGTATACCTGGATTGAGGGGTCAGCAATACCACATTAGGGTGGTTCCAGAAGACAATGACTGTCATTGTACAGAGTTTTCATTCTGCGTGTCTTTCTGTGTGTTATCCCAGGGACTTACCCACTCCTGATGCCAAAAGGAAAAAAGTGCTCCTGTCAAACAGGGCAGTGGTGTCTGCTGTGAAACTGGAGATAAAACTTCTCTTTAACACCTGCATCCACAGCTCAATTTTCCCTTTTTTGAAAGGCCACCCTGCTCTTCCATGTGGTAGAATAGGACTGGTTAACTGTGAAGGGCCAGGTCCCTTTTGCTCTGACAGGTTTCTCAGACTGGAAATGATATTCCAGCTGTGCAGGAGTTGGGGGTGTGGGTGTGGTGTAGAGCGGGGAGAAGCTGATGGCACTCAAATCCACTTAAATCCTAAACCTGCTGTTAGCCACAGCAGGGAAGAAGTCTGTCTTCTGAGTATGACCTGTGTGAACCTTGTTGCCTTGTTGATTTGTTCCTGTAGGGTTTAGAGAAGTCAATCTCTAATCCAACAGAGCTGCATTTGTGCAAACTGTTCTAATTGCAGTATCCAGCTCTTCTGTACTTAAGTGCTCTGTCAGGATGGCTGCTTAGCATGTACTTCTAGTGACCTTCACTTTAATTGTATAATTGCTTGCAGTTGATTTTGATGATTCCAGTAGTGCCTGCTAGTTCTGATTAAAACTGGTTTCTTTCCAAAAGTATTAAGTTTCTTTCTTTTACTTCTTTGCATAAGCGATATAAATATTTAAATGCATGCTAAGGTATCCCAAAACATTGCAGTGGGATGGATGGATGGAGGAGCTGACATACCGTATTTCTTACTGCCTTGGGGGCCTTGGGGTCAGTTGTTACCTGCAGGTCCATGACTTGCAATACTGGGCTCCAGCACTTCCTAGCATGGGTAATGTGCTGTGTAGAGAGAGTTGTCTATGAGAAGGGGTGCTCCCCTCATCAGGGAATGGCCCTGGGCAGGGGCTCCCCGGGGGCCACCCCTTGGTGCTGCCCAAGGGCTTCTGTTCTGATACGGGGTGGTCTCGGCAAGCCCTCAGCAGCCCACCCAGCAGCTGCCGGCCCCCGGCATGGCCAAGCCGCTCTCCTGGCTCTTCCCGGCTCCAGAAAGCCCCCAAACAGAGGCTCTCACCTGCCCTTGGCACTGCCATTCCCTCCCCAGTGCGGACTGACCTGCACTGGAGCTGCTCTCTCTGGCGAGTGGAGGAATGGAGGAGCAGAGAAGGGCTGGGACTTACCTTGACTCACTCAGAGGTAGGGTGGCAAGGCTTGAGAGCATCGCCCTCTTCCTGAGGCTGTCTGGTTCAAGGTCAGTTTAGGTATGGTGCAGGTATTCAGCTTTGAAGAGAGCTGTTGGAGAAGGTGCTGATAAGAAACTCAGTGAAGACTCTTTCTGCCTTTGATTTGATTTAGCTTTTAAATTAAAGGTCTCTCTGGGTCTGTCCTACCTGCCATACTAGGATGTGTGGGACTGCATCCATGTTGCCTCTGCTCAGAGATAACTCAGTAGTTATCTTGCTCATGGATGAGCCACACTTGCTGCTCCTCGACACTGAGGAGGGTATGGGAGATACCCAGCCTTTCTCACTTTTTCAGTCATCAAGACAAATCCTCTCATAGCAGAGACAACCCAGGAGTCCCAATTCCCAGTGCTTTTATCTGTGTACCTTACCTATTCTTATGAAACAGTCTGTGTCTTCCCATCACAGGGTCAGCCACAGCTGATGATCAGGGAGGTCCTTTTCACAGTCAAAGTCTCCCTGGGGGAAGACAAAGATTCCCAGAATCTCAGGTCTAGCCCTGTGAGACAGGAACATGATGCTTGAAAAAGACGTTGCTGGGAATTGTCCTGCACTATGTCCTTGCATGTGTGGTGGCATGGCGGGGGGGGGGAGGGGCGGGCCAGCTGAATGGGGGTTGGAGAATTTAGGCAGCTCTGCATGTTTTTCTGGAAATTAGATGTCTGTAGGGTTTTGTCTCAGTTCAGAAAGCAGAGTGGAGCTTCACGTAGGCTCGTTGGCGTTCAAGAAGTCTCTCAGAATTTCAAAATGGTTGAGATTGGAAGGCACCTCTGAAGCCATCCAACCCCAAGGCTTAGAATGGTTATTATGAAAAATTTCTTCACCAAAAGAGTTATCAAGCATTGGAATAAACTACCCAGGGAAGTGGTTGAGTCACCATCCCTGGAGGTATTTAAAAGACAGGCAGATGTGGTGCTGAGAGACACAGTTTAGTGGTGGACTTGACAGTGTTAGGTTTACAGTTGGACTTGATAATCTTAAAGGTCTTTTCCAAACTAAATTATTCTATGATTCTATGACTGTACCTTAAGGGTAACTCCTCAAGAGACCAATGAGGGGCCCAAGCTACCGCTCATCCAACAGCTGCAGCACTGACTGAAGGAATACAATTATGGGCAATTTTGCCCAGGTTCCTCTTTAGTCAGAGCATACTTCTTTTTATAAGAAGTCTTTAACTTTGATTACTGCAAACACTCCAGTCAAAGGCACTCAGCAGGTAGCTATGGCAACCCCTGAGATAAGTGGTCTAAAATATACCAGGTAAAATAATGAGGGGATAATAATACGGTTTTAGTTCAAATAAACTATTAAGTGTGACTAATGGTTTTACATTTAAAAAATATTCATACACCATATTTCTAGGCTATAAATTAGTAATGGTTTGAGGCCCATTGTTCATCCCACTGCTGTAGGTGGTCTCCAAAGAATACTGTTAATATATGCCTCCTGCATTTGTTAACGCAGTGGAGAAAAAAGTCTTTTAGCTCCGCGTAATAAAACTGTTAAAGAGAGGAGAGGGGGGAGGGCTCAGGGAGGAAAGATTACCTGTGCAGAAAGAGCTGTAGCCCCTTCTCAGAGGCTGACCTAACTAATTTAATGGGACTGTCCTCAATATTTTTGTTTTGTTTTGTTTTTAATTCAAACCATCTTATTGCACCCAAACCAAAACTAGCAACTAACATGTCAGTGATAAGTGCTGTGCATACTCAGAATGGGACAGTCATTACCCAAGGAAAGCTTATGATTTAAGTAGCCTAATGTATTTTCTTCACTTGTGGCAAGGGAAAAAGCAGGTGGGATTCTCTGCTGTGGAGTATCTAGTCCCCTGCCATTACTCCTCCAGCAGGACTGCTAGCCCTCTAGTGATGGGAAATTGCAAGAAACAACAGAAATTCGCTGAAGCTACTCATGCTGTTTATCGTGGGCAGTAAACCTCTAGACATCTTGATTTTCAGAATATACCCACAAGAAAAATGGGAGACCATCTTCTGTCTTACCCTCCTTTCTCCATACAGGCTTCCTGTCTTCATCCTATGCCGATCAGAGCCTGTCTCTTCTAAGCTTTCTTTTGCCTCCTGACTGTGGGTTACACAGAAGCAAATACACCAGTCCTAACATCAGGGAAGAATTCATCCTTCAGACCTGGCAACTACCCCAAGGATGCTGGATCATAAATCCTGCAGCAATCCTTGCAGCTTATTTAGTTGGTTCACCTTGAAGCATCTAATACATAAAAGATTATTATGTTATTTTTTTCTGAAGTGCTGGCATTATGAAGTGGACATAGTAAACAAAAAGTGATATATATATCCCTTTTTTGGATATCCTCCCTCATTTCTATGTAGTTACAGAACACCTAGAAGTTCATAAGCAAAGGGGTTTTTGTTGAGTTAGCTTTTTTTATCAACAACAAAAAATATATTTGGGTGCATTTTAGGACAATGGAGCAGATCATGTGAGGAAAATCTTAGTTCTTCATGGGGTTGCTTTTCAAAATGGACTTTGTAATTGATTTTATTTTTCATAGGCTCTTCCTGACCAATCTGAATTCCTCTTCCAGGAGCCCTAAGTATGCCTGTATACTTGTTTTTGTCCGGTATACCTCTGAAAGAAGTTAGGTTTGTATCACAGCAACAGTGTCTTAAATAATGCAGGATGCAGTGTTTAATCAGCCATTACACAGGACAAGATTTTGCAGATAGGGAAGGGAGTAGAAGAAGCAGAAGACGTAAGCCCTTTGTCTTCTTCAAGCAGTGGGTCCCAGCAGGTAGGGGCAGCTATACTTCCATCCCTCTGCAGAACTCAGCAGTGCTTCTCTTTCGCCTACTGGGCCCTCTTGGGCTTCTCCAACTGCTGCATTTCACCAATCATCCTGCAATGCTTTTGATCCATTCCTGGTAGAAGAAGTTTTGGACCATCCTCCTCTCAATTACTGTTGTTCCCTGCTGTCTCTAAGGCATTTTGAGTTGCAGGCTTGCTTCCTCATATTGGAGCTCTGGGCAGCCGTGGTCTTAACAAAATAGAGTGCTTTCTTAGACCTGAGGTGAGCTGGGGATCGATGTTCTTCATGGATAGCAGGCAAGGCAATGTCCAGGTCCACAAACAGTTTCTTTCTAGCCCCTGTGCTCCTTAGTCATTACTGTTGGTTTTATTTTCTGTTTTCTCTCATTTCCTTTTGCTGCCTCTCAGACTGCAGTGAGGCTTTCTCAGTCTCTCCTTTAACAGGCTGTTGAAAAGATGTTTGTACAGTGAAAAAAGAAGTCCAGAGCTGAGATCCATGGTTGAATTTTAAATCTCTTGTTGGCTGATGTCAGGGAATCAGCCTGTGAAGGTCAACAGACACTGACACTTTTCTGCTGGCCAAATGATAAACAGAGTGTTTTACCAATGACAGCCAAGCCATTCACTGCAGTCCCCTAAAATCTCATCCCACTTCACCCCCTTCCCCTGGCCCCGGAGCCATATCTAGTTGTGTGTCTCTCTCCTGCTTCTGGGTGTTGTCTCCCCGCTAGCTGTAGTGTGTGCAGAAAGAGACTGGGGTGACCGTGGGTGAGCCTTCAGGAAATGCTGGCAGCATAAATATTTTATATTTACATGACTATTATCCACAAACTCTTATTTTTATTTTAATGTAAACTAAACCCAACAAAATAAGGGGTATATAAAAGGAGGTCGGAGGGGGTAATTCTCACATCAGTGTCAATTGCTTCCAAGGAGGAACTTGCCACAACATCGAAGCATGCAAAGCCATGGGAACAACAACATAGAAAAATCAGGTGGAAAATACTTCTCCAAAAGCTCTGGACAGTACTGCTGTGGGAGTTTTGGTGAGAGGTTGCAGATCTGGGAAAGAAAGGCAGGCTGCGGGACTGCAAATGGAAGGCCCTGAGTGTTGCAAAGGTGAAGGCACTGTGCAACCCCAAACGGTACTGCACCTCCCTTGATCATTTGTTCTCACTCCTGTAGCTGGTGGGTTCTGAAGAATGGCTAGATTTAATGGGAGCACTGGGGAATGGCCATGTACCTGGCCCTTTGTCTTTCTGGGCTCCAAAAGCATCAAGTTACTGCACATCAAGAACAGCAGTGCTGGGTATTATTCTTGTCAGCAATGTTGCCCTGCTTCTTGGCTTCTGACTTGGACTTTGTCTGGTTTCTGTAGATAGGGTTGTGTTGTATCATCCCCTGATTTTGTTTCAGGGAAGGATGCAGTCTCATCAAAATCCAGCTTCCTATTAACTTGTGTTAGTAAACTCAGCACCTCCAAATCTCTCATGAAGCTGGGGAAGTCTTATGCTTTCACAGCAGGTAATTGTGCTCATAAAAAATAGCAGTCACTGTAAAATACGTGCTTGTGAGAGTGTTCCTGTGCAACACACAATTCTTTTCCAGTTTTGCCATGGCTTTTCACAATGATTATCTGGGTTCACTCAAGCAACGTGCAAAACACATTGCAACAAACAAATACCAAAACACAGGGAAAAAAAAAAAAAGGGGGGGTGGGGGGTGCGAAAGAGGGCAAAAATCTCCTCCCCCCAACCCCAAAACAGAAATAAGTAAGAACTGTACTAATGATTTCTCAAGCAGATGAGGTGGCAGCTTGTATAGGGAAACAGATGTGAAGGTACATATTTTTGAGGTCCAGAGAGGAGTGAAAATGCAGGAGTGCTGAGAAATGTGTTAAATTTACTAGTCTGTGGAGCAGCATACTGCACAGAGACACCATAAGTTGACACTGCAAGAGACACCAATGGACCAACACCAGAGCTGCTTTGAGTGAAGATAATGAATCCTGCATGGGTGCCATGTCTCTACTCTGTGCCTTGTGAAGCAGGAAACATAAAAAGATAATTGAAAGAATACTGCATGTTTCAAGATCCTTTCCTGTTAAAGCACAGCTTGTATCTGCTGCAGTATGCCACGCAAACATTTATGAAATCTAACAGCTTATTATGTCCACTGTCAGGTATATGCATGAGCACTTCAGAAGGTGAACTGCTTTTCACTCTCTCTCTGGGCTATATGGGGACTCCCCATCACCTAGAAATAGGGCAGGGGATTTCTCAGTCCAGCTGACAAAAGGTGATAGTATTTAATATTTGTTCTGTGCTATTGATTTTAAGTAATCCAAGCTCTGTTTAGAAGAAGGAAGTACAATGAGGTGAGAAAAGGTTTTCTGAAAATATCTGAAGTATCTATATGCTGATGAGAATGTGAAATGTGGAGGATTTTTTTGCAGCTGTTGTCTGAATTTCCCCAAATCAATTAGCTATGGAATTGGCCATTGATCTTTTTTTCCTCACTTAATTAAAAAAGAGAGTTAATCCATTTTGGTTTCAAAACAATCCTAAATCAAAAAGCAAAGGATGGAGGGGGAGGAGTGGGAATGGCACACAGCGGTTGTGTTATCAAAACCACCTCTTTCCTTAAGAATACTTTTGGTTATAAAAGGGTTTTTTTTTTGGTTTTTTTTTTTTTTTGGTTTTTTGATGGTGGAGGGAAGAGTATGAAAATAATTTTGTGCCTGGCTCTCATTGTTGCTTCAGTGGAGAGAACCTGCAGAGAGGGATCTGGTCAATGTGCCTTATGCACTCAAAAATGTATTGTAAATATATTTCTCCAGGAGAAATCTATTTGTGTCTTCATTGCCACTGTTTTAATCTTCCTTGCCCCACTGGTATTTCTGTCTAGCTAGTCTTTCCTGTGCCCTGCGGTTGCCTCCTGCCTGCTCCCCACACTTCTTTCTATCACCAGTCCCAGCAGTGGTGATGAATACCAGAAGCCAAACTGTGACTGGGTGTGTGGGTGCAATTGGTTGTGTCTCTGGATGACCTTTCACAGCAGCTGCAGAGCTTATCAGCTTGGTTGTGTGCTTCTTCCATCTGATGCTTTACATCTGGGACTCTACAGATCAGTGAGTGGACATAATGCCCTACCTTTCTGTTGTACTTAAAACCTATGCTAATTCAAGTGACAGCTCCCTATGTCCCAGCTTGCTCTGAGCAAGAGCAAGGGAATGCTCTGCTCAAGTGAGAGATCCAAAAGAGGCCACTTCTCAGTCATTCCATAAGATGCCAATGAATAGACTGCCTCGGAAAATGAATTCTGGTCTCCACAAGTAAGTGCTTTAATTTTGGGGTGGAGACACATATAAGAATGAGACTGATTCTCTGCTTCCAGTGCAAATTCCTTCGTAATTGAGCTACTATTAGCAACTCCGGGGCGGTGCACTGTGTTTTTTTATGGACCAATAATAAATGTCTAGGGTGATTGGAAGCAATCAGCCTTCAGCCTAAAACTTTACAAAGCCCCAGATGTGTAAAATGAGAGGCCACTGATGTCTTCCCTTCTCAGACTTATAAATACCCCATGCTCCAGGAAAACAGCCTAGCTGCTAACTAATGGGGAACAGGCAAAAGACCTGTGTCCATGGTGTTGTATATGGCCTAGGCCACTGCCAGCTGAATCAGGAGGGTTGTCCCTCCTATGCTCTGGCCCATGATGTCCATCTGGGGTTAAATGTACCAATTTGAGTGATAATGAATGATATGGACCAAGTGGGGCATGGTAGATGTGGCAATGATCTGGCAGTCCTTTGAGGTGGCAAGGAGGTTTTGTGTGTTGGAAATGTGTCAGTTTTGCTAAAGCAGGGCATAGTCTGTCACTGAGAAGCTCATGGCCAGTATGAGACCCCATGTAAACACATTTTCCAAACTACCTTTCAGGGCTGGATGTTGCAATTGAGCCTGGATCAGGGGTGAGCCTTGCTGTGCAAGAGTAGACTTGTTTTCATTGCTCATGGGTTCTGGAATGCAGCCATGCAAAAGAGTATTGAATTTGGAGTTGTTTTCTATGCTAAAAGCAGTATTTGTGATCTGGCATTGCCCAGCATAAATTGGGATGTCTCTTGCTGCTGCTTTTCTTCTGGTGCCCAGAAATGGGCCAAATATGTTTGTTGTCTTCTCTCTGTGTTCAGCAGCCATGGTTGCACAGCAAGCTGCATGTATAAGCGTAACTCAGTGTTGGTGTTCAGAGTCACTTCAACAGTGCAAGTGAGCAGTATGTACAGCACCTAGGACAAGCAGGATCCTGGGCTGAATCAGGGCCCCGGTGCTGCTGCCCTGGTGCTTCTCAAAAAACCCAAGTATTTTCCATTCTCTAGCAGGCAGTGAGCATTTTGACTTTGAACCCATCTAGAAAATGGGAGAAATGATGAATGCTAATACAGAAAAAAGATTCATCTGATGGAGGGAACAGAATGGGGAAGAATTTAATGTTTCTCGAGTAAGAAATCACTAGAGAAAGAGGGAGCAAACTGCAGTTGAAAATAGATACTGAAATGGAACCAGCAGCCACAAGGACCAAGCGCAACCTGTTCGTTCCTGTCCACTGTTTCCAAGTATCCATTTGGGGATCCCATTTCCCAGACCCCCCCCCAGGCACAAGCAGGATTGTAGCTGGTGTGTCATTGACACAAATTTGGTGCCAACCACACACAAAAATTCCCACATCTCCACCGGCTTTCCAGGTTGGGGTGTTTTTTTTTTGTTTATTTGTCCTTTTGTTTATTTACCTGAACAAAATACTGGAAAACAGAGACAAAGTTCAGCCCCTGTTGCTGCTGCCAGCTGAGCACCTCTGCTTGGCCCCTCTCCCTCCTGCACCCCAGCCCGGGGGGAGGTGCTTTGGTCGCCCAGATGCCCATGAGCAGAGCTGGGCAGAGCTAAGGGGGTGTGGTGGGTGGTGGCTTTTGGAGCAAGTGCCAGAGAGAGGGTGTGGGAAAGTAAAATGCCGGGGGTGGGGAGTGGCTTTTGCATGCCCGAAGGGAAGGGTCTGCAAGGTGAGTGTGGGACTGTTAGATTTGCGGGGGGAGCTCATTCATCTGGGGTGAGAGCAGCTGGCAGAGTTATGCCGTTCATCGAGGGCCCACTGCTCGCTCGGCGCTCGCTTCTGGCAGCATGGCCAGGAGTTCAAGGACTCGATGGTCGCTTGCCAATAGCCTGAAGGAATTGCCCTAAAAACATGAACAGGCTGTTCTGTCCTCATTGCACTGCTGCCTTGCCCCTCCCCACTGAGAGGCTGCAGCCCCCTAATCGGGTGGATTAGCCCAGAAAAGGGGCTTTGCTCTCCCTGCTTTCAAAGCCCACCCTGTTCCTCCCTGCACCCACCAGGACCTGGTGCTGAGAGGCAACTCCCTGCTGAAAAGCCCCAGTTGCCCCCTGGGGAGGTGCAGGAGAGTTCTGGGGTGGTGCAGAGGGTGAGGGGCTGCTTCTCCCTCTCCAACTCCATCCCGGTCCTGACAGAGCTATCAGACCAGGACTGCCCTGGTGGGTTTTCAGCCGTGGAGCATCCCTAGGAAGATATGCCCCAGGACTTTTGTCATGTGTTGGCTGACTGAGGAGGGAAGAAGAGTTCCTGAGGGTGCACAGTGAGCTCAGCTCCCTGTGCCAGCCCAGCTGGGCATCAAAGCCCCCCAGGGCAGCAGTCGTTTGTGAGGGATTTGGGCAGAACAAGGCTGGATGCTTCTCCTGCTGTGGCTGGGAGAGGGCGGGAAGAGGAAGGAGCATGTGGGAGTGGGAGCGATCGAGCACATCTTGGCGGCACGACGCCAGCCCCTTGTATAACGGGACGTGGCGGCTGCCAGCGCTGTGACAAAACAGCCAAGAGGCCAAGAGGTCAGGGTGATGTTTTTGAGCAGGGGTTTGCTGATCTTTTAAAAATCTTCTTGAACCCTGCAGCTGGATGGGGCCACTTGGTCCTCTATCGTGCTGGCAAGCATGTCAGTGGCCTGCGAGCCGGGAGGGCAGCAGGCAGCAAGCAGCCCTGTGTGCAGCCAGGAGCTTGTTCTTGCTCACTCTTACAGGAAGAGTGGAGGAAAAAATGATTCACCAGGAGGCCAGTGCCAGGAATTTTGCAACAAATAACCATTGTGTTTTGCGGGTGGGATTTCTGACATCTTACTTACGAGCACAGCTTCTTGGCAGGAACCTGGTGTTCTTGGGGATAGGAGAAAAAAAAGGCTTTTTTCCCTGTTCTCGCGGGACCCGAGACCCAAGGACCTGAACCTGCCTGAGGGCAAGGCGTGCGAGGGCTTCCAGTGCGCTGGGGTGGGGACAAGCAGGGCCAAACACATACTTGAAGCGCTGCCAGATCTTCACACAGGATTTTTTATGGGGTCTTTCCTGGGTCACTGAAGCCAGGCAGCCGAGTGCCATGTGCTGGCAGCCCCGGAGGCACGAGGGTTGCTGACCAGCCAGCTCTGCCACAGGGGCAGTGGGGATGGCTGGCGTGAAGGCTCGATGCCAGTTGTGGTTTAACCCTGGCTGGGGGCTCAGCCCCAACCAGCCGCTCGCTCACCCCTCGGTGGAATGGGGGGAGAATCAAAAGAGTGAAAGTGAGAAAACTTGTGGATTCAGGTAAAGACGGTTTATTAGGTAAAGCAAAAGCTGCACAGGCAAGCAAAGCAAATAAGGAATTGCTTCACCACTTCCCATCACGGGCTGGTGTGCAGCTGTCCTCGGGAGCTGGGCTGCACCACACCTATTGGTGACTTGGGAAGACAAGTGCCATCACTCTGAATGTCCCCCCTCCCTTCTCCCCCCAGCTTTATATACTGGACATGTTGTGATATGGTCTGGAATATCTCTTTGGTCAGCTGGGGTCAGCTGTCCGGCTGTTTCCTCTCCCTGCTCCCCGTGCAGCCCCAGCCTGCTCGCTGGTGGGGTCAAGCACGGAACAGCCCTTGACTCTGTGTAAGTGCTGCTCAGCAGTAACCAGAGCATCCTGGTGTTCTCAGCTGTTTCCAGCACAAAGCCAAATGCAGCCCCACACCAGGAAAAAGAAGAAAATTCACCATCTTCCAGACAGAACCAGCACAGCGCTGAAAACGCTTTGGAGGGGAGGAGAGGAGGGTCCCCGTCTTGCTTCACCCCAGAAGCAGCCCTGCCTGGCTGGAGTCCCCATCGCCTGGGGGTCCTGGCACCGCCCCGTCTCTCAGGGCTGAGCTGTGGGGCTCTGTCCTGCAGCAGGGCGATTTGGGATGGAGCCACACCACCCACCATTTCCTTCCCTCTGGAAGCTTCTCCTGGCCCTCACTGCCCGGGGACATGTTTGAACTCATCTTGCTCAAGCCCTTTGCACAACCCTCAACCAAAACCCAAGCTTGCTTTCAGTTCCACTTGCTCCTACCCACCTTCTGAAGTTCGGTGAGGATGGGGAGGTGTGCTCCTGGTGACACCCCAGCAAAGATGAGGTGCTCCCTGCGTCCTTGGGGTGAGCCTTACAAGTGCTTTGCATCCCATATGGGTGCCTCTTCCCCACGAGTACCCGGGTTCATCGAGCCTGGCACACCCTTGAGCACCATCTCTGTGATGCTCCGTGCAGACGGATGAACACCAAGCATGTCTAGAGGGTGGACACCATTTCACAGCTGGTGGGGCCCCAAAGCACCCCCTGCCAAAATGAAACTGAGCCAGGGGAGGAAATGAAAGAAACATTTATTTGAACCAGGTTTTCTCCCAGCGAGATGCTTCTCCTTAGTTTATGCTTAGAGGCACTTGGGGCTACAAAATGAGAGCGAAGCGGCAAACAGAAAAGGGTGCTCATTGCCCTTGCTACAGCCAGTATTTGGGTGCTGAGCTCCTGCCAGAGGAGGGGTGTCTCCAGGCACTTCCAGGGCAGCCATCAGAGAGGGTTCCATAGGGACTTTGAGCAGTGAGGAAAGCAGGACAGAACCTCAGCTGGCTCCAGAGGCACATGGAGGACGTCGCTCCCGACTCCGAGGGGTGGTGGGGTCACCTAGCAGGCGTAGCGGGGGATGCTCTGCCCCTGGAGCAAGGGGAGGGCTAAGTGGGACCAAAGGGGTGTTGCTGATCTTGATTGAACCTGTTTGCCACGATGATGGTGCCACTGGCAATCAGGATGATGAGGAGGATGATGAGGAAGATGTTGAGCACCAGGGCGGCGATGTTCAGGTACTTGGAGGTGGAGCCATAGCTGAGCGCCCCGCTGTAGTCCCTGAGGACTTTGCGGTCCCTGGACTGAGGGGAGGTGGAGGAGAGAGTCAGTGCGGTTGGGGGGGCCAACAGAGGGGAACACTCCGGAGGGTTCTGGGCTGCAGCCTGGTGGGAGAGGTGCTGGAAGAGCCATACAAGCCTGAGCTGCCATGCTGGGCTGAGCTCCCCCAGAAGACCTGGGGTATGTGCCCTGGGGTGCCAACTGCCCCCACTACCTTCTCCAGAGCGTCCAGCCAGGGTTCTGTGGGGCCAGGGGTCCATGGAGTGGGGGCTTTGTGGAGTCCATTGGGCACCCACAGGTTTGGGGGTCTGTGAGGGCCATGGTGCTGCCTGGGGCTGGGGGCTCTGTGGGCTCCACAGTGGGCTCCATGGGGAACCCCAGGATGGGGGTTCTGTGAGGTCCACAGGACTCCCTGATTTTGGGGGCTCTGGAGGGTCTACGGGTCTCCCTGGTGCCAGGGACTCAGTGGGATCCCTGAGGCCATCCCCACTCCCCTGTTCAGGCTGTCCCCTCCCTCCCACTGCCCCCTGTCCCCCTCCCTGGTGGGATCACCATCCCTAGTGGGATCACCATCCCTAGTGGGACCCCCCCACCCCGTGTTCCCCCCCGGCACCTTCACGGAGCAGATGAGCGCCAGGAGGCCCAGGCAGCCGGTGTTCCCCTAGAGCGTCGTCCCGGGGGCGCGGGGCCCGTG
>WUAM01000323.1:45445487-45492813 GCA_024336885.1 Actenoides hombroni | reverse complement strand
AGAAAGAAAGAAAGAAAGAAAGAAAGAAAGAAAGAAAGAAAGAAAGAAAGAAAGAAAGAAAGAAAAGAAAGAAAATTTTCACAGGTGTTCCTTTGTAAATTTCTCCAACATTCATCTTCATGAATTGCTCCAGCATGGGTCCTCTCCACTGGGTACAGTCCTTCAGGAATGGATGGCTCCAGCATGGGTCTCCTACAGGGTTACAGCTCCTGCCACAAAAACCCACTCCTGTATGGGATTTTCTCCACTAGGTTGCAGGTCCAGTCAGTAGGCTTCTCTGGCATTGGCTCTTCCTGGGCTGCAGATTCCTTTAGGGTACATCCACGTGATGTAACATGGGGTCCTTCATCTGCTGCAGAGTAGATATCTGATTCTTTATGGGCTGCAAGGAGACAAGTTGTATCACCATGGTCTTCAGCACAGGCTGCAGGCTAATCTTTGCTCCAGCACCTGAAGCACCTCCTCCCCCTCTTTCTTCACTGACCTTGATGTTAACAGGGCTGTTTCTCTCACATATTGTCACTTCTCTTTCCCAGATGCTTTTGTGCATTTTTATCTTTTCTTAAATATGTTATCACAGAGGAGCTACCAACATTGCTGATGGGGTCACCCTTGGCTGGTGGTGGGTCTGTCATGGAGTCAGCTGGCATTGACTCTATTGGACATAGGGGAGGCTTCTGGCAGCTGCTCACCCTTGTAACCCCCCTGCCCGCAACCAGAACATGAATAACACAGAACTGGAAGGGACTTCAAGAGGTCTTTACTGCACTGTTTGCCTTAAGTAATGAACATCTATATGTATGTAATTTTAAACAGAAGCTTAAGATGCAGTTTCTGAAGACTCCTGTGAGTACGATTTCACAGCTTCCCAGAAAACATATTCCTTGCTTTCCTAACCATACAATTACAAAAAAGGTTCTCTGATATCTAACCTAAATCTTACCTAATGCAATTTAAGCAGCTTACCATTTGTTCTGTATTCCACAAATTCATTCAGGCAGACATTCTTTCTTCATAAAGCCTTTTTGGAGATTTTGTTGTATATCCCTTCTGAATCTACTCTGTTTTAACCTTGTTAGCTCAATTTTTTAAATCTCTATTTCATATTATTTTATATTATAAACCTCTAAATACAAGCATGTGAAAGAAAAGTAATAGATCTATGTCTCCGAGCAGAAGATGCATTATAGCACAAGTGACATTGATAACAGTATTAATCTACAAATGTTTCAGACTTGACTTATTTTCTCCAGAAATTACCCATTTCATGAAATTGTTGTAGTAATAACTGTTGCATTAAAAGGTAAAGTAATTTGGCAGAAAGTAAACCCCCTTGAATTCCAGCTTGTCTTCAGATATCAGAGGAGCTGAGTGTGGTTAGGTTTAGATTCTAAGTGATATCCGGTCATGTTCAATTTATTGAACTATCACAGTTATGGATGCTCTAATAGCTCATTGCAGTTTCAGCTTAGTTGCGCTTCATGGACTCACATAGCCAGAGTTAGAGAGTTTGGTGGCACCTAGTGATAAACTTCTATGGCTAGCTTAATGAATAATGCAGTTTATTAAAGCAACAGAGATACAGGGTGTTATGGATTGCTGGTGATAAATACATTGTCTGCAAAATATTTACAAGTATCAAAATTATGACTAATATAGTGCACAAAATCAGAAAGCAACTCTATACAGAGAGATTTGTAAGTTTCCGCAGCGAAGCACTCTCTGTAGTCCAGGTCTCACCCAAAGGTGTCTCTATGGGAGGGAAGAGAGTTTCTCCTCATCAACTGATCCCAGGAGTCAGAGATAGTCTGTGAGAAAATATTCCCTGACTTGTTCACAATGGTATCATCTCTAACATTCCCCCTTCCTTAAGTAATTTTTATACTATTTTTTACCTTCAAGGTGCAGCTTGAGTGACTCTAGTCATACATATCTTACTTATGATTGGTATAAAATTCTCTCACTTTGCTTTTAAAGGTATAGATTAAGAAAAATTCAAGACACAAGCTCAGTGAGAGGTGGTTGCACTTTCCAGGTGGGTAGCCTTTGGGATGAAGGTGTGTTTTGGTATTATAATGAGAGTATAATGAAAAAAATTACATAAAGGAGAACATTTTGTGAAAAAAAGGTAACAGACTGTTTACTTGGGGTGGAAATATGCAACTTATGAGCTCCATAATACCATAAAGTTCCCATTTCTGCAGTGATTCATAGATCCTGGCCATGGAGTCTTTACTCTATCCTCCATGATGTTTCACAGGCAGTGCTGTTCAGTGAACCACCATGGAATGGATTCCTCATATACCAGATGCTATTTGTCCTGAATAGAAAGTGAAGTTTTCTTAAACAAGGTATGAAGTTCCCTATTCTACTTCTGTAACAAAGAATCCATTGAAGAGTTGTAATTTTGACAGTACCTTGTAATATTGACAGTACCATGTAAAATTTTCAGTACCAACGTTTCTGAAGTTAAGGAAGATACTTGAAAAGTTATGGAGCACAAAAAGGAAAGACAAACAGAAAAAGTAAGGAAGGCATGAAGTGGTGGTACTAGATTTTTTATTATTATTATTTGGTAATAAAAAAAGAAAAAGTTGAGAAAGAAATTGAAAAAATTAAATGAAATTTTGATTTTAAAAAGTCACACAGTATTTAGAAGACAAAAATAAATCCACTTTTGCACTAAGAGAAATTGACATGAATTGCAGAGGGTTTTTTATCATTATAAGTAGCACTTTTTGTGATTCTCCTTCACATGCCCTGACTATTCTGAGCTGTAGCTTACTTCTGCCTAGACTCAATTCCTTGAGAGTAACAAACTCCAGTAATCAGATCCCTTTGTCTCCAACTTCTTTTTTCTGCTTTTCTGAATGGACTCCTATATCTTCTTGACTGAGTAGCTTCCTTTTCTTTTCTGGCAGAGAATGAGACATAAAAGGAGTTTTGCTGACTACAAATAGGAACTGGCAATCTGTCAACTTCTTCACTGCTACTCAAAGCAACAATGAATGTTACAAGATCTTTAAAAATAAACTGATTTTTTTCCCAAGTGATATCATTAGCATGCAGACAATGAGACTAGGAAAACCACCCGAGTTACTGTTCCTCCGTCACAGGCTTTACATATTAGTTTACCCATTTTTATGTTAAAGTGGCTATGAGAAACTACTCATTTTAGATAGTATTAGGTAAGTTAACATATTGGTATGTGGCAAAACAGAAAGTGTGGGGATCTTCAGAAGAAGTTTTCAATAGAATATATTGGATTAGAAGAAATGGAAAAAAATCATTCATCATTCTGTATCAGACATTGTTTAATATTTATTCCCATGATATTCATTTTATGGGATCAACTAGGATGAAGGGAAGGCAATTTCTTCTTGGATATTGGTATGAGTCAGTGCTTATACAAGACACATCTCAAGACCTGGTGGCAAAGATGAGTTACACAGCAGGAGGGGAAAGAATGGTTACACCTTTACATGCAGTCTGCAGAGCTAGTAGGTTTTTATAGGCACAGTCACCTAAGTTTCAGCTGTTTCTAAAGAAACTTTTGGAACATCAGCACAATACTCCCTGCACATTTCTACTCACTTTGAGGGAGACCTTCTTTGACACTGAGACAACACGGTGCTCTTTACATTGACTGAGCTCATATGTGGGTAATACTGCCCCTGTATTAAAGATAAATTTGCTGGTGTAATTTCTTTTGCCAAACCTTTAGGTCTTAAGTGTATTGAGCTCTCATGTTTACTGTGAGGTTCATTTATTTAACCACTTCTTCAATTAGTAATATATTAACAACATGATAGATTTGGGGGTTTGTAAAATCAATTTGCTTGATTTTACTTTAGGCAGAGATCAATACTGTACTGTAATGGTATATGGATTCACAAGAAAGTAAAACTGAAAAAACCCTAATCCATATTGTTAACTGTTATTCTCAAATATTAAAATTTATATTCAGGGAAAATCAAACACTGTCCTTTCTGAAGTTAACAGCATGTTTTCACAGGCAGTCTACTTCTAACAGTGATAATGCTCAATGGTTAGAGCTACTGCCAAGCATTGGTGTACAGAAAGGCTCTTGCTTATACTTGCTTCTGTGCAGACCAAGGCCACTGCTGGATCTTGTGTACCACGTTGAGGGTGCAGAAAGCAAAAGGCCACATGTGCACCGAGAAGCAGACAGGACAGGTGACCCTAAACTGACTTATGAGGTATTCCATCCCATATACACCATACTCAGTATAAAGCTGAAGGATCACAAGGGTCAAGTTCCTTTCTTCAATGGCTGGCATCCAAGGAGGACTGTGTCTGTTCTGCCTTTGAACCCAGTCCATGCACTCCTCAATATAGTTTTGAAATCCAGCTCCTGAATCCAGTCCCCATCTGCCACTGAATCAAGTGCCTGCTCCGCAGCATCAGTGGTGATGGTGATGTAATTGCCATCAGGTGGGCTGGGTTCAATATTGAGTTTGTATTTATTTGTATATGTACAATTTTATTATTTAAATTAGAACTGGTTTAGTTTTCTAATCCATGTCTCCCTCCTTTCCTTATTCCCTCTTTCTTCCTCCTTGAGAAGGAAGGCAGAGAGGTTAATAGAGATAGCCTGTTATAGGACTAGTGGATGACCCTGACCCTAAATATTGACAGCCATGGTAATTTATTCTCTTCCTTTCTTTTAGTCTGCAATTTTTCCTTTTTGGTAGCAGTGATACA
The DNA here is from genome assembly GCA_024336885.1 of Actenoides hombroni. Lineage (NCBI taxonomy): Eukaryota > Metazoa > Chordata > Aves > Coraciiformes > Alcedinidae > Actenoides > Actenoides hombroni. Next base: position 45,488,088 of record WUAM01000323.1, on the reverse strand, counting down.
TCCTTTTCTGTTCATCACAGAGACAAGTTCCTTATCCCTATTAAAAAACAAACAGAAGAATCCCTTAAGCGATTCTAAAATTTATGCCTTGCATACATCAGTATATACATACTTTTTCCATGAAAAGCAAACACTCAGGTTCAAATGGTGACTAGAAAGACTAGTCTAGAACAGAATTAATTTAGTGAGCTAGAAAATCATAGATGGGACAGTAAAGACACTAAAACTTTATCTCATAACCAACAGAAAGAGAAATGTTGCACTCAGCTAGATATATTAAATCAACCTCCCTCCTTAATCAAAGAAGCCCATCAAAGATATTTTGATTCAAGCACAGCTCACTATGAGTAAAGTTTTCCTGCTCTTCATTTTTTCCAATTACTCTACTTTTCACAACTGGGCACCTCAGTAATATTTTAATGTTTAATAATATTGATGTTTTTTCTCCATTTGAATAATTCCATTTTAATAATGGTCTATGAGCTACAAAATTGAGTATAGTGGTGTGGTTTTGTCACCTGAAGCAATAAAGTTCACTCGTCCAAAGAAAGAAATTATCATTTGACGGGAAACATAATAAAGTAAAGGTTATTCCTGAATTCCTGCAGGGCACTTGTACCTGTTGCACTCATGACATTTTAACTGAAAGTGTGTAAAGCTAATTAGTCAGAAGCAGAAGTGTAATCAATACTGATTTATGAATATTTCCCACATATAACACTGCTTGTTTGGACAGAAGAAATTGTTACTTGTATCATTTAATCACTGTAATTCCTTAGTGTTCTTTTTCATAAAAATAACCCTATTTGATTAGAACTGAACATTTCCAACTGCAGTCATCTGAAACACACATCTTTTTTCTGCGTGTGTATGTACAAATGCTTATGGCTGCTTTGGGGCTGGGAAACTCTGGGCTCTTGGGTCTTAATATGAAAGGAATGAAACCAGATCAATTCCTGACTGAAGATTATGTGATGTTATGAAAATTAATGCTAGCTAGTTGCCAGTCATTCATCTGTTCTTTTACAGATTAGTTTTTGTGATCTCTAGCCCCAAGCAAGCCTGAGAGGATTACAAGCATCACAGTCTTGTAGGCTGGCATCCCTTTGAAAGTGAGATATCTCTAACTATTTTAATTGCCTTCTCCTTGATCTTTCCATTTCTGTCATAGCTGTCTTGAAACACTCCAATCTATAATCAATACTCCATGTGCTGGTACATCATCATTTTTAATCTGTCATCTCTTTATTGGTAACCTGATTTACTTTTCTGCTTAAAGCTCACAAGGCTTTCATTTGTACCATTTTGTATCTGTGCCAGCACAGCCACTAATATCTAAATGGTTTTGCCTGAGTTATCACCACATAAAACGGATCATACAGGGAAAAAGAGCATGTGTAAGTAGGATGCCAGAGGATGACTACTTCTGCTCATGTGAGAAATTTAGAGGAACTGTATATACTTTTCCCACATAGCAATTGACAGGGTGAGAGGTTATGCCTAGGGATGTTTAGATTGGGTATTAGGAAAAATTTAATCACAGAAAGTGTCGTCAAGCATTGGAACAGGCTGCCTAGGAAAGTGATTGAGTCATAATTTAAAAGATATGTGGATGTGGTGTTTAGGAATATGGTTTAGTGGTAGACTTGACAGTGTTGGGTTTACAGTTGGACTTGATGCTTTTAAAGGTCTTTTCCAACCTAAATAATTCCATGATTCTATAATTCTATATTCATGGCTTGAGGAAATAATGAATAATCTTAAAGAATCCAAATTAATTCTTTTGCCCCATTACTGGAAGAATTTTTTATATATTAGCATAGTCTTCAGATCAAACTACTAAATTTTCTAGTCCTATTCAGTAGAAAAATTCTTATCAGGAAGCTGCTAAGGAACTTCCTTGAGGCATTCACCTCACCATATTCAATGATTCCTTTTAATCAAAAATGTAAAAGTATTCGCCCTGTCCATTACAAAATACATAATCCCCTCTCAACATCTAAGATACTTTCTTGTGTGGACATACTCTTATTAGATTATTTTCTTGCTTGCCTTTCTTCATGTTCAGAAGCATAATAGAAAGCCTACACACTTGATATTGACATGGCAAGGAACTGGCATTTCACCAGCTTCAGGATGTAATCCTTTGTATTTATTGTCCACAATCAGGACCACGTCTGAGATATTGCATGGGATGCTGATTTGCACTGGGAGGTGCTGGTCCATTATGATTCCAGTGAGAATAAATCCCAAACTCTATAAAGTATAATTTAAAATGCTGCTTATTAGCACTAACACTATAAAGAAAGACATAATATTATAGATAATCTCATGACCTTTTACATATCAGGGCTGCCAAATTGTGCAGCATTGAGTAGATCTCAAATCCACAAAGCATGTCGTGAAGAACCCATCCATGGAAGAAAGAGGTTCTCCCATTTTGGTCATTTGAACTACTATAGGATTTTCTTACAAGAAGTCAGCTCTACTCATCATTTCTACTGTAAAACAGAAATAATTCTCACATATGAACATTTTGCTGCACTGTTAGACAAAGGCAAGACCCCACATGTGGAGTAATTGCCAGTAGTGAGTAGGAGCTGACTGCGAGCTGCTTTGTTACCATTAACCAGCCAAGTTCAACCTGTGGCCAAGTGATGTGTGCATCACAACATGGCTCTGAAGGCAATACTGTATTTGAAGCATGTGTACATATGGCACAGCACAGAATGCCTGTTCAGGTTATATGTTGGGTGAGTCACTAACTCCTCGGAATACAATGGTCTTCCTCTCAGGACTACTACAGATGCACACTTAGATTTTATCTTTGTTGTTTGAACTTTTTTCAACTCTATTTCTGTAGTTATTATAGGTTGCTTTATTGCTCCATTTTTATTCTATTTATTTTTAAACTCTGGTCTTGTATTTACTTCCAGGATCTTTCTTCAAGTATCTATGCTTGGCTGTCATTCAAGAACAAAACCAGAAAGAGAACAAGCATCTAGAGGTCTTCCTGAACACTGTTTGCTCAATTATACATGATTTTTTTCATGTTACCAAGAGATTCCAGAAAAGTGTATTACCTTGTTATGGAGAATGGGTCTGGAAGACATTCGTGAGAACAAAAGAAGCTTTATTTCATGATAAGATATGGAGAGTTTTAATGTAATCATGTTCACATCTTTATTTATGTCTCTATATTTTAGGAACATTGGACTGGAAAAGTCCTTCATGTTCATCAAACCACGTCCCTTGCTAGTACATGAACCATTTAATCTGATTTTGCTTATAAGCTTATAAACACATAAATTACTTTGATTTATGAATGCCTTCATGACTAAAGAAACAAAAGTGTCCCTGAACCTCAACTGGACTCATGTTCCGAACTTATAAAGGTACTTTGAAATTCTCACTGCCAGTTTTACTTTCTCCTGTTTATATCTCAAGGGTGTGAGAGCTACAAATGAACCATCACATCCTTATTTCTGGAAATAGGTACTGATGCAGATAAGGGGAAAGATTCTTGTGGGTGAAATGGGGTAGAAGGTAAATGTTTTCATTGCAGAATGCAGTTTAGAATAGGTATACTTACCTCTAAATTACGAGGGACAGAAATACTTACTTAGCGGGACAATAGTGGAAGAAAAGAAACAAATATATCCTGGAAGACAATTAATAGAAATATTACAGGGTTTCATTGAATTATTATTGGAAGGCGGGGGGGTGGGCGGGGGGAAGGAGAAGAAAGAATGGAACAACTCACTATTAACTCCATAGGGTTTGATTCATTAGTTGCGTGGAGGGTTTTATTTTTCACATGAAACCCAAGTCACACTGTTTTACAAGTCACACTGTTTTACAAGTCACACTGTTAAGGTCATGAGATAGCTGGATGGAGTTGCATAGAAAGTGGCAACATGGATGGTGAGAAAGGAGATGTAGAGCCTAAGACACTGTTGCTGTCAGTCTTTTATGGGTCCAATTTGATAAGTAGTGGACCTTTAGTTTTACTTTTTTCAACTTCTGTTGAAACAGTAATCCAGAGTATTCTGATTTTGTCTCATAAGACTGTGTCACTGACTTTCATCTGGATCAACTTATTGATTGATAGGGTAGAATAAAGGTAGTATACAACATATTTTGCATTACATGTATTGCCTATGGACTGATAGACCAGCAGTGTAATTATCTGTCTGTAAATGGCATGTTATAAGGAAACAAGGAGTTTGTGATTGTAGTTATAACATCAGCATTTTCCCATACTGTTTCATATCCTCCGAAAGCATCACTAACAGGTTGAGTTAAGAGAAAGACTGGGTAGAAACACAAATAGGCTTAAGTTGTATTCTTATTTTGCCACAGGAATGACTAAAAATTGCATTCAGATAACAGGACATTACAAACAAAATGGAAGAATTTCTCCTCAGCAAAAAAACAAACAGGAAAGCTAGACAGAATTTATATACAACTGAGTCTACAGAGGTTCAGAAAGGATTCTCACCCTGACTGACACTAGAAAACATTGGCTTCTTGAACTTTGAATATAATTTTTCTCAGCACATGTACCAAGTTATCGTGCCTTTTAAACTCAGAATTCCTTGGAAAACATTTAGCTAAAAGTCTTTCATTCTATATATTATTTAAGACTGGCTGAACTAATGGGACATTTTTATAGGAAAAAAAATAAATTGAAGAATAAGCAGGTATCTTAAAAATTATTACTAAATACTAGTTATAAAATTCCATGGCAAAATAAAGCTTTTAAAGTGGAAGGTAATGATTTTTGGACAACCTGTACATGCAAGAACACACTGCAAGAACACTGAAGTATGGAGTCCCTCTCAAGAGAGTATTAGACACAAGGGGTTTGATTTATTCAAGTGACTTTGCTGTTCCTTCTTTGGAGAATACTTTTCTGTTTATATATTTGGAACACATCATCTACCTCCTCTTGGCTTCAGGTACAGTGTTAAACTACAGAAAGTTTATTGCAAATCAAACAGAATACTTTGTGAGATAAATCTCCATAGCTCACTCCAAAGAGAAAATTTGGCAAGATTACCATTGCTTCCTATTTATAGGGAATTAGGAAATACTTAACTTCTTTTTTTTTCTTTTTAAATTTAAATTTTAAATTTAATCACATTTGCAATATATATTTAGCCTTTGTAACATGTACCATTTTTTGTGTATCTTAGAATTTCAAAACATGTAGATAGTTGGGTGAACTTAATGGTAAAACTCAAACAGAACCAGTCTTTCTGATTAACTATACCTCTTTCTATATGAGATAATTACTTCTACAGACATCTCTGAAAAGTAATATGAGGCAGATTAATTTAGGAACACATTTTGTAAAACATGAGCATAGAAACTGAACATACTATGTCCTGGTGACTCTGAGAAAATCAAAGTGCAGCCTCTAAAAATGCTACATTACAAACAAGAGAGCACAAATAAGAGGCTACAATAGAATAATGAAAGATAATGGAAAATGCCACGTACAAAGTAATCAGTGCAGAAGCATATACAGTCTTCAGCAACTCCACAATCAAAGGGGGATAGAATGGTAAATCAAAAAAGACAGAAGCTGAGTTGCATGTTTGAGGTTGTCTTCCCTATTATTGTATCATTCAGCAACAACTGCCTGTGTAGTGAGAGTTTCAAAAGTGAATAAAGTTCTCAATGGCTCACTCCTAGAAAAAAAAAACCAAAACCAAAAGCAAATGACAATCAGGATCATATGAAACTAACAGCCACTTAGCTCTTCAAAAACATATAGCATCAGTTTAAAGTCAAACTGACATTTCATAAGTGGTAGTAAGTTTTCAATGAATTTTCATTGTCATTCAAATTGATTGCTTTTCAATCCTGCTGAATGTATCACAATAATTAATTTTAAGACCACAAGGCTGTGATTTGTCACACATGAGCTTAGTTTTTCTTTCATATAGTTAAACATGATCTATTATCTCTAAGGAAACTATATCTTCAAGTGGACATATAAAATACATCTGGGTGTAAGATGTGTGATTAAAAAATGCCAGGAAGAGTAGTTAAGGTAAATTTGTCTTAGCAATTATAAGGAAGAGAATTTCCTCTTCCTGTTTGTTTAGGGTTTATTTCCTGATGAAACAATATACAACTTTCCAGGACACTAGACACCTACTAGAGAATCTAGTCTGATGACATAATTCGCTCCCTGTCTGCACTACTCAGTAAATGCATCAAAAGTACCAGGACCTCAAAGGTAAGAGCCCTATTCAAACTTTACATATTATGGTAAGTGCATCCACTTCTGGAAACTGCTGAGTCCAGCAAGTATATTTTGGATGTAAGCAGGACAAATGTATCACTAAATTTGATTAAATTTGTGATGCACTTTCACAGCATTTTTGCATTTGAGGTGGCATTGCTTTTTGATTGCCAATACATAAAGAAGTAGAAACAAAGTAATTTTCAAAATGAAGAAGCAGAGATTCATATAGCAATATATGTCCTGATATCTCAAGTGAAGAAACCCATCTTTATATGAAAATAAGTTTACTTAAACTGAGCTTTCTAGTTTTTCAGATTGTAAGGTCAGTGGTTTATTCATTTGACGTATTCAGCATGACATCAGAAAAGCTACTTCCCAGTCCAGAAGAGTTCCAATCAAGAGCTTAAAGTAAAACATACAACTATTTGTTTTTCCTGGAAACATACTACAAAATCCATAGTTCCTGTATTTGTTCAGAATCATTTCTAGAATCATTATCTTAAATTCCATAAGGAAAATAATAAATATAATTCAGTGTTCATGGGTTTTTTTAACTTTCATTTTGAGATCACTGAAATATCAGAGTAATATTTTTCTTTTTACTTTAAAATAGTAGCTGGACTTTTCAATATTTAGATTTAAAAGAAAATATATTACTAACAACATTCTTGATCTACGACATGATTTAAGCATTGGCTTCTATTTTTCCCAAATTCAGTAAAGTTTTTAAACAGAGATGCTTTTCCACTTAAAATAACAAGATCACACAGAGATAAAGAATAATTAAACCAGTGGGATAGATAATAACCCGGTCTGGCTATTTGAAGTTATAATTTTCTGTAGATGATCTTTCTGTGTAGGATCATGGTCTCATAAATAAGCATTGTATCTTCCTATGTGTCATGAAAAAAAAGACCCACATATGTATGAGTTGTCATGTTCCACTGTACCACTCACTTCTTTTGCGCCCAAACCAGTTACACCCGAGAGAGCCTTACAAAACATTCCTTAGTAACTTTGTTCATTCTTTTTTGCTTTGATATGCCTTTTGGGGAACTTTTCTGAGCAAAATTGTAAATGCATGCATATGTCCAGGGTTTATCATCTTAAAAAGGCAACTTCAGCTCATCAAGTTATTATAATTCACATCCTACAGAGAGAACATTTGCTGCAGACAGAATGAACCTTAAAACTGTCACACAGAGACAACATTATTTAAGGGACAAAAGGAAAAGTGCATATATTTTGAAATCCTTCTGTTTCAGCTTACAGATTTAATCACAGTTCTGTGTTAAGAAAGTGTTTAAAACAGTTCTTGGTAACACTTGTCCCAGAAATGATAGATAGATAGATAGATAGATAGATAGATAGATAGATAGATAGATAGATAGATAGATAGATAGATGAAGGTACTCCATGTTTCTTGAATTGTAAAATATGGAAAGAAAGGGAAAAAGAAACCAACCTTTATGAAGACTGTCAGTGAGAGTATATTTTGTTAGCTTGATATCTGTGTCTGAAAATCAAAGTCCCAGTGGATAAAGGTAAAAGTCATTTAACTGATAAAATTCTTGAGTGACTGAAAACTGGCATCTGTTCTTTACAGGTTTGTCTTTGAGAATTCTCACTAGAAAACAGCAGTTGAAAAGATTATCTTATAGCGGTACTAAATAATAGACTGTTCTGAGACATTCAAAGGTCTGGAGCTCCCTGTGGAACTAATGACATTTGTACAGCAAGTCAGGATGTTTCTGCAAAGGAAGATGGTGGGAGCAGGAAAATTATATTCTTTTGACAGAATGTTAACCCCAAGTTGCCAGCTTTTCTGAAAGATAACTGCAAACAGAGAGCTCTAATAATACTTCCAAAAAAGGGCCAGACTCTTAGATGAATTTTAAACTTATACACTTGCACTGATTTTGATGTTCACAGCTGATACTCTGTCCCTGACACCTTAGAGAGAGTAAATAAATGCTGTGTTTCTGTGCTCTGATGACAGATCAGCAGGGTATTTTTTCCAGAAGGTATAATGCAACATTTCATTAAGGGCAGCTCCTTTTGCTTGTCATTGCATCATTGCTACATTTGAAATGGTTTCATTTTGGTTTCATGCATGCTTTTCTTCATTTTTTTTCTCCATTGTTGACATACCTGAAATTTTAAAGAGTTTCTCCAGAGTTATCTGAAGTAAATATGGCTAGCTCAGCCATTAAACAGGGTCATTTCCTCCAAATGAGATCTCTTCCTATGTTTAATCCACTGCTATACCGAAAAAATATTAAGGGAAAACATGTTACGCCAAGGGTATAACACGCACAAGAAAAAATGGAGAAGACCTTTCATCTCCAGTTGAATCTAAGAAAAATTGCATCTGGGAATTTAGGAGTCACAGGGAAAGAAGGCAAGTGAGCAAGGACAACTTGCTTTCCTGCTGGAAGTGAACTCAGCTCCAGACCTTAAGTCTGATCATATTTTACATTTGCATTTCTTTGGCTAGCCCTCCTTGTTTGTGGCCTACTTTCTTCATGTATGGTAGTGTAACTTCAACAGGAGGATTGTGAATCTAATTGTTTATGATATCCCAGAATCCTGATGCTGAAGCCTTTTTCCTGTTGTATGGGAGTCAAATTCTTTCATAACATGAAAGGTCTGCTGGGGAAAAGTGACACTAGGGTATTTGTAAAAGTCACTTTGTTCTGCTGCTTTCTACCAGTCACTCTCTGATGCAGCTGTCTGTGTGGATCAGCACAATGACCTGCATTGTAGACTTCTTTAGGGATTTAAGCAGAATTGGGCAGCTATCTGTCTAAAGTCATATAGCAATAGAACTCAGCTGGAAGATGAACATTATCTCCTCAACAGGGCAGCTAAATCCATGTTTGAGCACTCAGTCATTTTCTGCCTCAAGGAACTAGAGACCCGGCATTTCAACCAAACCATTGTTAGATCTCTCCAACTGTAAATTCATGTCACCTATGTTAGTTAAAATACAACCCTAGAATAAAAGCTCCCCCGAGGCGTAATATGTTATGTATATATTGGATACATATATTTTCTCTTCCTATTTGTTTACATGTTCAAAATATTTGGTGTAGACAAACAGCTTTTCAGACACACTAGACTAAGTGATTTACTACACTGAAGTCATCCATGCCCCCCTCTTTTCTAAGCTGCCATATGTGAACAGGGTTTCTAATTGTATAAACTTATTGAATAAACTTTAAATCTTGATTTCTGTATCTTCTAGGATAGAAAGAAAGAACTAGAAAGTCAACTATGTCTTGTACTGCTTAGATTAAAAGACTCTTTTTAAACTTTTCTCTTTTCTTCATGATTCCAGATTGACAGATGGAGTTCTTATGCTGCTGAGATACTTAAAATTAAAAATAGTAAAAACTTACTAAAATTTTAAAACAAATCAACCCCATACCTTCTGCCCTACACTACTGTTCCTTTATTAGTAACTGAAGAAATCTTTCTTTTCATGTAGAAATGTCTGAAAAAAAATGCATCTTTTCCTTTCATGTTAAACAAATACTCTTCCAGTATTGCTTTCACTAAATATATAAGTAAATTAAGGTAAAAAAATGTGGGGAAAAATAATTACTAAATTTAAAAAATCTTAATCTTCTCCCTCACCAAACAAAAGCTAGAAGCTAATATTACACAAGGCAAAGTAAAAGGTAGCAAGGTGGATCCATCCAACTTTATTTGTACTGTAACAACATTTTCTTATAAAAGTACCTACAGTTTTAGTGTTCTACCTGAAAAATGGGTGGGTACAGAGGCAAAATCTTATTACAATTATTCTGCATCCCAAGACTGTCACAAATCAGTTTTCTCCTTTAGTTTTACTGGTGGTTCTGACATCCAATTAGCTTGCATTGCCTGACTAACTATATCTCCTTCTACCACAAGGTGATCCCCCTAATGGATGAGCAAAGACCTATGGACATTGTCTACCTAGACTTTAGTAAAGCCTTTGACACTGACTCCCACAGCATTCTCCTTCAAAAAATTATGGCACAAGGCTTGGATGAATACACTCTGCACTGGATAAAAAACTGGCTGGATGGCTGGGCAGAAAGAATGATTGCAAACAGAGCTAAATCTGGCTGGTGTACAGTCACAAGTAGTGTTCCTCAGGGTTCAGTACTGGGACCTGTTCTCTTTAATATTAATGATCTGGATGAGGGGATTGACTGTACCCTCAGTAAATTTGCAGATGACACCAAGCTAGGTAGGTGTGTTGATTTGTTAGAGAGTACGAAAGTTTTACAGTGGTACCTAGACAGGTTAGATCAGTGGGCCAAGGTTAATTGCATGGGGTTCAACAGGGCCAAGTGCCAGGTCCTGCACTTGGGTCATAACAACCCCATGGTAAGCTACAGACTTGGGGATGTGTGACTGGAATGATGCAAGTTGGAAAAGGACTTGGGATATTGATTGATAGTCGACTAAATATGAGTCAGCAGTGCACGCAGGTGGCCAAGAAGGCCAATGGCATCCTGGCTTGTATTAGAAACACTGTGGCCAGCAGGAATAGGGAGATGATTGTCCTCCTATACTCAGCACTGGCGAGGCCACACCTTGAATACTGCATTCAATTCTGGGCTCCTCACTGTAAGAAGAACGTAGAAGTGATGGAACATGTCCAGAAAAGGGCAATGGGGCTGGTGAAAGGCTAAGAGCACAAATCCTGTGAGGAGAGGCTGAGTGAGCTGGGGTTGTTTAGTCTGGAGAAAAAGAGACTGGGGGACACATTATCATTCTCTACAACTACATGAAAGGAGGTTGGAGCGAGGAGGGGGACGACCTCTTCTCCCTGGTGACGTTTGACAGGACCAGAGGGAATGGGTGCAAGATGCACCAGGGGAGGTTTAGTTTGGATATCAAGAAACACTTCTTCACTGAAAGGGTTATCAAACATTGGAATGGTCTGCCCAGGGCAGTGGTGGAGTTGCCATCCCTGGAGGCATTTAAATGGCATGTGGACCTGGTGCTTAGGGATATGATTTAGTGGTGAGCTTTTAGTGTTGGGTCAAAGGTTGGACCAGATGATCTTCCAACCAAAGACATTCTGTGATTCTGTGATTCTGTGATTCTGTATATACCGTAGTTAGTAAAGTCAAAATTTTGAGAGTGTTAGTTGCTGTGTTTCTCCCTGTGTAGCAAGGGACATTCTGAATGTTTGGACCAGAGAGCTCTGGCTGGAAGGCAGCAAAGAAGTGCCTTTCAGTTGAAGAGCAGTAGAGGAGGAAAGTGAAAAGTGCGCTGGTCTCTTTAAGACATCAAAATAAATGAAAGCATAAATCTGAGCACATTATGGATCTACAGTAAATGTGGTCATAAATCAGAGGCAGCTGATAATGTAAGAGTAATGCATGTTTGCAGTACAATTACCACATGATATTAAAAGGTAAGTGTCCATTTACAAAGCAATGATGAAGCAGTTCTGGATGCCTTGAAGATCACCTTGTAAAACTGCTAGGTGAAAGGAAAAGGACCCTGTGTTGGTTCTAAAGGAAATATCAAAGACACTGGAGTATGTGAAAGAATGTGAACTGCCTTTGCTTGCCCAGCAAGTCTGACCTGAGCAATGGGATATCTGAGTTTATCTCCCCAGCTTGCAGTTCCAAATCTGTCTTCGAGATGAAGGACCCTACCGAGTGAGAAGGACAATGTTTGGCTTGCAATGCTGCCAGATTGAAACTGTGCTTAAAAAGTACTGTAAAACCCTCATAAAGCATGTAGTAAATATAAACATCACTTGTGATTGTGGTAGAATGAAATGAAAACAGTAACTAACAACCAGGATTACCGAACAAAAATTTTGTGTTGCTCTATAAACCTTGGTCTAGTCAGTGAGGCAATGAACAGGGCTGCATAATTACAGCAATAAAAGTGCAAGTGTTCTCAGCACACTCAGATCAGAAGAGTCAGACGAATACTGCTGAGCTTGGGAAGCTGTTAATTTGTTTCATTTCTGTAAATTTCCATCCTGTAAACTGTACCCTCAGCTGGTATCCTCACTGACTTAGCTTAGATCCAGTGTGTGCAGTGGACTTCTAGGGTCTTGAATCTGAGCCCGTATCTGCTGCCAAAAGGAAAGCAGAAGCAACTGTGTTGTTTATAGATCTTAAGACTGGATGGAGTCATTATGAATCTGTATCCTGCTTTTCTAGAACAATTCAAGCCTTGAAACTTTACCCAGCAATTTCTATATCTAGTCCATAGCTCCTGGTTTAGTTAGGATACATCCTTTAGTCACTGGCTGTAGACGTCAGGTGATGGTGGTTCTACCCTGTCCTGAGGGAAGCTGCCGAGTGATTGATTTACCTTGCCGTTAGATAGGTTCAGCTTTCAGTGTTGAACTGTATTTGGCTTTTTTTTTGGAGGTGGAAGAATTCATACTTCTCAGTAACTTTTATAACCCCCATTGAAATAATTTAATATAAACAAGAGCATTGGAATACATTTTTTTTTGTTATAAGGCATCTTTTCCAGAACTCTGATGGGCTTTTCTGCTCGTTTTTGAACCATTCCTTCTTCTTTAACCTCCATCTGAAAAAACAGATATGTGATATGTTGCATTCTAAAAACACTGCTTTGTTCCTACCTGGTATTCCATATGGCTGGATGAGAAACATTTTGCCCGATTTTTTTTTCAGCATGATTTATTTACTTTTTAAATTTGTATTTATTTCTTCTCTTCTGCAGTCAAAAAGTAATCTGAAAATTGAAATTCTGTGAATACAGAAATATTTTTGATGAACTCTTTGCTCTCCTCTATCTCCTTTTTGTTTCTCTCATGGTTTGCAAGACACTGTCTCTTAGAAAAGTGAAATATCTTGCTCATTGTTTTCCCTGTCTTGATCCATTCGTTTTGCTGTCTGTCTTTGAGGTGGGCTGGCATGTTACCATCCAAAGTAAATAGCTCATTAACAATGTTGACAATACCAGCTAATGACCTTGGGTTCTTCAGGAGCAGATGGAGATTGAATTGCTGCATGTGATCACAGCACTAGTTTTTCCTGTTTCATTCCTTTATGCTGTGGGACTCCACTTACTGGTTAACAGCACCTAAGAGAGATGCTCTGATCAAATAAAAGCCTCACATCTGGGTTTTCTTCTCCCTTGTCTTCTCTGGTTACTAGGAGTGTTTGGTCTTGTATTGGGTGTCATGTCATGGCCTGATGATAGGCACATAGAAGCTGTAGGACTGGAGAGCATCTCCAATGCATGGTATCTAATCCATGTTGAGCTCCATCATATGTTCACCAGTCATCTTGAAAGGCCGATCCAGAACAGCCTGATAATAAGATGATGCATAAAACCATGGGGAGACCCTGTGTTTAGTTTACAGCTTTGGTCAGACAAACTGTGTTTCTTTCAAATTTCCTCAGTTTCTTCTTGTAAAATATAGAGATAGTATCTGTCTTCTTCTTGCTAATGAACTTAGAAATGAGAAGGTGGAAAAGGCTTTAAAAAACGTAGGCTCTAATATGTATGCATGAAGATAACAGGGATAAGCATCCCTTGATGACAAGCATCCCTTGATCTGATTAGACATGTTTTTGAACAGATTGATGGGCTAGCTTACCTCTGGAGGTCCCTTCTAACCTAAATTGTTCTAAAATTCTATGAATATATGTCATCTGAGGCTGTGTTGTTTTAACATGTTTGTATGTTTTTATCCTGAGACTGACAGTTCTATTTACTGAATTCACTTAAGCAACTGGCTTGACATTTTTAATAGTTTCAAGTTATTTTTTTTCAAGTGCCTTAGCAAACCAATAAAGGTCAATTTAAAAAACAAACAGATCAATTATATAGTGGAGCTCTGCACCATGCAGACTGATAAAATGACCAAGGTGCTCAATGCTGTGTGACCTAAACCAATGCTGTCTCAAACACTCAAACAGAGGGAACCTTTGAGATCTAGGTTGGTCTCCCTTCTCTTCAACCTGGGTCACTCAAATCCAGATCCACTCTGCTTTATGTGTGTGTATTGATCGGTTCCGGGTCCAGTCTTGGGTCTTTCTTATTCCTTCTCCTGAGAAGAGTGTGTTGGGAGCTATTTGTAAACCCCTGTCTTTTTGTACCTCAGAGGCAGCTTGCAAGTAGTCCTCATTTACATTGTGTTTGTATCATAGTTTTCTTCTTTCTACAGTGAAGAAGGGAATGGTAGTTTTGCTTTTTCAGATCATGTAGTGGTGAGGTAGTCTTGTCTACCAGCCTAACTCCTACCCATCCACTTGCTCCCCACCAGCCCCAGCAGGATGAGGGAGAAAATAGGAAAAAAAAACCCTCTCTGGGAACAAGAAAGATCATGGGTCAAGATAAAGACAGGGAGATTGCTTACTAGTTACTGTTGCAGGCAAAATAGACTCAAATTTGCAAAAAATTCTTTTATTGCTACTTCTGACTCATCTACCTCCCCCGTGGGGAGGTCCTCTCTCCTCAGATCAGGGCAGGGGGTATGGAGACTGGAGGTTTGTCATTACAGCTCCTCTCTGCCACTCATTCCTCCTCACAATTTTTTGCTGCTTCTGCATGGGCCCTTCTCATGAGCTGCAGTCCTTCAGGAAAAATCTGCTCCAGTGTGGGCTTCTCCATGGGCCACAGTTCGTGTTAGGAGAACCTTCTCCAGCATGGAGTCTCCACAGACTGTAGTTCCTTCAGGGGATACCCACCTGCTCCAGTGTGATGTCCTTCATGGGCTACAGTGTGGATATCTGCTCCAGTGTGGTCCTTTTCATGGCATGCAGGAAATACTCCACTGAAGTCCTCTCCACAGGCTACAGGAAAATATCCACTCTGGTGCCTGGAATACCTCTAAGGTGAGGCTGACAAGCCTGTAGTTCCCTGGATCCTCCTTCTTGTCTTTCTTGGAGGTAAGAGTGATAAGACTGCTTTCTTCCAGTCCTCAGGAACTTCTTTTAATCACCATGATTGTTCAAAGATTATTGAGATTTACCAAAAAATGACATTAGCCATCTCCCTTAGCACTCTTGGGTGCATCCCATCAGGGCCCACAGTCTTACGTATATCCAGTTTATTTAAGTATTCCCTGACCTGATCTTCTTCCACCAAGGATATGATTTCCTTGCTCCAGACATTCCCCTTGGTCTTTGGGGTCTGGCATTATCTGAATCTGATCTTACTAGTAAAGACTGAAGCAAAGATGGCATTCAGTACCTCACCCTTTTCCAAGCCCTATGTCAGCAGATCCCCACTCCATTTAGCAGCAGGCCCACATTTCCCCTAATCTTCCATTACCTGTGTAGGGACTTATGAAGCCCTACTTGTTGCCTTTGACACCTCTCGCCAGGTTCAGTTCCAGGTGGTATTTGGCTTTCCTAAAGACATCTCTGCATGCTTGGACAGTGTCTCTGTAGTCCTCAGTGGTTACCAATCCCTGCTTCCATCTTCCGTAAACTTCCTTTTTATATTTGAGGATTGCCAGGAGTTTCTTGATTATCCATGCAGATCTCCTCACACTCTTGCCTGACTTTCTACTTGGTGGGATGAACAGCTCTTCAGCTTCAAGTCAGCTGAAACAATTCCCATAGTTGGAGGTTTACACTTCTAATATTTCTTCATTTTTTGAGTCCTTCATGTCAAACTTTTGAGTTGTTTCTTCTCCATGGCAGTTACCTAGAAGACAGGAAATTATTATCTTGGACTTTGTGGACTTGGAAACATGGGACTTCAAAAGAAACCCCAGCAAATACAGATTTGGTCTTAGATGGGATGGCAGTCCTGTTTGTGGAAGGTAATTTATACAATTTTTAAAAAGCATTTTGATTCGGTTTTGCTTTGATTGTCAAATTCAAGCTTATCTGAACTTTTAACAGGGCTATACGAGTTTTGATCAAGTCAGGATGTAATCTTCAGTTCCTATATGCTGATGCAGCATGTTGGCTGTGGGTAGAGTACAGCATGAGGAGAATTCGTCCTCCATGTCTGGATTTCCTGGTTTGAACTTTTGTATATTTTTCTTGAGAGCTCATTCAGAAGTAAGTGGTTCAATAATTTAATGTGGATGAAGCTATCTCTTTCTGGCAGATCTGATCTTTTCTGCTTTCCTTTTCTTTTTTTTTTTTAGTGTTCAAGATCTACTACAAATTAGTTTCTCCAGGGAATATTTGCCTTAGCTTGTCTCAGAAAACTTACTTGTTGAGAAAGAAACTGTGTAAATAACCCTCCAGCTCAGGCACTCTGGCCAAGTGCCTTATAGCATTTTTTATCTTAGAATTTAATTTGTTTTAGTGATTTAAAGTGCAGCATTCACACAGAGCTCAGACGCCTCTGTGCTTCCTTTCATCACTGTCTTTATCATGATCAAATGAACCCTTCTGGTGTACAATGAGACCTCTCTGCATTATTAATAACAATTCAGACCTATAGAGAACCTATTTGTTTCTGGCAGGGGAAATCTATCTGTGATGGCTCAGGAGCAATCGTAGCCCTTTGTGGTTTGTAGGTGAGCATCAGTCAGTTTTACACACACGGCAGTTTTGCACAGCGCCTGCCACCTCCAGCAGCTGAGAACAACACAAAAGGCAGAAATATATTTTTCAGCTTGACTGAATCTGGAGCCTTCTGAAGGTGTCAGTGGGCCATTGCAGGGAAAAAGTCTGCAGTGCAGTCGCTTTGAGTTGTATCTGCTGTTCCACTAAAGACTCTTAATTAGCACTCTGCTTTCCTTAGCTTCTATGAGCACCTTATAAATCACTTTCAAACTGGAAATTTGCGTTGTCTCCCGGGCGGGTTGACCAACAAACATCTGAGGAAGATTTGTGGAGTCTTTTCACAAGTCATCATGCTCAGTCTCAATAACTGAATTACACAGGTTTGGGATTTTTTTTTTTATGTGTGCATTTATTCATGTGTTATTCATTATTCTTACACTTGCAAGAGAAGTGTATATTAAAAGGCTATTGGAATTCAGAGGTATTTATCATATTTTTGGCTTCTTTTTCTTCGAGATGTTGACAAAAAATGTCCCAGCCTGCAGGAAAATCATAGAATCATAGAATTGTCAGGGTTGGAAGAGACCTTAAAGATCATCTAGTTCCAAACCCCCTGCCATGGGCAGGGACACCTCCCACTAGATCGGGTTGCTCAGAGCCCCATAGAATATTCTGTTGCTGCCTATAAAGTATGCTAAACCACACAGTGGTTTAAGACCTCCATGCATCATAGATTTCACAGGTATAGATGGCTGAATTTAGTAAAAAAAAAAAATATATAAAAAATTGATCTTGTTTTTCCCCTATTAAAATGTAATATGTTTACTTCCAGTGTGGCTCTAAAGAATTTTTGTAATGTGGATATTGTTGGCTAGATTTAAAACTGAGCAAGAAATTAGTAAAATAAGAACAGACCTGGGTTACAGTGATAGTTATGTTCAAAATTTCCACTGTAAACATTGTGATGAATTTTTAATCAGAATTTTAAAAGTAGATGACAACATCTACTTTCAGTGTTGTGAGGAGTACATTTTAGGTTTCTGAGGGAAGCTCTGTGCCACATGTTTTAGAAATGCAAGGGTTGGCTGTAGGGCAACTGTTTGTTCTCATAAGAAGTATGAAAAAAAGAAAGATTGCATCCAAGCAATACTTCAGGTTATAAGCATGCAGGTGTAGCTTGCCACACATCACACTGTACAGCTGACATACCAACCCTGCTGACCCATATGCGGGAAAAACATCCTGGCCATCTCCACAGACAACTTTTCCACACCGTGTGATTTAGGATTTAATTTCTGGCAGCTCCCACCCAGACACCTCCTGATGAACAGCCCTCTTACTTCCCCATTCCTAGTGAAATTGCCTCCTGAAGCTTCCAGCCCTTCAATGCTGATGCAAACTTCACTCGCCTTGGCTGGAAGAAAGAAGACCCAGTTGCATACCAGTCTGTGAGAAGTGTGGACAGCGCTAAGGCAACTGTTAGCTTTCTGATGTTGTTTAATAAAGCCTCTTATTTGATCTCCCACATAACAGGGAGAGATTTTCTATACATGGCCAGTCTGATGAGTTCATTGTTCACCAACAATGAAGGCCTGATTATAATCAAGATGTGATGCCTGATACTTACAGTAGAGCAGAGAGCATGTTTGTTTCCGCACATCCCACTGCAATTTAGCCTTCCCTGAGACAGTAACTGTTGCCAGTGTCTGCTGGAAAACATGGCCTGCATAAGTAATACTGACTGCAGTGTGGGTGCTGGAGGGGGAAGTAAGAGAAAGATATGGATGGGAGACAACCTGGTGCCAAACAGCTGATGAGGAAGAGACAAACAAGAAAGCTTCCTGAAGAGCCTTGGCCTTGGTTATGCTGTTAAAAGAGCTGCCATAACTTGGGCATGGTCTTCTTGATAGTAAAGTTCCTCTGCTCTTTCACCTTTTCTGTTGTCCAGCTCTATGGCAAGGAGGTTAATTTTCAAATAATTGAAGCAGGAGCCACTTTGCTATGTGGTACTTGTTTTTGCTTTCACTTGCACTGGTTTTATTTCAGCTTCCTTTGGGCTGCTCCAAGTTGTTTTGTTAATGGGGACAGTCCGCAGCAGTAGTTGCTCGTACTGCTCAAGAGCTCATTCAGCCTTGTTTCCTGCATATGTTGCATCTGTTGAGCCCAAAAGGAGAAGAGTTGCAGTGTTATTGCCATGCTGACCTGCAGGTTCTTGGGGAAGCAATTGGCCCTGCAGGAATGACACACAGCTCAGGATTTTGGTGAGATGAGCTCAGCCATATACAGGTGATGTTCTGAAAAATCATCCTGTCCTTTCAGATGCACTGATAACCAATTTCCCTATTCATAAAGTGTCCCAGTTCTGTAAAGAGGAGCACAGAAGCCTTAATCGCCCTTATGTCATCTTATCTAGCAAGGCAAGAGTCCAGAAGCATCATATTGCATCGAGGAGGTCTACCCAGTGGAGTGGAAGATCCACATCACACTCTAAAGGCTTGTGCTCTGCAGCAGCTGGAAGAGGGGAGAAGGCTACTCTCCACACAGGTCCACCCATGTGGCAAGATGGAAACGACTCCTCACAGTTGAGTTTTTGTCTAGCAGAACAGGACAACATCCCAAACAACCCAGGCAGGCAGGCTGTGTTCAAAGATGACCCAAAGATACACCATCCTGCTTGCCCTGCAGCCTGTTCTGCTATCTGCAGCACGAGGGTCTTTCTTCTACTCTCTTCTCCCTTCAGGCAGGGGCTGTGCAAACACTTCCTGAAGGGCACATAGATATGAAGAGTGTGTTGGAGAAGTGAAGCCAAAAAGCTGGACAGCAGGATAGAGTAGTATAAGGGACACTTAACAATTTGCAGGGTCTAAGCTTGTGATGCTGTTGTGTGTCCTCCAAAAAGCTTCCTGCAGGCATTTTTAGCAGTGAGCTGCAGCTCTTAGTGAAGGGTTGTATGTTACTTTTTTCTTTTCTTACTGTAATTTTTTTTAATGTTAGTCTTTTTTTTTTTTTTTTCCTTAAAAAAGCAACGGAAGCAGAGAAACAACAACATCTTCAAAGCAATTCACTCTGGCAGTCTCAGGATAGCACTGCTAAACTCACCTTGGCAAGCTCCACTCATTAAAAGACACATTAGCTGCTTCTTGATGCTTTTCTTAAGGAAAGTCTGCCCTTTTTGGTTTGTTAAGCACCTAAAATGCCTGGGTGAGATTACAATGCTGTCTTTTAATGATCCCAATGGAGGCTGATGCTACTTTTTGAAGGCATATACTGCCCATCTTGTAATTGGTAGCAGACAATTGACATGCAAGTGACTCATTTGGGAAAGATTGCAAATTAGAATGGTTACGATGCTACAAATTAGAGAGAGGTAGCACAACCCATTATTCCCAGTCCTGCTTGTGTGACACAGTGTGCTGCTGAGGCTTGAATATCACCAAGACATTCTGAGTGAAGTCTGCAGATCTCCCCTACCTGCAGTGAGCAGCAGTGTGTGAGAGGCTCAGTTTGGTCTGCAGACTCCATAAGATCACAGAGCTGTGCCAGCCCAGAATAGATGGACTGTGGCTGGACATGGCCTTTGCTCACCATCTTGGCTGTCCATCAGGAAGAAAGAGGAGTCCTTGAAGTAGAAGGACAATGCTCAGAGAAAATGAAGATGTGTACAGTGAGGGTGAGGGCCTGCCACAAAGATATCCACAGCTTAAGCTGTCTGAGCGTCTCTGCTAATGCACTCCTATCCCTGCCCCCCACCCCACAGATCATTTAGGAAGCATTTTTCCTCACTGTTTTTGACTTTTCCATGCTTTCTTGAACTCCAGATGCCAGAAGGCTGCAGGGTATCCCAGGACTAGTCTCCTCGTCACAGCATGAAAAGTCACATGCAGTCTATTGGTAGACAAGGATTGTGTCTCTTTGCCAAATCCTCATGCTGGGAGGTCACATTCAGTGGTCATTGTAACCCCCATTTTGGGGTACAGGCCCTGTTCTATGTGTTTCTCCTTGTTAGACACATGACTTTGCATATTCAAGCTGACCCTCTGTGAGCAGTACCTGATCCCTCAGTGACCCAGATGTCTTGCTATGGCAGCCTCATCCTCATGACTCTTTACTGAGCTGCTGGCATTTGCACCACTTGCCAGTTTTACCTGCATCAACTCCCAGAGTACAACTGAAAGCAGCAAACCATTCTGGGCATAGTCCTGCTCCTCGTGCCACCTTGCTAGAGCCATGCCTGTTTAATGCTCTTTTGCCTAACTGGTTACTGCTTGGTATCTGTCAGATAGGCGGTTCTTAATCTGTTTAGTTCATGCTTTGTTGGTGCTATATAGTACAAATTTTTAAAAAAACAAGTGTCATTTGATACTGAGTCAAAAACCCTCCAAAGGCCAAAGCCTATTACATCCAGACAATTCCTTTTATCACCTAAATTTGTAATCTCACTGCAGAGTAAAATCAGGTTTGTTTGACAAGCCCTATTTTCCATAAAAACAGATTGCTTTGCCTTGTTATATTCCCTTCTTTAATTCTTCAGAGAATGGGTCGTGTATGGGGATTTCTGTTTGTTGTTACATATCCCTTTCACTCTGCTTGTGTTTTTGAAACATTGACAAGATGTTAGTACCCTCTGAGGCTGCTTAGAAAGCTGTGCTGCTCTGGGAGGACAAGAAGTAATTTCTTAGAAACCAGAGTCCGAAGCTGTGCCTCAAAGCAGTGAAGCAAGGAATCCCATGGGAGGAAGTTTGAAGGGCAAAGAAGCTTAGGAACGGTGACAGGTCTTGAAGGACAGCATTCTCCAGGTGCAAGAATGGGCCATTCAGGACCCACAGGACACCTTCCACCAAGGCACTAGGAACCAGGTGGCAGAGCAAGTAATGCTCTTTCTCTGCTTCCCCTAATGAGTCCTGTACCCTCCCTATGACTCCCAGAGATGGTTGTCCCCTGACCCATGGGGCTCATGGCTCTTTGAACAGTCCTGGGAGGAACTGGGACAGGGTATCAACCCATGTACCTTACCTGCCACACTTCCTCTGTGAGCTGAAGGCAAGATTTTGTCATGTAACCTACAAACTGATGCTCAGAAAGATGAACAGATGCATGAGGAGACTGTCTTAGCTAGGCAATGGAATCATGATCTGACCTGTTTCATGCTCACAAAAACTGGAAAGGAACCAAACTGAAACCAGCTGTTTTGTGGGAAGTGCAAATTCAGAGATGTGTTTTTATAGCACTGGGCACCCAGGGACTCTGGGCTGGGCTGGGATCGGTGGGTGGTTACCGCAGTATAGACAACCCATGTGACTACTCTTCAATTTATAGCTGTCCTTAGTCTTCTGGAGTGGGTGAACCAGAAAACCTCAGTTGAAGATGGTCACTTTGATGGGAACCAAGGCATTAAATACAGCTTCTTGCCATCTTTACCTTTGTTACCTGCTCAGAAGCAAGCCAAGCCAAGCACATTAGCAGTGACAGCGGGAAGTCAACCGTAAGGAGACCTTCTTCTAAGGGCTGTCAATAAAGATTACTTTTTGTAACGCTTCATAGGTAATCTGCTCCCTGCCTGCCTCCTGAATGATAAGACAGCACAGGGAAGATCACAGTGAGCTCAAAAGTGATACTCCAGTCGAGGCAGACTGCACACCTTTCAGATGCAAGACAACTTTGACAAGCAGTATAGGGGGGCTTGGTGAGTCTATGTACTCCTCTGTTACTGTGTAGACTCCTTTGAGTTCACCTGTAAGTATGCCTTTTTTTCACAGCTTTCCCTGAATATCCTTGTCAACCTGGCCTATTCCAAATCTGCTATTTTATCCACTTGTGATGTTCTCCTGTTGAATTACTCCCCAGGCTACATAAAACCCAGGTGTTGGGACCTCCCAGTGCTGAGCAGAGAGATTTCCTTCCTCACTGTACTGGCAGTGATGGATGATGGATGAAGAAGGATGATGTGCTTGAATGCGGTAGCTCAGATACTGATTCTGGTCACAGCTGCTTCAGTGGAGTGGCTTCTCACCTTCCTTATTGTCACTGCCTGCAGTCTCTTGTGACCAGATGTAATAGCTACAGGTATGTTCACCTGTCAAGCAGGAGGAAAACGATGCTATGGGAGAAACACACTAAGGAGATGGAACAGGGGTCACGGTCTTCCATAGAACTTTTTACTCCGGGTTGGTTTTCTTGCCAAAAGGAGGTCAGGTTTTGCCTATCTTATTTAATGGAATGGTCTTGCATGTTGTAACCCTTCCTCATTGCTAGTGGGCTGCCAAAATTTCCAGGTACATAGCTTAGGGAAGGAGAAATGCTCACATTAGAGGAGGGGCTCAGCAGAGAGATCAAGACAGACTAGATGGATGGGGTGAGGCTAACTGTGTGAAGTTTAATAAGGCCAAGTGCCAGGTTTTACTCTTTGGCCGCAACAACCCCCAGCAACGCTACAGACTCGGGGAAGAGTGGCTGAAGAGCTGGTCGTCAGAGAGGGACCTGGGGGTGTTGATTGACACCCAGCTGAATATGAGCCAGCAGTGTGCCTAGGTGACCAATTAGTCCAATAGCATCCTGGCCTGTATTAGGAACAGTGTTGCCACTAGGTCCAGGGAAGTGATCCTGCCCCTGTACTCAGCACTGGTGAGGCTGCACCTCAAGTGCTGTGTTCAGTTTAGGGCCCCTCACCACACAAAGGACATTGTGGCAGTGGAGAGTGTCCAAAGAAGAGCAACAAAACTGGTGAAGAGCCTAGAGTACATGTCTTATGAACAGCAGCTGAGGGAGCTGAGATTGTTTAGCCTGGAGAAGAGGAGGCTGAGGGGACACCTTACTCCTCTCTATGGCTACTGAAGGGAGGTTACAGAGCGGTGGGAGTAGGCCTGTTTAACCCAGCAACAGATGATAGAACAAAGGGAAATGGATTCAAGCTGCGCCAGGGGAGGTTTTGCTTGGATAGTAGGAAGAACTTCTTTTCTAGGCTGGTTATCAGGTGTTAGAGTGGTTTGCCCAGGTGGAGTCCCCATCCCTGGAGGTGTTTAAGAGATGATTAGATGGGGTGCTTAGGGATATGGTTTAAGGGGTAGACTTGTTAGTGTTAGGTTGATGATTGGACTAGATGATCATACAGGTCTTTTCCAACCTAGACATTTCTATGATTCTATGATTCTGTGACATTAGAGGGCAACACCTTGCAGCAGTGCTGTGCTGGAGACTGGGGCTAGTGTTCATGATGGAGTCAAATGCTTTTGCTATTCAACTTCACATGTAGCTTCAGGTGGGCTGGATCAGACCTGATCGCTGACATTCATTCTAACCCCTTCTAAGAGGCCCAGCCAATTTTCAGAAGTGGAAACACCTTAGATGGAGAGGGTCTGTCTTGTACATGTGGCCTTAGTCATGCCAATTGGAGGCATGAGAGGAGTTTGTGCCCCATAGCTGTCTCTTCTCACATGTGAGGGGTGATGGATGGCTTACCCTGCATGAGTCAGAAGTAGCTGGATGTGGTGTGATGGAGGTCAGTGCAGAGTCCTCCTCAGTTTGACCTATTCAGCAAACAGGAAATGTCACAAATTGCTGAGAAGTAGCAATGCTTCCCACAGGGCACAGGGAGAGGCTGAGAGAGAGGAAAGGCACTTGACTGCTGAGGACACCCTGTTTTCAGGGTGAGACTTAATCTGACTGTTACCAATTGCTCTCCACGACTGATGAATATGGCCTAATTTACTGTCAGACAGTTTACATGGATGATGTTGACCTCAATTTTAATGACCCATACGTCATAACTTGGTCAGCAGCCATAAACAACTGAGCTAGAGGACACACAAGAGGAGAACATGCCACCAAAACCAGCCTAAGTTAGGGCAGCCACTCCTGAGGCATAGGGTGTTTGACCAGCTTTGTTCCCCTTCTCCTATGGGAGCTGCAGTGCCATGGTTTGAGGCTGCTACCTCATCTCAGGACTTTAAAACCGATTTTCATTCTTATTTGTAGGTATTACTGAAAATCAAAGATCAGTAGCAGCTCTAATCAGTTAAACCTGTCATGTACCCATCTACTTCCAGGTTTCTTCTCTGGCCTTGTGGAGGGCTTGTGATCTTTCACCCAGCAGAAATCTGCCCTGTGGGAAGAGCAGAGCTGGAGGGAGGGGAACAGATTGATGTTTGTCGGTAACACCTCTGAAATCACATCCCTTCAACCTTAGAAGTACTGTTCATTCATCTTTTGGACACAGTATCTGCAACTCTAGCCACCTTCCTCAAGACTAATTTAGGAAACGGAGCTGTAGGTGAATTAAAAATTCCTTGACTGACCTTTATTTTCACATCTCTCTCCAAATCACTAGTCATCTGTGTTGTTAAATGCTTTGTTCCTGTCTTCATCCAGCCTTGGTGGCCAAGTACATCAGAGCTAGGTGTCACCACAACAGGGGCAGCTTTTCTAATTAACCTTCAGGCAGCATTGAGGGGAGGCTTGCAACAGCTAAGATGTGTTTTGTGTTTATATCCACATCTCTATAGATATCTACATATCTATAGTATTTATATCATATCTACCACCACATATGAACAAATCTGGAGACAGTCCTTGCTTGGAAATGTCACTTCTCCCCCTCCCCACCATCTTACACGGCTCTTTACAGGGCTGACAGTTCAGAGTAGCTAATGTCTTCTTTCTTAAGTGTTTTGTCTGCTGTAGTGACTCTGACACAGGGTCTACTCCTTGCTGTTTTCATGTATGGCAGCTGTTACAACCAGGGTGAAAGCTCAGAAGGACACCAACTAGCCTTTGTTACCAGAGATATTCCCACCACCTCACCTGGTGCCAGAGCCAGCTCCATTTGGCCCTTGTCTTCTCACAATATTCATCAGCCAAACATCCTTTTCCTGTAGCTGGAACTGCTCACACAGGTCTCATTGGAGATAGAAAATTGGTGTAAATTTCCTCTGAATGAGGCTTAGCTAATTTACAGTATCTCTTGGCACCAGAAAGGCATGGTTTAACCAAAACAACTGCAGTTCTGCTTATTTTCTTGGCAGCAATACTGAGAAAATAGGTAGTGGAGCAACTCCTCGACACTTTGCACAAAGAGGCTTTTATGACATTTCATCAGAATCAAATAAAGGTGGGGGAATATGAATGTGTTCACAATGTATTTTATTGGTTTTTACAGTGGAATCAGTTTTCACAGCATGTTTGTTCATGTGATGCATACGAGCAAAGCAGAGGAAAGCTCTGAGGTGGTGTTTCACGGCAGAGGCTGAGTGACTTTGGAGTCTCTATTTTCCAGACTCCCAAGACAGAGGACTAGAGCCTTAGGATGTCTGAGTGTCAAAGGAGGCTACTACACACTTCTGAAAACTGCCCAGAAGAAGGTTTGCAGCCCAGATGGGCACCTCATCTGGGTATGCTTTTGGAGGACTTCATATGACTCTAATATGCTTAGGAAGTGCTAAAAATACTGCTGGGACGGGAGCTGTACCTGTAAGTCGCTACAGCAACCAGAGAGCTGGTTGCTCTTCACCACAGGAACTGAGACAAGTGTTGACTCCTGATTGAGTCCGCCTTCTGTTGGGAAGGAGACTTTGCTTTTGAACTTTGTATTTATGAAAAGTGTATCTTTGATTGGTGCCTCCAAGCCTTGTTTACAATTCTGGGGTATTAAATCCTTGGATCCATCACTATTTTGCTTTTCCTGTCTATTTAGAGGAAGATACAGTCTCTACTAAACATACACACAGCACCAAGCACTTTGTGGGTGCTTCTGTCCACAGGCCTCTCTACTTGGCAAAGTTACCAGAGGATTTTGCAGATTTTCACGAAGTTTGAAGTTCTGGAACAAAATCATGGTGAACTGTATGATTTCAAGTATCTAAACTTGGAAGATTTATCTAGTACTAAGAACAGGATTACTTGTCAACTCCAAGGTTGGAGAAAGCTTGGTGGAAGTTAGGGAAATGAATTATTTTGACAGTCTTTTGAGAAGTATAACTTTTGGGCACGATGGAACACCACATAGATGACAGATTAGAAATTGGTAAGGTTGCAAAAATGTCTTTTTTTTTTTTTTTTTTTTTTAATTATTTAAAGGCTCTGTAGAAGGCAAAATTGACTGTTCCTTTGCAATACTCTTCCTGTTTTGTTTGGCATTTGCTGTTCATTCATCTTCACTTCAAGATTTATCATCAATTACTTAATTTCTCTGTGTCTTTTTGTTTTTGTTTTCTTTAAGAAGCAAAGCAGAAAGGAATCAAGATTAAAATGAAAACTCCTTGTCTCAGGAACTTTTGCAGCCACAGATTTTGGAAACATGACTCCTTAATACTCCTTTACTATTTTAAAATAGAATTAAATAACCTAACAAGACAGTCCCATTTGTAGCTTGAAATTAAGTTAGAATATGAAATGCCACTTTTTGGACTAGGTTTTCAGCCAGTTTAAACCGCTCCATCAGAGTCAGAGATATGCTAATTAGCAGAAGCTGAAAAGCTCTGTCTCTGCTTAAAACCATGCAATGCTGTTAGCTGAATTTTTAAACTGAATTTCTACTTTTTGTTTCACTACCTAAAAATACATATATATGTACATATATACACAGAAAAGAGACTATTGCAAGAGAATTCATTTCTCTGTAGCCTTATCATATTCAAACAAAATGTTTGTATCCTAGAAGATAAGCAGATTGTCCCCTATAACTGGATTTTTACAAAATAGTATTGGGATAAATAGCCATTATCTTAAAGAATAAAACCACTTAGCACAAGTGCATGGAGATAAAAATGAGCATTTCAAAGCCCTCTGCAAGTGTGGGCTGTTTTGGCTTTGGAATTTTCTGCATTCAGGATCTGAGGATGCTTAGAAGCTCACAGCAGATTTCTTTGCAAAGCTGGTGCCAGAAGAGTAAGACAACTCTCCCTGTGTCTAATACTAGATGGTTTGCTCAAAATTCCCAGAGCCTCACTATTACATGGCTCTCTTTAAGCTTCAATATTTGTTTGTTTGTTTTTCCTAAGTGATGACACCTTGGGTTCTTAAGTGACCCAATCCAAACCCATAGGCAAAGTGATGTTTCTTATTTCTATTAGATTGTCATGTACTGCTCACAGGTGGGTGTGCAGAAGAACACCCGTCCTGTGGGTTTGAGGCTGTCAGTACAAAGGCAAGAGACAAAAGACAGGAACAAGAGTGTGGTGATTGCTACACAGGGTTTTTAGCAGCAGGTCTGAGCTTACTTTGGTCATGCTTAGCACTGCCTGTCATGTGTTAGTGCCTCATCTGCAAAAGAGCCCCTAGTACTTCAGGTTCAGTGTGAAACTAATACAAGCCCCTCTGAGGTTCTCTGGAGTCTTTAAAGGCACTGAGGTACTTGTCCCAAGAACAGAGTGCAGACTGTGCCCTTGGCCCTACTCATCACCTTTCCTTTTTTTTCTTTATCCTCCCGTGAGCATGGCCCACAAATCCTCCTCTTCATTCCTTCCTCAGGCTGGGGGTTGGGAAGTACTGTTTTGGCTTCCTCCCCAAATATGTTTCTCCCCACATCTGTCTCACAGGAGGGAAGGCACAGCAGATGGAACCTGTTCACCCTCCTTCCTGGGGTCAATAGCAGCACCGGATAGATCCCTTTCTGTACTGCTGTGCTTGAATAGCAGGAAAACCCCAAGTCATGAGGTCTCTGGCTCAGTAGGACAGATGATCATTTCATAGTGGTCAGTGGCAAATGGCTCTCCAGCTAAGTGGAAGCTGCTCGTGAAATTCTCTGCTTTCATAACAAAGGAACATTTTTTCTTTTTTTTTTTGTCCAAAGGACAAACAACTTGTTATTTAAAAAAAAGCCACCTCTGAAAATCAAAGTAAACAAGGTATCATGGCAGGTGCACACTTGCATGGAACAAACTATTACTTGCCAGGCGCTTGTATCTTAGACATATCATGGTTTGAATGTTTGGCTATCCAAGCTCCATGCTGGTTCATTCAAAGCTTTCTTTCTGATGCAGCCCACATCAGCAACAGTGGAGGAAATGAACAGCCACAAAAGAAGGAAGAAAAAAAAAAAGATTTCTGAAGAAAGGAACAAGGGATAGAAAAAGGCAGGAGATGATGATATTTCAGGTCCTGCCTGCGTTTCAGCTTTTGAAATTCATAAGGTTTCAGCTGACACTCTACAAACAAAAGTACATTTCCCTTCACTCAATTTTTAAATTCTCCAGAGGTAACAAGTGTTGCAAACAGACAGTTCTTGGTATTAGTTCTATTGTACATGGTGAATGCATATTGCACTCCCACGCTTGTGCAGAAAAATTGAACAGTCAAAGCAGAATCTAGTTATACATTCCAGATATATCTACTGCTCGGTTCAATATATTCATTACCTGGTATTGTTCCATAGCTGCTTTCATCAATAGACATGAACGGTGCAATATACAATAAAGGTAAATTGGTATTCATATGATTATGTAGATTTGGTATCTCTCTAAGCAAACCATCGGTGTAAGTCCTCTGGAAGGGTTGAGTTTCTGCATTTCTCAGCAGACTGAGACCCTATCGCTCTGCAGATGGGGTCAGAGTGTTGCAAGAGCTGCCTCAATCCCAGGAGAAGATGAGAAATTGATTTAGTTGTTGCTCTTACTTGTGGGTTTGGGTCCAAAAAGTGTGGTTAGAAAGGGACCCACTGATCTGTCCCATTCACCTGCGGTTGATGACTGTTCAACCAGCTTGCCCCATGTGTCATAGAAAGAAGAGCAGCCTTGCCCCAGGAAGTATCAACAGACTGCCTGCAAACCAGTATGCAAGAGACTCACCCACACCCTCATGTTCAGTGTCTTTGATTCCTTCAGTCCAGCCTGACAACCTCTCCCAGGCAATCCACATAGCTGGGATATCTCTTATAGCCTTTGCTGTGGTGCTGAACCTGGGCTGGGATAGCAAAGAAGGCCTAAATCTTGGGGGACCTCGAGTCTGGTGGCCTTTTGAAGAAGAAACAATTACCATGAGAGGTTTGATGCTTATAAACAACAATGCCTGCCTGAAGTTTGGTTGTCAAAGACATTTGCAAAAAGGTATGTTCTGAAGGAGCACCAAAATAGCTTGCTAGTGAATCACAATGAGGAAGTCTGGGGGAAGACTGCTGCTCCTGCTCCATTTTGGTTGGAAGGTGTATGCAAGAACTGTGGGCTGGCTGGCGTTTCAAAGGTGGTATGTGGCCACAGCATCACTGTGATTTAGAGCAGAAGGTTACATGGTAACTTTTGGTAGACTGGTGCTAAGGGTGAAACAGACATGCTGTCGGATGCATATTTGGCCTTTCCCAGGTCTAGAGCAGCAGCAAACTGTAAGCCAAGAGTGCTTGAGAACAATTGCTCTCAATTTCTGCATGAGGTTTTGCCATGAGAAACATCTCATTATACTTGTCTCAACCCTGCTTCAGCACCCAGGGCCCACCTCTGCCCCACGTGTCACTGGATGGACAGACAGCCTTGTGCCAATACCTGTGCAAGGGAAGTGGCAGCAACTCCTGCACCTAGTCCTGGCCCAAATTTAGCCTCATGGGTATCACCTGCTTCTCACAGTTCTTTTGCAAACTACAGCAGATGGGAAGCAGCCTAGACTCTCAGCACCAGAGGTGATTCCTACTCCTTCTTTTTTTAAAGGACTAATGCCCAGAAGGTCCAAGGGCTCCTGCAGAAACCAGCTGGCTCAGGACTTATGCAAATTTGGGGCACTTCTGCTGGGCAACTTATAATCAGAAGCATATTCCAGGATTCACTAGCATTGCTCCTGTCTACCCTGCCTGACAGCTCCTGCCTATTTGTGCAGGGATGCTACTGCACTCCTCATCTCTCATGGCTCTGCTTTAGAAACTGAAGTCAACAAGTGTCACAACTTTGGAAATTCCTGTCTCTGTAGAGATGTCTGACATGTGTCACTCTACCAGTACGGCAGTGTTTGTTTTCCTCCCTGTATAACTGAAGTTTTGAGACTCTGTTTGAAGAAATATTTCTGTTTTCCTACTGTCAGATCCCTGAGGGCACTAGTAGGCCTTAATGGCCCTGAGCAGGGACCTCCACCCATGCACTCTGTCCATGAGCCAGGAGTCCATTTAAACTTAGGGCTGAGGCCCTGGTCCTTGCCTGAGCTGTGCTGTAGATGCATCTGCCTCCAGTCCTGTCTCTGACTCCTGGAAGGATCCCTCCTACGTACATTATAACCTTGTCTCCTACCCCATCTCCTGCTTCAGATAGGGCTTCCTGGAGGGACCCTGGTCCTGGTTCATCCCATCGCTGTGTCTAGGACTGTTGATGGACTACCGTTGGCTCTGCTGGGTGGGCTGAGACCTCATGGAACTGTGCCCTGTTGGTAAGGACATGGCCAGCACTGGAGTACCCCTTGGCTCCCCTACTTGTGCTGTTCCCTGGCACCCACAAAGCCTGAAGGACAACATCCAGTGCACAAAGCCTGGTTGTTTTCCTGCTACCAGTGGAGTCCCTTCTTCCAAGTGAGTAGCTCCTCTGCTTCTTTCTGTGCTCTGGGTCTGCACTGGGCTGAAGTGCCACTGGATTTACCACTGAGGAAATGAGAGAAAGTGACTGTCTGAGGGTTTCATGGGGATGTGATAGCAGAGATAAAGATAAAAATGGTTCTATTATTTTTGATATAATCTACAAGTAGTCTCTGAATAGAGCCCACAGATCATCTATTCACCTTTGGCTAATGACAAAGGCAAGATATTATCTTTCTTGGCAAGAAGACAGGGGTATACAGTCTTGATGGGCAGAAACAAGTCTTCTTTTACTGGGATGTGAGCTGTGACAAACACCTGGAAACTCTGAGATGTTTTATCCTGAAGGGTGGTGTAATTATACAGACTTGACAAGAATATCAACTTGACCCCAGGTTTTGGTGGCATCACGGGCTAGCACATACCAAACTCAAATAAAAATTCTGCAATGCCTGGTGGTATGCTTTTGAACTGCAACATTTTGCAACTCCAACACTTTGTGTTTCAGTTTGCAATGCTGAAGTAGGATGTATTAGGCAATGATGAGATCAAGGTTCCCTGGTGCTGTTGGGAACTTTGGATACTGTCCAGGATCTTGAAAAGATCAAATGCCTTGTGGATTTTAATGAACTGGAGAAGGAAACTAAGCAGATGGTCACACAGAATGGAAAAAAAATAAATGACCAAAACCCAGAAGAAAGGCTGCTGCCCCAGAACTGTAAAGTAAGTCTGAGTCTGAAGCAGAACCAAGTTGTCATGGAGCCTGAACAGGGCAGCTTTCCATCAGAGACTGATATCCTTTCTGGGGACATAAGGGTTTCCACTTCACACACCTGCTCTTTCTGCCAGACATGGCTCCCTTCTCAGATTGCTTCAGGATGAGCTCTCCTTTCTTTATGTCGGTATCACTCCAATCCCCATGTGCTGTTGCTACTTGATCACAGCCCAGAGTCCTGCCTTGAGATCTTTTGAACCTGAAGGAGGTATTTGTACAACAGCAGGATTCAGATTCTCTGCAATTTGTCTGTACTTCAGGATAGGTTGTACCAACCTGGGCTGTGTTTCCCAGTTTTTCCCTAAAATTAAAGACTCAAGGCTTCTAGGTGTGTTCAGGCAGGCACAGACAGAATTTTACTAGCCTTTCAAGTAGTCTGATAGCTAGCAAAATGAGCTGCCTTTTCAGAAAACTGACAATAAAGAGTAGGAGCCCATACCATCAACTGCATGACACTATTTCTACAATGCAATGTACAATGTGTCTCAGATGCCATCTAAAACTTGGTATGTTTCACAGGAGGCACAGAGATTGGGGAAAGGGATGGATGCCTACCAGCTTTCACTCTTCTCATTCTGGATTCACATCTTGTCTTTCTGTCTTTATTTCCCCCTATATCTAGACTTCTCACTACACTTTGGAGTGCCGTTTCTAGTCTCAGCTCCTGTAACTGTTGTGGTAAAAGTGCTACAGTCCTGATGGGACACTGATGGGGGCCCTGCAGGGCCTCATACTTTGGACCAAAGGACACCCTCGCTTGTCACACGGAGCATCTTATGGGCTGGAAAAGGGATTCTCTGGAGAGTTTCTGTCAAATCGCTGGAGAAGAGTTTCTCCCTGTCCCTCTTCTAGGGGCTTTCTCAGCTCTGTTTCCTTTCCCAAGGACAGCCCCACCAGGTGGGTACAGTCAGCATTGCAGGAGAGTCCAGGCAGCAGCCACAACAGGCAGCACTGCAGGAAAGCTGGGACTCGGGCTCTCCAATCCCAGCCTGGCCCAGTGAATGAGACAGTGCCTAGAAGATCAGTTTTATATCCCTTTTCCCAGAGTGCTGAATTTCCCTTAAAGCATTAACCACTGTACCCACACCATTTCTCTCTGGAGTGTAAAATAGCCAAAAGATACTTTTGTAAATGCCTCTGATTTCCTGCATTTTGTTTTCCTGAAAAGGTCAGTTTTTTAACTCTCTTAATTGCTTCTATTTTGATCAAGGCATTGCTCAGTATCAACAGTTAAACCAGACACATGATATCAGGAGTCAATAAGGACCTTTTTTTTTTTTTTTTTTTTTACCATGAGATGGGCCTTGCACACAAACTTGTCCCTGGCTGTGTTTGCCACTTGGTGAATGAATGTCATGGGTAATGGTGCAGGACTTCTCTCTGGTGCTTCTTCAGCTGTGTATAGCCCCCACTTAGCTACAACCTCCTCTTATGTAGTTATAGAGAGCGATAAAGCCCCCCCGAGCCTCCTTTTCTCCAGGCTAAACAACCCCAGTTCCCTCAGCCACTCCTCATAAGACTTGTTATCTTCATTCCCTCCCAGCAGATTTATATACATATATTGATAAGACACTCCCTTCCTCTCCCCTCCCCTTCCAGCTTTTCTCTTCTTTGCTCTGAACTGTGCCAGCTTAAAAGCACCCAGGAAAATCTGGCTTCCCTGAGGATCATTGTCTTTTGTGTAATGTATGTGTCCACCATATTACATAGTGCCTGCAGTGCTGATGTCCAGTCTGGAAATGGCTCGGAAAGAGAAATGAAGCTACAGACCAGCTTGTGCACAAGGAATAAGCTAACTCACCTAGATCTCTTCAGGTGGGAAACAAATGGCCAAAGGAAGACATGCCAGGGATGTGAAGAATGATGAATGGCAAGGAGAGGTCATAAAGGGACTTGCTTACATTTCTACTTTCAGCAAAAGATCCAACTGTTTTATAGGTCAGGGTGAACACAAAGAGCTGTTTGTTCATAGACCGTGTAGTTAAACTATTTGCTGCTACACACTGTAGAATTTAAATGATGTACAATCACATCTTTTCTTGTTAAAAATACTTCCAGAAAGAATTCTTCTTAAAGATGACCACACCTGGGAACTCTGAGCCCCTCTACTCCACCTGATTTGGGAGAACTGCCCATCTCTCACTGTGCCACAGCCTGGAACAAAAGGGTTTTTTTCTCCCCCAAGCTTGGCAGCTCACACAACTGAAAATAGAAAATGGGCTCATGTTAAAACGTGAACATTTTAATTTATGCATCTGATTGATATTATGCTGTAATTAAATTATATTCCCATGGTGCATATAACATCAGGGTTGTAGTAATACAAATAATAAGTAATTAACTCTAATCAGATCAGTTAGCAAATGGCAGATTCCAGATGAATAAGCTGACCAACAGTGTGTGTGGTGAGGAAAGCCAAGGAAGAATGAAGAAAAGCTAATTAGTGCTGATGGATAAGGGAAGAACTGAAAATAACAGGAAATTGATTTTCAAGAGAACTCCCCTGCCAAAGAAAACAAGGATGCAATCTTAAAAGATCCTCTAGGCAATAGTCATCACTCTGCAGCTCAGCTCTTGGAAGATACTCCACTTTGACTTGTCACACCCTGACCTGAATGCCTCCTAAATGCTCATGCCTCTTGCTATGTTTTGGGGCTGAAGTAAATGAAGGGCCAGTACAGCAGCATGCACAGAGTACCTTCGGCCAAAGGGACCTTCCTAAGCTGCCTCCCACCTGACGATCCCTTGGTGATGACAAGTGATGATGGCACTTCAGCACCTTCCTCAGCATACCAGCAGCACCTTGGCATGGGAATTTGGGAATGGGTTCCTACCTAGTTGCTCCAACTAGTCTCCAGGTAACTGCAGTGACAACTTTAAGCTGCTGAAAAGGCTGGATTAGGAAGGCACAGGCATATGTGGTGGGAAGAGCAGTCTGAAAATGCACTTGGGCATGGGACTCAGGAAGGACTACAGCACAGGTCATAGGAAATGAGAGTAAGTATCTTGATTGTGCTGCAGATGCACAGAGCCCAACTTGAGCACACTGGAGTATGTCTCCCAAGGCTTCCTCTCAAGCCACCAGAGAATCACAGCTCTCCAAAACATAATAATTCAAAACATTAATCTCTTGCTCTGAACTGCCCTCAGGAGGCACTGATTTCTCTCTATTAACTACTTACTGCAGGAGTCATCAGAGACTAGCTCTCCTGGGCTGAAACTGGTTGTCAGGAATCCTTTTCCCTGAATGAGTCCAGCAGGAGTTCAGTGAACACCCAGGATCATTGATGATTCAGGACATGTTCTGCTTATTTCTTGGTGCAGCTGTGTCTGTGTGTTTCAACATGTTTTACCTGTCCTCTTTCTCCCTGACTGTAACAGGAGGATGTTTGTACATTAGCGTGTCTAATCCTTCACCTCAGTGATCTTCACTGCAGAAAAAGAGGAGTATGTGCTTCCAAGGATAGGTTAGTCAATGCAGAGGACTTAAGACAGCTATTCTTCATAGAATCATAGAATGGTAGAGGTTGGAAGGGACCTCTGGAGATCATCCAGTCCAACCCCCCTGCTAGAGCAGGATCACCTGCAGCCGGCCACACAGGAACAGATCCAGGTGGGTTTTGAAAGTCTTTAGAAAAGGAGACTTCACAAATTCTTTGGGCAGCCTGTACCAGTGCTCCATCACCCTCACAGTAAAGAAGTTTTTCCTCATGTTGCAGTGGAACTTCCTGTGTTCTCAGGGCCAGGGAGAATTTCTCTACTGGCCAATGAAGTAGAAAAATACGGGAATGGGACTTCCTATGTGGTAGGTAATATTACAATCTGAGTATCTGTTTCTGGCTTAAAACAGAGCAAAATATTGCATTTTGGCAGTTCCCTCAGAAAAAAAAAAAAAAAGTAAACAACATATTTTTAACAATTTCAGTTTGGATCTGTCAAATACAGTTTCAATTAAGAGAAATTTCAAGATGTGCTTTTGCCAGCTGTATGGCAGTTTGATCAGTATAAAATATTTGAGAGACAAATATAATTTCAAAAGAAAGTAGTCTGTGTTACATCTCTGAAAGGTCAGTGTGAAATATACTGCCATGGTGAAAGGGTTTTTGTTTTCTCAATTATGTAATGTCCTTGAAACCAAAACCTTCCTGCAACCAAGCTTTCCTCTTGATTAAATGGCATTTTCTGATGGAAAATGTTCTAAGCAAACATAAAATGATTAGAAAATGTGACCAGCTCTGATTGATGCTCTGTGCCAAGATTATACCAACAGGTCCCTTTCTTGGAGGGCAGCAGGAAAAGGAAGGTTGCCTGGACTTTTTTTTATTTGATGATTCAACAAGTCACTGGCTGCTCAACAGTTACTGGTATGAGTTCACAAGCAAGGTTCCAGAAATGGCCAAATGAACTAATTAATCAAATGAAATAATAAAGGAATGTGAAGTCAGGTTGTAATTGGTAGACTTATTTTAGTTTATTTTCAGAATCCTACTAAAAAATATAAAGAAATGGGAAAAACAATTGTATTTGTGTGCAGTGTTTAGGGCGGGAGCAATGCTCTACAGTGGGTTATTGAGGTGTTTGCTGACCCTTCAGAGTGGAAAGGAGCCTTGCAACAATGTGTCCATGTACATCACTCTACCAGAACATCTACAAGTTCATTGAGCAATTTGCTGAACCCAGGACTGCCTGCATTTTCATGTGTCTCCTTTATTTGTAAGAGAGAAGGTCTTCACAGCTTTGAATTGATGAAGGAAGTTGACATAACAAAAATTTGCAGTACCATAGTCTACTACCAGATTAAATGCCAATCATTGTTTGCAAGGTTCAAGTCACCTACTCAGTTTCAGTTATGACTATTTGTGCAGCTTCTACTTAAACAATTTTTTCCAGAAGTGCCACTGTTAGGTGTCATCTTAAAAGTTCTTTCCCTCTTTTGTGCAAGCAAGTGTTCAGCCTTCATAAGATATTTTGGGTTACTTATTTAATGGTTCAGTTTTGTGGTTTGCTGTTGGCTACCAACAACATTTGTTCCTTGCATACCTGTGGCACAGGAGTTTCCTGTGGCTACTGGAGCCCATTATCCCTGGGACCACTCCTCAGGGGCACTGGAAACAGGGACTTGGGATTCACAGCCTTCTGACTGAAATCCAACAGGTTGACTGATACCTGCTGGCTTTCCAGTGTTTCATGGAGAAGTAGAAATCAACAGTAGTGACAGAAAAGCCCAGAGCTGTGGTTAATGGAGTTCAGTCCAGTTGATGGGCAGTCACAAGTGGTGTTGCGTAGGGCTCAGTATTGGGGCCAGTTCTCTTTATTAACTTTATCAGTGGTCTGGATGAGGGGATAGAGGACACCCTCAGTAAGTTTGCAGATGACATGAAGTTAGGCAAGAGTGTTGATCTGCTGGAGGGTAAGAAGGCTCTACAGAGGGATCTGGAAAGATCAGATTGATGGGCTGAGACCAATGGTATGAAGTGCCAAGTCCTGCACTTTGGTCACAACAACCCCATGCAACGCTGCATCCTTGGGGAAGAGTGGATGCCTGGCAGAAAAAGAGCTGGGTGTGTTGGTCAATAGTTGGCTGAAGATCTACACAGGGGTTGTATCTGTCACCCAGGGGCTGAAGTGGGGCACACATCAACTGGTGGGTTCCAGAGACATGCCATGGGGTTTGACTACGGGTGACTGAGGTGACAGGACAGTGGCTCTAGGATGTTTCTTGTCACACCCACATTGGCAGGTTAGCGTCTGTAAATGATAATAATCACTGTTCCTTAAAAGCACTTGGAGCAGGAGGGAAGCACCCTTTTTACTGTGACATGAACTGAGGAATTTGCACCTTTTGTGAGAGCACAGCTGGGGAACAGCTGCAATCTGCAGCCAACACAAATGAAATGCAGGTAAAGGAGGGAGTGACGTAAAGTTGCTGGATGGAGGCCAAGAGGAAGAGGAAGGTCCTGCCCTGCCTAGACATGGGAATGAGGGTGATTTGACTTCTTTGACTAGTCCAGGTATATAACAAGGTCTCCTAGGTGCAGACCTTCTGCAACTACCCTCTGGTCTTGTGTTGCTAACAGGCAAGTGCAACAAGCTCTGAGACCAATGAAACCAGTCTCCTGCAGACCACATGTATCATGGCTTGTTGTGCGCTCTGACAGAAGCTTTACCACTGGTTGGGGCTTTTAGCAGCCTGAGTGTGTATTCTCTGATGTCTAATACATGGTGCACCCTCTCTTTGTGTCCTTTCTCTGGTGGCAGTGATTGGGTACTGTGAAGTTCATAGGCACTTAATTGTATTAAAGAAGTTCACAGCCTCTGTTGAGTTCTATTGAAAATGGTTACTAAATTAAAAAGTCCCTCAGGTTAAAAACACCCTCTGGCCAGCCATCATTGTATGTGCTGATGCAGGAAGAAATTAAGGGGAGATTACAGAGGAGCTGCTGGTTGTCTGCCTGTGAATTTCCTTTGCAGCTTACCAGGTTGTATTTCCCAAGCTGTGAAGGGTGCGTGGCAGTCAGCCCAGAGAAGGTGGTTGCCACTACCATGGGCAGGCAGGCTAGTGTCTGCCCCCCATCTGTTCCAGCCTTGATGTATAGTGATGCTCCCAAGCAGCCTATGTCCTCTTCTTGCCTCAGCAGGGAGCTCTTGCAAGCTATCCATATGGTGGGTGTTGAATGGAAGATGGGAGAAGTTAATTTCAGACTGACAGAGCAATTAAAAATGCTCAAGGCTAGGAAGATTCCCAAATGAAGGCACTGAGAATCAATGGAAGTATCAGGGGATTATAAAATCCCATCAGATGGCAGATGTAATGTGTAATTAGTCTCTGACCCAACACATTGTTTGCTGAGAGTCTCTCTGTTCCCTTGAGCTCTGAGACTTTCACAAAGAGGGGGTTTTTCTTCCCTCTCAGTGAGTCCCCAGCACTCCCCATGTATCATTTGAGGTTAATCCGCAATGACATCCTACATTATACGATTAAGTTTGAACCTTCTGACCCTTGACTTTACAGCTTGGTATTTTCCCTTGTTGTAAATCTTAGTTATCACTACAGCTTGTCATCCGGTAGAGACATCAGTGCCACTTCTTTGACACCTCCTGATTGAGCCAATACGGGATGAAGGTCTCGCTTCAGAAAGTGAGGGAAGCAATGAGGCATCTGTAGTCTTTGGGAAACTGGCTTCTCTCCTTTCTCTCTGGGATGGCAGAGCTCTTTTGTAAACTAAACAGGATCTCATTGTGTCCAAACACAGGAAGACAGAGCACTCTGCTGCCCCAAAAGTGATATTTTGTAAAGATAAAGTTGCTTTTAAGCCTGGAGAGAGCATAAAAACAATGGCTTCTAAACAACAGGTAAGCTTAAGGGGCAAGTTCAAGCTGAACTGAATGGCAGGTATTTTAACTCAGTTTCAAAAAGCTACTTTGAAAAAGGAATGCACCCAGAGTCATTTTCTTGGTGTCCCTCTATAGATAAGTAAGGTTTGAGATCTATCTTTACCTGTCAATACCTCCTCCTGACCTCTTCAAATTCATCATTCACAGCAGATGTAGGATCCTTGTCTCTCCTCCTTGATCACACAATCCTTCCTTTCTCAAAGGAGGGGTTACAAACAGAGAATAACCATCATCAACAAGCAGCCAACAATGAATAACGATCATCTGCAGAGTGTTTTCTTAGTTCAACAGTTGCTGACATCAGTTCATAGCTAGGCTCAAATGGTATGGCTCTAAACAGCAGGAGTAATTGCTATAGGAATTTCTGAAGCTATTCCTCTGACTGTGATTTCCCAGTTCATACAGGTTTGTACACTGCGGCACCATTCAGAAATACCAGTGTCATCTGGGTAACGCAGATGCATATATTGGTCTTCCTGCCAAATTTGCCTGAGCGCACAATAGGAAGTTCATGCCAAATTTATTCTGGCTGGGGGAACACAGGTGGGACCTGCTCTGACACAGAGCTTATATGTGGAAAGATAACACAATAGCTTATTTCTGGATACATCTGAACCAGTGGAGTGCTTCTCAGCCCATGGCCCGTAGCTGTTTGGAGATGGAACTCAAAGCAAAAGCTGGTGGTGTGTTTCGGTTGCGGTGTGTGTCACACAAGCTGTTCAGATCACACAAGCTGTTCTCTGTGAATAAAAGGACACGAATCTCATCTGGCTGCCCAGTTTCAGAGCTGTTTCCAGCTTAAGCAAGAGGAACTTGTGATTTCATTTGCACACATATACTTCTCCCTTCTGCTGCTGAAAAAGGCTAGAAATCCCCCCATGTGTGTTTGAAAAGCTGTTTCCTGACTTTGCTAGCCTTAGGTTTTCATCAACATCAAACAGGGTCATAGACAGGCCAAGACATTACTTTTACCTTTGATTCTTGCTGTTCCTCTAGCTCTCAGATGTCTTATGAGAGCTCAAACCATGTTTCTCGCAGCTCTTTCTAGCTGTGCCTATCAGGATGGCAGAACTTTACACATCTCCCAAGTTGATATGGAAAAAGGTATTGATATGCAGCAGAAAAATTTATTTCCACAGCTGGCATCTTCCAGGAGTATCATTGCAGATAGTGAGACATACAGCATACCCAAAATCAGGGTGAGCCTTTTTCTTCAGAGAGGCAAACCTGAAAGCATTTGATGTTCCTTGTGTGCGTGTGACTCTGCACTGACTGCTTGTGAAACCATTTGTCTCTGCAAGGCCACACTCATCACCCGCTCTGCTCCTCCAGATCTGTCAAGCCCCTCTCTGCCAGGATGTCCGCACCGGTGTGCTGACCTGAGACTGCTGGCCTAAGACACATCACAAACCTACAAGAAAGTTTGTTTTAGGTGCACGGGTAAAGAAAGATATATCCTAGTCTGCCCCTGCAACAAGCTGTTTCAGTGCCTCAGATGGGTGGTAGTTTACAGCTGCCACCTTGGTCTGGTGCAGTGAGGTGACATGGGCAGTGTTTTGAGAACCAACATTTAGAAAGGCAGCAGCTGAAATGCCATGTCAGCTCCTCACAGCCCACTGCAGACTGAGCAGAAGAAGATGCTATCACAGAAAGAGAATTCTCTGCGGCAAATGCATTCTCCTGCAAGCTATGAGACAGCACCAGTGCACCCCATGTGGTCCTTCTCATGTGGTCCTCCTTGAACTTCCACGAGCTTCCCCTGCTTAGAAGCGTTTCCTCTGCTTCAGTCACATCACAGCATGTGGTAATCCCAAGGTCTGAGCCAAGAAAACCCCAGTTCAAATGTTCCTTCTGCAGCATTTCCCTCAAATTTGTCCTTCATCAGGATCTTCCTGACTCTGAGGGACAAAACTGTCTTGCCCGGTTTCAGAGGTTCTTGCTCAGCAGAAATTCAAGTCTTCATGCCATAGGTTTTTCTTTAGAGTATTTTATCTGTTCTACTGACCAGAGATGCTGCAGCTGGACATGTTAACATCACTTACCTTAGGACACAGGTTCCTGTTCACCTCCTGGCTGACCCACGGTCCTGGGTAAATACCCATGCTGCAGATATTCAGCAAACTGGACCCATAGTAAGGCATGAAAGCTATCAACAGGAGCTTTATCCCCACTTTGGTCTGCAGTGAGGCCCAGGTCTACCTTCCCAGGATGCAAGCCCCTTTTAGCTTCCCCGCTCACCTTCCCTGGACTGCCAAACCAAATGCCAGTCCCATGGTGGATGGTGGACAGAAGCACATCCTCAACTTTCAGACAGGTGATGCTCTCAGGGTTGGTCTTGCAAGGTAGGTCTTTCTCACAGTGCTGCTCCTGTGTACTGCCCCTCAGGGCTCCTGGAGGCATGGAAGCCTGCACTCTCCAGTTTGGGATGCTATTTTTAAGGCTAGGTGCAAGGGCCTTTATGGCATTTTTAAGGCTGCCCATCTGGGAAAATTTCTTCTAGCTCCAGAGCTGGCTTTTGCCTCTCAGGTCAATATTCAGTCTGTACAACCATCATCAAAAATCATAAGACAAACTCCTCAACCACAAGATTGATTTAAAAATGACATTATTGTTGTTGGCATGTATAATGACCTTACAGTGTCTGTATTTGCTTTGTAATTTTTTGAACTCCAGCTTAAAATCAGATCATGGCTAGGAAATATTCGTTTATTTCTTTTTAAATGAAAAATCTGAGTTTCTTCTTCAATACCATGTGCTCCAAAGTTCAGGATTTGATAGAAAGAGCTAGTTCCCCACAAATCATGCTGAAAAATAAGAAAGGGAAAAATACCAGGTTGGAAGGGACTTCAAGGATCATCTAGTCCAACCTTTTAAGGTATACTATATATATAATTTAAATGAGATGGCCCAGCATCCTGTCAAGCTGAGTCTTAAAACTGTCCAGTGTAGGGGAAGCCACCACTGCCTTCAGGAGATTATTCCAGTTGTTCTTATAGTAAAAAATTTTCTTCTGGAGTCCAATCAGAATCTCCTCAGGAGTAACTTGTATCCATTACTCCTTGTCTTTTCCATGTGACTCCTTGTAAAAAGGGAGACTCCATCTTCTTGAAGCCACCTTTTATGTACTGGTACAGGGTAATAAGGTCTCCCCTAAGCCTTCTCTTCTCAAGGCTGAACAAACCCAGTTTTCTCAGCCTTTCTTCATATGGCAGGTCTTCCAG
>WUAM01000323.1:45421918-45445387 GCA_024336885.1 Actenoides hombroni | reverse complement strand
AACCCCCCATTAATGCCAAAACATGTGTAGATGTGACACTTCGGGACATGGCTTGGTGGCCATGATAATGTTGGGTGGACAGTTGGGCTTGATGATCTTAGAGGTCTTTTCCAACCTTAATGATTCTATGATTCAATTAAACGTGACAGGGCTTCCACAAGGTAACTGTATACATCTATTGATATTAAAAGACAAGGTGGTAGGCATCACTATAATGGAGGCACAACAGCTGAATCCATACTGCATTATGACAGCTCTGTCTTCCCCAAAGTCTTTGGAATTGTCTCTCTGCGATCCCCAGAGAAAGAAGCAGAAACAGGGACAGAAGGGTTGGGCAGAGGGGAGCAGAGATTAGGCAAGAAAACATGGAGCCAAGACAGGCAGTGCTGTCCTTGCTGACATCCAAATGCAAAGTACAATTAAGCTCCTTGGAGTCTGAAGCATCCCACCCCATGATGGATTTATCTCCCTAGAATAGACCAGAATATGTTCACTGCACTCCAGTTTGGTGCTGACACTTAAAGCACCTTTTGCTCTCCATCGCAAGAAGAAGCAGGCTTATAAACCAGACATTCATCAAGTTATTACATTCCTGAAACATGATTTGTCATTTTGGGACTGCTCAGAACTAAACCTTGTACATTGAGTTATGGCAACATCCGCACAAGTTGGCTTAAT
This sequence comes from Actenoides hombroni, assembly GCA_024336885.1. Taxonomy (NCBI): domain Eukaryota; kingdom Metazoa; phylum Chordata; class Aves; order Coraciiformes; family Alcedinidae; genus Actenoides; species Actenoides hombroni. Next base: position 45,444,709 of record WUAM01000323.1, on the reverse strand, counting down.
ATTCTGCAAAGCTGCAGATGCACAATGGCATTAATCTAATCATGTTTAATATGTGATTTCTCAATTGCACACTTCAGGGACAAACTGTGACCTATCTACAGCACATTACCAATAAAAGGAAAACTTCTCTGTGTTTTTATTTAATGGGATAAAGGCCCATAAGGATGTGAACTCTCTACCCCTGTGTATCCGCAGTGATAGAATCACACAATACCAGGTTGGAAGGGACCTCAAGGAACATCTAGCCCAACATTTTAAGGTTAAAAAAACAAACAAAAAATATAGTTTAAATGTAATGGCCCAGCACTTTGTCAAGCTGAGTCTTAACTGTCCAGTGTAGGAAAATCCACCACTTCCCCTGGGACATTATTCCAATGTCTAATTGTTCTCATGGTGAAAAAATTTCTTCTGGAGTCCAATTGGAATTTCCCCAGGAGTAACATGTACCCATTACCCCTTGTCTTTTCCATGTGACTCCTTGTAAAAGGAGTCTCCATCTTTTTAATAACCACCCTTTAAATGCTGGGACATGGTGATAAGATCTCCCCTAAGCCTTCTCTTCTCAAGGCTGAACAAATCCAGTTTTCTCAGCCTTTCTTCATATGGCAGGTCTTCCAGTCCTCTGATCATCCTTGTGGCCCTTCTCTGGACCCTCTCCAGCCTGTCTGCATCTTTTTTTTGTATAGCAGGGACCAAAACTGAACACTGTACTCAAGGTGTGGTCTGACCAACGCTGAGTAGAGTGGCATAATGACCTCTTTACTTCTGCTGGTGATGTCCTTGTTAATCCAACCCAGTATCCAGTTGATTTTCTTTGCCACTGCAGCACACTGTTCACTCATGTTGAGCTTGTTGTCCACCAAAACCCCCAGGTCCCTTTCCACAGGGCTGCTATCCAGCCAGGTGGATCCCAGTCTGAGCTGCATTCCTGGGTTATGTATTTGCAGGTGCAAGATCCTACACCTGTCTCAAATGAACTTCATAAGGTTCCTGCTATCCCATTCCTCCAGCCTGCCCAGGTCTTCCTGAAGTGTGGCTGTCCCTTCTGCAGTGTCAATTTCCTCACTCATTTTGGTGTCATCTGCAAACTTCATCAGAGTGCTCTTGATCCCAACATCCACATCACTTATGAAGATATTAAACAGCATTGGGCCCAATACTGATCCCTGGGGGATCCCACTTGTGACTGGTTGACAGTTTGAGAAAGAACTATTTGCTACCGCCCTCTGGGTACAGATTGTCAGTCAGTTCCCCACCCACTGCACAGACCACTTGTCTAGGTCATAACACAGAGAAACTGACTTTCTTTAGGAGGACCTGTTGCTTCAGGACTGTGTCAAAAGCCTTGGAGAAATCCAGGTAGACAATGGCCACTGCTCGCTCTGCACCAACTGAGAAGGTTACTTTGTCATAGAAGGTAACATGTTATGCACTGAAATTCACTTCCTTGACAGTGTGGTTCTTCGGGATGATCTACGTGCCAGGAGCAAAGCACAGGACCGCATGGGGAAAGCCAAGTCCTAACTGAAATGTGTTACCTTGCCCAAGTTCAAGCTCACTGGGCATGCGCATGTTGCAAAAGCGAACAGAAAGGCTCACAGGTCTCACAGCACATCTCACATGCTGCAGCAATTAGGGCCTTCACAGAAGGGTAGGATAGTGTCCTGGGAGTGCTAGCTTGACTTCCAATCATCATTCTTTTTTCTCGTGATGAACCACACCCAAACACACTTAAATCTGAGTTATTTAGCAAATGAATCAGTGGTTGATGTGTGGTGCTCAGCTTTGTGCTTGGTCTTTGATGGGACATATATGGCCCCCAAAGACTCCCAAGGTGGTGAGGAGTCCACATTCCCCAGTCTGAATGTCACCCATGGGCTGAGTAAGATGAGAGCTCTGCTGGCAAAATATGGGGCTTTTGCTGAGAGTTGATCCCTCTTGGTGATACGTAGCTCCCAAGGATGTCATCTCAGCAGACTAGCATAGGAATCACCATGTTCTATCTCTGCTCTGTAACTATGAGAGCTGGGCCTGGCTGCTGAGGAGCATGAGGCAGAGGGAGATATGAACAGCTGATTCTGTCCTTGTCTCCCACCTGATCAAACACAGATACAGCCTGTTGGGGCAAATACAGAATGAGGACTCTAACATGCTCCCTCACTACTGCCTTGCTTCAAAGGGAGAGGGCTTCCATGACAGCTGCTAGGAAAAGAGAAAGAACCACAAAATTGACTTTATCTTAATAGGGCATCCTGGCAAAAAAAAAATGCATTTACTGGGCCCTCAGCTTCTGCAGTGTCTGAGAATGAATGAAGATAACCAGGGGTACATTGCTAGTCTCCAGGCTTAGTTTGAAGCCCAACAAATCAATGCAAAAAAAAGAAGCCAGTGACTGCAATAGGCTTTTGGGTCCGGGTACAGTACCACATGGGTACTTCTTCCGGTAGCTGAACTTGGGATACTGAGACAAGGTTCACTCAGTCTAGCGCTTCACATCCAGCCAAAGAAAGTGTCACACAGAGCATCAGCAGCTGTATATCATGTGTTTTAATAAACTGTATAACCAGCAGAAAAATAGTTTTGGATGTGTTTGTCCTCCTCCCCCCTAAAATTAAAAAAAAAGTCAAATTAAACCCAAATAATGGCAACCCCAAAACAGGAGAAAAAAAGTGTCCCAGAGCAAAGCTGACACAAAATACAGAATTGGAAAAAAAGTCTTTGATGACATTCTTGTATAAAGAAATTATGTTTGTAAAACACAAGGCAGTAAATAATAAAATGATTATTGTTTTGATCAGTTTCTCTCTGTATATATATATGTAAATACATGTATACCTATGCTGATAGACCTTTGGTGAGATGAAATGGTACATCTGCAAGTCAGAAAAAGTAAAAGGTTGGCTGTGGGGAAGGAGTAAAGAAGAAAATAAATGTATCATTTCAGTCAGTGAACTAAGGACAATGCTCAGTTCCCTTATAATGTACCACTGCGCTGCTTATCGAGGGACATGCTTGTCTGTCCATGGCTATGCTGTGTCCCTTGTCCATAGATGAGCTGTGAGCTTGTAATCTGAGTGGTCTCCCTCACTGCTCTGTGTATGAGCAGGACCCCAGAAATGTATGAAGCATTTCTTCTCCTGGTTAATTCCCATGCTTTACCATGATTTTAAATTTAAAATTTATTAGAATTTCAGTTTTGCATTTCCCCCCCCCCCCCAGGTTTCTTGCACTGACTTCTGTGCAGGTCTCCACAGGAAGGCAGAGCAACCCAGATGAGACATTTGCCACAGGAATGTGCTGTTATCATGATGTGACTGAATGGAGGACTGCATTTTACAACAGATCCCATGCTACTTTGACCGCATACTCAGCCTGCGGAGGCAAGTCATGCAGTAACCTCAGCTGTTCTGCATTGGGTTGGCCTGTGGGTCACATCTTAATCCAAAAACAAGGTAAGGAAAGAAAAAAATTTTTTTTATTTCCTCTTCTCCTTCCATGAAAATCTACCCACATTGAAGAACAGGCAGTACCATTCTACGCTGAGGCCTCTGCTTCACTCAGGTAAATGAGTACTGCCTTCAAAACAAAGAAATGTATTCTTCCTCCTGTTCTTATATTGCTCTTTCAGAGAACCAGCCACTGTCCATGCTTTCTCAGATCTCAGTGCCGTGCTTAACAAGCAAACTACGCACAAGCTCATGCTGGCTGCAAAGTTCAGGTCACCAAGAAGGTATTAAGAGAACAGCTCAATTTGCCAGCTGCTTGCAAAGAAGGCAAAGGCAAAACACCCTTCTCCACACCTCCCCCAGTTTCCTTCCTTTTTTAGCTTTCTCTCTTTCTTCTTTCTTGCTTGCTTGCTTGCTTGCTTTATTACTTGCTTGCTTGCTTGCTTTCTTCATTTCTCTCTTATGTGCTTTCTCTTTTTCTTCCTTCATTCTTTGTGGTACAGGGGTTCATGAAGAGAAGCAAGACTTGTGCATCACAAATGGTGGAACTATCCCCATCCCAGCCAGCTTCCCACCCTAAATAATGCATAAGTCCATCTTATCCTGTACTTGCCCCCAGAAGGTGTTTGTCTCTTGATCTTTTTGGAAAATCATGCAGTCTGATCTGCTGGGGAGTTCTGCAGTGCAGGTGCCAGGTGGCTGGTTCTCCCCCTTTCCTGAGGCTCATAAATGATTGTTTTTGGACAGGTACGCAATAAGAGCCACAGCCACTCCAACATAGATGCCAGTTCCGATTGTGATGGACAGGACAGCCAGGAAGAGTGCTCGCCGGGAGCTGGAGCTTGCATGGTGAAAATCTCCCTTGGCTACTGCTTTGTTTGTCTGCAAGATATACAACAATAACAACAATGCAATATATTTATTTGTTTAACCTGAAAATTTAGGTGTGATGCTCATTTCTTGGCTGAAGCATGATCCTGGGATATGACAGTAAAGTGGATGGAAATCAGATACTTTTTTTCATCAAATGAGGTTATTTGCACAATTAGGATGATGATGGAACCAATGTCATCTCAAGTGATACTTTTAAGTGCCTTTAAGCTTAAACCTATCCTAAGATTTAATACTATGCATCATGATGACTCCTGAGATGGCTCAGCCTCCCTGAGAATATGGACAGGTGGGCTGTGAGCCAAGGGTCTGCCATGTCCACTCCAGACACAGCTACAAACCTGCTTCTGTGAGGTGGCTGGATTTCAGCCTGACTGGGAGACGTAAGTAAGGAAGAGCCCTCTAAAAGTGCCACTTGCACAAATGCATTCTTTTATGTCGGCTGAGATGGTTGAGCTTTTCTTACCTGGACAAAGACAAGTGAGACTGAATTTTCCCTTCCAGGGCAGTGTTTTTGAGCATACTGACTAGTTGAAATGACTGGCCCAGATTCACCACCACAGAGGTGCTAGACACTACCAGTTACCTTGCATTCACCTTAGGCCTGAGTTTTAGTACAGGACATACACCTAGGAAACCAGGGCTCATAGACACTCTTTTAGCCTTGATTCAGATGAACTCTTACACACATGAGCAGGGCAGTTGCCTTGATTATCAGAAGGATGATGCACGTGCTTAAGTACTACTCTTAAGTGGGGCCATTGGTGTTGGAGCCATGTTATTCTTCTCTCTTGGGGGTGATGCATTTAGCTAGATGTGTTAGATGGAAGAAGAGTTTGCATTTTGATGGTGTTAAAGCAGCTTTTGTGTCTTTCATTATGGTTCCCAATAGCTCAGAAGACTAATCCAAAGCTTTTGTAATTGTATCACACCTTTATGTAGCTTTGAGTATCCAAGCAGGTGCTTTGAATTCAACCTGATCAGCTGGAGTTCCCAAAGTTATTTGTCAGGCTTTTTGGCTTGAGCACAATGGACCTCACAAATTTACAGCTTGTTAGTACAGCTGTCAATGATGAACACAGAAAGCAGAATTGCAGCTTACTAAAGATTGTTTCCTGTGAAGATCCGACAGTCACACTGACACCAATGGGATGGCTGCTGCAGGAAGCTACGTCTGGACTTTGAGAAGTATTCAAATACCGTTTCTTCCAGACACCTTTGAGACCAGGACCCAAGGGAAAAGCAAAATCCCTGCTCCAAACAGACGAAGAAAAGCTAAAATTGGACAGGACTGATCTACCCATTGACAAGACCATCTAATGCTGTTTCAGTGGGTCTCAGTCTTGCAGCATGATGAAAGGAGAATGTAATTTTTATAGACCATGGTGTGATATCATCAGGGTCAGCAGGCATTAACAGATTTGTCACCTACAGGGAAGGTCTGATAGAAGCAGATAAGCTCCATAAGTTCTGAGACAGTCTCTGTTCCATTGTTACAATTAGTGAGGAATTCATAATGCATTAATTGTGTTTCTCCACAAATACTCTAGGTATGGTTTAGTAGTGACCTGGCAGTGCTGAGTTAACAGTTGAACTTGCTGATCTAGGAGGTCTCTTCCAACTAAAACAATCAGATTCTATGATTCTATGATTTGCTAGGATGCTACAGTATCATCTATTGCTCTATTTTTGACGTTTTTATTTTACCATCTTGCTACTAAGGGCAATTTACAGCAGTCAGATGACAAGCTTCCATGCTGAAAAAGGGCTTCTGTCCTTTTGTCAATGACTTTATTAGGAGAACTGTCTCTTCTCATTCATCAATCTAATTTTTTAAGCATAATGCCTTATAAGTGTTTCAGGCAAAAACAATGTCAAACTAAAAGGCTGCAGGTGGAAGAAAAATGATAATTTCAAACCAGCAACATATAAACAATTCCCAGGTTTACACCTAGTGCCACGTCCTTTTGTTTAGATGGCAGAGGCATCCTACTCTCTTTGCAAATGATGTCAAGCCAGGCCTCTCAGCAGAGTGACCAGGGATTTCATGAGCTTCCTGTTTGAGACCTCCAAACATTCAGAAGAGCCCTTTCCAGGAAAATGCCAAGGACTTTGGAGATCATGGACATATTTGTTAGGATTGCTTAAAAGTCTTCGTAAAGGAAGCAGAGAAACCTTTAGAAAGAGTTGGTCATTCAGCTCTCCTCAAAGACTTTCCTCAAACATCTGCTACCTATGCATTAATAAAAGACTTGAACGGACTCCTATTCACTGAAATTATGATTGGATTTGTCATGTGAAGGCAAATGCATAGCACTGAATCTATTTGAGCTTTCAGATAAACCGAGGTAAACAGTTTCAACTTTGAAAATGGAGAGAAAGTTTGAAAATTCTGGAACATTTCAACTTGACATTTCTGAAAAGTTGCATTATGCTATGGAAAATTCTGAAACAATTTGGGTTGACTTCTTTTAAATGAAACTTTGTACCATTTCAAAACAGTATTATTTCACTTAAAAATACATGGAAACTCAAAGGGAAATGAAACCATTAACCAAAATGTCAAGTAATCTGAAAACCTGACAGTATGTTTTGATGGGATTTGGTAAGAGGTCAGATTTACCCAAAATGCTGAGCAACCCAAAGGGATTCAGAAGGCTGATTTTTCAAGCACTATTATCCATTTTTTTCTGATAGGATCTTTAACCTAGTGACAAACCTGCTCACAAAGAACAGCTTTTTTTTCTTGATGAGCTCTTTGAGGACAGCCTTGACCTTTGTGAAAAGATTTGACCTATGGGTGAAAACCCAGCTTCTCATTAAAATCTTCAGACCAGCCAAAACCAGCTGTCTTGTGTTAGTCACATGCTGCCATAGAGTTGCTGTATTTTGCAGCTCCAGTTATTACAATACAGCTTGATTTTCCTTGGGGAACAGACCTGTGCTTTCACAGAAGTTCTAGTTTCTAACAAATTACCTAATCGAAGTGCGGTTTTTGTTGTTTTTCTTCTTTTAGCCTAATGCATATTTTGTGACTTAGTAAAATCAATTCCCTCCTATATTGACTTCTGAATGTAGAGTGCATTGGTAAGGACACATGGGAAGGACAAATTTATATTCCTCTATTCCATTCAGAAAGTTTTCCCTTGATACGGAGAAATCATCAACACAGAAACCATCCTTCAATAGTGTAGGATTATTTTGAAAGGACTTGCTTATAACTAAGAAAATTCTTTGTTGCTATTCCTTAAGTAGGAAAATCATCCCATCACTCCCTAATGTCACTATGTGCAAATTGCAGCATTTTTGCAGGTTTAAGCTAAACAGATCCAGAAAATATACAAAATGCAGTCGAGGCCAATTTTAACAGGTTAGCATCTGGTAATTAATAAGCGGTTTTCATTGTGATTTTTTTTGTTTGGGTTTTGTTGTTGTTGTTGTTTTGGGGGTTTTTTTTTGTTTTTTTTTTTTTTTAAATGGGTATCAGATCTTTGTTATCTCTGTGTACTTTGAGGAAATCTCTTGGTTTTGGTACCCAGCCAACAGCTTATGGCCCAACTCATTTGATGCCTGACAGAGAAGTGATACTGTTTAGGGGCTTCCATGCCAGGGATGCCTGTGCTTTAGCAAACTCCATGTGGGAAATGAGGACAAGAAATGTCTTGTGTAGATCAGAGAGTCAAGTCAGACCAAATCTCACCAGCTTTTCCTTGATGTGGTAGAAGAAGTGAAAACAATGGTCATTAAACCTAAAAAGAAACCAAGACATCACAGTGCAGACAGTATTCAGGCTGTTCACTTGTCTTCATAGTGACTCAGGCACTGTTAGCTGAAAGATAAACCTTATCTACTTAGAAGAACTGATCATCTAAGACCACAATAAAACACTGCAGACAAACAAGCAGAGGCAGCAATTCAAGTCTCCAGAGTCAAAACAGGTGCTAGTACAGAGAGGGGTATCTGTTGTGGACCCTTCTTAGTAATTGCTGCCAGTCACAACATTGGGACCTCAGGCATCAAAACAAACTCAGTGTTTGTTTTCAGCACAGGTTTCTGGGTCAAACAATAGAAGTTTTCACAGTGTCACCACCGTGGCTAAAATTCCTCAGAAAAAGAGGAATCAATTTTAGATAATTAAAAAATAATAATGTATTTCAGATAAAAATATTGAGTAAGGATAATAACCCACCAGATTTTGGTTAAAAATGTGGTCACATTTATGGTGTGCTAGTCTGCAAACTAGTGCAAGGCAAAATGTGTTAAGACTCACGCTGTCTCTGCTTTTGCTAAACAGCCCCATCCTGGATGCCCACAGTGCCTATGGTGGACATGTTCTGTGCAGGCCTGGGTGTCACATGTGCCCCAGTGTATGCAGAAGCCTTGCCTGAGATGACAAATCCCTGCATCCATCCAGGTGTTTCTGCTAAATTAGAGGTTGGGATGGGGCAATGTGCACCACGAGGGCCCTTGACAAGCACCTGGGGCTGGTGTGCCTAATGATACAAAGGCACTGTTTGTCCAGCCATTTATACCCAACCTGGAAATGGATTTTTGTGAGCTCTTCTTCACAGACTCAGCTTTGGACTTGCTAAAGCAATATTTGCCTTTGTTACTTCTTTTCCCTGAAAAGCAAAGCCCCAGCTATGACACGATTCTAGAGAGTAATGCAGTCAGGACTGGTACAAGAATGAAGATCCAAATTGATTCACTACACCTTCTTCAAGCTTAAGTGCCTTAATTTAAATAGTAAGGAATACAGACAGCTATTCTAATGGGCGTTAAAGTAGCTACAAAAGCAACCACTTTTCCTATTCAAAATTATATAATCTGTGGAGTTTTACAATACTTCTATCCATCCACTTCTTCCCTTCCCTGGCAAGACTGTGTCTGGCAGCCATAAGATTGATGAACCAATTTAATACAGTCTTTGGACAGCAGTGGGACCAATAGGTTTGAGAAAAAGAGCAGGGGACAAGTGCAAGACATGGGATGAATTATCAGTGAGGGATAACTCATTGCACAGCACCAGGCAAGTTCTCTCACTCCACAGCCAGAAGAAGAGGTGTTTTTCTTGTAAAGGGTTTGTGTCCCTGGACTACCCCTGCCTCTTCATTTTCTCTTGGCCTCTGTCCTATGGATGCCCAGATAAGACTATAAACTCACCAGCTACTGGCACAGGTTATGATGAAGACTTGATACTCCAAAGCTGAAAATTGGGTCTTGAGTAAATACCATCCCTTAATCAATCATCTCTTTAGAGGCTTTGGAAGCAAGCCAGGAAAATGAGAAGCAAGGGAAGAGGGGGTAAGGAGATATGGAAGGTTTATCTTACTTTAACTAACAGAAAGAACATCTTGTTGTTTAGAAACACTTTGAAGGAACTTCCCTGGAGTTTCCACTTGAGCTTCTGCAAAACATATTCATCATGTCTCTGGGCTGCATGCTTTATAGTCTGAGAGAAGATGAATATTGTACCTCCACAGCTGTAAGGCCAAAAAATTCTTCTACATTTCGCAGTGAGTCATACATCATACTCACAAAATACCTTCTGGTATGCGGGAAACAAGAAACACATTGATCACAATTATTAATCCTGCCTCAACTCCCTGAGGCTGGATACCAGGAATGTTTCCATGTAGGAGGTAAAAAATGGTATCTTGACCCCTTTGGCGAGGTGATGGGAGGATTTCTTTTCACTTAGGAGAAGTAGCCAGCAGGGATGCACAAACTCCATGTACCCACTGGCCAGACCCTGAATCTTACTTTTTTAAGTGGCATGCAGAAAAATGCCACAAAATGAGGAGCAACTCGTATAGAAAATGCTTCTGCTCCCGTATCTTCTCCTATCTTCTAGTCAAAAGCTCTGTCTACTCTTTTAAACTTACCCAACTAGTACTTCTGATCTCTAATTTCTGGGCAGTATCTTCCACCTTCAGGTTTATGCCAGTTGTTTTCACTGATGGTGAGAAAAAGGCTCAAAATAAATGTCAAATGGATCTTTGCCCTGTCAGGCATTTGAAAATTCTGTTATGCTAATAGTGTAATAGAAACTTCAGCCTGTGACAGCTTGCTGTTCAGGTACCAAAGAGCTTTTCTGGAGTTTTCTGTCATTTCTGCTGGGGAGTTGGCCCAGGAAATGGTCATGAGTCTCAAGCATATATTTCCTGCCTGGAACTTACTGAGGAAACATTGTGGATCAGATGTCATCTGAAACACAGGCACTTCTAAACAGATACACAAACCTCCTAGACTCAATGTTGGACTTAATATCTACTGATGCTTGTTTCTTTTCCTCTTCAAAGGAAAGTATCCAATCTAGTCAAATCTGGCCATCAGACTTCAGTGTCCAAAACCAATTGTGGGATCATCTTTACGAAAATCCCATCCACGCTCCAGTGAGATAGGCAGAGACTAGATAACATGCTTGGGACTGATGCCTATCTTTTAGTGAGGCATCAATCCCACCCTGAGCATTTAGAAGATAAAAAGCATAAGAGCTTGGTTATATCCTGCTCTCTCAGTGTCTGGTAGCACTAAAATCCAGTTGGGATGTCTGATAAGGACAGCGAGACAGTAAATGAGTAGCCCACATGGAACTTCCCCTGGGGCAATGCTGAGATACTAAGTACTCAGGTAGCAGTGACAAAAGGATCATACAGGGATGTCACCAGAGTTTCATTAACACATGGTAAGCAGATATACTGGCATATCCACCTGCCACTGCTGCTTTTCTTGAGGGTCTTGCCAGATGTCCTAAGTGCTCTGCTGCACTTAGTTATTAAAGTTATGAAAGTTGATCATGCAGATAATGCATGAGTGACAAGACAAAATCCACTGCAAAAACTTAACCCTGGAGGATTTCTTTCAATGATGAATCCTCATTCTAGTAAACAGACTTGTGGCCAGAGCTTAACATTGTGCAATGTGGATGCATCACAACAGATGCTTGCTGCTTCCCATCAGCAGCTCCTCTGACCTGCCTTACCCCCTTACCCCTGCCTTACCATGAGTGCTTAGCAAGACAGTGAGACAAACAACAGGATCATCATGGTGGAGGTAGGAACAGTCACCTGTGTGAAGACTGTGAGATAAGGGCAGGCTGGTAACCATCCTGTGTCTGGTGTAGTCTCTCGTATTCAACTTCAAGTCCATGTGTAGCTTAATCTAACCTTTCTCCATCCAGATTTCCACGAAGGCATTGAGCAACACCTTCTTTGCCCTGCAACAAGCGTATGAGCTTCCAACCTTGGCAAAATCCTACCAAGCTCTTGAAAAATGATGTGGCAGGTGAAAAGAAGTGGCCTGAGTAATGGAATTTCTACTGATACCAAATTAAATGATGCTGTGTTGGTGGAAGGGGATGTACAGGTAATCCATGAAAGGCTCAGGAGAAGAAAGTGTGCGAATGGGGAGAAGAGGAGATCAACATGAGTCTGCCTTATCTGCATGATCAACTTCCATAACATCTGGGCTTCAGCAATCAGTTCATTTTAGTATCAAAGTTTTCTGCTGGAACTTGTAACTATGACGTAGGTGAGAACGTGATTCAGCCCCTGGGTGGTGCTGCCTGTGGCATTTGATTGTGTATTCATGTGCAGATAAAACTATAAATGTCCGAGTAAGATTTTGACACTTGGAAAAACAAGAAAAAACAAGAACATAATAATAACAGCAGGCATAAAAGGCCTGAATAAGCAGAATGCAGAGAGGTTTTTAGACAAGCTCCACAGCAACAGCAGTTCATTTGATTGCACATGAGAGAGAGACCTCAGCCTGCAACACGGGGATAATTCTGTTTTCCTGGCATGTACAGGAATTTGAAAGTTTATGGTAAAGAAAATGATTTCCCTCCTCTGCTTTCCTTCTAGCTCTTAAACAGATGTTGCCATTTTGTGATGAAAGAGGAGCAACTGGAAAACTGTGACTGGGAGAAAGAAGATCTGCCCACTGTAAGTGAAGGTCAGGTTCGAGACCATCTAAAGATCCTGAAAATGTTTAAGTCCATGGGACTGGATGAGATACACCTGTGGGTCCTGTGGGAGCTGGTGGACAAAGTTGCTAAGCCACTTTCCATCATGTTTGAAAAGTCATGGCAGTCTGGTGAAGTCCCCACTGACTGGAAAAGGGGAAACACCACCCCCATTTTCAAAAAGGGAAAAAAGGAAGACCTGGACAACTACAGGCCAGTCAGTCTCACCTCTGTGCCCAGACAGATCATGGAGCAGATCCTCCTGAAGGCTCTGCACATGGAAAATGAGTAGGTGATTGGTAACAACCAACATGGCTTCACCAAAGTCAAATCATGTCTGTCATTAAATTTGGTGACCTTTACAGTGGAGTTACAGTGTCAATGGAAAAGGGAAGAGCAACTGACGTCATCTACCTGGACTTGTGCAAAACATTTGACACTGTCCCTCACAATGTCCTGGTCTCTAAATTGGAGAAACACAGATTTGATTGTTGGACCACTTGGTGGATAAGGAATTGGCTGGATGGCTGCTCTCAAAGAGTTGCAAGCAATGGCTCAATGTCCAAGTGGTGACCAGTGATGAGTGGTGTTCCTCAGGGATTGATACTGAAACTGGTGCTGTTTAACATCTTCATCAGTGACATGGACAGTGGGATTGAGTGCACTGTCAGCAAGTCTGCTGATGAAACCAAGCTGTGTGGTGTGGTTGACAAGCTGGAGGGAAGCTATGCCATCCAGAGAGACCCTGACAGGCTTGATAGGTTAACTAGTAGGTTAAGAAGTTACCAGGCAATGTGCACCCTGCAGCATCTGACAGTGAATGTGGGGTAACTTAAACCTCTTCCTTCAAGGAGCATATTTAACTTGAATGAGCTTAACTTTTTGATAGGGTACTTTAGGCATGTCCATAGAGTCACCAAAGATCAAATGATGAAGACTACATCTTTCATGTGAGACCCTTTTATCCCCTTTCCATTCCTTCTACTTTCTCAAAGCCCACAAAATCAACAAAACTGGGAACAAATCCTTCAAATTGTACTTTTTTCTTGCATCACTTCTTTGTTCTTTTTAAACCTTAATACTCTTTTCTAATCTTTTCTGAAGAGGCAACATAAATGATGTAGCTGGCTTTAGCAAACTGACACGAGGGACCACATGACTGGAGGGGTTATTAATATGAAGCAAGAACCCTACATCTCTGAGGTTCTCCATGGATTGTGTTGAGTGGGATATGAGGAAAATGCCTGACAAGCATATGCTAGGAGAAAGCTCTTGGGTTCCCAGCATACTTAATCCAACAGAAAAAAATCCCAGGGGCAAGCAATGTCACAGGTTATGTGTGTTTTAACAGACAATCTCTTCAGCATACCAGAAAGTTTAGTGGATTTACTTTATAACTTGAGACAACAGCAAATAATTAAGAGCCTGATGATCCTGCAGCACTCTTGCAAGGAGAATAACTTCAGTGGAGATATACCTTGCTTAGAGTCCATTCTCAAAAAAGACATAATTTTCATGTGGAAAATAAAACGTAATTTCCATGTGGCCAGGAATGGGGCCAAACTGAAAGAGAGCTTCCTGCCAATGCTGTTAGACTGGGTTCTCAGTCCTTTGGAGGCACTGGAAGGATTAATGTTGATTCAATGTAGCTACAGAACAGGGCTCAAAATTACTGCATTCCTGAACCTTCAAGATCCTCTGAGGTGATATCTGTGTCTTTTACATCTCATTGGAAAATTCTGTTTTATCCCTAGCACAAAGGTCAGCTCAGTAGGGATGCTGTGACCTGTGGTGGCTGAGGATTTCCATCTCACTAGGTAGACAGCAAGGCTTGATAGCAAGGAGACTCGGAAGTCCAGCCTTGCTTGTGCTGGATAGTGTTTCAGATTAGAAGAGACGGAGCATACTGCTGCACGAAGCCTGGATCACTCACTGGCATTAACTAATCTCTCCAACATCTCAGTTCTTCACTCGAGTCCCTTGGTTTGATTTAAATTAAAGAATAATGCCAAGTTTTTATTGAGATTTCTAAATCTGCCAAACCGTCTGTAAAAATAGGGAAATGGGGGCAGGGAGGGAGAAGTGGGGTGAATCTTTCAAGGAGAGGCAGAAGCTGCAGCAAATTTAGTCTTCTGAAAGGTATCTTCTTGTCACTTCTTTTATTTAAAGATCAATCAGAAAGAAATCTAACTAATTTGCAAAGGCTTCAGAGAGTGTCTGCACAGAGTATTTGCTGGTTTAATTGTATTGCTTTAAGAGGCAAATCAGTTTACACCCTGAGAGCTTTAAGTATCAGCCAGCTCTGCAATAATTTAGCTTCCAGAGTATGAATCTTCCCAGTGAAGAAAGACTTTGTTTTTCCAAAGAGGCAAGGAGCTTTGGCTAGGAGACCCTAGAGAAAAGTGACTCTGAATTAATTTGGGGTCTGCTGTTAGAGGGGTGCATCTGACACAGCAGGAAATACTGCAGGGACCTCCCCCCACCCACCTTGCAGGAATGCCAGATAGCTTGGATGGTTGATGAAAGCTGTCCAGTATGAGGAATATCCAGGATGGGCTGAGCTTCCCTTGCCTTCCTCCAGGCTTTTCTGGACAACAAATGCACTTCATCATCCACAGGAGCTCTACTGCTCTGCTTACTTGATGATCAAAATTGGCCAATGGATTGAAAAGTTATCAGTGAGGGCTGATGGACATATGGATAGGCAGACAGACAATCACAAAAAACATAAAAAACTAACACAAACTACAAATTTCCCTAGTGTACAGGTTATGTATGTAAGGTACCAGCAAGGAAATGCCTTGATTTGCTATTGATTGCATTGGAAACGCCCTTGCACATGATAGAGCTGTAACACAGCTAAACAGAAGCAAGCTGTAACTTTAGTTCCTGCAAACTGCTGATGGTCTGCTTTCTCAAGAGTAAGTAGGAAGTGCCAGGCATGGCCCCACAGAGGTCAGCCTCTTGTGGCAGGGAAAAAAAGTAGGACTCAAGCTTCAGTCCCTTCTTTTTCTGCCTACCACTACTCCCTGACACCAGAAGCAGCTCCTTACTCTCATAATCAACACTTTCCCATCTCCTGGCTTTGTCTCCAAGACAACATGACAACAGCAAATGCAGAGGGTTGTCATGAAAGTCTTGTTTTGGGTGTCTCAAAGCTCTGGGATGCCTTGTGAGCAGTGACAGAGAACTTCCCTGGGCAAAATAAGCTCTTTCTGGCAGAGACTTAGGTGTCTTGCTTTGATTTCAGAAATGTGATGTCTAATGTCTCCTGATTAAAATTATTAACATCTCCTCCCTACATAAAACAAAATGTCTTTTTTTTTTTTTTAATTGCATATACTTTTTTTTTTTTTTTTTTTTTTAAATCCTTGATTGCCTGAAAAATGTTTTAAAAGAGCATAAAGGACTCTGTCCAATCTCCATATCCTGCTACCTCTGACACTGGAGATGTGGAATTGTATATTTAATTTTCTTTTTTTTTTTACGTCATCAGTCAAGTGTTTTCTTTCAAGGGACTGTCTCAAAAGGGGAAATTCTATTAGAAGCTGTATTTCTGAATCCATCATTGGAATTTTACCAATGTACATATTATGTATGAGATATGAGAACAAAATCATGAAAGTATTACAGAAATATATGCTTACTCTGTTCTTAAAATCCCCTCTTCCTATCTGCTTGTGCCACCACAGGAGACAGGTAATTAGTTTGGATGGACATCTGGTCTGACCCAGAATTTTCATCTATTCTTAGGAGCGTTCAGCATTGTTGGTTTATAATTCAGGCTAATATGCTCAGTTAATCAATTATGCTAATATGCTATTCCTATATTTATTTAACAAAGGACTGTTGATTTTTCTGACACAAAAATTGCATCTATGTAGTGTAAGGGTTAAAGTCACCACATTTTGATCCAAAAATTCTTTTTATTTTTGATTGAAGTACACATAAAGCACTGTGAACTACTGTCTCCCTTAAAGGAGCTTTCTGCTCAGATTTCTGCTCCCATTTTCACTAGAAACTTCTGAGCTAGCAACAAGTGTGATAATAAGGCAGTGGATTTTTGCCTTTCTGATAGACATACTTCTTTTAAAACAAAATTGAATTAATTTTCTCTCCCTTTTTCCTCTCTTCTCCATTTTTAAAAATGTTATCACCAATTCTACAATAGGTTCTATATTTACATGGAAAAAAAAAAATATTGGCCAAAGTTCCATGAAAACTACAACTCAGCATTTGTATACAGAAACTCATCAGGAAGGTTTTAAAAGCCCTGGAGAAGAAGAAACAAAAAAGGAGGAGACCTTTTAATAATTTTTAAGTAAGTTAAACTGCATTCAAGATTAAAAAGAGATACAAGCAAGACACTGAACAGTGCAAAGTGACATTTCTTTCTTACCAAGGGCAGAAAACAGTGTTAAAAAAATATGTTGACCATAAATGTTCTTTTAAAGCATGGGAATTAATTTAAGCACTTTATATAGATAGTTTTGAAATATTTCACATTACTTTTAAGCTTTCTTAGGTTTGGGGTTTTTTTATCAATATACATTAAATAAACCTTTCAGATGAAAAATTTCATTCCAATTGAAAAAAGGGATTAGTTTTGTTCTGATTGTAAATGTGTTGATATGGGATGCTCCAACCTTTTCAAACTGGTTTTGAAAACTTTCTGAGACAAGAAATTTCTTTAAACAACTCTTTTCTGAAATGCATACTATATCTACTTTTATGAAATGCATACTATAGATATATTTGTACACATAGTCTTAAGTCAATGGAAGTTTGGTGGATAAATTCTCATTTAGCCCCTATATTGGTCATTATGCATTCAATTTTTAATTGATTTTCAGTAACCAACACACATGGGGTCTTCCTAGCTAGGGTTAGGTGGTTAGGGGTAGGATTATGGTTAGCATTAGGGAGACCCTTTTGGGATTCCCCAGTTCAAGAGGGACATGGAAATACTAGAGAGAGACCAATGGAGAGCTACAAAGATGATGAAGGGACTGGAACATCACTCTCATGAGGAAAGGCTGAGAGACCTGGGGCTGTTTAGTCTGGAAAGGAGAAGACTGAGAGGGGATCTTATTAATGTTTACAAATATCTGAAGGGTGGGTGTCAAGTAGAAGGGGCCAGTCTCTTTTTAGTGATGCCCTCTTATGTGACAAGAGATAATGGTAGCAAGCTGAAACACAGAAAGTTCTACCTCAGCATGAGGAAAAACTTCTTCACTGTTGAGAGCGACAGAGCACTGGAACAGGCTACCCAGAGAGGTTGTGGAGTCTCCTTCTTCAGAGACTTTCAAGACCCACCTGGATCTATTCCAGTGTGGCACGCCCTAGGTGTTCCTGTGCTGGCAGGGCGGTTGGACTCCATGATCTCCAGTGACCCCTATGATTCTGTGATTCTATGATTCTGTGATTGCTTTGTCATAAATGTAACCCTTTCTAAGGAAACTGCTTCTTTTTCTTGGGCTGGGATAGCCTCAGGTGAACAAACTCCTGTGGAATAGTAACACTCCTGAGAAGAGATGATTCGGACTTGTGACGTATTTTGTGCCCGCTGCTGGATGCAGACCTGAAGCTACCTTTGGTACCTTGTAAGACGTCTAGGCTACAAGGGAGATACTAAGGAAATTATTCCTGGCTAGGCTGCTTACACTATGGGGAAGACCTGGAAACTACATTAAGTGGTCTGATCATTACAATACAAAGACATTCTCCATCCCCCATGCCTAGTCCCCCAAACCATCCTTAGGTGGAGAAAGAATGAATAAGGAGAAAAAAATGGGCTGTAAGGCATGCATCCTACCCAGACACCCACCAGCATCTAGTAATGCCAGTAATACCTCTGCACAGGCTGAAGAAACTGGAGGACATGCTCATCTCTTGATTCAACTCCATACTCAGTAGAGGATGACTCAACAAGATCTCATTTTTCACTATGGAAAAAGTTCATCACCTGACCTGGAACAATTAATTTGTATTTGTCACCATTGCTGTTGGCATGGAAATGGAAGGTCTAACCTTGTATTAAGCTGTCAACACCCCGAAATGCCCGCTCTGTCTTTCCTATGACTCAGCGTCTGCAAGACAAGAACTCCATGTTCTTCAGCAATAACACATCACAGTGTTGTCATCCCAGCAGATACCAGCCCCATATCTCTTGTGTACAAAACTCCTCTCTCCTACAACCCACGCTGACAGTCTGGTGTTTCAGTGGTGCAGGGCTTGTATGTATGGGGACTCTATCAGAGGCCTTTACCTCAGCCCTTGCTCTTCCCTTGTAGACTTCTTTCCCTTTGATCTCCTGTTACTTACTTCTGCTCCTCTTGTTGTTCCTCTGCTAGTAGTTCAACATCTCTTTCTTCTATCCAAACAGAAATGCTGCTTTTGCATTTTATGGGCATTATCTCCACCCTTTTAAATGGGTGCAGGCTGTCTGATGGGTGGAGGATGCAGTATGTTGGATTCTTATGCTGCGTGTTTCAGCAGGAAAAGAGCTCTCTGCAGAGATGCAGTGTAGGTGTATAGAAGACATCCAAGCAGCAGCACTACTTAACCAGAGGTGGGCAGCTGGAAGGAGCCCAGGAGCAGCCAGAGTGAGCTAGAAAGGCTTTTCTTATCCTTCTGCTGCACAGTAAGCAGGGCAGAAAGCTGGTGATAGATCAGGGGATCTCTCCAAAAAACCTGCTGCTGAGGAGTGAGTCACCTGTCCAAGCACTAATAATAGCCTTTCCCAAACCAGTTTGTCAGCTGGCATTACAGAAAGACCAGCAAGACCCCTCATACCTGCAGTGTGTTAAGCAAAAGAATAAGTGAGGGACCCCTGCATGTCTTGAAGCATAGAGCTGCTGGTTTCACCTCCAAAATGGCAAGAACATCCTGCTAATGTGCCTTCATTGTGCCTCAGTCAGCTCTTATTCCTGCCCTCAGGAAGAAGGCATACTGGCCTGAAACATATATCCCCAAGGATTCTCTAGCTTTGGTACTCTCTCTTCCTCTAGCATCTTACTAACATCTTCAGTAACCACCTTATGGTATTGCTTTCTTGCTGCAAGGCTTGCTTCCCAAATCTCCTGTTGCTATACTAAAAGAAAGGAGCAGCATGGAGCAGAGCTGCAGCAGTTCTTACAGTGGCATGCTGGGACCATTTTATTTTTGATTCATGAGGCCTCCAGTTAGAGTATTTCCTGCTTTGATGGTAACTGTTAGAAAGAAGAGGCCGTCCCAAAGGTCTCTTCTCCCTTTAACAAACTGCTCCACAGGGGTAGAACTCTTCCTCAGTGGAAACCCACTAATATACAAACGTAAGTCCTCGTTGTTCAACAGGGACAGCAGACACTGCTAATAAACATCCCTTTTAGTGGCTCCAAGGGGTCATCAACAACCTGGCCAAGTTTTCTCATATCAAATTATTCCAGAGTGTACAAACAAGAACACGAAGTTTGCTTCTTTACTCTTCCCCTCTCCTTCATTCTGTTATATACATATAGCAACTCTCTCACTCCCTGTGATTTAATTGACATTGCTGTGTCTGCCAAAAGTAATGAAAAATTAAAATCAAAAGCTCCTCTCTCCAGACAGTAGGCTTGTCTAGCAGCAGGCAGGTCAAGCCTGAACAGTGTCTGCTGCAGACATCAGGTCCCTGACAGCAGGAGGGAGGTGTATTTGTGTTCATGTCTCAGCCTGCATGTCCTGTGCCGAGTGGGACTGCTGTGGAGAGGCAGGGAATGCACAAACACATTCACCGTGGGAGGATGTGACCCATAGGCCACACTCTTTCTGTGAAGAGGGATAAAAGCCTTGGCAGGACACCCTGGTTGAACAGAAGACTCCTGTGAAATGCAAAGCCTCAGGAGTCAGAGCAGGCTCCCTCTGATTTGAAAGGACTTTGCATCTTGCTCACCAGTGCCTTCCCTTTAAACAGACTGTGCTACCCTAAGCATCTGTCAGGATGGCAGCCATTATGGAGGAAATCCCTTTGACATGTAAGTCCCTTTAGTTTGGCCATCTCGTGTCTAGGACTGCTCCATCATATACAAGCAGGAAGAGGAATGCTATAAGCCCACATTTGGTTTTCCTGCAAAACCCATCTGAAAGCCCTTCATGCCTGATAAATATAGAATGCCACTTCGCGTGGTAGGGATCAACATGCCACACTACTATCGCATGAGTCGCCATCCATCAGTTGAGCTGCTGACAGTACAGGAGTCAGTGCCCTCTGCCTGCTCCAGCCTGCAAGAACCCTTTGGGATAACACAGGAACAACAGCCTGCATCGTGGGCTGAGCTAATGGGCTTTACTTCAACCTGGGGCAGGTGCCTTGGGATCTGACAGCTCACGGGCCATATATCCTGAATTTGCTCATGCAGGTTTTTCTGAAGAGCTCAGCCAGATGGGGACAGTGGGAAGGGGCAGGTGATTCCAAACTGTTGTTAAAACCTGCCTCTTGGGTGGGTTCCTGAGTAAGAGCAGAGTAGAGGAGAACTGGCCCTTGGGGACTAATACCTTAGACTTTGCTCAGAGCAATTCTTACCAATTGGTGTGAGAAGATGAGGAGCAACAGACCCATGAGTGTGGGAGAAGAAGGGCCACGTCCAGAGGTGTCAGTAAATGAGCAGGGTGAAAGTCTGGATGCAGAGATATAAACCATGTGGATGCTTAGACATCTTCCACAGTGCAACAGTGGATCCACAAAAGGAAGGCTGTGCTACTGAGGCACAAAGCCTATCCTGGTCTGATATCTCTGTTGCATTTGTTCATTAGAAGATTTCAGCAGGAAGTCACTCATGTGGGGAGGGATTTGACAATTATTTCAGAGCTCGCTCACTCTCCTCTCCTCCTCCCTCTTCTCTCTCTCTCTTTCATCTGTCTTCCCACTGGGCTAATACATGCTTCATGATAGAAATACATCCTTTGTGAAAATATTCCACTAAAATATTCATGAACAACTGTTTTCATTATTTGGTCAGAGCTAAATGACTTCAGGATAACTGTACAGCCAGACATCTAAAGCAACTACCTGCTTTGGTGACCCCATTGTCTCCTTCTGCTCCCTCTCTGTCTCTCTCTCGCCTTTTCTAAGCTGTAAGCCTTTGGGGACAGGCTCATGCGTTTTTCTTACAATTTTCAAGGTGTTGGCTTTGAGTTGTAGAGCACCTAGCACTATAGGGATCTTTGTCCTGGACAAGTGCTGGTGGTAGTAAGAAAGATACAGACACTACCAAGAGCATCCTGGTGACAATGAGTTAATTGTCCACACTTTTCTCCTCCACTAGAAAACAGCAAAAGCCCTTGGAACAGGATACAAATGTTTTCACAGGGTGCCCTCTGAAGCTGTGCTCCATTTCAGTTCAGAAATGAGGTTCTCACAGTAGCAAGGATGCTAGTCACAAAACCACTCTCAGTATCAGGTAAGATATATTACACCTTTGCTTACATTTCTATCTCCCACTACAGAAAAACTGTTTAATGATGGAGGAAATATTTCTTTCAAGTATAATTATACATAGAGTTATTCCTGCTCAGTGGAGTTACCCTGTGGTTTCTCGTGCAAACAGCAGCACCACATGCAAAACTTTCATAGATTGGAAATTCCTCTCACAGGGCACAGCTCCACCACTCCTGATGGGAGTGGGTGCTGCATGACTTTGTCCCTGACTCCTTTGGCAAATGTCACTGTGATATTTGAAACCTCCAGCCAAGATGGATTTAAGATGTGCTGTGTGGTGTCTGCATGCTGGAGGGTGAACAGCAGAGAAAAGTGTCCGCCTTTAGAAACCTGTTCAGGAGATGTGAGTAAATATGTCCCACAGGCTGGTACAAGGCAGAAAGAGGGACTTCAGGAGTCCAGAGACATCTGGGATTATGATGAAGGAGTGGAGTGCCAGGAAACAGAAGGTTTTGAAGCCAGAAGGCCTCCTGATGTCTCTGGTAAGTGGTGTGAAATAGACACAACTGTGATTTTGTCAGCCTTGGACATCAGGAAATATTGCTAGTGATGTGAACACCACTAGAGAAGCCTTGGTCTGTGTTGGACTCCAGAGTGGGCTGGGTGTGTGCTTCCTCCCCTCTTGGGCAGGACCACAGATTGAAATTTCCCTTCTACGTTTCAGTGTTAGGTAACATGACAAAGAGCCACGGACAGTGGAAAGGGGATGTTGTGGAGACTGGTGACAGCAACTTGCAGAAAAATATGTTCTGTATAGTTGTCTCACCAGTGCCTGGCAGAAGAAAGTCCTAAGTCCAACAGTGAGATATCAGTGAGGTCAGATCCTGTGGATGCTAAAAAGCTGCTAGCAGAGGGATTTTCTCTGGTTCTCACAATATTCGGTGAGAATCCTACCTTTCTCGCCAGTGTTATGAAAAACAGTAGGATGTTTTTTGTAAGCTAGACTAGCATGTGGTGTTTTGTTAAGTTCTGTTTATGGTACATTGGAAAAATATTTTGAAATAGTTGTTGTAGAACTTTAGCCAATC
>WUAM01000323.1:45401378-45412494 GCA_024336885.1 Actenoides hombroni | reverse complement strand
TAATACAATATAATACAATATATATAATATCTTATGTAAATAAAATCACTATCAATCAGATGCCAATCTTGAAAAGAATTCAAAATCCCTTGGATCAGGTTTTGAGTGAAGATCATTCTTGTTTTTAGGGAAGAAATTACAGCTTTCCTGCCATTGTCAGCTGATCTCTGTGCTGAGCGGAGGTGGCATTCGTGTCTCACAAATGGGCCTGGGCTATTTGCATGGAGCTGCAGCTCTTCTCATGGTTGTTAAGCTTCCTTTGAAACTTTCTGAAACAGTTTTTTTACACCCACCCACAGAGAGAATGACATACTCCCAGGGCTGTTTGGGGAACTTAGCAACACACTTCTGCTGGGAAGCCACACAGGCAGCAGCAGCCGGATCTGAGATACCTTTCAGTGCCTGCACCAGCATTTCCACCTACCTTCCCTTAGACAACTGCAAGGACATTAACACGCTTTATCAGGGGTCTTGCCTCAGAGAACAGGATCTCTCCTTTCCATCAGACATCTTCAAGTACAGTGTGCAGAGGAAGGTGAAAGCAAAATCTCAGGTCACACAGCAGAACAGCCCTGGGTCCCTTAGCCTCACCTTGGTCTGGGGTGCCTGATCTTGCTCTGGTTGGTGTTTGAGCATAAATGAATGGAAATGGCAGCTCTGCAGAGCAAGAATACTCAGTGATGTGGCACAGCTGCGGTTGGGAGAGGACACAAATGTGGTAAAGCACAAGCCTAAACTGCACTGGAGTTTGTCCATGGCTTTGGTGTACAATGCTACCTCTGCTTGCTGCAGAGGCACGAGGAGGGTTTCTAAAGCTCCTTCCATGCACACAGACATTAGGACAGGCTTCTGCAGGAAGCAAAGGGAGATAAAGGGCCAGTGTGCATCAAGTCTTTCAATAGGTCTGGAAAAGCGTGACTCAAAAAAAGTAGGATCCCCTATGAGCTTAAGCAACATTAGCAGTGACATACAAGAGAAGTCCCTATCATGGTCCCTTCTAAGGGAAAGCAATAGATGAGTCCTTGTGGGGTAACAGAAAACCTACAAGAGGCTTGGGGCAGAGAGAGACAGGACAGGCAGGCAGACTTTGCAGGTGCACCAACCATGATCCTCCTAGGCTCTCCTCTGGCATCCCCTCACCCAGTCTGCACAGCTGGTGGAGTGAGTGCCTGCCTCTTTCAAGCAGCAATCTGCTGGAGACCTCTGTCAGTGCTCCCTCAGTTTTGTCTGTGCTACAACAGAGATGTGCCATCTGTAGGGCAGACCTGAGGTGGCCCAAGGACAGAATACCTCCAGGAAAATTTGATTATGTGGTTCTATCTTATGAAATGAAGTCCAAATTGTGTACAGACTGCTTTTTTGGTACCCAAGAACCCAGATAAGAATTGAATAGAGTCCTCTCATATCATATGTCTTGATCTGAATTCTTGGAAATCTCTTCTGTAATGCTGCCAGGCTTGGAGGAGAGACTGCTTTTTGAGGTACAAAAAAGCTGGAGATCACTGCTTTCTTCTATCCCTCAGCAAGTCTGAACCAGGAAAAACTAAGCTTGCACAACATGAAAGAACAGACACAACAGGATAGGCAAGGCTCCCCTGTACCTGGTCTCTAGCAGTAGGAAACAACTGGTGCCCTGGGAAGAGTAAAAAGTCAGGGAAAGGGCATCATGATATTACCCTTTAAGAGTCCTCTAGTCTTCAAGGAAGGTTGCCATGGAACAGGAGTGATTTAGAGATCTCAGATCCCTTTGTTCATTTTGTTCCTTTGTTAATATCTCTTTTTTTTTTTTTTGCAGTGAAGATCTCAGCAGAGCCATCAGCCTGGCTAATATAGTCACTGACAGATCTTAAATATTAATAAACATATGTGCCTTCTGTAATTTGAAGCAATGTTCCAGATAGGGGTGCTGTGAAAGCAGCTGTTTGCTTCCATGATCTGGTTAAAGAGGACGTGCATGTCAAAAGGGGGATGTGCAGAATGCAGAATTTGCAAAAGTGGGTGATGAAAATAGCTGTGACTGCCAGTGAAGCACACACGAAAAATGCTCCTGTTGTAAGTGGATAAGTTGCAGTGGAGGAAATAGCTGTCAGCCAGCATAGATGTATAGCCCCAACAGCCCAGAAATACAGACCCGCAAGGGGGAATTCATCATAGCCCTTTGTTCACCACTAAACATGCAAAGCAGAAGCTTAGATTTCCAGAAGCAAACAGCAGGGCCTGGCTGGGAAGTTTCTTTCAATGTGTTTTATGTTTATTTGGCTGTATATGAAATTTGACAGAATATGACTGCTCTCTGTGAAGACTTTCCTGGGGATGTGTAAAAAAGTGCTGAGAAAAGGAAAATACTTTGGTTTCAATACTCTGCTGCAGCGCTGCTCCAAAGCACCTGCAGTTCGACTGCCAAATGTCTCCCTCTCATCTGAGGATGAGTGTCCTCACTGGGACTGCCTTTCCACCATGATGGCCAAGAAGCTTCAGGATGCTCCTACAGGGAGTCCTGCCAATATGCGAGAACATGAATACAAAGCAGGATAGCAATTCTGTATGGAAACTTGTAGACTTTTAGTTGCAAACTTGGGTATCTTTTGTTTTGTTTTGTCTAGTGCCTTCTCACCAAAGCGTTTTTGTTAGTAGGGAGCTAAAAAAAACCAAACCCAAACATTATGCTTTTGGACTAGCTGTCAAACCCTTTTTGTTATCTGTAAATATACCAACACAGCCTGCTGGTATGAATTGATAACTATTCTTAGTCATTCACTACGGGTTTACTGAATATTAAGAAAGCTATGGGACAAAGAGTTTCCTCCTGCTGGAGGAAGCTTCCTTTTAATTTGAAAGTACAGGGGATTAATATAATAAAGCACCAAGTAAATAAATGTTACTCCAAAAGTACAGTCTTGAACTCAGCAATCCTACAAAAGCAGTTAGTTCACCATCTAGGAAAGACATCAAATAGTACATTATGTACCATTTCCATATGGCATCAGACAAAGCAAACAGAACAAATTACAAATGTGACAGAGCTCTCTTGTCAGTTTGGTGAGATTACCTTCACCAATGAAAAGACACAAAACCTGCAGGAAGAAGTGAGACACAGAGCATCATGCAAAGATGAACACTATACCCGAAAGCCAGGGAATAGAATAAAGTCTGACTGTGTAGATGGCAAAAAGAGCAGCTCACAGATAACAAGAATAATATGGAAGGAACCATCCCAGAGTCCTGATCTGTCCCATTACTCAGAAACAGACTACATAACTTAGGTGAAACTAAACCCTAGAGTCTTAAATACACTTTATTATGGCAAATGGAGAACTGTCACTTCATAAGGCCTGCAAATTGATTTTTAATCATCAGACCAACCTCTTTCCCATCTCTTCATGAAAAGCATCAAAAGTCCAGAACTGGAATTTCATCTTAAGGTAAATTTTTGAAATCTGGAAAGACCTCTTGGAATGGAAAATTTGTTGGTTTTTTTTTTTTTTTCTCCAGTTGATGAAGAAACTGATGATGGGAGGAAACTGGCACCAGGTCTTTACTGCAAAGTCTACCCTGGTCCTTGAAGAAAAGAGCTACTTTTCAGTCCCATCTACCTGCCTCTGTGGCTTGAAAGAGTGCTGACATTATGCTTCCTAATGAAGCTGAGCGGCAGTCTTGACAGGCCAGCAAGTAGTTGCTCACTACAAAGTTTGTAAATAGACTAGTTCAGCAAAGGCTGAAAACACACCAGTAACCAGTAAACTAATTCAAGTCTGAGATAAATTGCTGCTCTGGGAAATTAAACATTACTATGTTCTTTTCACACTGAAATTAGTTACAGAGCACAGAGCAGAGGTTTGTTAATAAACCAGTTCCAGTGTATATCAAAGTGGCATAAGAGTGGCTTTTAGCAAAACCAATTATAAGCTTGTGGAAGTCTTAAGCTCTGACTATAAAAGCTGGAATGCCTTTCTTGACTGTTCATCTAAACTGTTCTCCGTTCTCTGCTCGGGTACAATCATATTGTATTTCCCTGTCTTTACCTCTGGAAAGCTTTTTCTAAAGCTCAACACAGAGTTGCCTCACTGCAGCCTAGGACTGAGGTTTTTTAACCATCCTGGAGTGGATGTGAAGAGGAGTTTATTCCATCCTTGTTTCACATACTTGGAGAGTGTTCCTGCATTTCTTCCTGTTCAACTCTTCTCCAGACTACTTCTCTACTCCGCTCTACAGCAGCAAGGAACCTTAGCTGGCGTTCAGGCACTGGTAACACTGCCCCCTACTGAAAATGTAGGTGACAGCAAGAAGGAAAGGCTGTCACAGGCAGAGAATAATATGTATTATGCTGAATTTTACGTCAGGACCAGAAGGTTCTTTATTACATGATTTTCTTCTTTACAGCTCCCAACAGAGCAGCAGATGCATATATTAGACCATAAACCTCTACAATGCAATCTATGTAAATCACAAATATAAAGCTATGTAATGTTCCCTCATGGTGATCCAACATCAGCATCATCAGCACTGTCAAAGCCAAGGGGGACCCATTATTGTTTTTGCTGGCATGTCTTCACCAGAAGAGGTAACAGAAAGGACTTCTCCCTTGCTTGGGTTGCAACCCCCAATCCAAGTGGACTAGACAGCCACTGCTGGCTAAAGGACCAGCAGCTCATTTTGTCACAGAGGCTGGCATGAAAGCTGACACACAGGACTGTGTAAAGAAAGCCTGGCAAAGTCATCCTGAAAAGTTCCTCTGTTGTCTCCTGCTGGAGGTACCTGGGAGCTGGAGGCTGAGCTAAACCCTGGAGAGTGGGAACTCCATATGCTTGTATAATGGCCAGTCAGCAGTTATTCCTGGGAAATTTCCTTGTGGCCGGGAGAAACTGAAAGGGATTCAGTGAAAGGGATTTTCTATGGATGGGGCATAGCTAGTGGAAGGAAACAGGGATATCTCTGGGCACAGCCATTTCTATAATAAGGAGACTTACTCAAGAAATTTTAGAAGATGAACAAAGGTATTGCTAACACAAGCGTTACCTTTCACTTGAGGGAGAATAAAGCCAAGACAAAACAGGTTTAAACATCCCAGAGGACTTGCCTTTATTCCTAGCTGGAGTTTTGCACCAGAAATGAGTTCTCAGCTCCTAACCTGTACACAAACTGCTCAGCACTGCTGTGTCACCATCACCATGGAGCAGCAGTGGAGTATGTCACTGCCATTGGCATCCCCTCTGAGACGGTAGGTCATCGTAACCCAGACTTGAGTTTTGAGGTTCCCTAAACAGGCCTTCATCCCATTTCTTGCCTATTTTCCCACGTGGGTCTTGAAAGGAGGTGAGGAGGAGGCAAAACATATAGCATTGCATGGGAATGTTTGCAATCCAGGATGCAGGTGGCATTTTTCCAATGTTGGGGATGTTTGTGCCTCTTGCAGCACCTACAGAGAAACTGCCTACAGACAACTCTTAATTTCACACTCACCTCTGAGGAAGTGGATTCACTTGCTGTGAAAGGAGCTGTTTGAATATTTTTCACTAGAGGAAAGCGGTCTTGTGAACCAATCATGAGCCCTGGCTGCTGAAATGATCAGTGGCACATAATTTCACGTTAAGATGCATTTGTCTCCTGATGGTCATGTTAATGGAGTCCAACCGGGTGTTGATTTGGTTATCCTTCGCTGCTGATACAGATACATTTTCCACAAGCAGGCAGGCTGCATCTTAACAATCCTTCCTCACAGGGACTCAGAGGCAGAGAACTCTCACAGAGATCCCATCCACAGACAGCTAATCAGAGAAGTCAGGGCATCCTTGTGGCAGATGGCTCAGTGGGACGGCAGCTGTCCTGGTCACTCCAGCTTAACCCATGTCCACTTGCTGTTGAGGCCGCAGCAAAAGTAATCCTGGGAGCTGAGGAGTGAACTCGTCAAGCATCCCGAGAACAGAATAGGTGCACATCATCAGAGATGTGTTAGGTCTTTGTGTATTGTCCTGTGGATAACATTTTCCAGTGGGTTCTCATGATGTTAGAGAATACATGTGGAGGGAAAATAAGTGAGTTAAAAAATTAACTGTTCAAATGGATGCACTGGCATTTGCTGATGCAAAACTGTATAACTAGCTCCTGCATAAATGCTCTCAGGAAAGTCAGTAGTGACAGCAGAGATGTTAAAACAGTAGTAATGAATGAAGAAGGAGAGGCAGAGAGTATGACTCGTGTGTGATTTTGGCTATGAACTGAGAGTACTGCTGCAGTGCACCTGATGAATAAATATGTTGCTTTTCTGTACTGCACCAGGAGCTCCAGATGTCAGTTGGAATGCCACAACCCGGTAGCCCTGAAGGATGGTTCCTGCCCCACAGAAAGGCAATGATTTGACATGTGTCCCTCAGTCTCATCTCAGGGGCATACCATGTTCTGTACAAAGGTGCAATAACAGACCCTTTCCCCTCTGCCAGCTTCTGTTTCAAGACCTGCCTCTCATGCTCTGGATTTCCATCAGATCATCTTTCTTTCTAGCATGACCTAAGGTGTTTCCAGTCAAGAGATGCCCTCCATGGGCTTTATCGTTCCCAATGAATCCAACTGGTAGTTTATGAAAACCAGTAGCTCTGAAAAGTAATCCACTAAATCTAAAAGGAAGTCACCGAAATTAACACATGCCAAAACACTTGTGGGAAGTGATGTAAGCAAGGAGAAATGGAAGGTTATGGGCAAGGGTGAAAACAAACCCTTTCCCTGTGGAAAGACTCTTTCATCCCAGAAAGGCAAGATCTGTTTCAGCCTTATTTGATGCCACGTGACATTGACATCATTCTCATTGTCTTCACAGTTCCCGGTGTAAGACCCAGGGTGATATGCACAAATGGCTAAAGAATATCTTAGTACTCTCCATTCTTTCGGAGAACATTGTGTCTGTCTCTAACATGGTTTTCTTGTTTACCATTCTAAATAACAACCTGATGGTGGCAGGCAGATGGGCAAGACGAACTTAAAGGTCTTTGCCATGCCTAATGTCTATGATTTTATGAGTCATTTCAGTCAGAAAAAAAAGAGGAGATGAAATGTTTGAATGGAGCTAAAAAGACGTGACATCATGGTTCTGTTTCCTTTCTTTGGAATTAGTTATAAACCGAATTATCCTCAGCCACTTATTGTTAACAAAAAATCTTTAACTTGCTTTCTCCAAAATATGTTTCCCCTCTCTCCTAAATCAATTCACCATAGAAAAGCAAGAGGCTTTCTCTTGTATACACAAAGCAGAACAATTCGGTCTTTGAGCACGTAATAGAATTTCAGGCATTACGAACGAATCAGCAATGTCTCAGTCATATGTACATCCAAACAGCAACTAAAATACTTGACTGCAGTCTTTAGCAGCACATTTTGTTCTGGCTGCTTAGTTTTACATCCTGTCCATCTGGCCTGGCTAAAATGCTCTGGTGAGATCCTCTTGGCATGGCTGTTTATGCCTTTCAGAGTACTGCTCTCACTTGCTTATTTTGTTGTAAGGTGAGAAGTCGGGCTTTTTCTCAGTAGACTTCAAGGCACAGTGAAACTTCGAGTGACACGTAATTTCACATGAAGTGGTATTCACCTGCAAAGAGGCCTGAGCTAGTTCAAGGACTCCATAGCACTTATGAGAATTACACAGACAGGGGCTCACGCCTCCTCCCAGCATGTACCTCTCTTTTCTCCACTTCCTTGGAGCACAGGAGCCCTTCCTTCCAGCACCGCCTGCTCCCTCCTGACACCTCCTAACCTCAGCCCTGCTCCAGGCCTTTGCTGTAGAAAAGGAGGATCACAGCCTGCCAAGAGTGACAGAAGGAGGAGCATTGCCCATCTTCTGCTTCTCCCACGCTCTGACACTGGTTGAAGCACTGCCTGGTTAGAAGAGGTTTGAGACAAAGACACAGCAGCAGATAATGGCAATCATCTATGAGCTGCAGTTTCATCTGTAAATGCTTGCTGTGACAGTACAGGGATATTGGGTATAATTGACCTCTTCTTGAAAGCCTACCTCTTCACTTCTGACAGCTCAGTGACCCTTGAGACTTTACACAAGGAGAGAGTAGATGGAGCCTCCCAATGCAAGCACAGGTTGTGTTAGTTGACTTGCCCCTTTTATAGTGATTAAAGTGCTGGCAATGAGGAAAGAACTTCCCAGATCATGTCAAGGTTGCAACTTTTACCTTTCTTTGCTTCTCTCCCAACACAGACTCCATGGTTCTGCTACACATGTGGTGCAAAGAATAAATAAAAATAGTTACTATATTTAACACAGTATTTGTTTCTGTAACTTCAGGGCTGTATAACTAACCCCAGAAATGTCACACCTAAACATTACATCTAACCTGGGCTGCTTGTCTGCCTTACATTGCCAGAGCTTCCTAATCAAAAGGGACAGAAATCTTTTCCCCACACATGGCCAGCTTTTCCTTTTTCTTCTTAGAGAAGTCTCCCTTTATCCTTGCTGCTTTGCACCACTCACACCAACACTCTTCACACCCTTCCAGTGCTGTCCCTCATCCATTAGTTGTCACACAGCCTGACCCCATCTCCTTCAGGTTTTCAGCCACAAATTCTCCCACTCAAGCTAAAAAAGCAATTTCTTTTCATGTGTAAACAAACACAGGGTAAAGGTAAAAAGCAGGTACCAGACACCCAACTCTGCTAGGCATCATCTTGATCTACCTTCCTGATCAAGTATGAGGATATGCCAAAATAGCAATATAGCAAGTAGAGCTCCTGTTTAAAGGAGTAGATGGCCATTTGCTCCTGCTTCTGAACTATTCATGGTCAAGTAGGTTTCAGGTCTTATGATATGTGTCATCTTGTAAAAGCCCAGACATTACAACTTGTCTTATCTGTATCCCCTATACACAGGAATGGATTCCCAAATCAGTTATCCATGTCTCCAGGAGACTTCATGACCCAAATATAATTTCTCTGATCTCTGTAAAGGTAAAAGGGTAGGTACCTGTCTGTTGTTGGGCCTTTGAGTGCTGCAATGAGCTCTAGAGGTGGATAATGTGACACTGCTCCCTGTGACGATGAGGACACTGCCCTGCCTTACTTGTCACCCCTGGCTCCCTGTTCCCCTTCCCTTGGGAGGTAGCCCTGGTCTTGCTGCTCCCTGATGTCTCTGGGCAAGGGAGATCACCAAGAAACTATTTTCATGGGATGAATGGAAATTTGTGTGGAAAAAAAGGTATTATATAGTCTACCCATGTTTTACCCTCAGACTTAACTACCCTTGTGACATCAACTTCAGGTTGTTCTCAGTATTGACATTAGTATAACTCCCTGCTCCATCTGGTCACCCTAAGATGGAAGCTCTGGGATCCCTAACCTGATTGCCTGAGAAAGACCCGAACAAGACAACATTTCCACCTCTGTTCAGCAAAAGAAATACCGTGCAGGTTATCTAATCATCACCACTTGTAGCAGCACCGTTGCCTTCAATCTCCCAGTTCTCTCCTTATTAATGACGCAGTCACACAGTGCAAAAGTGGCTGTTCTCAGCAACCCATGCAGTGGTACAGAGCCATGTCCCTGCAGGAGCAGGGAAAGCATGCATCCTCCTGACTGATACAACAAATGTCGTCAGACTGGACACATAATAGGACAAGCAGCTCGCATATTTGTCAGTTTATAAATGGTGGCATTTCTGTGTTTTACCCTTGATCCTTAACATAGCAATTGCTAGGAAGGATGATCTTATTTGCTTAGCCAACAGATGCAAACACATACGGTGCAGACTCCAGGCTGGTGAGGTACAGGCTGGTAGATTAAAAGAGAAGCTGAACATACTGGAAGGGTGATTTAATGTCGACAATACTGTCACCACCCTGTGCTCATACTGGAGAAAGCAGATGATGCACATTCTGCCAAAGAGATTTCACGGAGGTCGTGATTTTCCTTTGCACACAGCTATGACAGCAATCTCTCAGCTTAATTAGCAATTGCTGAAATATGTCACACTTGGTAGGAGGTAAATTATTTTGGCCTTATCAAATCATTTTCAAACATGCTATTTCCTTTGTGGTCACAAAAAAATATTACAGCTTCAAATCCACAAGGGACCTCTTACAGAGGGGGGATTTTTTTTTTCTTCCTTTTTTTTTTTTTTTTTGGTGATTATAACAGGGCTCTGTAACAAAACCGCAAATGCAGGGAAAACAGGAATCTCTGCTCCAGGTTTCACTGTGACATTGCTCACTGCGAGATTGTTCAGGTCTGGCTGACTTCCCAAAATGAACAGAAGCAGCTGTTTCCCCCAAATCACATTATGGCAAACAGCAAGTCAACATAATCTTCACACATACCCTATTTCAAAAATGAAGAAGAAGTTCCCTAGGTCCAAGTGGAGATGCAAGTCTCATCCGCAATATTGAGAGAAATTCAGATTCCTACTGCTTGACTGTTTTTCCTCTAAAGACATCTTGAATTTATAGGCTTTATGCCAAACTGTGGCATCTTTTACTTCTAAAGCTAGAAACCTCACATATGACTCTGATGAGTAAGGGCTGTGGGGTAAGGCCACCGAATTAGGAGGCAGAAATGCAACAGTGTGAGCTCCTTCATGTATTTATATGTGTATGTATGTCTTTGCTCAGGCTTGGTAGGAAATGTGTGTCCTGAAGGCTGAGAGCAGAAATAACATGAGATTGGAGGCAGGCCAGGAGAAAGCAAAGGTCTTGTAGTGGAGGCTCCAGCCCAGGCTCCCTGCTCCATAAGCCTGGAAATGAAGTACAGAGCCAGACAGCAATGTCAGAAATGAGATCATGAAGAAACGGTTGGGAGCCCAGACTAAGTACAACCCTCAGTGGGAACAGCAGGTCCCCATAAGCCTGCCTGCACTGGCAAGCCTGATCTGTACAGAGGAGATGGCTAATTCTCTTCCTTCCCACTATTACCCTCCCTTGACTTTTTGAACAACTAGCTTGGAGTTTTGGTTGTTGCACTCCCATGAAGGACCCATTCAAATGCCTTCACAGAATTACTGAGGCTGGAAAAGACCTCTGAGGTCATCAAGTCCAGCCTGTGACCCAACACCGCCACATCAGCTAGACCATGGCACTAAGTGCCACATCCAGCCTTTCTTTAAACACATCCAGGGACGGTGACTCCACCA
>WUAM01000323.1:45380834-45401353 GCA_024336885.1 Actenoides hombroni | reverse complement strand
TGTCTTGTCCCCCGCTCTGTCAGGAAGGGCTTCCTGATATCCAACCGAAACCGCCCCTGGCACAGCTTCAGGCCATGCCCTCTCGTCCTGTCACTGGTTGCCTGGGAGAGGAGCCCGACCCCCACCTGACTACAACCTCCCTTCAAGTAGTTGTAGAGAGTGACAAGGTCCTCCTTCAGTCTCGTCTTCTCCAGGCCAAACAACCCCAGCTCCCTCAGCCTCTCCTCAAAAGACTGTCCTTCTAGTCCCTTCAACAGCCTCATTGCTCTCCTCTGGACCCGCTCCTTGATTGCCTTTGCTGTGAAGAAACCTTCCTGAATCCCTACTAAACACCACACTACCAATGACTCTTTACTCCCTCTTTTCTAGGGGGAAAAAAATTCTCCCATCCTCCATGGGTTTGCTTTTGACACTTTTTGCCTACAAAGTGGCTAATGAATACGAGGTTGCTTTTTCAGTGCTGATGAATAGCTCAGCAGCTTGAAGTCCACTGTCTTTCAAAGTGATCTGCGCTCCTCTGCTTTTCTGGGGCTTAGAGATAAGCAGAAAGGTCCCTGGCATCAAATGACAGGTGCTGGTCTCAGCACTGCAAGCAGCACAATTCCATTGATATGTCCTGTCAGGCCTGCTCCTCACAGGGCTGCTCAGCTCCACAAGGCTGATCTGTTCATTTCCACTGAGAAAAACAGCTTCCTGTGTGCAACGCATCACGAAAGGCAGATTTATTTCCCCTCTGACACAGTCACACTCTAGTGTCCCCATTTCAGCTCTTCCAGCACTGTAATTTATATGGTTCTCACCCATCACCCCAACAGCATTCAGGACAGCACAAGAGGAAAGTAAGTTCAACCTACAGATTGGCAGTGATATAACTGCACCCAGCATGACACTGTTTTCTTTTTCAAGCTCATTGTAGCAGAGAATGCCAGTATATTTGTGCTTCATGGAGGACAGATTACTCCCACAAATTTTCTCATATCTAGGAAGATATTTTCTGGTATAAAGGACATTGACACTAAGCTTGCATTACAGAGATGAGCTGCCTGAAGTATGCTGCTTTAATTAAACCAGTATAACTTCTGCTTGCAATTAATCCCTAATGAGTTTTGAAGATTGGATTGTTCATTTATCCTGGGCCACAGTAAATGGGAAATTTCCAATTCAAGGAGCGTTGGATACAAGGGCAGAGAGAGCAACACCAACACATTCAGACCTTGATTGCAAGGAGAGCAAAACAGGGAAAGTGAGGCTGTATAACGACCAGAGTGTCTAAACCATGGTCCCTTTCCAAAGTCAGAAGATGTCTGTAATTTGTCCTCTGCAAATGAAGAGGAAGCAAGACTCAGGCTCAGCACTTTTTGAGGCAAGCTGTACCCCAGACCACCTCCATGCCAAATCTAGTAGGGGCACAGACAGGCCTTCAAATGTACTTACTGCTGCTTTATGCACTGACAGATAAAAGAAACCCAGCTGAAGCCTGTGCCATTATTAAATGTTTTAGAAGAGAGTACAGGTACTTTCAAGAGTAAGAGAGCTCTGTTATTGCAGTACTCCTACCACAACTTGTTCCTGCTACCAGGAGTAGCGATGTCCCCTCTCAGTTTATTGGCAGAACTGCGTGATGAGGTAAGGAACCTCCAGAAATCATGAACATTGCAGAAATTCACTGGTTTTACTCAGATCCCCTTTCTTGAATACTGGAAGTGGTCATCTGCCCAAACATGGCATGTCCTGGATGCTTGGTGGTTATGGATGCCAGGGGTCCTAGAGAGGGGCATCATCTGCAGCGAACAGCAGCATCAGAAAATGTTTTTACAACCTTTCCAAGCTGAAGGCCTTTCTGCTCGTGAGACCCCAGGTACCTCAACAAAGGGGACCCACTGTTATGCCCCATTTAGACATAGTGTGTATGGCTGGGTCTCATATTCACACAGGAATACCGGAACCCTGAACAGAGACACTCATCCCATGCCACACTAAAAAGTTGCTCCTTGAGCTTCCCCCAAATTTTGTATAAATGACATTTCATTCTTCTCTGTTTTCACTATTTCTGCTAGGAAACATTGAGAAACATACAGAGGACATAAAACTCCACTAGCAGTTCAAGGGCAAAAAGCAGGCAAATAATGTTACCTATTCCCCAGGTTGAATCCAATGCTCTGAAATACTTTGAGATTTCTTGCTGCTAATAAAGAAATGAAGGGGAACTAATGCTGCTCATTCTTTTTCCAGCCAGAGTGCATACATGCACCGGATGGTGTTTTCCAGTCAACACATATATAAAGTTTGTATTATGGTTTTGTTGTTATTATACAACACAGAAGTTATTAGAAACAGAGGAGGGAGTCATAAAGCACAATTGTGTCTATGACAATTAGAATCACAGTATCTGAAGGCTTGAAATGAGGTTGATGGGGAGAGGGTGAAATGCTGAAGTGTTGACAGAACAAAGTGAGATAGAGGAAGAGTAAGAGCCAATGCTCATAGGATTTAAATATTCATTTTCATCATGGAGATACTGAAAGTCCTGGGAAACAAGAAATTTATATTCACAACTATTCTATTTAGGAATAGCCACTGAACACCACAGTAAAAGGTGGTCTTCATCATGTTTAACAAAGGAAAACTTTCAAATATAAGCTAGACACCCTGAAGACACTTCAGGAAAGACCCAGGTGATGCTCAGGGTGAGACCAGCTTAAGCTGGGCAAACCTGTCACAGCTGTGGTTTGAACCGAGACTGGGTGGATGCACTGAAGCTTTAGCAAAGGCAATTTGGACAGCCTTTGGACCAATGCTGTGACAAGGTTCCATAACGTCACTGAAGTTTATTGCTTTACAATAGCTTCTGTGTAAGTGCAAGCTCCTAATTAATTGCTTAATTAGTTGTAGTCTGTAGAAACCTGCTTAGAACAATGTCATCTGTGTGACAAGGTCAAGGAATGAGGACACATTCAGAACAATTACTGAGTATAGTGTCTTGAATTAAATCCAGAAATCTCAAACTGGGACAATTTCTATTTAAATTAGTTCAAAAGCCCATGTCTCTGGACAACAAATCCCATTTCTTGGGTTATTACACCTGGGAGGATTTGGAAGTTACTCTGTTTGCCAGTTGGATCAAGGACCAACTTTAGCTTTTGTAGCATGTCCTTGCCAGAGAGAAGGTAAGTGCTGAGAGCAGCTACGAGGCTATGGTCAAGGGATTCTCCACAAGCCTTTGGTCCCCATTCTAAAGGGGGGATGATTCCTTCTAGAGATCCCCTATGAGTGGACTGAGCCACAAAAAGTCCAAATCACAGTCAGAGGAGGCCCCCTGAACAGACCTGGAAAGCAAAGACTTGGTCTTTCCTGCTCCCACCATCACTTTTTTACATCTCTTGCTAGAGACAGTAGCCGTAAGGAGAGGTCCCTCATGGTGATACACCTCATCATACTGGGACAGACACTAACATCCATTGGCCATCTCTGGGATGAATTGGTTGGTTTGAATTGCATCATTTCTCCTGGACTTCATTACAGCAAAGTACTCACTCCAAGGAAAGCAGGATGAAGAATGGGGTCAAGCAGGGATTGCCAGTTCCATCTCTTCTGCTTGATGTTGTGACCCCTCTTCTTTCATCTCTGGCCTTGCCCATCTTTTTGGAGGAAGCCAAGTTCCTCTGTGAACAGGCATGGACTTGCATTCACCCAAGCAACCCTCACTCTTTCACACTACTTGGAAATAATACAAGGAATGCCAAGATGTGGAAATGTCATTCATAACTTATTGCTCATTGTGCTCCATAATGAGTGTATTTTAACACTAAGCTGGCATGGGGGAAGGGAGGAGAAAGATTTTCATAATGTGAAAAATTTGGTTGGTTTTTTTGTCTCCTCAAAGCACATAGAACACATGAGTTCTATGACCAACAGTATATCATGTGTCTTTATAGGTAAATTTTAATGTTCTGCCTACCTCTGTGGATACAGCTGGAGACAAAGCGTCCAGCAAGTGCTGTTGTTTAGACTAGGAAACAGTGTTTGGGAACAATGCAATATTAGTTAATTAACTAATCTTTCACTTCTTAGAGAAAGATTTCAACCATTTTAGGCACAAATGAAACAAGGGCTGGAAACAGAGTACCACAGAGACTGGTAAGAGGTAGAGTCTGGATTGTTACAGATTGAGGCCAGAGCTACTGAAGGAGGATAGTACCTGTATTTCTGTATGCCCCTGGCAGCCTAAATTTCTACTGGCTACCTCAGGGAAGCTGCTCCTGCTGGGCTCAATATGTTGTTCAGAGTCACGGGAAGAAAGTGTAATCTTTCCATCTTCTTTAATGGCGCAGGTCTATTTCTTGTTGGCCTTGTTTGCCCTCAAGCTTTTTCACTGGCACAGAGCTTAACGTTACAGAAGTCCCCCTGGCCACTGCCACTAGCAACAGAAATCTATCTTTTACTATGCCACCATCCCGGGTTTCATGATATGACTCCTTTACAAGTTTTAGATTTCTCTTAAAGAAACCCTTGTATCATGGGGGATTTCAACCACCTGATATATGTTGGAAGGACAGCACAACAGGGCACCAGCAACCCACAAGGTTGCTGGAACACATTGACAAGAATTTCCTTCTCCAGGTAATAGACAAGCCAACAAGAAATGGTGTTATGCTGGACCTTGTTCTCACCAATAAGGAGGGGCTGGGTTAGGATAACGTGAAGCTCAAGGGCAGCCTTGGATGCAGTGACCACAAAATAGTGAAATTCAAGATGCTTAGGGTAACAAGGAGGATGTGCAGCAATCTCACTACTCTGGACTTTAGGAGAGCAGACTTTGACCGCTTCAGAGGTCTGCTTGGTAGAATACCATGGAAGAAAGTCCTGGAGGGGAGAGGGGCCCAAGAAAGCTGGTCAATATTCAAGGATCACCTCCTCCAAGCCCAGGAGCAATGTGTCCCAAAAAAGAGGAAGGCAGGCAAGAATGCCAGGAGGCCTGCATGGATGAACAGGGAGCTCCTGGACACACTTAAAGGCAAAAGGAGAGTCTACAGAGAGTGGAAGCAAGGACAGGTAGCCTGGGAGGAATACAAAGAAGTTGTCCAAGCAGCCACGGATCAGGTCAGAAAAGCTAAAGCCCAGATAGAAGTAAATCTGGCCAGGGACATCAAGGGCAACAAGAAAAACTTCTACAGGTACATCATGATAAAAGGAAGGCTAGGAAAGATGTGGACCCTCTCTGGAAGGAAATAGGAGACCTGGTCACAAAAGATATGGAGAAGGCTGAGGTACTTGATGACTTCTTTGCATCAGACTTCACCGGCAAGGGCTCCAGACACACTGCCCAAGTTGCAGAAGGCAAAGGCAGGGACTGGGAGAAAGAAGATCCACCCACTGTAAGTGAAGATCAGATTCAAGACCATCTAAAGATCCTGAAGGTGTACAAGTCCATGGGACTGGATGAGATCCCTCTGCAGGTCCTGAAGGAATTTGCAGATGAAGTTGCTGAATTGCTTTCCATCATATTTGAAAAGTCATGGTCGTCTGGTGAAGTTCCTACTGACTGAAAAAGGGGAAACATCACCCCCATTTTCAAAATGGGAAAAAAGGAAGACCTGGGAAACTACAAGACAGTCAGTCTCACCTCTTCACTGTGAGGATGGTGAGACACTGGAACAGGTTGCCCAGAGAAGTTGTGGATGTTCCATCACTGGAAGTGTTTGAGACCAGGTTGGATGGGGACTTGCACAACCTGGTCTAGTGTGAGGTGTCTCTGCCCATGGCAGAGGGCTTGGAACTAGATGATCTCTAAGGTCCCTTCCAACCCAAACCATGGTTTGGTCAGAAAGTCTGTAGGCTCACTGCTAGGGCAACCATAGCAATCATTTGCCCTGGTGGAAAATCTCAGTGCATAACCACTGGGGAGGTGCATGCTGCTCAGTCACAACAGCTGAAAATAGAGCATCTTCTCCCTTCCTGTCTCGGATATTTTATTAGTTCACACAAGAGCTGCATTCCTTTCCCAGATTCTGCCTTGCAATGGGGCCTGAGACTCACCTATTTTGATACAACAGAAAACACAGTTGTTATTTTAGGCTAAAGAGCATATTCATTACTCATGAAAATGCAGAGCCCAGTTTTAGATACAAACTACACAGCTGCAGGTAGGTTCTAGTCCCATCATTTTCAGCTGGTTCTTGTAGTTCTTCCCAAAATAAACATATAAAAACTTTATTTCTTTCCTGCTGCTGGCAAGTCAGTCAATCAACGAGGAGTTATGATTATCTGTCAGGCATCTTTGGGTGCCTAGATCATTGGACTCAAGTCTTCACTTCACAGTGGTTTTCTGCAGCCCATTTGAAAGAGATAGGTAGATTGTAATCAGAAGTGATCAATTGTCTTTTCTGTAGTAATTCAGTAGGTGACCCTCATCAGAACAGCTGCTGAGAGATAGCAAGCTGTATATTAAATATTAGAATATAGCCCTGAGTCTCTAGTACATGACACTGATCTCTGAGAAGACAAAAAACCAAAACTGAGTATTCTGCAGTCTGATAAAAGTTGAACCTCAAGTCTTTGCTGTGGAAAATATTCATTCATTTACTGCTGCATACATTAAACTTCAGGTGTGCATGCCTCGTTTCATTTGTTTTTCTCTTGAAAAAGGGGTGCTGTCACAGAGTGAGATGAAAGAAAGGTCTATTATATAAACACCCAAAGAACTACTCCAGACACACACTCTGTTCTCCTTGGCAAAGGAGAATTTAATGAAGATCATTTACCACCTCAGGTGTGAGGAGGATTCTAAAGTATCCCCTGAAGCAGCATTCAAAGTTTTTTGGCTTTTCTGACAACTGAAGCAGACATGGGGATGGCCAGAATTGGGGGAACATGTTCCACTCCCAGATTTGCAATTCATCTCTTCTTTTCTCCTACCTCTTTCAGCAGGGTGACCTACTAGGAAGGTGCAAAATCACGTGCCCTGGTTTTGTCCTTGGACTGGGAGCATGCTCCTTCTGTGTCCTCTCCCGGGATATAATCTGTTCTGAACACTCTTTGCAGATGTGAAAAATAAGTATATAGCTGGGAAATGTGAGGATTACTAATAAAAACCCCTCCATGCCCCGGTTAACAAAATACATGCTTGCTGTCTAAGCTAAAAAACTCCAAACCCCACACTGCCCAAGACTAAAAAGTTGATTAAACTCAGTGAGAATTGCCTAAATGTCAGGGGGCTGAACTCCATGACAAATTGCTGTGGAATATTTATTACCCTACTCTTCAGATACCTACACCAGACAGGCCTCTGAACAATCTTGTGAATACTACAGACACACCGAGCTTAGTGGCAGGCGTGCAAGTAACCTGTTGAAAGTGCAGTATTCTGAGCTGAAACAATCCCAGCTGTCTCACAAGCCTGTAAAATAATGAGCCAATAGATGAGCAACAAAAAGTAACAGCAGGATGAAAAGAGGATGCCAGGAGGGAATAATGTTTTATACCCTTGGATAGTGACTATATTGATACGTCCCTGAGCCCTGGATGGCTCAGTGTAATGTGTGAGGCATAAACGTCTGGCACAGAACAATTCATGTACAAAGTTTACTGTCATGCAGAATGCTCTTGCTAACGAAAGAGACCCCTTGCCTCCTCAAACATTGCGAGTTGGCCTTTCTTCTGCCCCAAAACTTCCTTGTAATTAAATACCTGTATAATGAATTAAACTCTCCAAGGAATGTTATTTGCCAGCTACCTTTCCAATTATTTAAAATTAGCTTAAGGGCTAAATCAATCAGGTCATTCATTAATCTAATCCCTTTTTGTTCATGACTTGGAAATATGACCGCAAGATCAAAAGGACAAAAGGAATGAAGAAGAAATTATACAAGACACTTATGGTCCCCAGACCTCACCTACAGTGCACTGAAATCAGCTGCTGACACACAATGCATGGAGTAATTTTCTTGTAAATGGCCATTTTCTTGTGTGCACAAACACCTCTCTTCTCGGGAGATGTCTGCCCTGAAGGGAAAAGTCGGCATGAGCAAATTCTGCCCACACTCAAACACCACTAGCTGGGAGACACCTTCTGCCTGGAAAGCAGAGAATTAAAGTTGCTGGCAGGTAATAAACCTTACTTTAGAGTGGCTATCATGGTCTGAGACATACCCTGGAGACTCAAAGTGTCATGAGACACCCTCTGCTATTCTGTCCAGGACTAGGCTTTCCCTCTCCTCTGGAAGGAGAACAAGTTGCAAACCTTGAATGTACTGAACCATGTGACGAGCCTTTTGCAAACCTAGTGGATGTCACCCAAATGTCCCTAATCAGGGGCCAGGAACATCCATTTCAGAGCTTCTCTTCCAAGAACAAAAGACCCAGCACTCTCACACAGAGATATGTGTTCCTGGCTGTCTCAGCAGGTAGTTTCTCTCTGCATCATGTTTGAACCATTTAAGTTTATGCTAGCACAGGCTGTTCTGTTCAGTATTTGCTACCATA
Source organism: Actenoides hombroni (assembly GCA_024336885.1). Classification (NCBI taxonomy): domain Eukaryota; kingdom Metazoa; phylum Chordata; class Aves; order Coraciiformes; family Alcedinidae; genus Actenoides; species Actenoides hombroni. The sequence goes on along the minus strand of WUAM01000323.1, from coordinate 45,392,872 downwards.
CACTGCCCAACAAATCTGCCATCTGCCTGATGGAAGCAAAGGGAGGAGGAGTATGGACAGGCAGCCAGCAGCAACGTTCTGCAGACAAGCTCTTGGTGAATACAGCTCTGCTGGCCTGAGGCATTATCCTCCAAGCATTTGCCTTTCACTCTGAGCCTTCACAGAGACACTCCTGTGTCAAGGGAGAGCTCCAGACCCACACAAAACTGTTCTAGTTAGAACAGAGATTATCATACCTATCTATTTAGTGGCCATAGATGCAACAACTTGCCTCATGAACATATCCGCCTGTGAGCCATAGTGGCAGAGAAAGCCCCTTGCAGTGTTCATGCAATCTTACATTTAATCCTTCTTAAGAGGGGAAATCTCTAACCTGCCTTTCTTCAAGTAAGACCTACGTGGAGGAGTAAACTGGCCCTACCCAAGCTGTTGCATTCCATGCAATGCTCCTAAATTAACTCTGGTCATCACAGACTCTCTCCAATCTCAGTTTTTTCATCTAACACAGCATATTTCCCTCTCCTTGCTGCCCTTTATTCCTCCTTAGAAAGGCTGAAGGATCTTCACTCTTGCTACTGGGCAGATTAGGTGCCTGATCCCAGGTACTGGAAGGATCCACATTACACAGATGTGTGTATATATATGTGTGTGGATAGATAGATAGATAGATAGATAGATAGATAGATAGATAGATAGATAGATAGATAGATAAATATTCTCACTAGCAGACCTCCATCTGCTCAGGTGGAGAGAGGAGCAGGATGAGGCTGCTGGTGCTGTCTGTATTTGTTGAGTGCTCTGAGTATCTCTTTGTGAACTGTGTGGCCAGCCATGTATACATAAAGATGTGGTGTATATGTGTGCCCTGTGTGTTTGTGGTTGCTGGGACTGCATGTTCAGCCTTGCTGCTGGTTGGACCTGAGGGAATGGAGTGGAAGCAGCTTTGCCATTCCCAGGCTGTTGGATCTGGCAAGACACATTTTTCTCTAACAGACTCCACCTCTGTGTCTAATGAACATACCGTTTAGTGGGTTTTTGTCTGTTGCTCACGAATGGACTCATGATGTTCAGACAGCAAAGACCAGTAGGCATAGAACAGCTCCCTCCTCCAGAGACAGACCCATCTCCAGCTTAATCTCAGTCATGTCTACAGACCCACCAAGGGCAGGATGCCTAGGTCACATGCAGGCAGCCCCTGCCCCGATGTGCTGAGTGAACAAGGTAGACTAGGGGTAAAAGCCATCGCTAAAAGTGATCAACTTAGGCCATGCTCCCCAGACCTAGGCTGGAATATAGATGCAAGTCAAAGCACAAGATATCTATGCCTGAAGAACCGTATGCAAATAGACAGCTGTCTTGTGGTAGCTAAAATTATGGTGTCATTTGAAGATCTTGAAGTGCCTATTCTTTCAAACACTATGTTTTAACAGGAGTGCATGTATGCACTCGTACAGAGAGACAGTTTGCAAGCAGAGCTGTAGGAGCAGTTTGTAAGTGATGTTCACCCCACGTTTCCTCATATAAAACCTTGTTTTTAATAGTTTCAATCTTATGTCAAACTTCAGGCTTGAAATCTAACATGCCAGTCCTCCACTGCTATTCCTGTGTTACAAATGTGTCTGAAAGAACTCAGGTCTTTCTTAAGGTGATCACTGAGGAAAAATCCCAGAGCGTACAGCTCATCCCAGAGAGAAGCTAAACCCTGTGATGCCAGGGTCTGAGTGTTATAGGCACCTACAGGTGAAGTCCATAAGCATGGACTGCCCTGACATTGGATGAGGTACCTGACCCTCTGTGTGAGTCCCTGTCTTAGTCCACTCCTTGGTAAGACAGAGCTCGTAAAGCCAGATCTTCCACATAGAGGTGAGTGGAGGGGGTGGAGGGGAAGCAATTCCTGCCAGCTGAAGAGTTGGCATGTCAAGAAATAATAAATATTAACTAAACACATTCTATATTCAACAACTATTAAGACTGAAACAGGCTCAGAGGAACTCATAAGTCATGGTGTCTGCCATCTACCTTGCAACTGGGACACAGCCTGGTGAGAGGTGACCTCCTATGGCCGAGGCTCTCATGCAAAGGCAGCAGCCATACCATCAGCCCTTGGGCATCTCAGCAAGACATTGGCACACAGGTCTGTTGGGATGATTTCTGCAACAAAAGTCCTTAGCAGTTCCATGTGAGGAGGAATTCATTTTGACTTATTTTGATTCATTCCTGACACAAAGAGGATTAATTGTCTGTAAGTTTTATTCATAACTTTTTATAGCTCAAACACTACAAAATTTCATCAGAGATGTGCCTGGACTCACATGCACGCACAGAGCCAGACAAAGAATGCAGATATTTTCTTTTTGAGTGATCAGCACAGACAGCTCAAAGCTTTGTGTGACCAATACCAGAAAGAGGGCTTGATAGCCCCAGAACATGTCCAGTACCCTACAACCAAGCTGTGTGACATGAAGCAACAGCTCAGCTTCAAAGCAGGGTTGTGATTTGGTATCCTGGTCCAAGATACAAAAAAAACCAAGAAGTTTTTCATGTTGCATATAAGGAGGTTAAAGCTCATCTTCTTTTAACAGTTCTTTTGTACAAGTGCTACTTAGTTCAAGAAATGATGCAGTGATGAAAAATCAACAACCTCTCTTGAAAATGCAAAAGCCTGCTGTCTGCTTAGTTAGCATTGCTTCAGCAATGATGACCAGCACATCCTGCAAGTGTACAGCTTGGCCTGTTACTGCACATATAACAAATAAAGAAAAATATTCCTTATTTTTTGATTTTGTCTGTGCCTTTCAACCTCAGATACAGGGGGATGCAACATCACCAGTACAAACATATGCTCATGGCTATGGATGTCAGTTTCTTTATAATCTATTATATTCTGTTTTCTGATGGAGAAAAGTGAGTTAGAGATAAAACAAACAAACAACCCCAGAAAAACAAAACAAAGCAACAACAACCATAAAAAACAGAGAAAAACAAAACAAAAAAAGTAAACAGAGTGGGCTTGTAGAGCATGGAAAGATCTTACCAGCAGCAGCAGCAGCCAGTGTGATGGAGTGTGGCATGGCACACTGCTGTACTGTCTGATGGTTTTCCCTGTTGAAATGGGGACTGTGAGCCACATTTCTAATGAATAAACAACAGATAAAACCTGGCTGTTATTCCCCTGCCTTTTTCAGTAGTGGCTAGATGTCAAAATCTGATGCAGAGAAGCAAAGAAAGTGAAATACATTAAAGTGTGCTGAGCACCTCATCTCTGGTCTCTGATAAAGGTTAAGTTCATACTGTCTTCTGCCTCCCAGTGGGGACACAAACACTATTTCTTTCTAGTCTCCAGTGACCACTGAAACACATCAAAATACAGGTTTTTCAAAGCTTCTGTCTCTGAAAACTGGATAGATAGTGACCAAATGTTTTAGAAGTTACCATGAAGAAAAAAAAAAATCTATTCCTTTGCCTGATCATGTATGCCTCATGTCTGTATGAAAAATGGAGAAAATCCTTTTACCTATCTCTACTTTTCTTTAAAGACAAGCTGAGCAATGGTATTTGGATCTGTGCCCACTCAAGCAACCCATGGGCTGGGGAAATAAATACAGAGCCCTGCATACCTCCATAAACACGTGAGAGAGGTAATTATGGCACAGAGGAAGCACCACAGATGGGAAGCAATTGCTCTTGTGCTCTTGGATTGCAGTCTGCTGCCTGGCAGATCTCACGTGCTACCTGGGTTTGGAGACTATTTGAGAACCTAAGCATGCCGAGAAATGTCCACTGGGATTTTTCAGGTCTAGGTCTATGTCAGCCTGACACAACTCCATGGAGGTCGCACGGATGCTGGATAGGGGTGTTGTACGTACCCTTGTTTCTGCCTGGCCCAGCTGGCATCTCTCAGATGCTTTGATGGGGACTTAGCAGGGATGAAGGGCTTCACATGACCACCCACATCCCACAAGAAAGCAGATACAAAGTGAAACTTATTCACACCAGCACAGGCTTAGGTCTCTGATAATTAATTTCTTTTTACAGAAGAGAAAGAAATGTGTGCCACTGTATTGTTCTCTTTCCTAAAAATACATGCAAAGAGAAAAAGAGGATTCAGACAAAAAGACCTTGCAGGACTGTCAACCTCCACCAAACAGAAATCCTGACAGGCCCCAGTAAATCATCTGATAGGTTTAATAGTAAACTTGACAAGACCAAAAGATCTTTTTTAACTTCTCTCTTTGACTTATGAAGCTTCAGACTTGCCTACAAGCTATGAAGTGAAAAACTTCTGTAAAAATGAAAACTGAGGTACCTGCATGACTCCAGAAGGTGGAGATTTATGGAAAAAAAAAAAAAAAAGTAATGCTTTTTTTATGATCAGACAGTTTGTGGAGGAGACTTTTATGGTCAAAGGCATACAAAATTTACATTTTCCTCTGCAAAGACTTCCTCACAAACTGCACAAAAGCCTCTATGACTGAGCCCTTCAGACTCATCTATAAGCTGTTAGGAAAGCAGCTAATCCAATAAATTGCAAGCCTAAAAACTCACATGCCCCATTTGTAGAAAAGTGGAATATTATCTAATAAACACTGTCCACTGTTAAAAATTGGAGTACTCATTGACATTATCCCTCCTAAGAGGTTACCCTAAAGAAGTGGCCTCTGGACAGGTCACTTGAATGGCTGATGTGTGCAAAGACCTTCTATGTTATCTGTGACAGCTCAGGCTATGTGGACACTGCTTAGCATGATGCCAGAGTGACCAGGAGGACTCCTTGTGTCTGTAAGGCAATGGGAGTCACATCCCGACCTCACAGTCTGAAGAAGCAAGCATGATGGAAGATGGGATACATGGGAAGAAAATGACCTAGTCCTGACAGCAATTTACTGATTGATATCTGAGAGATAGAGTAGAACTGGGCAGCCACAAGCAGCGGGTATAAACATCTTGTGGGACAGAAAAAATCAAATCAAACCAGGAGAAAGTAAATGAGCAAGTACACAATACAATGATGGCCTCAGGCTCTCTGTTTTACTGAGGGAAGATGAAAAGCAGCGACTCTTAGCATTGCTTGGGATAGGAAGATCATCAGGCAATGCCCTACTCATGAAAGTCAGATAGCCCAATGGAAATGAACTGGTTTAGCTTTCATAGAGTGCATTTCTGAATCCACTGTTCCTCCCTCCCAGATCTTCTAAACCTGATGCACATCTTCATTACCACCATGCAGGCAGATCCTGCACAGCTGCATCGTTCAATACAGATAAGATATCCCAGAAGCCCTAAGTCAGCAGCACATTGACAAGAGCCAATGGTGGAAACCAATTGGTAGAAACACTAAGTCCCAAGCAGAGCAGAAATAGCTCCTGCAGGAAACACATTGTTTTTATGGAACATAAGGAAAATTAAATCATTCTGTTTGTAAGGAATGCCTCTGAAACCTTATAGCATCCATCCTTGTATAACTCTGTTGCACCATGACATAGACATATGCAGCATAAATGTACTTCCAGGTGATGCAGGAATAAATGGAAAGCACCTGTTCTTTGGATCGAACTGTACTCCAAATATATCTTTTGCAAATCAGGCTTTCATCCGTAAATGCATTACACACTTAAAGGAGACCATTTTTTCTAAAAAAAATATAAAATAATTGTTCACCACAAGTGCTAGATTTTAGCAGAAAGCATCCATCCACCAGCTTCAAAGTTCCTATGTGTTACAATTTTTTACCAGACTGGGCCTTTTTAGTAGAACTAACTAGGAGACTTTTGAAAGCATGGAATTTTCAAAAGCTCAAGCAATTGCAAAAAAGAAGGTTTGAATGCAAGTGCCAAGTGTTGATCTTTAGTTACAGTTCTGGCTTTTGATAAAGGACAGGGATGCCAGACTACCCTTTCATATTAACATGAGATTTCAAATGTTATTCAGGAGTTTAATTTAAAAGACCTATATAATTAGAAATCAAATGGTAATAGGATGCAATGTTTTACTATCTCACACATAAAACATCATTTCATTCTCCAAAGCATGAGTCAATACCACTGCCAGTATTAGCTTAGCTATGTGCAGGATTTTAGTGGTTTATACCAGCCATTTTAGTCAATTCTCAGCCACAGAATTTTGGACTGAATTTTAGTTTCATTTTTCCACTGGAAAATGCCAATTTGTTTGACATAGGGTTATGCAGAAGCATCAGTTTTGGTGAAGATTTGTGTTTTCTCAGGGCTGTGATGGACCTACTGTAAGGGCAGGCAGGCAGTGAAGGTACCTGCCTGGGAACTCAGGGAGCTGACAGACTGATGTGCCTTTGCTGGACTGGGATGAGCAGGGACTTGACCATCTTTCTGCAAGAGATTGGGGAAATGAGTTCTCAGCCATTTCATCTCTTGCAGACAGATTGCTAAGAGGAGAGACTGGAGGAAAGGAGCATGCAGGGTGGTGTTATAATTACTGTTTTTTAGTGGGGAGACATGAAAAGATTTCTACTTCCAATGCAAAACCAAAAAGTAGAAGTCAAAATCCCTCAGAAACACAGTCATTTCTCCTGGCTGGATTTAGCCACAGCTTCCCTTGGTGCATCCAAGGGACCAGCTAACAAAGATTAATTTAGTGTCTCTCAGCCTAATAGAATGAAAGCACCTGCCTGACCTTTGCTGCTCACAGCTCCTAGTTTTAGACAGCCATATCCAGCTGTGTCTAAATCAAATACCTTATTATGCTAAAAAAAGCCACACCCAAGTTTCCATTTTCCAGTGCCTAAATCCTTCAGCACAGTATCATAATTTTTCCCTGCCTTTTTGTGGCCTTTTCCACCTTTCTTCTGCTCCTATTGAGGTAGCAGGATATTACGGATTCATGCTGGCCCCTGGGATCAATTCACAGCTAATACGGAGGCCTTGTCCTTTGAACCCTGGCTCTCAGCACATTTAGCTTCTCAGCCATGCTGCTTTTCAGTACTTAATTATGGCGTTTGTTTTGAATTTATTGGAATATGCTGTGTTCTCATTGCTTAGATAAAACTAGCTAGCAATTCCCAGGCCTCCTGAAGGAATGCTACTGCAGAAAATTAATTAATGCACTATTTTCCCTGGGACAGAGTAAACATACTGCTAATGGTGACAAACTCTCAACCCCTCCTTGGTGGCAGCATTGGTGAAAAATCTTGTCTAGTCCACTTGTGTGAAGAGACATGCTCATTGAAACTGCAGGTGAACAGTTCTGCCTGAAGGACCAAATGACAGGCTACTAAAGTGTGTGCAAATCTCACTTAATGCTTTACTTTTTAGTGTCATTGTCATCAGGCAAATCCCTTGACCCAAACTTGAGAAATCAATAGCACTCAAACAAGGAAACTTGCTATTTTCCACAGGACAAACTTTAATTGTCTCAGAGGCTTTCAAGTTCAATGGCAGACACTTCATTTAAAGCAAAAATTTGTATCTTTTTCTTTTCTATATCTCTCTCTTTGATGTTGAAGATTAGGATTTTCAGATCTGAAGTGCTTGCTCTGGCTTGATAAATTCCCAGTGCTGTTAGATGTTTAGAGCAGGAAGATAAGAAAGACAGGCGAGAGAGTGAATGATTTTGGTCCTGTGGAGTACAGACCATAGTTTGTAAACAGTCATTCCTACCACCAGTAGATAGAAATATCACTGAATGTTTCCTTTCAGTCATTGATGAGACTTCCAGTGCGACTCCTTTTCTGTCATGTTACATTATCTGCCATGCTGGGAAACTCAATAAGTACTCTGCAGGCACTTATGAAGACATACTTGTCAAAACAAATGATGGGGCACAGGCTGGAAACCAGCAAGCCCATCTCATGAAGGAAAATAAACAAACTACTATCTCTTCTCTGATAAAAAATCTTTCCATATTAAAATGGACAAGAATAAACTGAGCAAATTTTCAGGGGGAAAGGAAATGGTTCATAGAAAGTATATTTGCTTCTGCAGAACAGAAATTATTTTTCTGCCTCTGGTAGGATATTTTACTTTTCCAGATGATCAACCTGGGAACCAAGGGATAAGTTTTCCCAATGGGAAATCAAAGTGTTTGAGATAGCAAGGGTGTTTTCCACTTGAAAGTCATGTCCACAGAAAATCCCTAGCTGGACTTTGTATATCCTGACATGGATTCTGACCATTGTCATTTAAAACCTAAAACATTTCACAGAATCACAGAATGTCTTTGGTTGGAAGAGACCTTCAAGATCCTCTCGTCCAACCTTTGACCCAACACTGCAAGCTCACCAGTAAACTATGTCCCTAAGAACCAGGTCCACATGCCATTTAAATGCCTCCAGGGATGGTGACTCCATCACTGCCCTGGGCAGACCATTCTAATGTTTGACAACCCTTTCAAGTGAAGAAATGTTTCCTAATATCCAACCTAAACCTCCCCTGGCACAGCTTGCATCCATTCCCTCTGGTCCTGTCACACGTCACTAGGGAGAAGAGGCTGTCTCCTTTCTCCAACCTCCTTTCAGGTAGTTGTAGACCATGATAAGGTCTCCCCTCAGCCTCCTCTTCTCCAGACTAAACAACCTCAGCTCCTTCAGCTGCTCCTCATGAGATTTGTGCTCTAGGCCCTTCACAGGCCTCGTTGCCCTTTTCTGGTCACACTCCGGTACTTCTATGTCCTTCTTATAGTGAGGGACCCAGAACTGAATGCAGTATTCAATATTTGTAGATTCCTCTCTCAGTAAAGTATCTCACAAAACAACCACCACTATCACAGAAACATATCAAGGTGGGGAACATGCTACCCTGTTTAACCACCTCCTCCTACCCTGGAGAATGTCTTGCCCACATTTGGGTTTTTGTGAACTTTCCTTGCTGGTGTGAGGTGATGGCTACTTTGTGGATACAAAACTCTGAATTAGCAGTATACATTTTAGCTTTACCTCATGAGACAGGTAAAAGGCAGCAATTCCCAATGGCCAGAAGCAGCAGAGCATGGAGAACACAGTGAGGCCGAGATGATCTCTTGGTGGCATCATCAGGAAATTGTCTTCGCTTTCAGTGTCACTTGAGTAATCGCTCTGGAACAGGAAGGGAGAGAGAAATGTAAAGGTGCTGCTTAGTGATACCATTATTTCTCCTCTGACACAGGCCAAGGCTGTGATCATCCACCCATAAAACTCTCCCTAGTCACACCAGGGCTCCCTGTCAACATCAAGACAGGACTCCAGGATTCATGGTAGAAGACTTCTGGTGACCCACTGTGGGGTCTTTGCAACACTGGTGTCTCTAGACATGGCCAGCTGTGGTGGCACTTGTACCCTGTTTGTCAGGACCTGTGCACCCATTCTGCTCTGTTGTGGCCCCACAGCAACAGGACCACAGGAGTTAGCCTGCCTTTTTGCAGTGTCCACAACAGCTGGTGGCATCGTTCAGAAGAACTTCAGGATTGCGATTGTGGCCATAGCACATCTCCCTTCCTGCCCTGCTGAAAGGCTCACCAGGGCACTAACCCCTTGTTTTAGCAGCACCCCAAGGGGAGGCTGAAAGACCTGAACCCACATGTCTGCACCAAAATCAAACAGAAGAGAAGTGGGAGCACAGCTCAGAGGCACAGTTATCTCTGCAAGTTGTTGTTTGGGACTGCAGTTGGCTTGTCAGCGCCAATGCCTGGGGAAGAAACCCAGCCAGCATCACAAAGCATTCTGTTTTTCTCCTACTTCATGCATGGCAGTGGTTAGCAGTTGTCCTCCACATGAACATGATGGGAATCTCCATTCACCAGCTATGTCACAGCCACCATCACTATTGCATGAACTGAACTTGAGAGAAAAAAAATGAGAAATGACAAGAGATTTTGGCAGTCACTGCAAGGAGATGGAAAGGGCCCATTTTACATGTTCATCTTTTATGAATGAAAGAGAATGACTCTAGCCAGATGAACCAGGGTGAACCTGGGGGAGCTGGTACTTCAGAAACATAATGTCACATATCTAATGCAGAACTAGCTGGTGCTCTGAATTTCCCAACTCAAATGCCAGTCTTCTGGAAGGTCACTGCTCAGGAGAATGTCAGCCAGACATTACCCACTGGATACAAGGTGACAATGTGGCGCTAACCTAAGTAAGCATAAGAAAGCAAGGTAGCAAAAGCTAGAAGAGAAAATAACATGAGTTGTTCCAGCAGCAAAGAGATGCTGCCAGATTTACAGTGTGTAGGCAGAAGCACTTGCCCAGGCATGTTTCTTAGATGCTCTGTGGTCAAACTGCGGCAACACTGACCTAGTAAAAGTTTCTTTCACAGTGATTACTAGGACTTGTCCACAGGGGACCTGACTGCCCTACTGCTGAGGGAGTACAGTCCTCCAGCAGAGCAGGAGTGGAATAAAATCTGCTGTTAGCTTCCTCCTTGCCTGCACAGTCCACATTCAACAACAGGCACCAAGGCTGCTCTGTCAGGGGGATTGGACTAAATGATCTTTCAAGGTCCCTTCCAATCCCTAACATTCTGTGATTCTGTGATTATTCTGGGCTATGGAGTTACAGCTTTGGTGCAAGAAGGGTCCTGCAAAGTCTTATAACTCAACTTGGGAGCATCTCCAGCCTGAGATGAGGTGGCCAAAACTCTCCTCAAAATCCCTTTTATAGTTCATAAAATGGAATCATAGAATCATAGAATGCCTTGGGTTGGAAGGGACCTCTAAAGGTCTGGTCAAACCCCTCTGCAGTGAGCAGGGACATCTTCAACTAGATCAACTTGCTCAGAGCCTCATCAAGTCTGACCTTGAATGTCTCCAGGGATGGGGCCTCCACCACGTCCCTGGGTAACCTGTTCGTGTTTCACCACCCTCATGGTAAAGAATGTCTTCCTAATGTCCAATCTAAATCTACCCTGCTCTAGTTTAAAACCATTTCCCCTCATCCTATCACTACAAGCACTTGTAAACAGTCCCTCTCCACTTTCATGTAGGTCCCCTTCAGGTGATGCAAGGCTGCTATAAGGTCTCCCTGGAGCCTTCTCTTCTCTAGGCTGAACAACCCCAGCCCCCTCAGCCTGGTCTTGTAGGAGAGGTGCTCCAGCACTCTGATCATTTTTGTGGCTCTCCTCTGGACCTGCTCCATCAGGTTCATGCCCTTCTTGTGTTGAGGGCTCCAGGGCAATACTCCAGGTGAGGTCTCACCAGAGCAGAGTAGATGGGCAGAATCACCTTTCTCAATCTGTTGGCTCATGTCCAGCTTCTCATCCACCAGAACCCACAAGTCCTTCTCTGCAGGGTTGCTCTCTGCCACCTCACTCCCCAGCCTGTATTGATAATGAGGATTGTTCAGACCCAGGTGCAGGACCCTGCACTAGCTCTTGGTGAACCTCATGAGGTTCACCTGGGCCCACTTCTCCACCTCTCCCAGGTCCTTCCAGATGGCATCCCATCCCTCTGGTATATCGACCTCACCATTCAGCTTGATGTCACCTGAAAACTTGATGATGGTACACTCGGACCTGCTGTCTATATCACTGATGAAGATAATAAACAGAACTGGTCCCAGTATGGACCCCTAAGGGACACCACTTGTCACTGATATCCATCTGGACATCGAGTCATTGACCACTACCCTCTGGATGTGACCATCCAGCCAATTGCTTATCCACTGAACAGTCCACCCATTGAATCCATATGTCTCCAACCTGGAGAGAAGGATGTTATGAGGAACCATATCAAAGGCCTTGCATATGTCCAGATAGATGACATTCATTGCTCTTCCCTTGTCCACTGACATAGTCACTCCATTGTGGAAAGCTGCAAGGTTGGTCCGTGAAGCCATGCTGGCTGTCTCAGATCACCTTCCTGTCCTCCATGTGCCTTATCAGAGCTTCTAGGAGGATCAGTTCCATGATCTTTCCAGACACAGAGGTGAGGCTGACAGGTTGGTAGTTCCCAGGGTCCTCATTTTTACACCTTTTTAAAAATCGGTGTAATGTTTCCCTTCTTCCAGTCACTGGAGACTTCACCTGACTGCCAGGACTTTTCAAATATCATAGAGAGTGGCTTGGTAACTACATCAGACAATTCCCTCAGGA
>WUAM01000323.1:45357988-45374583 GCA_024336885.1 Actenoides hombroni | reverse complement strand
CCCCCCCCCCCCCCCCCCCCCCAAAGCAGGTTTGCCTAGGGCAGGTTGCACAGGAACAAGGGCATGTTGCACAGGAATGATTCCAGGCAGGTTTTTAAAGTCTCCAGAGAAGGAGACACTGTTGCTTCAGTTGATGATAATGCTTCTTCTGCCAATGAATGTGGAATGTGATACTGAATCACGTAAACACCCATTTCCTAAAAGGATCATAGTTTGAGAGCATGAATCACCCAGCACAGAGCAAGGCTGGATGTGAGGTGTGCACTTTGGACTGTGTTTCACAAGGCAGCAGACCCGAAGAAGGACCACTAGACCAGAGTGTTCAGTCAAGAGCAAGCTGAAAATAAACCTCCTCTGTGATGCACCACAGGACGAATGAACGTAATCCATAGAAAAAGAAAGAAAGGTACAGTACTAAGGACACATATAAAGTGGGTCCAGTTCTGGTACCATCATTTCCCAAATATGTTGGAGAAATCAAGAATCAGAAGGCAAGTACATGTGTCATGCTGCAGAAAATCACCTACACGGGAAGAAAGTAGAGAAACCAACTCCACTTGTAAGATAAATTTAAGACGCTGTTTCATCACAGTCTGCAAGTGCCTGAAGGAGTAGATAATTTCTGATCAGAGACAGCTCTTTATTTGGCAGAAAAGCAGAAGAAACGCCAGCAACTGAAAGCAGAACAGTTGAAGAGCAGACACAAAGTGCAGATTTTTCACAGAGATGGTGATGTACACTTTACAGCACTTGTAATGGATTTTCTATTACACAAAGTCCTTTCTTAAATTGAGACTAGCCATCCCTAAAAGCTATGTGCTTTACCTCAGATGAGACATTATGAGTGAACAGAGGCTCTGCAGACAGCCTGATATAGGCTGCCTCAACATACCAGAGGCTGGACTTGATGGTCAGATAGTCCCTTCCAGTATTAAAATGCTGGGCACATTGGAGAAGTCAGACAACAAGGTCTGCTGTGAACCACAGCTGTCAGCAACCTTTGATGGATATTCAGGAAACAGCCCTTTTGGTATTATTCTCTTTTTTCCTTCAAAGCAACCAGTTCAGCAACACATACACACTGCATGCAAAATTAATTTCTGGTATGGCCTTGTGGAATCTGCTTCAAATCCAGATGGTCCAGTGGTCTGTTTTTGACAAAGACCAACACATGATGCAACCATAAGATAATATGTGCTCTGTTTCCCTCCACACAATGCCTGTTTCAGTAATGCAGTTAAACACACTGTTCTGATCAGCACTCTGCAAGCTCTTCAGTCTTCTGTGAGCAGCCTGAGTTCACCTAAATGCAGCAGGCGTTGAAGGCAGCATGCTACATGGAAGCTCTATCACAACACACTTTTCTCTGAGCAACATCTGGCTGATGCTTAGTAAAGAGGTCTCTAAAACCTGTTGCCATCATGGATTCTTTGTCCTGGTTATGTATTATTTATTTTATTTTGCCTATTTACTCATTCTTTTTACCACTTTGAATTTTCCAGGCATTCCCCTTCAATTTTAAAGGTATTTAAATCATCCCTAATCCACTAACCCTGACCTGGTCCAGCTCCTCTTGTTTCCCCAACTTCCAGCCTAAATTGCCTTGTCAGTCAAGCAGACAGCTTCACTGAATGGGCTCACAGAGATCTCTCCTTACTTGGAAAGTTTTTCATGTTTAAACTTACAACACCAAAACAGGGAAAAAAGCCCTGGATGCAGCTGTTCAAGACCATTCTTCCTCTTGTCCCCCTGGATTTTGATCAGCTCCTTTGTGATGTTTTCTAGACACCCACAACCAGTCTGCCTATAGCTCCTCAGTAATGTGCATTTAACACATTGACCCTGGAAGGGGATTTCTGCAGTTCCATACTGAAACAGGACAGCTGCCACACTCTCCTAAATCACACTTTTTCTCTGGAAAAGCAGTAATCACAGCCATAAAGTAAATATCCCTAATCTTTGTGTGAGTGACAGGGGCTCCCAGGAACTTGAATTCCTGGGGAAGGCACATGTGTATTGTGTCACACTCATGCCTTTGCAGGTGGGCCAGCAGCCACCAGAGAGAAGTGGCTCTCAGCAGTTTGTGCTGTCAGTTGTTAAGAAGGGTGAAGCTGCAGTGAATGCAACATACTTCATCAGTGTTATTCTTCGTGTCATGGAGCCACTTTAAGTCACTTTAAGTCTCTCACTCAGAGAGACAAAGACCTCCATAGTCTGCAGACACAGAGGTTCCTGCCAGCAGAAGCAGAGAAGGTGGTCCCTGCAGAGCAGATGGTCTCGACACTGCCTTATTGAGGAAGATTAGGGAGATACCCCCCTTCCTGAGCCACTTCAGCAGGAAGTGTAGCAGTACACCACTCAAGCTGGGGCAGGTGAGGTGGCCCTTCATGCCTGTCCTCTTTTTGCTTCAGAGCTAACACAGGTTCCCTTGTGGTGCAGTCCTCAAGGAAGTGTGCTCCATCCCCATCTTCTGCAAATGACTGCATACAGCTCATACAGAGCTCCTGCCACTTACAGGCTGGAGACCAGACTGTGTATCATCAGTCTGAAAACTCAGGGAACTGATGAGTAAAGAAATTGCTCTGGGCCCTGGCTGCTATTAACAAGAGGGCTCTTGGAGAATGCTGAAGGTCACTTCCTAGCCATGGTTCCTTCACCTGGGGCTGGATAATGAAGGTTAGTATCCCAGGGCTCAGTATCTCCAGACTCCAGTGGCTTCTCCTTTAAGGGAGAAAAATAAATCTAATGCAAATGAAGCGTAGTACTATTGTAGCCTGGTAATAATGTGCCTGTGAAGGAATCCAGGGACATAAAGTGTGGCCTCTGGGGTCAGACCAATGGCCCATTGAGCCCCATGCTCTGCCTCTGACTACAGCAGCAGGACATGACATAAACTTGGACACTTTGCAGTCCAACCCTTGTGCTCCCTCAGCACCTGAAACAGTTGTGTAACAGGTACTAGAAAGAAAAGGTCTGCCATTTCCTTTTAATATCTGTTTACGGATTTCTCATCCATGAATCTGTCTAACCCCTTTTGAACTTGCTGATCTCCATAGCATCTTGTGACAGCAAGTCACAAAGTGTTCACTACCCTATGTGTGAACAATTTTCTGTTATGTCTGTTACGCTATGTCTTACTAGCTCCCTTGAGTGTCCTCTGCTTCTAACATTGAAGGTTTGATGAACAGTGGGTCCGCATTCACTTCTTCCTTCACCTTCATGATCTTGTTCAACTAGCTCATACACTCCTTGGCCATCTTCTCTACAAAGTGGAAAGTGGCAATGTTTTACACCACTCCTTGTAAGAAGGCTGCTACTTCTACTTAATCATTTTCTCTTCCCTTTTCTATCTCCACAATATCCTGAAGAAGTGGGGACCACAGTAATCTATCTCAAGAAAGGGGATTGTACCAAGACTTAATGCAGTAGCAAAATGCTTCCAGAGGTTTGTCTTGTTCTCAACGCTGCTCTTTAAGATACCCAACATTTTGTTCAATTACTGGCATGTTCTGCACACTGTGGGACTTCACAACACTGACAATGATTTCTCCACAGTCTCTTTCCTGAGTTGTAGCTCACAGTTACAAGCTCAGCCTTGAGTTCACATGGAGTAGCTTATTTTTCCATAAATGTAAGAGTTTCCATTTATCTACACTGAAATGCATCTGCTACCATTTCGCCGGTCAGTTTTGTGCAGTCCTTACAGAGTTCTTCTCCACTGGCATGCCACTTGAGTACCCAAAAGAAACTAACACAATCTACAAACATGGATGGTTTTAAGAGCCAAAATGTCTCCATATTTCCCTGTGACCTTACCCCATGTTCCCAAGTTCTTCTGAGTATCTGCCATGGGACAAAAGGAAACAAAATGACATTCCCAGATCCACAACATATTCCTAGGTGAGCTTGGGAAGAACAACTATTGCACCATTTTCTTCAGTTCTCCAGGTGCAGAATGGTGAAAATGCTGGTTTTCTACCTCACAAGAGTGCTGCCGGTGACCAGCCAATTCATTAGTGAAAAAAAGTTACAAGACCCTGAAGGGAAACTGTGACACAAGCAAGTATCTAAAACATGGAAGACCTGCCTTAGATGTTATCTGTGCTACAGCCTCCCATAGCTGCACTAGACTACCTCTTCACCAATGCTTTAGTACTCTCTGGAAGGGGAATTCCACCATGCTCATCTCTCCAAGGGGGTGTGCAAACATGCTTTCTGGGTACCTACTTCCAGGGGAGGCTGAGAACACAGCAGCTCAGGTCTTATCGGTCCAATGCAGGGTCATCTAAGCCTGTGCGAACTGGAAACATTGAGAGAAAGCATGTGTGTCATGGGGCTCAATGTGCATAAACCCCTCCAGGGCCTTCTCTTTGTGTTGCCGAAGAGACACGTCCAGGAGGTGCTTGGGAACATTGAGAAGAGGGGTTAGATTGAACAGGATATGGTTTAGGATCCACCTTCTGTCTCTACACTTTCATGCTCACATCCAAGGGATGAGTTTCACAGAAACATTCAGCAACTTGTAGGAAAAAAAAAAGAAGGAAGGTTTAGCTTGAAAGCACTACATTTCCTTTCTTCTTTCACTACCCAGAACATTCTGTTTATTTTGCTTTCAGAAACTGATTCAGATGTTGCTGGGTAAAAGAAAATGGGTTTTAAGAGAGAGCTCAGATGTATTCTTTTATGCGACGCATATGAATAATTTAATTTGCTGCCATCAATAGCTTGGGTTTCTCTAAATAAGCCATCTATCTAGGGGTTAGGAGGAAAACTAGCAGGAGCGTAATAAGACAAATGATGTTTCTGAATAAAAGATGGCACTGCATTTCCACATGAACTCTAACAGGAGGGTATTCCAGCTAACATCTCTCTAGTATTTCACTGTTGCCACATTTGACAAGTTGTCTGTCCATTGGCTGTGGCATAAAGAGCTCAGAAGATATTTATAAGCATTCCAGTGATACCAAAATAGAGAATGATTTGCTTTCAGGGATGGGCAGTGAAGAGGGAAGTTTGAAGCTTTGACAGAATGCGCACCCTTCTGCTTTCATGCCTGATAATTGCTGGAGCAAAGTGGGTCTGTATATGCAAATGAGAACTGGTTCAGAAATGTTTTTCCCTCCAGACAATTACGATTTTCATGGGCAGTCTGCATAACATAACACTAGGAGCCAAGAAACACTGCTAGTGGGGAAAAAAAAAAAAAAAAGATAAAAATGGCCACATTGTTATGTGCAGGACCCCTGCTTAGGGTGACTCCTGCTACTCTGTTATATCTCCCAGGCTCTTCAGAGTCCCTGCTCTTGGGAAGGGAAGAAAAGGCCTTCTTCTAGGCAGCTTGTGAGAGACACTGCTGAGCTGTATAGACCCATCCTGAAAACAGATGACAGGTAGCAGAGTAGCAACTCCTGTTGGGTCAGCTGGCTCACTTCTTTAAACCAAAACCAAATCACTGTCAGTCAAAATAGGTGTGTTTTTCTCAGAAACTGTCTCTGCAGTGAAGTTTTCTGGAAGAAAACAACAGCCTTTCTGGTTATCAATATCCCAACTATCTTCAAAAATGAAACCATGGCAGAAACACACTGACCAGCAGTAAAGCTATTTTCTGAATGTGTCCATGGACTTCTGCAAGTATTGCTTGGAGAGGGTCACTGCAAAGGGATGAGTTATATTTTTCTGCATTGCTAAGAAACCAAATACCCAGTCCTGAAAACTCCTGAGCAGGCTCCCTGCAATAAGACAGGCAGTGCCAGAGAGACATGGAGGAAGATTGATGACTCACAGCCTCAGGGTTGTTCTGTCTCCCAGAAGGCATTTTACTGAGGTGCCTGAGTTGGGAATCCACTTGCCTTGCCCTGATACACGGAGAACAGGTAGTAGACCTTAGTTTTCAAGAGACAACAGCTCTCCTGCATGAAGCTCCCCTCTTTGTTCATGTTTGCAAAAAGGGGCTCTTTTTAGAGTTTTCTCCCAGAAAGAAATGCCAAAGTAGATATAACAAAAATGCTTAAAAGAACTGAGCCTTGATCTGTTCTTATACTGTGCAGCTCCCACCCTTCGATGAGCTGTGGCATGACAGTCAATGAGGCAAGACACTCAGCAACATGTTGTGCATCCTCAATGGCAGAATCAAATCCTTCAAGGCTCTCACAGTGGAGAAGCAAAACCTTGTACCTCTGCTGTATCACTCCCTCTCGTTGTTCTCCTTTCCACTTCTTCTCTGAGTACTGGTAGTAGCCCTATTCACCCCACATAAGGTCTATTAGTAATTTAAAAAAGCATTTGCCTCAGTGACTGCTGTCCTCAAATAACTTTCTGCCATTCCTGGAGTCTCAACACATGAAACTATGTCTCTAATGAGCCTCTGTACTAGCCAAGCCCAGGAGGCCTTCATGAATCTGGGCACATATATATAACATCCGTACACATGGGAAACAGAAGTGCACAACACAGCAGTCATTTTTTTGCTGGTCTCATGCTGCCAAATGCATCTCTCCTCCCCATCCTAATGCAAGACCGGCTGCATCCACAGAATTTGGATGTTACTCCCTGTGCTGAGACTCCTCATGATGAACACCATTGCTCAGCAGGTTGGTCATTTAGCTGTGGTTCATTGAGAAGTGTGAAAATCGTGGCACTGCACTAGGTTGGCCAAGTAGCACAGTGATGGACACTGATACTAAGCTAGAAGCAAAGGCTTCTAGCAATTCTAGAAATGCATGTATTTCCAGTCAGGCAGGTCCTTCCCTAGACTTTGCCTCATTTTTTCCTCTCTTGCTTCATTCTTCTGGTGAAGGAGAAACCCTGATACAGAAAAGAGGAAGACACAGTAAGTAGGTACTTTGTGTATGTCGTCATCTTCTGAGTACTTCATACATGTAGGTCAGGACGTCTGTCTATACCTCTGTATTAGCACAGTAACAGCCTTCAGGGTTAAGTGAGGCTGGGAATCCGTGGTGTCAGATATACCCATGCAATACACCCATTTAAGAAGGGGCATGTATGATCTTAGGAGGCTACAATCCAGAGAAATAGGTCAGAAAGAAGGAGGAGCCAGGGAAAATGATGTACACGCTGTCATAACATGGTACCAAAATTTACCCTTGAGATGTGGGGAGGGGAAAGACGAAGTTTTCTAGAAACAAATGTTCTCTCTGAAATGCTGATCAAGCTCCTACAGTACCACTTTGAAGAGACATGCAGAGACATGCTCCTGTATTGCAAAGGCATCTTAAAAATCCCACCAAGAAAAGGGAAAATATTTTGGGTATAAAATAGCTTTTCCTTGTCCTGCTTATCTTCCCACCTTTTTTCAGTCTATGCCCTGACAGCTGGCTAAAGATGGTCTTAGTGGATTTGGATTTACAAGAGGGAGAACTTTTTTTTTCTGCTGCCTAAATGTCAAATCAGATGTGTCAATAATACCATTAGGCAATTACCTGCTTGCTGCAGTCACTTCCATCACTACTGCATGAGAGCAGCTAGGGCAAAAGGCAGTAGCTAGGGATTTTGTTTTGATTAAGAAAATGAGACTTCCCACAGCCAATTTTGAAATGCTGTAGAAGGGTGTGATTTGAGCTAACACCCTCACATGCCTCAGAGATAAACTTTTTGTCTCCCTGCAGAGGCATTGAATACTGCATTACTGGCACACATTGGGAAAAACACCTCTCTCTTCTTACCTTATAAATACAGAGAGAAAAGAGAATAAAAGAGAAGTCAGGCTTTTGTTGGGTTGTCCCTGTGCTGATCACAGGGTGAGACACTAATATTACAAGAGGTGAAAGCAGAAGTTTTAGAACTTAGGTGTCAGTGGAGAAAACCCCCGCCAACAGAGAAATGCAAGCAAATAGTCTCTTGATCTCAGCTTGGACATTCGAGTTGAAGCTATGGCTTTGTTCTACTCATCCAAATGTTCTTTGCTTGGTTAGGAGTCTGTGACCAATGCTGGAGAAAGTCTGTGGATCAGCAGCATGATGCACAGCCTCTATTCCCATACACACTAGCAAACACAAATCTGTGCCATGCTTGGGCAGCTGGTTTCAGCTGAAATCAAAAAGACTTTTTGAAGTAAAAAATGCATCATTTAAGAAAGAATAAAGTTGATTTCCATAGTCTGTCCCTTTTGGAGAACAAAATGTATCTCACTTTACTGTGAACAATCAATGAAGCATGGGAACCTAAAAGAAAACATTGCATTTGGGGTCTAATGAAGTGTTTCTCTCCATCAGAAAAAAACATTTTATTTCAGAGATATGGGATTCATTGCAGCTTGAAACCCAAAGACTTCTGATTTTGTGGTTATTCAAAGACAGAAATGTTTCATGTTTGAGCCAATATGCAAAACAGTTTGCTTTATGTCCAGCTCAAATCAGGAGAAAGTAAGAGATTATGTTGGCCTGCTAAGACAAGCTTCATGTACGTGGACAGATGCTCCTGGCCCCGACCTTACACAGCATTTAAGCACATGGGTCTTCTTCAGCTTCTGACCAGTCCATTCAGAGACAGGAGGGAAATGCTGATCTCCATTAAGGCTAGTGGGAATTTTGTCATTATTATCCATAGAGCTGGGACTTTACCCAACAAATAACGATGAACAACTGCTCACTGTCCCAGCCAGAGGAGAGAGTGACACAGATTATCCCATGCAGAACAGCCTCCAAATCAGCTGTTCCCCTGCAGACCAGCCCTTGGAGTCTGTACACTTAACCCTAAATATGCTCTCCTCCCCCCAGCTTTTCCCACATATCCCAAATGACATCTGACCTCTAGTTCCTGGAAATCCTCCTCTTCCTCCACATCATAGGACAGGGTGTGAATCTTAATGTCATCTGCTGAGAGATCAATGAACTTGCTGTCTGGGTACTCCAGGCTGTCTTTGGTGGGAGAGTGGTCCTCAATGAAGGTAGTTTCACAGCACTCTGAGCCAATGCTCTCACCCCACGAGCGCAGCATGTTCTCCGAATAGAGGATGATGTTGGGCCGGTAGTGAGACTCCACTGTCTGCTGCAGCATGTTGGGGTCCAGGAGCTGCTGCACAGGGTCATTCCTGCTGTTCTCCAGGCAGCTTGGAGAGGAAAGACTGCCTGCTCGGTGACTCTGGTACTGGGGGGTCGGGTACACAGATACCAGACCATCTCGGCTCTCTGCCACTAAGTTCCTTGTATTAATTAAACCATTCTTTTTCCCAGCTTCAGTGATCTTATTGTGCATTAGCACACTGTTCTGCTCAACCAAGCCTTCCATACTGGGAGGTGCCTGAGGGAGTGGGATGGGTGGTCTTTATTTTGTTGAACAGGTCACACTGGAGCAGTCGCTCCCATTTTCCTGATGAAGAAAGGAAACAGATAACACAGTGAGGATTAAGGTGTTGAATAACATATCACAACACACAAATTAGCTTGTCTTCAGTATTGCCTCATGAGAAAATACAGCCCCACATACGTGCACACCCTGCTCTTTTGTCACTTGGAGAGGCAAAAACTCCACCCCAAATCCATGGGGTGAACAGAAGTGGATGAAAATGTGTGGTGACAGAGGACTTCCTGAGATGTCTTAGTAATGGTGGGCCCTGTCAGAGACGGGCTATACTCCCACAGGTATAGGACTGTCATTCTGTGGACAATGTCCCTTCCCTTTAAACACTGAAAAGAGAGGTGGGGGGGGAGAAACAAAGATAAAAGAATTGTCTTCAGTTCTTAGAAATCTGCAATTGCAAAGGGCAGGCAGATGGTGTGTGCAGCAGTCAGTCTCTGCAGCCACGCTTCACCCTTGGCAAGTGCTTTGCTACCCTTCAAAAACCCAGCTGAAGGAAAATAAACAAGCAGCGTTCTTCAGGTCGACCAAAAAAAACACCACCTGAAGGTGAGATCAGATCTGACCCAGAGGAGATAAAACTCCTCTGGTCAGGGTCTCAAATTCCCTGTGTTGCTCTGGGTGCTCTACTTTTTCCAACACCTCTAAGGCTGCCCCAGGGTGGCAGATTGAAGGTCTGTGGTGGTACTTGTCAGTGTGGCCATCCCCATTCAGGTTCACCTGGAAGATATGGAGGCATAGTTGCCTGGGCCTCAGGAGCTAGTTATATCCTTTTGCACAGAACAACAGCTGTCTTCTCTCTCACCAGACCACGGCCTGGCTCTGTTTTGTGTGGGTTGCACTAAGGTATGATAAATCAAAGGGACAGTTCAGAAGGCTAAAAGTACTTTTCTTCCAGCCCAAGCACTTCCTCACCAGGACACCAGTTTTGCTCAGGTGCAGCAAAGGAAAACACTTTTTGAAATACAGATGTATCCACCACAGCAACCATGAGCTCAGGGTTTTTTGTGCGCCTGACCACAGAAGTCACAGAAATGCTTCTGGCTTCAAAGAGCTTCATATTAGATCCTTTAAAGCCAAATTCTTAAGGTAGGACTACCTGTCCCCCATGTGCTGCCTGGAGGAAAACAAGAATTACACATACATATGTATTATTTTTACTTGATGCTTTCTCTCTTTTATATCAGAGATCCTCTAACAGAACAATGACTAGCAAAAGCCTAATTTTATTTTCTCTAAATAACTCCAGACTTCAAACATCTGCTGTCTCCCTTTTGGCTTGCAAGAGATATTTAAACCATTGCTAAGAGCTTGTTTTCTGTTCTTACACTACAAATGAAGCAAGAAACTTGTTTAACATACAAGAGAGCTTAACTGAGTATGCTGCAATGTTTACACTCACTGCACTTGGTTCAACACATAGAAAATCCATTTTATTGTGTTGTTAAATAGTTTGGTGTCTGTCCTACATGAACTGGCAGGAAAGCTACACAAATGAAAATGCACCACAGTGGGATCCTGTGGAATTTATACTGCATGGCTCTCAGCCACAGGCTCTCAGCCTGGGGAACCTGCTAGCAAAAATTAAATCAATTTGCAGGTTAACTTGGAAGCTTGGACTCAGTTTCACCAAAGGATTAGTCCCAAGGCCCTCAATCCCTTTGCAGCAGTTAAGACTGAGAGCAGGTGCCGTGCCTTTCCAAGGAAAACTCATTTTGATATGCAACCATGCCCATGCTAAATGAACAGAGGACCATGCTCTCTTCTGGCTCCTGGTAGGGTAACATCAGCCTGTGTCAGAACATATTAATGTGAGGTGTAGCTGCTTTTGGAGGAAGCATGCAAAGTTCAGTAGGTGAGATTGGGTGGGGAAAATCAAAGTGTTGACTTTGGACTAGTGCTTGTAAAAAACACAGTCTTCCATTCACAGCTCCCCACTGAGCACTGGCAACCTGCAAGACCTCCTGTAGGCTGTTAAGCTGTCCCACTTTTGCTGTTTAGGAGTCTTCAGAGTCTGGGTGAGACCCAGTCACAACCTCAGTTGGAGAACACTCACTGCTTTGCCCAGGTTGGGTAAGACCACATGCTTAGGAGATCATTCTGCTGTGCCTCCAACAGCTTGCCTGCAAACCTTCCTCTTTTTCCTCCTACCCCTCACAAAGAAATGAAAGTGCTAAATCACAGACAGAAGATGAGAAATACACAGCAATTGATGAGTAAGTTGTCAGGAGACTTTGCTCTGTTCCTCCTGAGCTGGCTTGAAAGGTGTGCAAGGCTCCCTGACATGTGACATCAACCATCAACCCCACTGAAACCAAACACTTCACCCAAAACTGTAAACCATATCACAAGTATTCTTAGCTGTGTTGTTTGTCCAAGAAAACTGAAATGGTCAACAGAAATATGTCATAGATGTAGTAGAAATTGGAAGAAAGTGTACAAATCAAACAGACTCCCTCCTAGAAAAATAGATAAGAGGTCAAAACCTGGGTCACACACCTCCTTGTGGTCATATCATTCCAACAAATGGGTATTGTCTGGCTTGAGCAGCACTCAGGAAAATGACATTTTAAGGCAGCTTTACCGTATGCCTTTGAGCTGCACTGTCAGATTCCCTTCACATTGTCTCTGCACTTGCCTATCATCTAGATAATGCTTGGATCTGGAAATGAAGGTCTCACTCCAGACATTCCTCTGACAATTTTACTGTCTTCATGGAAAACACTCACTTTCAATGGGTGCAAATGAGGCTCTACAGTCACAGTGACACCAGAGGTAGCTGGTATGTAGATCGGTACATGTTCCTCATGTAGTTACAGGTGGCCATCTTGAAAGGGTTCAATTATGAGGAAGGGTCACTCCCATCAAAAGGCTGAGGAAGTTGGGTCTTTTTAGTCTGGAGGAGACTGAGTGGGGATCTTATCAATGATTATTAATACTTAAAGGATAGGTGTCAGGAGGATGGGACCAGTTTTTTTTCAGTGGTACCCAGTGACAGGACAAGAGGTAACAGACACAAACTTAACATAGGAAGTTCCATCTAAACATGAGGAGGAACTTCATTACTTTGAGGGTGAGGGAGCACTAGAACAGTCTGTGAAGAGAGGTGGTGGAATCTCCACCTCTGGAGATATTCAAAACCTGCCTGGACACATTCCTGTGCAGCCTGTTCTAGGTGAACCTGCCTTGGCAGAGGGCTTGGACTAGATGATCTCCAGAGGTCCTTTCCATCCCCTATCATTCTGATTCTGTGATCTCTTTGAAGTTGACTTGCATGGGGACACATCAAATTCAGGGGAAAATAAAACCATCATTTAGTTTTTTTAACAAGTCCTCAGCAACACGAGGAGAAAAGCAGAGGCCACAGGGGAAAATGCTTTAGTATGCCTAAGTGACCCAAGACTCAGAAGCACTTCAGAACATCACTGGGATGTCGGTGTCATCAGGAGTCAGAACTGTCCCACACCATCCCTTGTTTCTCAATGTTCATCAGCTTATGTGATGCAAGAGCCAAGTACCCTTGGCTGATTAAAAGAGGCCCAGGACTCGACATCATTTCATGAAGGTGATTAGGCTCCAAAGCGTTTGAAGTGCTGACAGATAAGATTCCACCAAAGACCTAAACCAGGAGTGCTCAAGACAGCTTCAGTACTCTGCCTGATATCTCTGCCATCCCAAGAAACTGAAAACAACTATGTTACAAGTTCAAGCAACCTCCCTAAATCACCCACACCAGCAAAGTGTTACCACCCCCTATAGCCCAGTTTCAGCCTGTGCCCTCTTCCAGACAATACCCACAATGCAGTATATAAGTGCCATGCATGCTCCTGAGAAATCCAGAAGTGAAAACCGCCTTTTGTTTTGGCAGGAAAGAGAGTTCAGTGGCATGGACACAGTCAATGCTGGACCATACACCCTACGGGCAACAGGATGGATCCTGGCATGCCCCACTTACTAGATAGGAGGTAGCCTACAATGTTGCACTAGTCCTACCATGGATCTAAGCATCTGTCAGACTGGTGCTTACCTACCATACATTTAAACCAGTCTTGCAAACCAATCTTGCAGATTCTGAGCAACACTTTCCCCTTGGGATGGGGGAGGCGAGGGAAGAAAACATACAAAATGAGGCAAGGATGAGACAGGGAGCATCATTCCCACACAGAGCTCCACCAATTATAGGACTAATGCATTGCTCAAGACATTCTTTCCAGAGTCTAACATAGCAGTGCAGCTCACATGCCTTGGGGAAGGTTAGCAGAGAGAGAGGCGGATGGCAGCATGCAATCAAGGGAAATTGCTTAACCCTAGAGTCATTTCAGTCTGTAGATGGCTGGCTACTTTACCAGAGCCTGACCCAATGCTCTTGGCCCTGCAAGCATGTTGCTTAATGGCAAGGAGTTGGTGAGACTCTTACAGCTTTTCATTATAATATCTTAACAGGGAAAAAATAGTAATAATAAGGTGGGATTGATTTTTCTTTTCTGGGTGAAACTCCTGAGTGTCTGGCCATTAGATTTAAATCAATAGCACCTTGATTGCCAGTGCATTTTGATGCATAGCTGAAACAAGGTCAATTGCTGTCTAGGGAAACAGAAGCAATTGAGGTACCCAGAGATTCTTCATCAATAAAAAGGCAGGATTAAGAGCGTTGTCAGCCATGAAGGAAATTTCATGTCCTCATGGTTAGAAGAGAACCTCCCCTGGGCTTTTCCCAACCACTGGTTGAAGGGAGTAAAATAAGATTTCCAAGGCCTTTGTAACCTGCTGCTAACTGAATGCTGATGGGAGAATTAGACTGAAAGACTGGACTTCATTTCACCTACTGCAGACTCTGGAGGGTGTTTATGGGGAGAAACGAATTGCCGTTATAGAACATGCACAGGACTGTTGGGCTCAGTCTCCCTTTGGAGTAAAATACCCTTGTAAAATACAGAGAAGACCCTCTCAGCCTAATACTAATCTTCAGATGAGTGAAGCAGGTGAAATGAGTCCCCCAGGCTGAAATGGAGAAGCACATGGCCATGAGTGATGCTTAGGGGCAAAAGGCAAGAAGTGCTTATGCAATGGCTTAGAGCTTGTATCCTGCCCACAGGGACTGCTCAGAGGTGGATTCACCATCCTTTCATTAAAGGCTTTCACTGACCTCACTGGGACCAGGCTTACGTGTCTGCAACTCACTGGAAGGTCCTAAAATTAAGATTGCCCAAATTTCCAGGTCAAACTGAAGCTCAGAGGATCCTGGATGGCAGCACAACTGAGCAGATAACCTCTGATAGGCCACCTGAGGCCGACTGGAGGATGCCTTCTCTGCAGGGATCCAACACTCAAAGCAAAAAAGAGCCACTCTCATTACTGCAGTGAGGTTTCAGAATGATGCTAACAGGAAAATGAAACTCATCAGAGCCCTTTAAATAAGAGAGCTGTTCAATCTGCTCCAAGATGCAGAGTTAATTTAACTAGTTTGATTCAAGTTTAATTTGTCTTCACACAGTCTGAATGTCTCCCCACAAATCACTCTCTGGTATCAGGCTGACCAGAAATAATTCTGCATTTTCAGACTTGAGGCTGGAACCAGAAGGGAAAACCAAGTTCAAGCTATTGACAAAAAAGTAGATCAGACTTCAATCTAATTTTTATCTTGGTGGTTATATATTTTTACCCAGGTCTCTGGTATTAAAAGTAAAGCCATTAATTATTATAACCTGCATTCTTTCCAATTTCTTGCATTTGTTTTTTTCTCTCTCTTTCTTATTTTAATAAGAAGCTGCAATCAGTGCCAAGATATTTAGTCTGCAATGCTGTGGTTTATTAAGCTATCACTTGTGTAACAGCAGAGCCCAGCTACGGTAACTGCAATGAGAGCTACGCTCTGCTGGGTGTTCTGCAGTCTCCTGCTATGATGACAGTGGCTGACAAACTAATTAAGCAAAGGGTGTGAGACAAAGAAATGCAAACTGTAGAGAGAGCAAGGAGAGAGCAGCTAAACACTGTGCCCTGGGCTCTGGCAGACAAGGAGCAGAAGCCAGATCTGCTACTGCCCATCACTCCAAAACTCCTTCACTCTTCTGTGACCCGTCAGGATGCTGTAGTCCTCCTGCCTCCATGGGACTCTCCCTTTTGCACAGCTCTAGCACAGCCTCGGCGTGTTTCAGCCTTCTGGAGACACCTGACATGTACCAAAAGTCCTGTGTGAATAAGCAATTCAGTTACCTCTGAAATACCAGGCAACAGTTGAGAAACCCTAGCCCTTTCTTTACAACAAAATGGAAAGATATTCATCCAGGTATCATGAACCCAAAGGCCTGGTTTAATTGCAGGAAAGCTTGGAGATGAAGGTAAACCATGGTGAGGCTGAAGGCAGAGTCCCCACCCTCTATAAATGCTTATGGCCATACTTGCTGCCATTGCCTGCAGAACTTGCAGACCATCAGTCAGCAGAAAGGGCTAAAAGGCCCATGTGCCTCTCCATGAGGGTCTTGGGTATAAGGGAAAATATTTTCCTCACAAAGACAGTCCAACACTGGAAAAGTTTGCCCCCCATTCTTGGAGGCTTTTGAGATCCAACTGAATGAAACTCTGAACAACCTGGTATGACTCCACAGTTGACCCTGCTTTGATCATGAGATTGGACTAGACACGTCCTGGGGTTCCTTCATCTTGAGTTACCCTATGATACAAGTTTCTCTGCTCCTAAAAGATTCCCACCTGTCTCCTATGCTTCCAACAAGACTTTCATTGCTCCAACATTCTTCTGCCAACCCCTGAGTGACACCAAACCTAATGCCAACATGTCAAGATGGGACAGTAATCAACCTTTGCAGGGCTGTGGCACCAGCAGAAACTGATGCAGCCTCACGACTATGAGATTCAGCAAGGTAGTGTTGGGTTTGAGACTGATTCTCCCACTGCCAGCACACAGAAAGCTGGGAGGGGAGAAACCATTCTTGAAGAGCGGGCAAACCAAATGGTGAGAGATGCAGCCTGATTAAAAACATTTTGTGAGAGGTTTGGAGACTGCAAGTTTTCTGTTGCAAACTTTCAGGTATGAGGGAATTTTTAATACATAATGCAATAGGTTTCAACATGATTTCAGGTATTTCAAACTGCTAGAAATTGCAACAACACATACGGACTTTTTGCGTGAGAGAAATCACAGGCAACGTGTGGATCTGGAGTGCTGATTACCAAGTGAAATATTTAAGGAAAGAAGGAAAGGAAAGGAAAGGAAAGGAAAGGAAAGGAAAGGAAAGGAAAGGAAAGGAAAGGAAAGGAAAGGA
>WUAM01000323.1:45346280-45357888 GCA_024336885.1 Actenoides hombroni | reverse complement strand
GAAAGGAAAGGAAAGGAAAGGAAAGGAAAGGAAAGGAAAGGAAAGGAAAGGAAAGGAAAGGAAAGGAAAGGAAAAACCTTTCCCAGTTGTATTTTTTCTTCTTTGATTTAGCCGGGCTCATTAAAATAGGTTTTGTTCTAAGGGAAAGATGGTATTTCAGCAGCTGAAATTCCTTTTGACCTATTAAGTAAACTACAGGGAGTTTCATAAGGCAATGCAACTAACTCACAGTGGGAGAAGAATGCATGCATTAGTGATAGCTAAATGTTTAATTGCTAACAATGGAAGTAAAAAGACCTCCATGCTATTTTAATATTATCAAGATGCAGCAAACCCACTGTGAGACATGGGCCTGTCCTTCCCTGAAATAGAGGAACCCAGAGTACAGTGAAATGCCCAAATGTCAAACACAGTAGCAAAGCTTGAAATAAAATCCAGGTCTCTTGATTGCCTGTCCAGAGGTATATTTAAATGTGGAAACAATTACCATATGCATATTAGATCTGCCTGAATAATTGATTGCTTGATTCAGTAGATGAACCAAAGAACATGAGGGAGAAAGCAGGAATTACCTTGTGTTGACCTAAACCACAAAATGTTATCCCTACCACAGAATATTTCCATTTGAGCATGTTGCCTGAGCCAAAATGAAATGTAATATTTTTTTTATTTACTTTTATTTGAACAAACTATCTTTTAGCTCAATTTGCTTCAAGTTGCCTCCAATAAAAAAAAAAAAAAAGATGACACACACGGCCTTTTCTAGCAATCCTCCTTCGCAACTAATTTTGATACCCTCAGCTCTTTAAGTTCAGTCCAAATTCACAACTTTCTTCATTTAATGACAAAACTGCACTTTTCAGATAATAAATAACTGATCTGACTAACAACACCTGACTGCTGTGGAAGGCACTGGTATAAAAACACCTTGCCATCTGCACAACTTACAGCGATTACTTTGCAAAGTGAAAGCGGTCAAAAATCAGTCTCTGTGCCTTTTTAAGCAAGTAATTCAATTCACCGGTGCAATCAGGGTAAGCTCAGTGTCGGAAAGCTGTTATCAGCTACCTATCTGCATCTGGACACAAGAATGCTATGAGTCAGCCTTAACCAAATGGCTGATGAGTTCAGCATGAACCTATAGAACATCTGGATCCTGTCCTAACTCTGCATCTCCACATGAACGAAGCCTTTTCTATCCATGCCTGACACGTGTTTCTCTCATGCCCTCTCCTTCTCTCGTGGCTGCAAATATGTACCCCCCATTCTGAGACTGGTTATCCAGTAGCATGCACAGCAATGGATGCTTTAGCACCAGCTCATATATCTGGGTCCTTCGTATTGCTGCTGTTCAGAGGGTCCCAAATACTGCAGAACAGGACCATTTGACAACCTCAAATGTATCCAGACTCATCACATACCTCTGAGCCCCCTACCCCCATTTCAGACTGGGGAGATTGAGTCATGAAGAGTGATTCTTGCTTTAAAAGATGTATCTCTCTCAACAGAAGGCTTAGCTGACATTTCTGCTTCATCCATCCCAAAAAGCTCTTCTGTAAAACTCTCTGATTATGTCCAGTGCAATAAAACTAAGCTTCATGACACAACAAAAAGAGAGACACATAATCAAATAGCTCAGGTCACTACCTTCAGCAGTGTGGTCAGGATGAAGAATCTGTTTGCCCACTCGAAGAGCAGAAAATTGTGCTGCCTTTCACTTTTGAAGCAAGTGAATAGAGCTGTTCTCTGGGGTGTATAATTGCATCCTTAATTGTTCAGAGTGTCCTCAGTGAGAAAAACTTCAAAATGAGTCCCATGACTCTCCTGCGTGGAGTGGAGGGCACTCCTAGTCTCTGCTTAAAAGCTGCTCCAGCTTCTGAGCAAAACTTGACTCAGACCCAACTTACCATGCCAATTTTGGGCCAGAACTATTGCTTTTGTGGATTTAACCATGATCCATGTTTTGCAACGTAAAAACTTATGCACAGCTCAACTGCTTATTTTGCTGTGTGTTTACTTGATAGACAAACTGCATTCTCAGGTGAAAAGATACGATGCCTCAGTTTTTTTGGTCCCTGTGCATCTGGATAGTTTCTGAGAGTCAATCTAGATTTAAAGGTCTGGGGAAGAATAAGTTACCACCAAGACCCTTTGCCTAATTTTAGTGATGCCTTGTGTTGCAAAGAATTAAAATTCTTTGGCTTAGAAGAAGCCACCTAGTGCTTTGTCCCGTAGAAACCTGAATCAAGGCAAAGTCCCTGCTGCACACAACAAAGCATCTAAATGAAACCTGAGAGACTCACCCAGGAATATCAACATCACAGCATCACCTGGCCCTCTTGGTTTGCCTGCAGATCTAAAATTCCTGTTTAACTGCGTTTGTAGCCAGGCTGACCCACAGACAGAAACACTCAGATGTGGGTCCACAACTGGTCCTACTAACTCACTCAAGTCTCATTCCTGATGGGCAGCCAAGCCCCCAGAGAGCCTGGTTCTTGCATAGATGCTGCTCATTTGGCTCTGCTCACATTTCTACACTGCATGCAGGAAGCAAAGCAGGACAAGACATCTGCCTCACACTTGTTCTGCGTGTAACACACCAACACTATGCTCTAGGATGGGATTTGAGATATTCCTGAAGCACAAATAATAGATAAAGAGAGGACATAACAGGAAGACAGCCTGGTGGTGCAGACTTGGTGCGAAATGAAGGTTTCTGTACCTTTTGCCCTGAGCAATGCACCCCAGAGTTGTAAGTCACTTTGATAGAAAAAGCTGCTGTGATACTGTAAATTTGCTAGTGCCAGTTCATCAGGGTGAGGATGATTAGATTAAGCAGCCACTGCTGGGGCAATAAAATCAGCTTTGCTTCATCAGGCTCTAGAAGAATTGCAGAGCCAGGAATACGCTGTGGGACAAAAGCTTTACAGAATAAGTGATTTAGATGTAGTGAGACGGGTAGCTGAAGGCAGATAGGGTGGGAAGAGAAACACTGAGAAATATCATGAGTGGGCATAGATTGACCTTTACAGACCTTTCTTAACCCCACACTCCTTCGTCCCTGCAGAAATCAGAGTTGAAATGTGTAATGCAGCCCATTAGACTCAGAATATTGCCAGAGTCTGAAGAAAAATCCTATAACCTCCTCCCTCTGGGAGGAGAAGAGAAATAGGACCTAGGAAATTTGCCTGGCAACATATAAACTCAACATTTCCTCCATGATCTTGCAAACCACATGCAGCAAGTTTTGTTTCAGTGATCACAGTGTAGTTTTGTTTCAGTGATCACAAGAATAGGAACTGGAAGGTGGGTGGATGTCATGGGGACACCATGCACTGGGAGAGGATTGGATCAGCCTCTGCATGTAGCAAGCAGATGCTGTGTGAGATGTCCTGAAGGAGGATGCTGAGCGCAGCTGTCCCACTGGACCTGAGACCAGGCTGGATGTCTTGTGGGACCTAGGATGGGCATATCCCTCTTCAAGGACCTGAACTCTTTGATTATGCCATGATTGTCTTCTGAGCAAATTGTCCATTTGCAAGCACCATTTCAGAGATCTTCATTCTCCCTGATTTTTAAGGGGTCTGAGCACTCAGTCAAAGCACATAAACCCCATTAAACCTCTGTGTGAATTATGCCAATTTGACGTGAACAGACAGTTCATTCTTCTCGTGCCTCAGTGAACTAAAGTCTTAGAGCTTAAGGACAGAAATACAGCACGGATTTTGATGGATAACCATCCATCCAAATGAGAGAACTTTACACATTCAGTTTTTATATAGACACATATACACAGATACACATCTACAGGGATGCTGTGTATAAAACTGGGAGTGCTAAAGGCATGCATGGACTCCCAGCTCTCATATACTCCACCACTATTTTAAAAACGCAGTCTTTGCTGGTGCAATGAAAATAACCAGTTTGTCACTCTTCCAATATTATGGCACCAAATTCAAAGTACAAAAGCTTTTGATTCTTGGGTGCTACAACTTGGACCAGCTCCACCTGAATCCTCAGGGTCACAGATGTTTACATCTACAGAGGAGCATTTTGTTGTGATCTCATTGCTTAAAGTAGTTTCCAACTTTTACTGGAGAAAGAGTATTCAGAAACATTTGATTTGATAGCCAGGTAATGTGTATTCAGAGATGAGCAGGTACACACTCACATGCCTCACACACAGACACTATTCACATTTGTAAAAGAAAAGTCACTGAACACACAGAGTATTTTCCTCCTGTTTGAACATCTGCAATTCTTTTCCATTTTTTTCTTTAGTGGCACTGTACAAACAATAAGCTGTAAAAAGTCGAGTCTTCAAAGTGAAGAAAGCAAAATTTGGAAGTCCCAGTATGTAATTTGCAATCTTAATAACCACACAGGCAATATTAAAAACTCTCCTGGACAGAAGCATTTATAGCTGTCTGCAGATATGAACTTAGAGTAGAAAGAAAGACAAAAAACCTTATCCAAGTATGTTGCACCTTTTCTCTAATACTATCCTCAGCAGTGAAAGCATTTTAAATCCAGAAAGCAGCCCTCATCAAGTTAAATGTGTTGTGGTAGTGCCTATATACACTAGTACTGCATTACATCCGCATTTATATAACGAAAAGCCTTCCTGGGCATGTGAGATTTATTCCAGAGCGTATGACACCAGTGGTGTGAGATGTCTGCTTGCCCACTTAATAAAGGAAACTACATTTAATTCCTACAAATGCATTTTATCCTACATATACCCTGGCATGACCTGTAGTTATCAAACTGCCAATAAAATGTCACTTTGACCAGTAAAATCAGAAGTGGTTTATTCTTTGGAGCGAGGTAATTCAAAACTAATACGGAGAGCATCTAAATGCAGATACTTTGAAGATGATAGCTCATTAACTATAATTAAGAGCAAGTAATTTAAATACATTAATGTAGAAAAGTGCATTCTCTGCTTTGGCTTCATTTTATAATACACAATAAACCCCCTGAAAGTAGCAGTCAGCTCATCTTCTCGGGTTTAAGAATATCAAAGCATCTTTTAGTTGTTGTTAATGCCCTGTTTATGAGGGATTAGTGTCTAATTATTTGTAATCTGAATAGTTAATCTCCCTGGAAAGTTTAGGTCTTTTTTTTTTGGTTTCTTTCTTTTGCATTACACACAGAGGCTGCAGCCTCCTCTCTGGTTATTTTGGAGACACAGTTCAACAGATTGCTCTCCAGAGCAACTCCTGCCACTAGGTAGCTCCATGTTCTTATGGGAGGACAAAACCCACCACCACTGCCAGTCCCGCATAGACTCTTGCACCTTTCCTCCTGCAGCATACTCTGGACCAGCACATTCTATCAGTTCTGTTCCAGTATAGCATGCACTCCTGCAGTGCCAATTCCAGAAAGGTCTCAATGCATTTGTCAGCCTCTTCCTACTTAAGGGTTCTCCTTGATCCCTTGTGGGATGCTTTAATATCTGAGCCAGAGGGATGGGGCAGGCATGGGGGACTTACCCAGGGTCACCCCTCTTTGCCACTGAATAGCAGGGACCACTCCAATCTCCTCACCTTGACCATACCCCTGTCCAACTTAGCTGTCGCTACCTGCAAACTAAAGGATGGGGAGGAAAAGAAAATCAATCTGGCACCTCTTGAGCAAGGAGGTGAGAAGAAAGGGCAGCTGTGGCTGTAAGGAGCCCAACCTCCCTGCCGCCTTCACTCCAGCTCAGGCTCTGCCCCGGAGCCTGCACGGAGAAGCCGTGCACCCCAGCACAGCCCTCTTCCCTTCCCCGCGAAAGAAGCTGCCCTGGACAGACAGGGTGGCCGGGTGCTGGGAGGGAAAGATGCTCTGCCTCAGTGAGCTGGAGGGGATCCCTCCTGGGGAAGGGAAAAGGAGGACCCCACGCAAAATTTCCTTGCCTTTCCCATCCAAACTCCCCATCCAAAGTCCCCATCCAAACCCTGCCACAGCACTGGAAATGCTTGATCCCTCCCCTGACCCCTTCTAGGCGCGTAGTGTAAAACCGGGCATGCTAATTGCGGCGCTCAGCAGGGCACCGGGGATGCACCGCTGCGGGCGGTCCCCCGCTGCCTGGCGGGGGCAGAATCCCAGCCGCCCCGGCCCGGGGGCGGCCCCAAGTCCCTGCGCTCCCGGGAGCTTCCCCCGGAGACTCTCCGCCGCCGCGGCTGCGAGAGCAACGGTCCCCCCGCCCCCGCTCCGTGCCCGGCGGCCCCGCTCCGGAGGATGGGGGAGCGGGGCGGGAGGAATTTGGTGCATCGCTCCCCGGAGGAGGTGGGATAGGGAGGGGGGGTCACTCACCTCCCTGCAAGGTGACCTGCAGCGCGATGCTCACTCCGGGGACTGCAGGAGGGGCGGCGATGCTCCTGGGCCGGCGGCGGCTCAGTGCCCGGGCGCGACGCCCGGTAGCATCCCGGCGGCGGGGGCGGCAGCGGGGGGAAGCTGGGACCGGGGTTAGGGGCCGGGCAGGGCGAGCGGCCGGCTGGGCTGCGACGCCTGCACCGCCTGGCTGCACTGTGCGCTCAACTCGCAGGGAGGAGAAGGAGAGGGAAGAGGAGGAGGGAGAGAGAGGGAGGGAGGCAGGCGGAGGGAGGCAGGAGAATCAGCCCTGCGTGGCAGCGCGGCCAACTTTCCTCCTGCAGCAGAAGCAGGCTCATATTCCTTGGTGTGTACCTCACGCCGAGGTGGGGGGGGATACGGCAAAATCCTCCCGCACTGTCCCCCATCTCCATCTCCTCCCTGGACCGTACTCCCCACCCGCCGGAGCTCAGCACCCCTCCAGGGGGCACCGACTTCTCTCGCTGCCCCCTCCCGGGCGCCAGGGTGCCCCACACACCTTGCCCTGACGCAGAGGCACCCCAGCTAACGCTCGCCCCAGCCACACAGATTTCTGTGAGCATGGGGAGTTACACACCAACTCACCAAGGAGATGGGGAAGCTCCATCAGGTCTTGAGAACTTTATTTTATTTGTGTGCTTTATTTTTTAGTGTAGCGATGAGCACTCCGGGCTGCATGCTGCAGCATCGGCAGAGTGTTCCCTGCTTTCCTAATAACTGTACATAGTATGGGTAAGCAGGGTTCATTCATCCCTCTTCCCATCCCTAGCAGGCCTGCTAGCCAAGTCATTTGCCTAAAAGCTTCTCTGTCACCACTTTCTAGATGCTTCAACATCTATGTCTTAAAAGGCTGTTGGACAATCACATATCCAGTTTAGGTCACTGCTTTCCTTTGCTACTGCAGGGAGAGAGACACGAGGCCTTATAGCCTTATTGCCTCCACCCCTCTCCTGGGTCAATGCTGTTTTCTTTCCTTGCTTGCTTACTGCTTGTTGTTATTCATACTCCCAAAATAACCCATGCCAAACCTCTGCTGAAGGAGAATGCTCAAGATTTAAAACACAAATTAACTAGCTTGAGTCTGCTGCAGGGATTTTTTTTTTTCAGCAGAAAATCCCTCCATCCCCATTTTCCCCCTCTTCCACAACATTTTAGTTCTCTTCCAAACTCTGTTTTCAGTATATCCTAAAAGTACTCAAAAAAGAGTTTTCCTAGCAGCATCACTGAGAGTCCTCTTCAATGCCAGGTAAATAGGCACACTGCATTGTGCCAAAACATTTCACAGCTTCTTGGTAAGAGCTGTGGGTGGGAAGAAGTTGGGGAGATTCATGTTATGTGTCTAGAAATGGTAACTAGACCTTTTTTTTCTTTTCTAAACCTCTCCTTCATCCTTTCAGGACTGATACTGATACTGATATCTCAGTAGGAAAACCTCTATGTAGAAAGCACTGCAGTGACAGAGAACAACATGAAGAGATTTTTGAAAGAGGCAAGACAGGGGAGGAAGAAAAGTCCACTTCCCTTGGGTCTGGTGACTGTTGGAGGCTCACTGAAGCTGCTTGCTATTATAAGTTTATGCCAGCAACCTGTTAGGACAAACTGCATAGCACCCAGGGACCCCTTCTTGCTTTGAGAACAGGGATCTGGGTAATTGCACCCCAGGGCCTCTGAGCAGAGCTCAGCTGTGGTCTGAGCTCCTAAGAAGCTATCATTCAAAGACCTGATGAATAATAATAAGAATTATCCTTGCAAAGAGGAAGAGTGGAAGGCAAGGCTGCCTAGAGCAGAGGGAGAGATGGGAGAGATGCAAGGCAGTCCAGGTTGGCCTGGGAACCTCCGTGGGTCCTGTGGTCTCCTGCTGCCTGTGAGGTGCTAGGGATTTGGGGGCCATTAAGGCAGGATATAAAGAGGAAATGCCACCTGGAAGCAGAAATTACCAGAGATGTACAAAGAGATTTTCCTGGAACATGGGGTTTTGCAGGAGTTAAGGAAGGGAAGAGACTCTGCAGACATATATACTTATATCTCCAGGGAAAGAATTTCACCAATGGTTGCTCTGATCAAGGCAATTACAATGACTTACACTGACCAAGCATTTGACCACTGGCTTCAGTGGAAGCATCCTGAGTAACAACACCTGTTGGAGATTCACACAGTCCTGGTCGACTGCCTGCTCTTTGGTCCTCTGGATACTCTGTGGCACTGTTAGCAGTCACTCTGTGAGAACCCTTGGTGACAGAGATGCTCTGAAAGCCTCCTGGCCAAGACCAGCTGGGAGACATCACAGTGTGAGAGCAGAATAGAGTCCCCATCTGGAAACCACATATCAAATGTTTCAGGAAGTGAGGGTAAGCTTTGTGGTAGCCACAAGGATTTGTGGAGCATTGTTAGCTGGTATATCTAGTGATGTGCTAAAATGCTCATGGGAGATGGTGGGAGAAATGTTAGACTGTGGTCCTCATCTGTCCAAACAATGTCTGAGGGTCCCCAGTGCTCTCCCCATTATGTTCTCACAGGCCCAGGACTGTCCGAGTAGTAAAGTGGAAAGACAGTGACCTGCAAGTGCATCTCTGTGCTCTAGGAAGAGCAGCAGCACCACCTATCACCAGAGAAGAAAGAAAGAGAGAGGACAGACAACAGACAAAG
The DNA here is from genome assembly GCA_024336885.1 of Actenoides hombroni. NCBI lineage: Eukaryota > Metazoa > Chordata > Aves > Coraciiformes > Alcedinidae > Actenoides > Actenoides hombroni. Next base: position 45,348,906 of record WUAM01000323.1, on the reverse strand, counting down.
TGCTGCTCCTCTCACTGTTCCCAGTACAGGATTGGAACTCAGACCTTCTAGATGACCAAAGAGAAACTTCCTTCTTCCAGCAGAATAACCTGTCTTAAACCTTTCCTTGCAAGCTTTCTGCTAAATGTTCCTGCTGCCTCTGTGAAAGGCTCCTTATTTGTCCATGATCTAACATCCTTCACTGCAGAGGAAACAAAATGTCACTTAATGACTCTAAAGCAACAGCTAGGTGGTAGACTGTCCCCTGAGGTCATCTCAAGCTAACATGTCAGTTTGAGGTAACCTGTGTAGCCAATGTTCTCAGCTTTAACAACTTGTGGTGCTTGTGGAGTTACCTTCCTGTGGTGCAGAGCTAGCAGAGGAAGGTGAAGGGGATTGAAAGTACAAGGTTTCAGGAGAGAAGGGCTCAGAGATGATATTTACAGTGATAATGAGCCAGAAAAACAAGACAAAACATCAAAACAAAACAAAAATCAAACAGATCTACAAGACTACAAGAATTGTTCGCTGTTTAGAGGACAGAATTGGGCTCTAGGACCCTGTGCTCCAAAGTGTGCAGGGCTTTTGGCTTGCAGGTCAGCACATACAGATTCTGTCTGTGGAAAATCCTGGCAGCAGAGATACCATGGTGTGGTCTGAACCACGTTTCAGTTGATTATAATTCAGAGTGATGGTACAGAGCAATTGGGAAGTAGCACAAAATCTGTAATCTCTTCCTGCCAAAAGCAAGAAGAATCTTTCCATTTCATTGGATCAGACCCCAAAGGCATAGCCAGGAGTGCTTTTAAATTTTTGAAAAAAAAAAAGGTTAGATGAGATGGCTGAGCTGTGTGGGTGCTGAAGTTTGTGTTGATTTGTTTTCTGGTAGATGAAAGCTTGGGTTAACTCAAGCTGAGCATTTTTTTCTTTTTCTGTAATTACGGCAAATGGAAAAGTAAAATATATAATTTTTTGGCTGACTGAACCATGTAGCATAGCTCAAAATCAAATGTTTCATTGCTTTAAACTCTTTTTTACTCTTATAAACAGGATATGCTTGCTTACTTGCAACAGAGGGAGAATTTAAATGCAGTCACTGCCACTCTTTGTCTAACCTGCACCAAGAAAGAGTGACTGCTAGATATCATCTGCTAGGAGGATGAAGTAAACAGGGTGTAGAACTTTACATCTGGTACTAAATTACTTTAGAAGGACCTGTTAGCAAAAGTAAGACAGGACCGTCTTTTTACATACACAAGTTCTCAGTCCAGTCTCTGGAAGGGGTTGTCTGTGTCTCCTTTGCTCTAGACAAGTTAGATGAATTCAAATAAAGTGGTCCAGTTTCTCATAAGTTCAGGAGCTGAGAGACTGAGAAGCTCAGAAAACAAAATCATGTTGCTTTTATTTTGCCATCTGTGCCTCGTCTCACTGCATGTAATTCTCATGTTTGAACTTCTTGGGATTCTTCCAGGAAGCTTTATAGCAAGTGCTGGCACCAGTGCTTCTCTATTCATAAGGCAGTTCTTTGACCAGTACAGACAGCTCCAAGGGAGAGGGAACAGTATCATTTCTGTGCTGTCTTGCATTGCTGGCCTCCCAAGGTAGCCAGAAAAGGCATAGGTTAGTGCTAATTGAGATGTGGCCATCTGTCAGACAGGAAACATGCCAAGGCCACCTTGTAATTTTTATGAGGGAAGGAACCAGTCATTGGTGACAATATTTAGGTGCTTCAGACCTTGACCAGAGTCAGACAGATATCTGAGAGGATAATATTTCCCCTTGCATATGATGAGGGATCTCCTGAGTTGTTCAGCATGTCGCATTAAGTGCCTTTCTATCCACTGTGAAACTGCGGCAGAACTGCTTTGTTGAGGTCAGACATTTCTTCGGAGCTGAATGCCATGAAAATTGACCTATTCTTTGTCTTAAGGTATTGCTAAGGCTCACAGTATGTAGGGACATGCATATAAACATTGTAAGAGACCGTACTTTCCCAGAGATCTGATAGAAAGGAGTGGAGGGAGGCACCTAGTCCCATTGGAGGTCTCAGACCTAGATTTATATGGGCGTGATGATGCCTAACTAGGCAGACATTAAGTTAAATTAATTGCAAATTGTCCCATTGCCTGGTTCAGGCCCTTAAAGAGAGATTCCCAGACCTGTGGAGAAGCCCTGTGTTGTCCAGACAGTGTCAATAGACTTGGTATGAGACATCTGTGAGAGCTGTACCTCTCTGGAGCAGTGGCTGGAGGTAGGAGGATGCCTCAATATTTAGGGAGGCCCTTTTATTGCTGCCTGCAGCCTACAAAGTGTGAGTGAAACCTCATAGCTTAGAAGTCTCAACAACAGCTGTGTATGAAGGACATGATGGTTTCCAAATTCTCCATCATTCTGCAGATGTAAACTAGTCAGTGCCTGTTCTATGTAACATTAGGGAAACAGAATCAGAGAATCATAGAATCGTTTTGGCTGGAAGAGACCTTCAAGCTCATCAAGTCCAACTTTATTCTTAGCCATATCAAAAACCACCAAACCATGTCCCTAAGCACAACATCAACCCAGCTTTTAAACACTTCCAGGGATAGTGACTCCACCACCTCCCTGGGCAGGCCATTCCAATGCCTGACAATCCTTTCTGTAAAGAAAT
>WUAM01000323.1:45330698-45346180 GCA_024336885.1 Actenoides hombroni | reverse complement strand
AACACCCTCCAGCTCCCAGTACTGCAGCATGAGGGCTGGATGGGGAAAAGTAGCTCAGCCAGACCCACTACAACTAGACCATATGAAATTATGACTTTAGTGAAATTATACTGCTTTTACACTAGTGTGTCTGAAAAAACTGAAGTGGTGTGTTTGTTTTTATCATTCTTTGCACTGAAAGTCACAGCTCTGGAGCAGATAGATATCCAGTATGGTTTCAGCCACTGAGTAGCTTTCAATTTGCTATCTGAAGTGGGGCTGTCTGAGTAGCTAAGGAAACATGGAACTCCAAACAGGATGCAAGACCCACTTGAGAAACCAGGAAAGAAACCCTTTCTGAGATCTGTCCTACTTTAAGCAATATCAGATATCACTGATCTACAGTCATTGTGCTGATGTCCCACACAACAAGGAAAGAGGTTGTGGATTTCCCTAGCAACTTCTCCCTTTCTTATGAACAGGCAGTAGTTTCCCAGTGCAAACCATTGCACATTAAGAAAAAAAAGAACACTCTGTACTTTGTGTTGCTGAAAGTAATGCTGTTATCTTTACAGATACAAAAGGGAATGTGCTGTACATACTTCACTATCTGTAAGATGTGTTAGCCCAAGAAAAGAGGGCTGTGCCTTTGGAGGGCTTTTCTTCTGACTTTGACTTTAGGCAAGTCAATCAGAGCTTGATTTTCAAACAGTAACTTGATGCTTCTTGTGGTTACTAGGATCAATGGGTACAAGTAGTTCAGCAGTCATTGTCATCTACCTAGTACTCTCCACCACTCTGATGTGTAAAGGAGAACTTTCCTGACTAATGTTGGTGATGAGGGGGTGATTTATTTGCATCAGTTAAAGTCTGCTGCCAAAGGATGTGCAATAGGATTTACAGAGAACAAACTGTGGGAGTAGGAGACTAGTAAAAGTGAAACCTACCCTAAATTCTTCTATTTTTGAGATATTTTTCGTAACAACTTTCAAAATATTTATAAATTCTGTCTCTGGCTTTGTATCATTAAGGACTTTGCTATACCTTTGAGAAGCAAAGGTCAGTAAGAGAAATGGTATCCCCAGTCTGAAAAGATGAAAGTTTATCCTCAAATCATTAACAATTCAGTCACTGACCATTTGAACCTTTCATTAGGTTTTTTAGATTCCAGAACCACTGCTCCACTGAGACACACACAAAGTCTGTGGCAATCCTAGAGTCACCGGTCTTCATTTTAATGGCTTATTCTGGTCATATGAGGCTTTACTCTCTTTAGCTGAAGGGAGTTCATTGGTATTAAACTCATATGAAACCAAACTGGATACAAAAATTACTTTATTTGTTGAGCAATTGGCTGATGGGTTAAGCTTGAAGAGTTATAGTAAATGGATTTATACCAGGGTGGTGGCCAGTCACCAGTGGGGTTCCTCAGGGATGAGTTTTATGGCCAGTGCTTTTTATTGTTTTTATAAATGATCTGGACACAGGAATCAAGTGTACATTAAGTAAGTTAACTAGGAGGAGCTGTGGACTCCCTTGAGGGTAGATGAATCCTTATTAGAAATCTGGGCAATCATCGATTGTATGAAATTTAACAAGAGCAAGTGCTGGATTCTCCACCTCGGATGGGATAATCCTGGTTATATGTACAAACTGAGGGACAAGAGGCTGGAAAGCAGCCTCATGGAAAGAGATCTGTGAATTTGGGTTGATGACAAATTGAATATGAGTTAATAGTGTGCCCTGGCAGGCAAAAGGGCCAACTGAGTCCTGGTGTGCATCAATCACAGTATAGCTAGCCTGTCAAGAGAGGTGATTGTCTCACTCTACACTGCACTGGTGTGGCCCCATATCAAGCACATGTTTTGAGCACCTCAATAGAAGGACATGGAACTATGGAGGGTGACCAAGATGATGAAAGGCCTTGAGGACAAGACTTACAAGAAGTGGCCGAGGTCACCTGGCTTGTTCAGCTTGGAGAAGAGAAGGCTGAGGGGTGACCTCATTGCAGTCCACAATTTCTTCAAGAGAGGCTGTGGAGGGTGAGTTGCTGATCTTCTCTCTCTGGTGACCATCAACAGGACATGGGGAAATGGGATGCAGTTGTGTCGGGGGAAATTCAGAGTGGATTTTAGGAAAAGGTTTTTGACTGAGAGAGTGGTCAGTCGCTGGAACAGGCTCCTCAGAGAATTAAACTGGCACCAAATTTGTCAGAGTGCAAGGAGCATCTAGATGATACTCTTAGTCATATAGTTTAGATTCAGTTAGTCCTGTGAGGACAAGGGAGTTGAACTCAGTGATCCTTATGGGTCCCTTCCAACTTGAGATATTCTATGAATATTGAGAAAAAAGAAGGGCAGTGGACTGTGATGAAGTGGTGGGAATAAGAGCTGAAAACTTTCTAAGTCAGAGATACCACTGAGTAAAATATGCAAGGACTCACACCTTCAGTGAGGCAACACATGTCTGAAGGGAGTGCTCTGCAGCTCTGAGTGAGCAGTATCAGAGGATAGCATAAAACCCTCCTGGGATTGGCAGATAACATGTAGCAGAGCCTACACCATCACAGCTAGCTTAGCATGAGCCATGATGCTGTGAAAATGCCTCCATGAACAGCTGCTCAACCCCTTTGTTTCCTCCTGGGTAAGAGCTGATAGACAGAAAAAAACAGGAGTAGTTATTTGGACCTCTGATATGTTTTGAGCTTTACCTGAAATCTTTAGATAAAGCTGCCCTTAGTTGCAATTTTAAATGACAAGAAATGTATTACCAAGGATAGATGAAGGTGCTTCTTTGAGCAGAGCTGGTCTGCGACATTGTTGCTCCTGATGCATGCAGAACTTCACACCAGAATGTAAGAGCTGCCTGCTCCTTGCCCTGTAAATCCTCATTTGGTTACTCTGTCTTTGTGCACATGTCCAGAGAATCACTGTTTCCATATGATTACTTTTTTTCCATGTTTCTCTCAGATTGTGAAAACATGCATGATCGCTGAACTTCTTTCACCCAGCACATTGTTACTTTATGTGCATGTTCCTCGTTCATACCAGCCTAGTAATCACTGAGAATTACCTGCAATTTTCTTCCAGAATCCTAGCTATTAATATTCTCCCCATTCACTATAAAAATGCTTAAAAAAATGGCAAACGTGTCTTGGATGCTCTCTTTTTTTGGTCTCATATCAGAAGAAGAACAATCCCAGGTATCCCTAACTGTTGAGATCCTTAGTGACCTTCTTTGTCAGATCACTTCAGTTTTTTAACATGTATCAATACAGCTATTTTAAGTAATGTGGTTGATCATATTCCTTAGAAGTTGTTGATTTCACTAATCACAGAATCATAGAATCATAGAATAGTTTTGGCTGGAAGAAACCTTCAAGATTATCAAGTCCAACCTTATTCCTAGCCCCATCAAAAGCCACTAAACCATGTCCCTAAGCACAACATCTAACAAGCTCTTAAACACTTCCAGGGATAATGACTCCACCACCTCCCTGGGCAGGCCATTCCAATGCCTGACAATCCTTTCTGTAAAGAAATGCTTCCTAATATCTAGCCTGAACAAGAATGCTTCAGGACTGTCAAGAAAGAAATGAAAAAGCCTTTTCCTTTCCGCACTGAGAGGCCATGAAAATAAAGGGATGTTCAGTTTTCCACCTCCAGTCTCCCAGTGCAGCTATCGTAGCAAGGATGCCATCCCACTGCTCCTCAGGATATCTGTCAGGAAATTGCTAAGGACAAGATCTGTTAAGACTTGCAGGTGGATGACAGGACCTGGCGTCAGATTTGGCTACTTGGACAGACCACAGGAAATTGCTGGACATGAGAAGAGAAGATGCTGAACATGAGAAATAATGGAGTGAGAAGTTGATGAAAGTTATGAATAACACCATGAGAAACAATCACGTTTCACAGATGGGGAGGAGAACTGATATGAAAACTTGTGGAAGGGCAAACTTGAGGAGACAGGCCAAAATGATAGGACATTGTGGTAGTGTAGTTGAGGAGAGATGGCTTGCATACCCCTTAATGCATGGTCCCACAAACATTTCACTAGATTCACTAAAGCAATTAATCCGTCTAGCTGATAAATACCCAATTGCCAGGAATGCTCATTGAATTAACTCATGGCACCTTAAAATGCAGAGGGGAACATAAATTTATCTTTCTTATTAATTTCTATGTGCTTACTTGCCTTTTATAGGTGATGGGTTTTTTTTTTTTCCCCTGAAGCAGCTACTAGTGAGAGAGGATAGGTCTTTCACAAAGAAAATGCCCTAACAAAAGACCCTAGAGGTGCTCTGATGATTCCCTGCTTGCCCAGTGCAATGCAGGGAGCCTAGAAGGGACTGATCTGCATGCTGTGTTCAGCATGTCATAGCTCACAGCATGGCTCATGTGGCATCCTGCTTTGATAATGGAAAGGCTTTTTGGGTGAAAATATTCCACTTGTCCTAACCTAGCCAGAGCTTTCAGGCTCAAGGCACTCAGGGGTGGGTAGCAGTGTATACAGGGAAGCTCTTCAGGAAGTCTGGACCCTCAAAGACCACTATCACTCCAGGGAAAAAAATATGTGATCTTGTAAAAAAGGCAACTTTTTGTCTCTTGTCCTCCCTGTCCATGGGAAAAGGTCTGGATCCCAAACTGCTCATCCTTTTCACCTTGCTCATCAATGTCCCCTGAATTAGATCTCTTCTTCCCCATAACAGTGAGGGGATCACCTACAGTTTATGTTCTGTGCTGGTCTCTTTGTATACTGCTATAGGTAAGCAGAGTTTTCAGATCTCTTCTCACAAAAGAGATCTATAGTGGAGAAGGAAGACATTTTCCATGTAAAGACAATATTAAAGGTAGTCAGGGACAGATCAGGCCTTTGGTGTTCAAGGAAAATCTCCCAACTGAAATCAATGAAGGGTTGTGCTTCCAAATTAATTGCGTGCTTCTGTCCTTAGCATCTGGGCATGGAATCAAAAGTGATGAGCCAACAAAGCAGCACTGAGCTGCTCCTGCGAACAGTCACCATCAATAATAAGAAATACTAGGAGAAGTACTCTTTGAAATTCCAATCACAGGAAGCATCATTTAAAAAGGAACTCAGGAGAAGCAGAAATACCATGCACCACACATTAATTGTCATGCATGCGACAAAATCCTCTGTATTGCTGTTACTTAGCAGCATTAAATTTATTCCCATATTATTAATGCCATACCTGGGATGAAGTAATTAAACTGGCAGCCCATTTCTTCTGAACTAGAGGCCAGGCCTTCAGCTGTTGTAAATCAGAATAGCTCCACTGCAGAGACTTGGATTTATAACCAGCTGGGGAGCTGAGCTATTGTTTCTAAAAAGGGAGAGCTGAAAATGAAGTCAAAACCACCATAACAGTATAGTCTGCCCCAGAGTAAGGGTAAGCAGTGCTGAAGTCCCTCCAGACCTGGAACCACTCCCAAAGCACACTGCAAGCAATCTGGAAACTCCTCCCAGCAGATTTAACAAATTAACTTTGGAAGGTTAAATATTTAATAACATGCTTGCAATTTCTTTCAAATGGGCACACTTACTCACTGTTACATCCTGTTCCATTCATAACCAAACCCATCAGAAATACTCACATATCTGTTTTGACAGAAATGCTATATCCTGTGTTCAGGAAAAGAGCTGATCTAAGATCCATCACCTTATCCTCCCCTTTCAAGCCCTTTAGCCACAGCTGCCTTATGCCACCTTCCAACATGTCTCTCAATGTGCTTGTACTTTCATGATAGCAGGATTACCCCACCTACATCCACAGCACATTTCACATCATGCCCACAAATCATAGAATGGTTTGGGTTGGAAGGAACCTTAAAGAGCATGTAGTTCCAACCCCCTGCCACAAGCAGGGACACCTTCCACTAGACCAGGTTGCTCAAAGCCCCATACAACCTGGTGTTGAGCACATCCTAGTGATGGAACATCCACAGCTTCCCTGGGCAACCGCTTCCAGTGTCTCACCAACCTCAGGGTGAAGAACTTCCTAATTTCTAATACAAATCTACTCTTCTCCAGTTTGAAGCCATTACTCCTCATCCTATCACTACAAGCCCTTGTAAAAAAGTCCCTCCCCATCTTTCTTGTAGACATCTTTCAGATAATGGAAGGCTGCAATAAGGTCTCCCTGAAGCCTTCTCTTCTCCAGTCTGAACAAGCCTAACCCTCTCAGGCTGTCCTCATAGGAGAGGTGTTCCAGCCCTCTGATCATCTTTCTCCTCAGGAGTGGTCTCAATCCATACTTCCCAGCCTGTACTTGTGCTTGGTTGTTGCCCTGACCCAGGTGCAGGGCCTTGCACTTGGCCTTGTTGAACTTCATGAGGTTGGCATAGGCCCACCTCTCAAGCCTGTCAAGGTTCAGTCCTACTGACCATGTTACCAGCAAAGATGTTAAACAACACCAGTTCCAGTACCACTCCCTGAGGGAATCCATTCATCACAGGTCCCCATTTGAACATAGAGCCATTGATCACAATACTTTGAGTGTGACCATCCAGCCAATTCCTTATCCACCAAGTGGTCCATCCATCAAATCCATGTCTCTCCAATTTAGAGACCAGGATGTCATGCAGGACAGTGTCGAAGGCTTTGCACAAGTCCAGATAGATGACATCAGTTTCTCTTCCCTTATCAATTGATGCTGTAACTCCATTGTAAAAGGCCACCAAATTTGTCAGGCATGATTTGCCCTTGTGAAGCCATGTTGGTCACCACCAATCACCTTCTCATTTTCCATGGCCTTAGTGGAGCTTTCATGATCTTGCTGGGCACAGAGGTGAGACTGACTGGCCCATAGTTGCCCGGGTCTTCTTTTTTTCCCTTTCTGAAAAAGGGGGTGATGTTTCCCCTCTTCTAGTCTGTGGGAACTTCACCAGACCACCATGACTCTTCAAGTATGATGGAAAGTGGCTTCATAACTTCATCCGCCAGTTCCCTCAGGACCCATGGATGGGTCTCCTCCAGTCCCATGGGCTTGAAAAACCATGCACCACACATTAATAGCAGCTCTGGCTCATGGACAGGTGAAGCGGTCAAGTCGACGACTGCAGTGATAGCACGGCCCTTTCAAATTGTGAGTGTCTTGATGACGTATCCTTATTCAGTGGGTGGCACCTTGCAAAGCACAAGAAATGTGGTGAAAGACAGCATTTCATCCAGGCAATCTAAGGTCTGTTTGAAAAATCTGCTGAAGGACCACATTTCTAGTACGTAGACCCTCCCTGCCATTCTTGTGTATGAAGGGAATAAAATATGCCTTTATGTGAGCACATGGCTGAAAAGGGGCGATACGCTGATTAAGCCCCCCAGGCAACAAAGGAGCAGAAGAAGGTGAGTTTTAGCATATAATTAGGCTAATTTCTAACTACCATAGCTGTCATCAAATGAAGATGTGCCAAGTTTCCAAACATAGGGAAGGATTAAGATCTATGGAGCATCTTTCTGAAAGACGCTGTGGATGAGACAGTTTATATGGGTGCAGGAGAAGATGGGATAAGTTTGTGGAAGATGTTCAGTGAAGGATATTGAATAATTAAATATTCTATCTGGTTTGGAAAATCCTGAAACTGCAAAGTAGCTTTTTTGTGAGTTTGAGGGTTTTTTTTCTTTTCAGCAAGGTTTGTTTTCTTTGAGAATTTTTGTCTTTAAAAGGAAAATTGAACCTCTCTCCACAATGTTTAGGAGTTCCAATTTTTCGCATCTTCATTAATGGAAAACTACAGTGTTCAAGTTTTGGTGCACATTTTTGGAAGAAATATCACAATTCTGATTAAGAAGCCTTCCATGTTGCAGGGCTCTTCTGTTCTGAATGTTGTGTACAATGAGATACAGATGCAAATGAAAAAAAATCTTTATTCAATTTAAAGATGGGTTCCATGTAGGCTTTTTTTCATCAACAAAAAACCCAAAAAAACCCTAAAAAACACCCCCTCCTCCCAAAAAAAAAACCAGAAAAAAAAAAGGAAGAAAACAAAAAGAGAGAAAGAAAAAAGGGTTTCCTGTTGATCTGAATAGTGCTGGTGCTCAAATCTCCCAGACAGCTTTGAAAGTCACTCCCAGGCATTTTGGCCTAAATAAAACAAAAGAAGTCTCTTAATCTTATTGCTTCTTGAGGTACTAGGAAAATATTGCTTTGGATTTGCCTTAATATGCACCCACGTCAAAACAGCAGCTTCTTCCCACATTCATGGGGCTGACCAATTAAAGATACTTTGTATGGACAACCCAATTCTTTTGAACTCCAAATGTCTGGCTTTTTGGTGCTTGATCACTAACAATCTTTTTTCTTTCTTCTTGTACTGACAAAATACCAATATGTTATACCAGTTTTTATGGGTGTCTTGTAAATTTTTCTTTGCTTGATTAGTGCAGACTTTATTATAAAATGACATATTTCTGTTAAATGCCTCTTGCCTGAAAGCAGTTAGTCTACCAGCTTTATCCAGCCCTTGTCATCTACCTATTCTATCTATTACTGGAATGACTGGGACAGTAACTCTCCTCTGTCTTACATTTCTATGTAACACAGAAGGGAGGCAGAAAGACTTTAAGCTTTGGGATTTATAGTAGTCATCGCTTCATAAATAATGAATCACAGTAATATACAAACAATGGTTTTTTTCTTTTTTTAGTCCCAAAACCTCATTTACTCTAGGGAATGCAGAGCAGGGTCCCAAAGGGAATTTTTCTACTGATCAGCAAGAGGAAAACTTACAGCAGACTACGCTCAGCGTACAAAATGCAGAAATCAGCAGTCTGCTCAAGACAGTTGACAGAGCAGAGTTACCGAATCCAAATCAGTGCATATAGCTGCAGCTCTAAGCTCAGAGCTGATCAGCTGAAGCTTCCTGGGGCGTGCTAGTACTACCACTTTAAACTATTGTAATTTCCAACTACAACATACCTACAGGTAAGTCAAGGAAGAAGACAAGCGCGCTTCATGTAAAACAGCTTCAGCTGGGGTCAGTTGGCATGGCTGATGAGATTAAACTGATTTTCATCAGGCAATACCCTAAAGATCCTATGACCCATGACTATCCTAACACTACTTTTTGAAAAGCATAAAACATGAGAACAATTTGCATTATATTTACACAGAAAATAGATGTATAACTGTATTGTCATTATTCCATATGCCAAAAGACTTGGATACAGACTGCAGAGAATGTGATTTCAGGTGGCTAAGGCTTTATGTTTTGTCCATCTTCCTTCTCTATCTTGAACATCTCCTCTCCGCCAATATCATCACTTCATGTCTTTCTGGAGGTACCTGAGGAATTTCAGTGGGATAATTCTCTGGGAAGCACTCAAAATCAAGCTAGCTTGGTTTTAGGCCCAGTTAGAAAGGCTGAATAAGAAGGTACTCAAACACCTTGCAGAAAATAATGAGGAAGTCCTTATCTTTCATCCCTGTGAACGTCTGAAGCTTCAAGGAAAATGCTCACTGAAAAGGCAAATTTAAAATATGCTGGGGTGTTCACACTTTGATGGAGTGTGTGTTTTTATGTGTGTGAGAGGGCCTTTCTCCTCCTACTACTGATTTGCTGCTAGAGAATGTCACGCTTTGGCTTCTTCAAACACAGATCTTCCAAGTGTCTCAAGTACCAGCTGGAGTATTCTCCAACAATCACTCACTAGCACTCCTTGCTGGTAATGACACAATCCTTCTACCATTGAGGGCAGTAGTACAGCAGCATCATGAATTTCTTTCATTCCTGGGGGTCTTTGGACCTGGGGGTCTGCCATTTGCTCCACAAAGATCTTTGAGTATAGTTTTGTTCCAAAGGTGATCATCGGGGAAGATTATTTGCTGCTTGATATAACAAAGATACAGAAAAGTAAACACAAGGTTTCTGCCACTGGTTAGAACATCTCTTTGGGCTGGTGCTGCTGGTGAGCTTCAGAGCTTTGAAAGCAAGGTTAGATGCACATAAATGTGCACCATCCACAAATGTGAACTGCTCTCTGATCAACACTTCAAGCTCAAGCCTCACTGTCTGGTTTGTAATCTGGATTAAATACAGTCATGCTGCTTTGTAACTGGCAAATACTATTAATAACTTCTGTGGTGTGTCTCCAGCCTAATCCAATTGCTCCTCTAGCATTTCAGTGTCTTGGATGCAGATCATCACTCTGGGAGGATAACATCTGATAGATCTTCATGTGAGATACCCAGCTGCAATGTATGCACTATATATCTTTCACTGTGAGTCTGGCTATAGCAACCATTCAGAGCCTGTCTGGTGACATTAGCCTAGGAAACATTGCTTGAGGCTAATATAAGTCTTTTCCCAACTTGAACCTCAGCAAGTTCTGCATCAGTTTTTCTTGTACACCAACTTTTGTACCTTGATCTGAGTTCAAGAAAGAGACGAATTGAGACACAGCTGTGGTCACAAAGCATTTGTGTATGGATACCAGATGCTGTGCCTACATGCCAGAGAAATCTACATCATTTACATTTTTTTATGCAATCACTGACAATTCTTGGGCTTGATACTCATTCTAAAACCCAGGCCACAGCCATGAAGAGTATCTCCAAGTCAAAGAGGTATTCTGCCTATTATGATGATGAACCTAAAGGGGAATCTTCTTCCCATCTTGCTGTTGTATCCACGCGAAGGTCATGCATCACATGCAGCAGGTTATTTAAGCTGCTGCTGCCTTGTGCACTGCCTCTCTGCCAGTGGAATCGAAAGCAAATTTCCTATCTGTGAAGACAATATGTAAAGGACAGCTGAATTGCTGATGTCTCTTTGCCAATAGCTGTAGGACATACAGCATGCATGGCTGATCAGCCAGCAGTGAAACCGGATTGTCCTGGGTGGTGTTTATGAATCAGCAGCAACTGAATTTTGGCCAGAAAAAGGTGGGCATTGCTTTACTGGGAGCAGACACAGCCACAATTGGAAGAGATGGATGCTGCAGTCTGAGCACAGACCTTTGCCTTTGGCAGTGATCTCATAGCATCCCCCTTTCATTCCATTGTAGTCTTACCAAATCCCTTGACTCTCCAAAGCACAAAGTATGACTGTGGCTGATTCAACAACATAATCTTGTAGCTCTGCTGAAACAGTCATACTCTGTTATTCAACAAAACTGCAGTGTCTGTAACATAACCTTTCACACCAGTGGATACATCTGTGTCTCTTCTGCAGTGAAGAATATTTGTTATGTGAAAGATGTTCTCACTCCATCTTCAGGTGCCACTTCAACATGAGAGTTAACCATCTGGCCTGTGGACTGAAATGGAGCTATGGACAGCAAATAACAGAGGTAGCTATTGTCTACGAGTCAGCTGAAAGACATGATGAACATGAATGCTATGAAGTAGTCTTCTGTAGAAAACTTCTGTGTTTCACTTAGCTTTTTCTTTTTACTCTTTGTGGAAACTTGATTTCAGCCCTAGCTTTTTTCATTGTGGGTTTAGGTTCTAATGCATTTGTCAACGATAGCTCTTTTATGGGCTTTTGTAGCTTTGCAAGTTCATCTGCAGGAGTTAACATTAGGACACAGCATTGCATTCTTGAATGTCACAGCATGAAGTACAAGGGCCATTACACACTCTATGCGTGGGATAGTTCTTACATCTTCTGATCCTCCAAGGTGAGCAGGAATTTATATCAATTGCTTCAAGAAGATCTATATAAAATGCCAGGGTCATGAGAAATACAAGTTTATTAATGTCCCACTGGTGATCTCTGTCCCACATGATCTTTCTCCATCAGGCTGCAATTCAGCAGCTATTGCCATCAGGGCATATCTACCTTTCTGAGACAGGAACATGTGGTAAGAAACCTGCAGAAGGAGAGCAGATACTCTGTGCAGTCAATACTTCTTCTTCAAGCTGTTGCCCAATGTTTTTACAGCAAGGCAAACATGGACCATAAATTCAACCTCCTGGAAAATCCCTTCAGGATAAGCCATGGCCTCAGTTAAGTTATAATAGCTGTATTTGCTTCCACCAGCTCTGTGAGGAAAACGTGCATTAGGCACTGAGTGCAACAATAAGTGTGTAAGTAAGAGGCAATATCTGATCTCACTGACTGTTTGCTGGGCTCTCTGCCTTTTCCATAATCCCTCTGTGACTCCCCCCAGACCTCAGCCATGGAGCCAAAAGGAAGTAATGGCAAACCTGAGCTGCCTCCTCAACCTGCAGCTTGCCACTGTTGTTAATGGAATTTGCAATAACAGGGACCTCTGTGTGGGAGGTAAATGTGAGCACACTGGTTAAAGGGCAGAAGTTACCAAGAGAGGTAAGATAATTTATAGCACCATATTTCTACCTTGGGCAATAGTCAGAATTTCAAAGGATCACAGAATCATAGAATAGTTTGGGTTGGTAGAGACTTTTAGAGGTCATTCAAGGCCAGGTTCAACTGTGCTCTGAGCAACCTGATCAACTTAAAGGTGTCCATGCTCACTGCAGTGGGGTCAGACTACATGACTTTTTTATATGATTCTATAAGCAGGGACACATTCAACTAGATCAGGTTGCTCAGAGCCCCATTCAGACTAACCTTGAATATTTCCAGGACTGTACCATCTAACACATCTCTGAGTAACCCATTACAGTGTTCCACCACCTTCACCATAAAAAAATTCTTCCTTATATCCAGTCTGAATCTGCCTTTTCTTAGGATAACTTTCGTCATAGCTTTATATTTCCTTGGGAAGGAAGTGTAAAAATCACCTCAGTGCCAACACAGACTTGATGTGTACAGGTGGGCTTTGCAGGAGCTGCAGGTCCAGCTGAGATACTGCTGCATCCTACCAACAGATAGCAGGAGGGAAGGTATTACTCCAGGAATTAACTTGTCCCCTGAGCAGACTGTAGGATATTGGCACCAGTCTGCACCAGGATGAGAGATGGTTTCCACTGAGACACAGATCTGTAGCTCCCAGACAACTCTATATTCAGGTCCAGCAAGCATACAGGACAGAAAGAAGTAGAGCTTACAGCATTGTAACTACAGTCACAGTAGTTCAGCATGGGTATGGACTTGTCCTCATTGCTCTATGAGGTCAGTTTGACCATAGAGTGCTGAGTTTGAGTCCAGTTGGTCCCTGGAGAGAAGATAGTCCTGGCTGAGGATGGGAAGCTTGTGTCAAAGTGGTGACTTGCTCTTCTTTGCCCTTCCCACAGGTGCTGTCTCTGTCTCAGGATGGCTGCCGAGCAGGGGCAAGCAGAAACATGCAGCCAAGTGCTAAATGTTTTATGCTATTGCCTGATTGATTTTAAACTGTGCTTACTTGGCAACACTCCTTTCAGGACTTGTTATATAAGATTAGAGAAGTTTTTTCCTAATGCAGCACTATGGCTGGTAAATCTAGTGTGTGCTGGTAAAGCTTAGAAGCTTGTATGTAAAAATGGAGCTGTGGCAGCATTTGTCCCACACACCATCAGCTCTGCCTCTCCATCCCCATGGCCCATGATAGGACAAAAGTGTGGCACATGCTGTCTGCAGTAGTAAATCACCATGGTGTGTAGTGGCCAAGTCTCAACTGCTGCTGTCCTTACTCTCCAAGACTGGCTTGAGCAAGTATGAAAGAGGGACATCCATATTACTTGTGTTTATGTGAGTGGCTTCTCAGTTTTTTCCCCACTTCAGGGAGTTGGTGCTCACTTGCTTTTCAAGTGGCAGGTGCTCTAGTCCATTAGGACCATTGCTAAGTGGAAAAAGAATTGCAGGACTCCTCTTGGGATAGAAAAGACCTACTGTTGCAGGAGTTTTCAAATCTTCACATGTGCTGAGGAGTGTTCAAACCTGTGTGTACTCAAAATGATGTTCAGCTGGGAAAAAAGTCCATGTGGAGAAGAAAAACATTCTTTGTCAATACCACACAGCTGGTAGTAAATTTTGCTTAGTCGCACATATATTTTTTAATTAAAAAGGGAAGGAGAGAAAGAAAACCGTGATTAAATTTTTTGTTGTCTTGCCAGATTTTCAGAAGTAACCTCTGTGGGGGCTTAGAAAGGAGAAAGGATGGCATAGCAAATATGACTGAATGGAAAACAGCAGCTTTGTTGTGTGAGATGGGAAGAGACTTCTTCCAGAAAATAATGTGCTTTTTATTGTACTTCTTCATATTCCATTCAAAATGTGAAGGATTAACCATTACACCCAACAGTGTGTGCCAGCATCTCAGCTGTGATGGATGGCAGACTCAGGGAACAGACATTTGCTCTTCTCAGCATCCTTCCAGGAGAAGTTCCCTGGCCAAACAGAGGTGTTGGCAGACTTCGGCCCTGTACAGAGCTACAAAGATGAAACAACTCCAGCTTCCCCAGCTCCTGGAGATTACAGCAGTGTTTGTGCCATTCTTTCAGGTTTCTATCTCCAAGAATTCATATTTGTTGTAGGTAGAAGCCTGGAACTACTGAAGGCACAAGAAGTTTTGTTGCTGACCTGCCCATCTACCTTTTGCCATTATTAGTCTGTACACCGAGGGTCACTTCAAAGAACAAATGTTTCTTGCTGCTGATGTGAGCTTGCTTTTAATTTCTGCTGTGTATCAGGGCTAGAGTTTGAAGTTCCCTGGCACACCTTCCATTTCTAATCAGATGTTATCTCTAAGAGGAGCCTAACTGGGAAGTTGTAATCTGATGACGCTACCTACAGGGAGAAGAGGAAGGGCCAGCTCATTTCTTCTTGGTGGGAGAAGTTTGACTGTTTCGGAGATGCTGTGGAACATAAGGAGGCTTCTTAAACTTTTCTCATTAGCTCATTTCAGTAGGTGAGACTTGGTGGCATGCTTAAGCAAACCAACAATCTGAGTTCTGTATGCCACCAAATCTCTTACAAAAGACGAGAATATGGGCTAGGCTGGAATAGTAAATCTGCCCAGAAACAAAAACGGGAGCTTCCACTCCTTGCATATACTGAGACATAGCTTGTGAGTGCAATGAGAAGACTCAATGACTGGACTTGATGTAGGTATGTTGATGTGAACTCCCCAACCCTCTTGTGAATAGTGAGGCTAGACAAAGAATGCTTATGGCCCCCTTTCCGTTCTTGCTCTATTAGGATTTGAGGCAGAAGATGAGTCCATTCTGCCTTTCTGCCTCCTGGAAAGCAAGACAAACTCCCTCCTGTGCAATCATGTTACCATTTGCGTTGCTATCAGGAAGACTGATGGAACAGTGGAAACAGTTACAAAAGCAGAAAAGATAATTGTTTAAATATCATACCTCACCCACATGGATCCCTTCAGGATCTAAAAAGGAGCAAGATCAAGGCTGGGACTGTTATTTCTTCTTTCTTTCTTTTAACCCCATTCTGTATTCTTTAAGTACTGAAGAGTTTCTTCCTCCAGTGCATCATTAGATTAAAGGTTAGCTTCATGGGACTGCAGTTATAAATCTCATTAAGAAGCAGCATACTAAATATGACGGTGTCATGGTTTAGGGTCAGGGCAGCCCCTTAGACCTATAACAGACGCTCTCTGTTAACCCCCCTCCCTCCCCAAAG
>WUAM01000323.1:45235212-45330598 GCA_024336885.1 Actenoides hombroni | reverse complement strand
AATTAAAATTTAAATTAAAATGTCAGGATTAGCCAAGTATAAACATCTTAATTTTTGTCACAGTTTAGAAGATTTTTAAAAATAGGAAAAGTGCATACTAAAAAGAAAATTAGAAATTGAACTAGATTACTATTCAGGAAAATATTAACCTAATGACAGCAACTTCTTTTATACATTAAAAACCCCATAAATAAATGTAATTAAGTGGCAATATAAGGAAAAGAAATTCCAGTCTTAAACACTAATGCCTTAAAACAGGGCAAAGCAGCAGTTTATGCAATTGCATTTGCTTTGACAATCGTATTTGCTCTTTTGAACAAAGAGTGAAACTAGGTGGGTTTTAAGAGTTTATAAATTCATTTTTTTTTGTGGTGAGCTTAAACTGATTATACTAACTCCCTAGAAAGAGACTTCATTCAATAAGTTTACTTTAGTGTTAATATTCTCTTCCCACCAAAGCTCAGCTGTAGCTGTATTAAATAAAAATACAGAAAATGGTATAGTAACCTCACCATCTGCTGTACAGCTTTGGGTTTTGTTCTGGAGTTGCAGTTGAAATACATTGCTTGAAATCGTGGGTTAAGTCGCTGAAATTAGATGGGACCCCTGCAGTCTAATCCATAGGAACTGGCCAATTCTTTTGAGTGTTCGGTGTTTGATTAGTTGCACAGTAATTAAAGAAATTACCAATAGGCTTCTGTCTGGAAGTGATTAAACCACAAAGTGCTCATACCTATATTCTCTAAGCATCTTCCAATAATATAAGGCTTCATTTATGTTCCTTAATAAGGACACAAATGAAAATCATCTACAGCCTTAATACTGTGGCTTGTGTGTTACAAGCTGTTCTGTCTTGTGCTTCGGTGATGTCTGTTCAATTGTTTCTGATTATGCTGCATTTTAATTAAAGAACTAAAATGCTATTTATATAAACGGAATGTGCTTCTCGGTATAGCCATTAACCATGGAGAGAAAGGAATCAGATAATGATGAAAGCCAGCCACCTAAGCAAACAGAATGCGGCATGTTGACCCTGCACACTCATGGAGATTTGGATATGATTGCTTGAATTGCAGCTACAGTTCTCTGGGGGTCTCCAGAATCAGAGTTTTCATTCATTGAGGTAGAAAAAGGAATAAAACATTTTTTAAAAAGCCTTTCTAAATTCTGACTTGTTGATGATGATAATGATTTTTGCTATTAAAAAAGTGCTGATTGAATTGTTTTGTTAGACTTGCAAACTGAAAGAGCAGCAAAATGCGAATTCATCCCAATGTGGGTTCTCATTGGCAGGAGAGCCATTGGCTGTCCCCCCAAAAGAACAAATATTTTACGCCTGGTGTAAAATTCTCCCTGTGCAGGGCTCCAATCACTGTGGATTCACTGGGGAGAGTCCTGGTGAGTTTAGTGCCACTGGACTGGACTGCAGCGCCTGGGTGAGGAGGTACGGATGCTTTACCTCTGTGCTCTTGCCGCTGCTTGCTGGGGTCACACAGAGCCCTGCGCTGTGGTCACAGAACCTTCCTGCCATGCTGGGACACGCTCAGCCTCTTTGCACTGCGCTACCTACCAGTGGCAAGAGTTCAGCCACGACATCTATTTTCTCTTCCCACTCTTAACTTCTCTCCAAGTTCTCCCTAACGGTCAGCAGTGGAAGGGGTCGGGGCAAAAGCCCAAGTGAGTTTCCCCTCCGGGAGCGATGCAGCACCTGGTGGGATAATGCACAGAGTGCAGCTGCAGCACCGCTTGGTCCCCGCCGAGTGCAGGCTTTCACCAGCCGCCTGCTCCCTGCTGAGATAACACAACAGTAACGTCACGACACATTGTATTAAAAGTAATCTCATTTTCTCCGGAACAGGGAAGAGAAGAGCTTGTGGAAAGGGGCAAACGAAGAAGGGCCGATAACATGGTTTTGTCTCGTCTGTCAAATATATTCTGGGAATACTCCTGTGTGCGTTTCGCGGGAAATGAATTTCTCCATAGGCCTAGTTCTCTGGCACATCAGTGAGGGAGACACGGCTCTCTCCAGTGACATTCCTACAGTTTAACTGCTTCTACCCATAAAATGAGGATAAAAGTGAGATAACCTTTTATAACAGGCAAATTAATACAACTTGCTTAAAATAAATAGCACGGCGTGTCAGGTGTCTATATATAACAGACAAATGACATAAAAAATTGCATTAATTTCTAAAGTGTTCTACACCATTTTGGATGAGGCCAAAAAGTAAAATCCGCCATACGAAATTCCTAAATTAAAAATTCTTTAATTGGAATTTTTCCTTTTGATTCACTGTAAATTGTATTGTTCTCACAGAAGCTTTTCGGTGGCTTCTGAAATGTGATTGTCCTTGGGGAATCTTTATTTAGCTTGAAAATCACTCAAACGTTCAGACACCTTTTCAAAAAGAAGAAAACGTAACATAAAAAACGGGAACAAACAGCATAACTTACAAAGGAAGATTTAAATGTCAGTACCAAACTAAGTGCATATAATTAGGTTCTCTAGCTCTGTAATAAAGCTGACATGAAAGAAACCTGTGTTCTATGTGGATACTGAAGCTGTATCAGTGTTGCCACTGCTGCGTCAGTTGGCTATTGCAAGAGAGAGAAGCTGCAGAAGCGAAAGCTTTTAAGAGAACCATTTGCTGAGCCAAGGTATTTAAACTGCAGTGTTTCACAGCACAAAAACGTCTGTGTAGTGTAGTTTGTTCTGACAAATAAGAATATAAATGCTATGGGAGGTTTTGATTTACTATTAAGAAAGAGCCAGAGATGAACTGGGTCCTGGTTCACCTGTGCTGGGAAGCTAGGCACAAATCCCAAACCTGTTTTAATCAACTGATGCATCCCTGTGATTTCCATGGACTTCAAATGGAGCACATAGGTCTCAGGGAAGCGGCATTTGGAAAAGCTAAGATTTCAGAAAACAGACAGTAAAAATGGGAACTGTTTAAGGATGGAAATAGGGTCCTTGCATCATGCTGTCAGCATGGTTGCTCCAGTAGATACCAGGGAGAAAAGCAGTGGGGGTAGGTAAGTAAATGCTTGTGTACCAATTCTAGAAGGTTTTTCAGAAATGTATAAATGAGCACCTTATAAATAGATTTGGATTACATCTACTATTAGCTACTAAAATCTACATTAGAATAGTTGCTGAGGTATTTGCTGGAGCTTTTATATTTGATCTCAGAATTTTATTTATTCCATTCTTATAGTTGATCTCAGAAGTTTTCAATGCACAAACCATATTCTGTCTTACCCAAAAATAAATTTTAAAAAAGGGTAAAGAAAATCGACCATCTGTGGCCAGCAGCAGCATTTTCTTGGGGTTTCATATATCACACTGTCCGCACTTTCATAGATCCCTCACAACCACTTGCTGCAATGCGTTATAGTTGCACGCATCAGAATTTGTGTTAGTCTGTAATATAATAAATAATAATGGGCTTTTACAGTAAATAGAATTTATGGCTTCGTGTAGTGTGGGATGCAAATTAAAGTTCCATGTAGTTTCATACAGAAAAAGCTGCTTACACAGCGTTTGTCATCGGCTTTTGATTGTCCTCAGGCTGTGGAAGTAAGTAAGAGATTAGCAAATAAGGCAAGAAAATTTGTGTGGGAAGTATTACTATATCATGCAAGATAGCAGCACATCATGTATCTCCTCTTCGCATGACAATAATTCAAGAATTGGTGGGGGCCTGCAAGGTGGTCATAAACCTTTTTCTTTTTTTGCTGTAGTTTTGAGCAACGTGTATTGACTAAGATGTGAATTGAACAGAGATGCTCTGGAAATAACATTAATTTTGATGGGCTGTAAGTCACAGGGGTGTCAAAACTAGAAATGCAATGGTCTGATTTGTACCACTGAGGCTCTTCTGTGCCCACCCAATGGCACCTGATGCCCCCAAGTGCTGGAGAGTGAAAAAAAGAAAAAGAAAAATCCGGGGTAGTGGGAAGTTGCCTGTTGGATCTTAGGTGGCCCTCAGACAAACTGCAGTTGAGCGCTTTTGCCAAAAAATCTCGGTTCATAGCAAGATAGTCAAGGTGGAAGACACTTGTGATTGAACAGGGAGTGGATTCTACAGTCTAGAAAGACTGATGGTTTGTCCTATTTCACACAAAAACGTGGCAAAACTGGAAAGTAGGGAGGAACCCCTGCCTGCAAAACAGACTTCTCATCCTCTTGTTTTCTCTGTTTTGTCTGCTTTGATTGTAAACTCTCAGGAGACAGAAGCTGTCTCTTACCATAAGTTGCACAGTGCTTAGAACACCATGTCTTCATCATGGCTGGTACTTCCAGGAATTACAGTTTTTCCAAAGGAGTACACATCATGGAGAAATAATAATACTCATCCTTACTGAATGTCCTTTCCAACATCACAAGGACTAAATGGAAATAGAGAATAAAGCTACTTTTCTGGTTCTAAAAATAATTCTTCTGGGTCATGTGGAAAATCATTGAAGAGGTTATTTGTGGGAGTTCAAATGTTCAGTTGTTCTGCTTTACTTTTTCTAGGAATTACTGCATGGCTGAGTGTCAGCCTCTGAAATTCTCAAATAGCTCATGAAAAGAACTGCTGTGTTTCCTTTGGAAAAACTGGATGGCAGCATAAGGAGAGAGAAAAAAAAAAAAAGTGTTAGAATGTGTTACAGCTTTACTGGGATTTGGAAATATAACAGAGAGTTTAGGATGTACCTATTGGTGTCACAACTCAGACTGGACGAGGAATGCATTTGGTGATAGACTTTATTATTCTTAATGTTTTGTGACCCACCGTAAGGACAGAAGTACTGCTCAGCAGTGGAAATGTGTCAATGGAAAATCATGAGGTTTTCCCTGAGAAACAATGAAATTCCTCAAAGGTTAGTAGTATGCAATAAAGAAGGTTGATGAGATGACTGTTTGGATCATCTTCAAAGTTGAGGAAAGACTATTTGATGTGCTTAGCCAAGGGGGCACAGCCATGAGTGAGTGTTTGTATGGGCCCTGGTGACAATAGTAACGGCAAAGTTTGACCAAAATAAAGGTGGTTTTCCTGAAAGCCGCTGCCAAAGTGAGGATGCTGAAATAGCCAGACTGCTGACCAGCAATTCCTGCACTCTTTAACTGTTTGCCAAAATGTAATTATTTTTTTTTTGATAGTCAAAGGCTGAAAATAGGAAAGAAGAAAACAAAACTGTGCTTGCCCAGTGTAGAACAGGTTGTTTCCTGATTTGAAATCGGTTATCAAACCACAGGTCATCAGCACTGCAGTTTGCAATTTGTTCTCTTGGAGAAACAGAAGTCAGAACTGATTAAACAGCAGATGGGTTACTTCTAAGTACACCCAGACCACCTTGCTCTTTTGAGCTTGTATGCCAGTGTATATGGTTATTTAAAAAACAACAACAAAACACAGAAAAAAAAAAATCAAGACAAGAGCTTCCATCCCTTTGCCCAGTTTAATCTTTTTTTTCAGCACAAAATGTCTTTTTGAGTCAGAAGAAGTAGTTATATCATATATGAGAATTTCTATGTCCCGGTAACAAGGAAGGGAGATGTGGGGAGAGCAAACTTAGGAAGAAAGTGAATGGTGGGAAGTTATACAGGCATTTTTTCACTTTCTCCAACTCCATCCTTTTTGTTATGATTGTCACATGTTAATAGAAGTAGGGAAAAAAGTGGTTCTGTATCCTGTACATTGTGTTATTTGTATACATTGAAGAGAAAACTCTGACATTCATGTAAAACTTCTTGATGTCAAATAAGGGAGGAAACCAGCTCACCTGTCACTGCTCATCTTGTTTCAAGAACTAACATTTTATTTCATGTTCTCTTGCTGTGTGGTATGCAAGGGTGAGGGAGGAGGACGACACAGCACTGCTCATTTGTAGAAGAATCTGCTGTGCAAGGCTTGGAGGGATCCTAGCCTGAAATTTAAAAATCTATTTCTTGTTATCTGTAAATTTCAGGAGCACAGCATTGACATTTCTCCTTCTCCTCTGTCATGTCAGCAGACTGAGAAGATGCTGAAATATGAGCTGATTGTCACCTTCTTGAGAAGAATGGAGGCACAGGCAACCAGTAGCAAACAGAGAAATCTGAACAAGTGAAAAATGGTATCTTCTGCTTTAATTAACTTACTTGGCTCTAATTTGTAGTCTGCCTTAATACACGTTTAGTAACACAGTTTTCAGGGATTACAAATGTTTGCAGCATGAAATTTAACTGCCTAATATGATATCAAAACCTGATAATAAATTTAACACCCTGGGAGGCAAGGGTCTGGGTCAGAGGGAAGATGACTTTAGAACTAAGTAGAACTAAATGCTGAAGGGATTTTGGCATAGTAAAACTGCTGTAGGCAGGAGAAAATTAGGAATTGAGCAAAGAAGTAAAGGCAAAAAAAAAAAAGAGTTTTACTACTGGCTTTTAATCTTCTTGGCTTCTTGAATATATATAGGGAATGGAGAATAATTACTGAATAATTTGTAGTGAGAATTGACTGTGTTCTGTCACATTAGATATATGTGAGGCATTTGCTTCAGTATTTTCATCCAAGACTTCCTTTCGTCCTGCTGCTGTTCAGGATGCTGGGTCTTGGGTGACTGCTGTCCGTCGCTCCAGGCATGGTCATTTTTAAATGCTGTAATCTGAATTAGGCCCACTCCTGCTAGAGGAGCTCTGGAAACTCAAGCAACCTCGTGTACGAGCTCATCGGGGCCTTGGGCTGGTTGCTGGAAATTCTTGTTTCCGTGAGCAGTTTGAATCCTGTGGAAAACTCCCGCTGATTTTGCAGGGATTATCCACTTGTGGAAAGTTATTCTGAGGGAGGTGCATTCCTTTGTAAAACGGCTGGCAGCAAGTCTGGGCAACGCTTCATTCTAACTTCTGGCCGTGTATTTTTGTTGGTCGGAATTTGTCCTGTGCCTTGCACAATGGGAATGTACTCCATGACTAGAGCTTGCTCTTTCCATTTTAGTCTGGTAAAAAGTAATAATGAAAAAAAGAAAGCAAGGCTTGAGTGCATAAGTGTTTTCAGATATTGGACCCCTTGGGCTATATCATGTTTATGTCTTTGAACAACTCTCTGCAGAGATCAGAGTGCAGTTCTGCTTGAAAAGCATAGACCCAGCATGACCTATCTTTTTCTGGGGCCTTTGGACTCCAAAGTGAGGAAAGTTGCATTGTAAATGGAAAATAAAATTAGGTATGGTGTTTTTCATTAATTTTCTGAACATTTTTATTATTTGTACTCTCTTTATATGTCAATGCCTTATTTTTCTAGTTATAGTTGTTTTGTGATCTCATTCATCTATGTATTCTCAAAAATATTCCAGTATTTAATTGGAAGGTAAAGGAGAAAAGTCCCTGTGCTAGCTTGTTTAAAAAACATGTTATCTGCTGTCTGGTCAACAGATTTTCTGTGATGTTTCACAAGAGAGAACCCTGCGCTGCATTTAAATTTAAGTTTGCTAGTAAAAATACAGTTCTTCCTGAGATTATTTAAAATGAGGACCTGCATTTATCACATCCTACTGTTGTCTGAAAGACAAAATCCCATTCCATATTGCTATGCCAGAAAATGTTAGCAGATAAAGTGCAGAGCAGGTCACGGTATTTCTAATTCAGATTAATGACCCCATTCAGCTTGTCTCCTTAGCAGGAAATTAGAAAGTGCTAGGAAGGGGAAAATAGTGATTCATAATGTGTGACTCTCTGTATTGGCAGTTGCACTCATTAAAAGCTAAGATATTGTTTTGATATAAAATAATTGAGTCTGACTTATTTATGGGATATGACTGTCTCAGCTCATAGAGATTCCTTGAGGAGACTGCTGGCTCAGTGCCCAGATTGAGGAAGAAGAGGTGACTGATGGCTGTCAGCCATCCCTGGCCAGGTGAAGGGCACGACTGTTTTCTACTGCAGAAACGTGGACTGGTGCTCTTCTCAAAGAGCCTAAAGGAGGAAACACCTTCAGAAAGGTTCTGAGCAGCTGAGGGGAAAGCAATGCGAAACCACCTGGGAAAGCAGCTCATGTTTGCTGCATAATTCGGTATCTGCAGTTACGTTTTAAGTGCAAGGGTTGTAACTTGAGGATTGTAGAAGAGAATGTCAGCAGTCAGCGTGGCTCCTGCACATGCTGGACTAGGTTTTGTCTACAGAGGCTGGGTATAAAAGAGGGACCGAAGGGTAGGAAATGTTAGTGTACAGGAGGCCAGGTTTGGCAGAGCCTTGCGTGCATATGAGCTTGGATTTTCAGGTTTTCAGCACTGGCACTGGTAATCTATATTCTGCTGAAATCCTTTATTAGGTGTCTTTTTTTTTTATCCTGGGCTTGGCTTGTAATCTTTAAGAACTGTAGTTACTAGATACTAAAAGGTGGCATCATGCATGGCTTAGTGTTGTCTTGATTGAAACACTGAGGTCAAAGGCCAGCAGAAGTCAAAGGTCCCTGCAAACTAACATATGCATGGGCTCGCTGAGCTCTTCTCCCTCTGTGTCACAAAGACA
Organism: Actenoides hombroni; assembly: GCA_024336885.1. Taxonomy (NCBI): domain Eukaryota; kingdom Metazoa; phylum Chordata; class Aves; order Coraciiformes; family Alcedinidae; genus Actenoides; species Actenoides hombroni. The sequence goes on along the minus strand of WUAM01000323.1, from coordinate 45,322,098 downwards.
AATGGCATTTTTTAAAATTCTCCCAATGAACTAGCATTCATTTTCTGGCGTCTTTTCCTTCTTTATTGCTTCCTAATGAGCTTCATTCCCATCACCTCTAGGCTTCTGCTTTCCAACCTGCATTTACACCCATGCATAGAAGAGAAGCAAATTGAACAAATTAATTAAGTTGGCCTGTCTAATGAAAAAAGGCTGTGGTGACTTCTGGGGTTTTGTCTCTTGCTTTTTACAGAAATCTTCTATAAATCTTCAGTGATCACAGTCGCTGGTCTTTTTCTGTCTGGAGGGTTGGCAAGAACACCAGATTTTCTTTGTGTGGTGTCTCAGATTTGAGAACATTGCATTTTGCCTACATTTATATTTATATTTATATATATATTACATACACCTATCTATTTTTACTCTTTGTATAATTATGGTGGTTGTTTTACTTCCCTGTTTGTTTATTTAGCAATGGAATTTTCATGAAAGTGCTTTTCAGGAGCTATTTGGAATAACAGCTGTTACTTAGGGAAGAGGATCTGTGCTACTACAGTCCATAAAACTTCCTCTCAGCCCTGGACTGGTTGGGGTGTATTTTCTCTCCTGTTCTTCTCATGCTGCTTTGTTTGCTCTCAAACAGGTCAACTGATTCAAAAGCAAGCGTCAGCCAGATTATTTTTCTTTTAAATGCTTGTGTCTGAGCTGACACCTGACATTGTCTCCTGAAACCTTCCTATTGAAATCTGCACCCAGATAGAGTTGTGCTTATACTACCTTCCCCCCCCCCCAACAGTATCACTTCTTTGCACTGGAGGCAGATGTCTTAAAGTGTAAAATGCATGAATTTCAGTCCACTGAACTGTGGATAAACTGGGGATCTGGCTGCACGTGTGGTTTTGTTGCTTATTATCACTGCTTTTCTCATGGCCTCCAGTGAGGATCTTGACCTTTGTGCTACAGCTGCCTAGGTATAAAATACAGGCAGCACCTCCATGAGCAAATTCATTATTGTCGTTATGTGGCTTTGAGAGGTTCTGTAGAAGTGTGAATGAGCATGGTGTAACTGCTAAACTTTCACAGGTTAAGTGTGGATCTAAGAAAGGACTCTACCACTTTTGACTGTGTACTAGTATCAGCTGTTGTCTGTACACACATGCTGCATATGAAGCAGTCAGTGCAATGAAGCCCTTATTTTTTATGATATCAGATGTTACCATCAGGCATTGGAGAAGACACATAATGGTAGACACATTTCTGGTTTGTATCAGTAACATTTTTTATTCCTCCTAACATATGCTCTTTGCTGCGTATCATTGCTGGGGTTTAATGCTGGTTATAGATGACCAGGACTAATAGCCTCCTCCTGATTTTTACAAGATAGCTGTTTAATCCAGAATTTCCAAGTGCTGTTTCCTACACAGTATTACTGTTACCAGATGAAATTCTTTCCCAGGATTATGTGAATAATTTTAAATCCCTCTGCTGAAACTGCTTTTACTGAACTTTTTCCCCCTCCTGTCTGCACTGTATTTTTACTTCGAAGTAATAAATACATATAGTCTTTTGGTATCTAGATAGTTACCTTGGCCATTTTCTTCCTTTTTATTTCACAGCTCATCACTTCATTATACCTGAAAAACAGTGATGCTCCTGTGAAATAAAGGTTATATAAAACACTGCTCTAGCATGAAATGGAGGAGAGAAATTTAATGAAGTTCAACAAGGGCAAGTGTAAAGTACTGCATCTGGGGAAGAACAATGCCATGTAATAGTGCAGGCTGGGGGATGATCTGTTGGAGGGCAGCTCTGGGGAAAAAGTTAGCTAAGAGTCATGGTGGACAAGAGGATGACCATGAGCCAACAATGTGCCCTTGGGGCCAAGAAGGCCAATGGCATCCTGGGATGCATTAAGAACACCGTGGCCAGCAGGTTGAGGGAGGTTCTCCTCCCCCTCTACTCTGAGCTGGTGAGACCCCACCTGGAGTACTGTATCCAGACATTCAAAACCTGCCTGGACACATTCCTGTGTGACCTGCTCTAGGTGATCCTGCTCTGGCAGAGGGGTTGGACTAGATGATCTTTCGAGGTCCCTTCCAACCCCTAACATTCTGTGATTCTGTGAGTCTGTGATTCTGTGAAACAGTACCTGAAACTTCAGTAGTCATTAATGGAAGATCTAAGAAATGTCAGGGGGAATCTGAACCTGATGCAGCTTTCAGTGTTGGTGCTGTTAACTTTAGTAGCATTGTTGCACAATAAAATATACTCATTTTAAGCTCATTCTTCACCTCTTAATTGACTGCATGTAAGTGTGTCTAAGAGGAATGTTACAAGATTTTGTTCCTGCTTCTTTCATCACCTTATTTATTATGCAGTATTTTACCATTCTGCAACTAGAATGTGTGGAGATGGATGATAAATGTGGAAATATGAATTATTTTACACTCTTGATATAGTATAGTCTAGATGAATGGTTTATTTTGGTACCTGGATGTGTAATCGATAGTACAGTCTCAGAAGGAACGAAGGTGATCCAGAATAAAGCAAAAGCCAGCAACTGGGAGTTGATACTGAGAGAAAGAGATTCTCAAAAATTCTTTCAGCTACATCCTCATCCTATTCTTGTGGGGTTTTTATATGCTCTTGGTGTCTTTATGTGTTCCTACTACCCCAGTGATAAAAAGGCCATAAATGGCTCTGTGGGAGACTTAAAATGCCATAATGTGATGCTGAAGGTGTAGGCTGGGTCTGTGTTGCTAAAAGTGTTAGCCTCTGGGAGTCATGCTTGCTGCTGGAAAAGCTGCTTAATGGTAGTATTTTTATTTGTATTTTTTCCTTTTGGTTTCAGGTATCAGAAATATGTTACCTATGTCAATAAGAGCAGCAAGGTTGACCTAACATCTAGGGAAGGTTTTGGACAGTTTCATTAGTCCTTCATGTGTTCAGATTCACTGGCTCCAGCTTTCATAGTTGAAGGACCCTCTTCCTGTCTGGAATTTCCTGCAGTCAAGGCAGTAAGAATTCAGTTTTAGAGGGCCAAAGGTTGTTGTTGACAATGAGGTTCTGCACGCTTCAGATTGTTGCAGTCCTGACAGAGGAGCTGTCACTACAGAGACAGAGACAGGGGGCTAAACAGGACAGGTTTGAATTGTGCAGTTTACTTACAGAACCAGATCATCAAGTACACTTGAAAATGACCATGCTGGCTTGTGGGATTTTTTGCCTACCGTTTTATGTAGAGTTCTTACAAATATTTCACTGCTTTGAAATGGGCCAGAAGCTTGTGTTAGACTTTGCCGGGGCTATTGCCATTTGTGCTTAAGGGAGTTCTGGCTGGAAGTTTTGCCCGAGAGAAGGAACAGTGCAGTGGTATCGGTGCAAGCCCACTCATGTTGCCTCACTGTGTGGGCATTGCTTTTGGGAATCCTACGGACAATTTTCACATGAACCCAAAAACTGGCACTAGGACTTAATATAAGAAGCACCTGATAGTGCCTCCTGAGATCAAGGCTACTTCATAAAAGGAATAGAGGTGAAATAACTTGTTTAAAGCCTCACCACAGGAGTAATGGGCCTGGGAATTACCCTAGGCCAGTGTCTTAATTGCTGAATGATTCAGACCTGTCGTGATGTCATTTCTTCCCAGTGCCTTCCAGTCTCGAAACAAGGATACCGGGCTGCACAAAGAGACATAAATTCAACAAAACCTTCTAGATTTTGTTGCCAAATACCTGTCATGCCTTAGGAGAAGCAGTTCCCTCACTTGTGCCTTGGAATGCTTGGGATGCCTTGGGGAGGGGCTCTCTAGTTAATGTTACCATTTTATAGGGAATAATCCAATTCTTTTTGTCTGAAAGATCTCTTTAGTTAATTAGGAAGAAGCCAAATAAAGAGGGAGACAAAATAAGATCTGCAAAGAAATACAAATAGCAGGGGTTTTTTTTGACAGTTTTCTTTAGGAAAAGAAGCCCTGACAACTATATGCTCTACATGTTTGATGTTAATTCTCTTTATGGGAGTTGGCACCACAGAGAATATATATTTATAGGGATGTATTCACACGACTTCTGCTTCACACAGAGTACTGATTTAGATGTCTAATTTAGGAGCACAGTCATTCTCTGTAGTCAGCAGAGCCTAAATTAACATCTCTGAATTACCTCCTGAAAGGATGTACCTTTCTCCACTGACTTCAGTGACCCGAGGCTCCTAATTTAGGCACATAAGTCACGTGCCCAGTGTATTAGCCCTGTGTAAACAATACTCTGATTAAGTGTTGCCCTGGCATTGCTTTTTCCTCACAGGCAGTGAACTCCTCAGGAGATCACTACTTTGTCAGAGTTGAGTGTGTCTGAAGAAAAGGATGATCTTTCCTGGCTGGCTGGAGCCAGATATATGGGCCTTAGTGACTTGAGGGCAAAATCACACTTGCATACAACCATGCCTGAAATACCTTTTAGTCACTAAGGGAAAAGGGAACTCCCTAGTGTGGACCCAGCCACGCATGTTACACTTCAAGTGGCAGGGCACGTAGCAGCAGAGAGTGCCTGCAAGCTAGTACGTGCATATAACTAACTCCCATGGATGTTACCTTAGGAGGAACAGAGCTAAAAAAAAAATTACAAAAGAAGAAAAACATGGCCTGTGTGACAGTTTAGGGTCAGGGCAGCCCGCTAGACCTATAACAGATGCTCTCTGTTAACCCCCCTCCATCCCCAAAGGGAAAGGGAATAAGTGATTATCAATTAGAAAGGGAATTTCTAATTTCTAATTATTTATTAGAAAAGGAAACTAGAACAACTTTAATGAAAATTATAATAATTATAATAAAAATGGAATATATACAAATACATACAAAACCAGTATTAATCCCAACCCCTCTGAAGGCGATTAAGTCACCGTCACCCTGCAGGTGCAGCCTTTCACTTTCTGCACCCCAGCAAGGTGGTACAGAAGATCCAGCAGTGGCCTTGGTCTGCACACCAATCCTTGGTAGTAACTCTAAGCATGGGGTGTTATCACTGCTAGAAGCAGACACTGTCTGTGAGAATAGGCTGCTACCTTCAGACAGTGCAGTTAGTTAGAAGAACTGAGCTGAAAAGTAAAATCACCGAACAGAATTAATTCTGTTCTCATTCAAATCAGGACAGACAAGAATAAGCTATTCATTGATAGGAAGTCTCATCCATGTCAGGCAGTATTTTCTGAGTGATCTCAGCATGGGAAGTAGGGCAGAGCAAAATGTATCTGTTGAAACTTTTTTCTGGGCAAAAAAAGTAATTTTTTCACAAGATGAAAACATTGCCCCCATATTTGTAGTTTTTGGTTTGTTTTTCTTTTACATCATATGCTATATCCAGTAATCAATATTTTCAGTGAAGTTATTTCCAAATCATTTCCTTGTAACATTTGCTCTTTGTGGGCCTCATTCTTTCAGCTCTCCTGGTCTCCAGGTTGTGGCTGAGAGTCAAGGGTCTTGAGGGACTTCAGCACTTCTTTCGGAGGTAATTACCCCTGTGAAAAAAAGTGTTGCTTAGAATCAACAGAGACTCCAGAATAAAAAGAGTTTATATTTAAAACAACTGAGTTATACTGACTGGAAGATCTGGTTTGGCTTGGCTCCCTCAGTACCAGCCTAGGAAGGCTCTTCCAGATATACTTTTTGACTCCTGGTCCTCCCAGCCTCTGAGAGTCTTGGAGGAGGAGGAAGGAAAACCATTAGCTTATACCTATGAACTGTTCCCTTCACACTATCAGTTATTTTAGTATTAAGGATTAACAGTATTTTGAAAACCTATCCAGACAACAGAAAGCACCTGCAATAAAAACATTTGCAAAGGATGCCTTTTGTATGCTTTCCACAAAGACACTGGAGTTTGTACTTAGCCTCAGGACCTGGCTGGCATTGCCTCCAGCAGCAACTGCCCTGGGTAGATGCCTGGAGCAAGAGATACCTGACTGACAGGAGCAATGAGGAGAGCTGGAGAGGGTGCTGTGACTGCTGACGTTGGCTGACCGCGATACCCACATGGCATGCCAAGCTGAACCGAGACGCTGGCCGAGACAGTGGCAGGCACAGGCATGGCCAACAAGAGAGACACAGAGGTGGTGGGTGAAGTTGACATGAGTGACTGAGTGTCCAGCTTGAGTGGCAGTTGCCCACTGAAGGCTTTGGCCAAGTAGGGACCCCACAAATACAAAGCTGAACCAGTATCTTCTGAAATAGTCCCTGCACATTTCTATAGATTAATTATTTTAATTGAGTTTGAAGAGGTCATTTACTATTTTTTAATATATTTAAGACAAAAGATCTGCAAGGAAAAGTAACCTGTGTGCAGCACTCCTGGTATGTGCTTAGTCACACAGAATCACACAGAATCACACAGAACATTAGGGATTGGAAGGGACCTCAAAAGCTCATCTAGTCCAATCCCCCAGCTGGAGCAGGATCACCTAGATCAGGCCACACAGTCCACCCTGTGCATCAGCAGGCCACTGGTGCACACAAGTGGGGTGAGTGCTTGACATGACTAATGGAAGAAGACAACAGATGTGTCCAGCTGGAACAAACCCCTGAGGTTTCTGATGGAGGCAACTCGATCATGCAGTGACTGCGGCATCTGATTTATTCCCCTGCTTGACCTGAGTCACGAGGAGATAATGAAGGGTTTTCTTGGCTGAGTGACGTGATCCACTCTGGAGGGATGTGACTGGAGTGACCTATCTGAGAGGCTGCTTGCATGAATAAACTGACCCTATCAGCCCTGCTGAGCTGGTCACTGACATCACCTGAGGCAAAAGAAAACCCAGAACCATTTTTTATATCCAGATAAGAAAGCAGGCTAAATTAAATGGCCAGTATGGGATATTTCTGAATACATTAAAAACAGAATTTTATTACTCTATTTTTATTACTTATTTATTATATCACCAGTATCACCTGGAAACCACCCAAAAGTTCTAGAAGTGCTGCACAATTCACTGTAGTGTACTCTAAGTGCATGAACCAGTGTCATGCCAGAGGAATGACCAAGAAGTGCAAATGGTATCCTGGGGTGCATTAAGAAAACTGTGTCCAGCAGGTCTAGGGAGGTTCTCCTCCCTCTCTACTCTGCCCTGGTGAGACCACACCTGGAATACTGTATCCAGTTTTGGGCTTCTCAATTCAAGACAGACAGTGTGGCTGTCTCTGGCTGTCCAAGATGGAAAGAGTCCAATGGAGAGCTACAAGGATGATTAAGGGGTCTGAAATCTCTCCTATGAAGAAAGGTTGAGAGAACTGGGGCTGTTTAGTCTTGAGAAGAGAAGGCTGAGAGGGGATCTTATTAATGTCTATAAATATCTGAGGGGTGGGTGTCAAGTGGAAGGGGCCAGTCTCTTTTCTGTGGTGCCCAGTAATAGGACAAGGAATAATGGGTATGAGCTAGAACATAGGAAGTTCCACATCAACATGAGGAGAAACATGTTACTGTGTGGGTGACAGAGCACTGGAACAGGCTACCAAGACAGGCTGTGGAGTCTCCTTCTCTGGAGACTTTCAAAACCCACCTGGATGTGTTCCTGTGTGGGCTGCCCTAGGTGATCCTACTTTGGCAGGGGGGTTGGACTCAATGATCTCTAGAGGTCCCTTCCAATCCCTAACATTCTATGATTCTATAATTCTATGAATGGAAGGGGCAAAATATGCTTGCTATAGTGCAGAGTAGAAGTAGTAAACACAAGTGAGATATGTCAGAGAAGAGTTTACAAAATGTCATGTTGTCAAATCTATTAATGTTCTTGGGAGGACTCTGGTTAACAGGGAACAAGCAAGGTTCCTCTGCAAAGATCTTCATAAAACCCATGAAGGAAAAACTGGGTCCATCATGTTACAGATTCACAACCACCTCAAGGTAGTGAGTAAGAGTCTGTTTTCACAATGCAAGGAGATTACTAAAGATGTCTCCCTTTCTTCTTATTGGCATGTGCTACCCATCATACTCATAAGGCACACAAGGAAGAGCATGAATAGGTGAATTGCCAAGACTGCAGATGATACAGAATTACCTAGCATGGTGATTGTGATTAAGTGAAAAGTGGCTGAAGGGCCTCAATTAAGTGGTTTGTAAAATGACAAAAAAATTTTAATCAACTGGAAAGAAATGATAATATGGGAAAGTAATGCTTACAATATATGTTTACAGCATATCTACTTTCCTCACCATCAGACGTCCTCCCTGTCCATCTGCCTTGTATTTTGAAAGACCTGCGGTCTTACAATAGAGCCAAATTTCAATTTACACAATATATTGGCTCCCCAGTACAAAATCCCAGGACACTGCAATCTTGACTTTATGGACATCTTTGCACCTGCTAAAATTGTTCAGATTTGTCCATTGTTTCTTACAATTCTGTGTGTTCCAAGGGGCAGGTACTTCAAAAGGAAAAAAAAAAAAAAGTCCAGGGTAAGGCAGCAACTTGGCTTTTATCAAAACCTTTTTTTTATATGGGGGACTCATATACACTTCATAAACAGCGACAAATGAACTATCCCATCTTACAGTTTGGCTTTTACTTTAATTTACTTTACTTGTGATCCTACAGTTTCTCTTTTATTTCTGGTCCTTATTTCTTGCAGAGCATCCTGAGTACATGAGTTTTGTCAGTATGCCCTGCTTACATATCTCACTCTGCCAGTCATCTTTGCCAGAAAGAATCACAGCCTATTCCTTGTAGTACCAATAAAAAAAAGACAAAACAAAGAAAAAAAAAAGCTCCAGCTTTCATTGGAGAAGTTATTTGTGATTTTTCCACTTTCTTCTTAAGAATTAAAGAAAAAAGAAATACAAGTTCTCCTTTCGACATTCTCTTTTCCCATCAGTTCTTCACTATGTACCTCATTCATTGTCTTTCTAATATATTCCTCTAGCAGGATTGTGCTTCTTCACCAAAGTTTTGGCCTGTCAGTTCTCTGCTTTTTATATAGTTATCATTAAATGTTCCTGACATATCTTAACCTTGCTGGTTTTTTTCTCTTCATCTTTCCCAGCAATATGTAACCTGCTCTCGCTTGAGTACATGGTCATTAGCATACACAGCACGGCTGCTACTGTTGTTATTCTCATTATTACCATAATGTCTGAGGCCAGAAGAGAGAAGCAGCTTTAGGCATTGAACAAACACAGACAATCCCTGCACAAAGAAAAAGCTCCAGCATTGTTCAAAATCATTTGGAAATCATTCCTGTATCCTACTCTGCCTTTTAAATATTCAATTTTACCTGTCAGAAAGCTACTACAAAATGTGTTGTTTTTTGACAGAGTTGACTATTTTGCATTAGCTCTTTCTTACCACCTCTTTCCAGCTAGTTTTAGTGACCACATGGCAATGACAGCAGGTGAATCCCCACAGGACTTCACTTGCTAGAGGTTTCCTATGTCCTTTGGGGAATCTAGCCATGTGTCAAGTACTGCAGTAACAATATACAGGTCCCCAGCTGAAATCTAGCCTCATTTCATAGTTTTACAGTCATCTGCCCCCCTTGTCCATCCTGTACATTAAAAAAAATAGCCCTGCTGGACTGGATTCTGGTTTGTCAACATTTTGGTGTTGAGATCAGATCTTCACCTTGGAAAGCATCTATTCCCAGCCAGACACCACTGGCTGGTGCTGCACAATAAATCAGCAAGTTGAAATCAGACACTCATTTTGCTCGATCCACTGTCAGCAGAGGGACGTAGCAGTGAGCCCTGGTGAGCAAGATACAGTTTGCATTTTGACATAGTGCCAGCACTCATCTGCATAGGAGATCAAAGGCAGCGGCTGAAACATAGAAACAGCTTGTAAACAATTGTGCTGTGCTCATTAATACAGATTGATTACATTGTTTTCTTTCTGTTTAATTCATTTGGGAGATTGTCTATATTGAGCTATACTATAGAAGTGTGGATGGACCCCCATGTCATGGAGGAACGTGGTTTTGAGCCTTAGATGGTAATATATATTGGGCTAGCACCCAGGGCGATGTGAAAGCAGAATCAACAGGCCTACAGTCAGGGTTAGAGTGCCAAAGTGCAAGTGAGAGCTCCCTGTCTCTCAGAGAAACAGGCACTGGATCAGGAACTCCTGGTCCTTCTATCAGAAGTTTGGTACCTCCATGCCTGCCCTCATCCTGGCCTCATCCTCCCCCTGCAATACATTGCCCACCTACAGAGCAGGTCAAGGAAGTCTTTACATTGTGGGAGCAGAAGGAGAAAAGGAACTGAGCTACAGAGAGCCTGGGAGAAAAGCAGGATACCATGCCACCCCAACAGGAGAGCTGGAGAGATGTATGGACAACATAAAACAAGGCATGATAGTGAGACTGTTGAGTTTAGCTTGGATATTAGGAAAAACTTCTTCACTGAAAGGGTTGTTAAGCACAGGAACAGGTTGCCCAGGGAAGTGGTTGAGTCCCCATCCCTGGAGGTATTTAAAAGATGTGTAGACGTGGTGCTGAGGGACATGGTTTGGTGGTGGACTTGACCGTATTAGGTTTATGGTTGTACTTGATGACCTTAAGGGTCTTTTCCAACCTAAATGGTTCTATGATTCTCCGATAGTGGACATACAGGAAGGTCCCCGGACTGTTCTGCTCCCTGGTAACTCTTCTGGGAGGTTACTGCAGTAATGGTCTTCGGGTTTAATGTCTTGCATTATAATATTTCTTAGACTGGGGGTGGAAAAAAGGGAAGGACACCAGGGTGGGGAAACCTTAGGTTTTGGGGTTTCCAGAACCTAGGTTCTGTCCCCTGGTTGGAGAGATATTCTCTGTCCAAGACACCACTTTTCACAGTGGCAGTAAGGAAATTCGACCTCCTGGTATTCCTTCATAAAACAGGAAAACCACCAGCTGTAGACAGTCAACACAAAACATCAAGCTCCATATGCTGCCTCTGACAGTGCTGACATTTAACATTCATGAAAGGGTATAGATAGGGCAAATATAGAGCTATGCTTGCCCAATACATTGATTTTATGTTAAACATTTCCAAAGGTCTGTGTAGAAAATGTTGCCATGGGAGAGGAGGTGTTTAGAAAACATGGCTGGAGGAGTAGATGGAGGGGGAACAGGAAGGAAAATAAGGAACAGGAGAAAGAGGAGGAACACAAATAAGAACAGGAGGAGCAGGAGGAATACCTCTTCCTCCTACCAGCCTGATTTCTATGTTCCTTCTCCTCAGGTAGTCTGCAGGTATGAGGCACACTTAACACCTTGCTAACACTGCTTGTGTCACTAACAGCCTCGAACTTAAGGTAATGAGCTTGAAATTTAGGAAACTCAACACATGGCCTGACTTCCGTCCTCTCACTGATGGAGCACGATGGAGTATCAGTTAAGTCTAAATGAATAGTGCTAGAACAGATGCTCATACACTGAACATAAGTCATTAGCACTTGCCCTGTCATAGTTTTGATGTATTCTCAAGTGGAAGCATGAAGGAGAAAAAGAGAATTTAGCAGTATGGACAGGGACTGTGTGGTCACTTACCCTTTGGCCATGGCCCTGCTTATTTACAGTGAAGATGTAGCTCTAGGGGCTCCCAGAAGCATAAAAATGGTAAGACTCAGAAGACAGTCTTTATTGCAGCATTTGAGAAAACCTCTCCCAAATTTATTACAGCAAGTGCCTCCTGACTTCAAAGTGCAAAACAGCTTTGGGCAAGATAAACCTGAGATACAGGACTTGGGGCGGGGGGAGTGGGGGGGTGAGGTTCTTAATTTTCTTCTCAACATTGCAGAATGACAGTGTCGGTAATGAAAGCTGTCAGCACTTGCATGAATGACATATCTTCATCAGACAGACAACACCACAAAAGTTTTAACAATATCATTAAAAATTATTCATGGGCCAACTTACATGGGAGCTTCCCACCTCACATGCTCTCTGTCGAAGGAGCTACATGAAGCAGGATTGTCTGCATATGGATTAATCATGTTGTGAATCCCTATGGCTGAGTTTTGTTCTGCACATGGCAGCACACACTAGCTGCATATTGAGAGGCTAAAAACTTTGCTTCCTCTCCTCCAAACTCCTGCAACTCACTTTGTGATAGGGGAGAATATTAATGCAGCTCTCAGCTATCACCTGATATTCCTAACACATCTGAGGTCTTGTACTGCAGTACAGAACTCCTTGGGGAGGGGATAGATAGATAGATAGATAGATAGATAGATAGATAGATAGATAGATAAATAAAAATGATCAGGGAATCTCTTTGTTCATGATTTGAAACAGGGTTTTCATTTTTCTCACTTTGTTCTCTGTTACACATTTGTAAAAATACCGAATTCTTTCTGCAAATGAAACCTGCTTTGATGTTTCTGAAAGCTCCCTCTTTCAGGGATTGTCCTGTTTCTTGGCTTTTACAGGCAATCACAACCATGGTAGAAACGATCGAAACACCACATGTCTAGAGATGCCTCTAGTGACCTGAATTTTAAGCCTAAAAGCCTTTTGGATTGGATATAAATGTTTTTGCCTTATCCCAAAATTGGCTTCTGCAAGAACAACAGAAGATGAAGTGGTTGTCCAAGCACAGATGCATCTTACAGTGATGATATAAATTAGTTTCGAGCATTCATCTGACTCTAATAACCACTGAAGCTCAAACTGAAGCTGAGTGCAGTCTACATGAATCAGATGATGTATTTCTCAGACCCTAACTCTGCAATGGCAAACAACACTGCTTTGCTCAATGCCTTTAAGCTGTGTAACACCCATTACCAAGTTAGACAAACTGAGCAGGAGAACAGTTGTTCCAGCTCAGGTCAGTCTTCCAGGCTCTCAGAATTTGGCTTGATTCTGCTTTTTCCTCAATTCAAGGGTGAAACCAGCTAAACCACCCAGCTCTTCCAGAGTATAAATCCTGAGTGGAGAACACCTCTGCAGTTGCAGGGTCAGTTTTGAAAGCAGCAATTATTCTGGTAGGTTTTCCTTTCTTGCTTGTGTGTTTTATTCATTGTTTATCTGGGTTTTGCTTTATTTTCTAGTTCTTCTAAGTCTTCTATTAGCACAGCTAGGGATTTCCATTAGGTAGCATGTTCCAGCTGATGGTCACTATGTATGTTATAAATTCTGGATTTCTGGAATTGTTTGGTTTGTGTTATTTCATGTATAACTGCTGTTCCTCAGGTCTGATAGCAAAATAGTAGGGGTAGTCCTGTGGCAAAGCTTGTAAGCTGTCTGAGTTCATGGATAAATAAGTTCATTAAGCATGTGGCTCTTTGGATTGCAGTGATAAGCTCCACATACAGAAGAGCACATTACTTTCTCTCTAGGCTTATGCTACAGGTAGTTTCTCAGAGGGATAGCCAGATACTCTCTGAGTCACTGTCCTCTAAAAAAAGCTTAGTTTTCCCAAACTGGAGCATGGCTAGTTTCTGGAGTGTGGTTTTCACCCTTTACCCTCTTAGCTTATCATAACCCCTGTGGCAATATTTGCTTTGACTTTGATACAAGCAGGTTCAAACCCAGAAGCAAAAGATGAAGAAAAAGAGAAAAAATAAATAAATAGATAAATAAATATTTAGCCTGTCTTTTGCAGAGTAGAGCCTTCTAGCACACCTCAATAGCCTGGTTGTTTTAATAGAGGAGTGAACTGAAGTAGAACTGAGTAAATTGAAGGGAAGTGGATGTGGGTTTTACAAGCCTCTGGCAGTGGAAGCAACAAGATGTGGATATTTATTGATTACAGTGCGCTCTACATCTTGGGAGGGGGCATTCAGGCTAATGGTGGCTGTATTTGTTACGTCTGGTTCAGAAATCAGAATGAATAAATGATAAGCAGTGGAATGCAATTGGACCTCTAACAAATTATTTTGACTTGTTTGGAAGTAAAAGAAGGAGAGAGGGAGGGAGCCAAGCTGGGCTGAAAGCTCTGCATGGGTACAGAGTGACTGAGGACCCAGCGAAAAGCACACTGTTTTTTTTCAGTGGACCTGTTAGCAGAACATTGAGCAGCTGGCTGAACAGATATCCTTGCAAATCATGCATATTGTCTCAACCCCTTCGAGATCACTGAGACAATTTGAGGGGTTGGCCAGATGGGAGTGCAGAACTGAGCAGCCCACAAGCATGTCCAAGCACAGTAGCCTCATCCCATGCTCAGTTATCCTTGCTCAATGCAAGTAGTGCATTAAAGTAAGAGGGCAACAAAGAGGGAGAGAGACTTTTAGAACCTACCTAGGCCATCCCTGTTTTCTCTCCTGAGCTAAATATGTCTCCAGACAAATATATTTGTCTGTGTTCTTACTGAGGGTGCTTCTGGAGCCATCCTCAAGACAGTGCTTAACTCCTTGGTAGAGAGTGAGTCTGCAGTCATGGTTTGAGCAGAGCCTCAAGGTAGGTGTTCAGTGCCCAAAGAGCCTCCCAGACCTAGTGATAGCCCTATGTGGCACAGCTATATCTTGCTGGTGGCTCCTCTTGCAAATGTCCCCTGCAATCTTTCCAGTGTTTTCTCAGTGGCCACCAACCTTGCAAAATAGAAAAGTGCAATAGCTTGGCCACTGCTCAAGCCTGAGTGAGTGAACACCTGGAAAGTCCATCATCATGTCAGTGATGATTTCCCACTGAGCTTTGGCCTCAGAAAGCAAGCTGAAAATTATTACCCTTACCTTCTTCCGGTTCTCTAGCTTGAGCATCTTTGGCATGTCTCCTCCCTGACTGAACACAGGACCAAAATTTGTTGGACATTTTACTGACTTCATGTTCTGTGTAGACTTCCTTCAGAATTATTTGTCAGTGTAATGAATAAGTAAGACTCTGGACCCATGGGAAGCCTTGGTAATTATTTTTGGTAGTTTTTATTTGTTTTATTTTGGCATATTTTTCCTCAGGAAAAGAAATTGTAAATCATCGTTCAATAAAGGAAAGTTAGAAAGGGTTTTTTTATTTTGGTTTGAGATTTTTGCTAGTTTGCCTAACATGAAGAAAAATAGTCCTTCCATTTGGATCACAGATACAATAACTAGTTTTTCATTCTGCTGTGGAAGGATTTGCCTGGGGAATACAAAATATTATATACCTCCTGTTTATGATAAATTTAATCCTCTCCCTAGCAGCAATATTAGGAGCCTAATTTGGATTTACAGCAAAGCCTAGAGAGCAATTATTTTATTGCAGCAATATAAGCAGCTTCTCACGTGAATGAGTATCAGGTTTGGTGTGTCCCCATAGATACCAAAGGACATCTGCAAGAACTAAGAATTTAATTCACTTAGATCTTCGTTTTCGTGAGAGTATGTGGTAGTGGTCTTGTCACATCTGAAGCTGGAAGGAGAACTCCCAAAACACTTCAACCCCAAATCATCAATTGGGGAGGTAAGTTGAGGTTTCTAGAGTCTTAAGACTCTTTCAGGGTGTGGAATGCAGTGGCTTTTCTCCATGTCTACTGTGGGTAGACTGGAAAAAGTAGTTCTGTTGTACCAGGGATATTTACACCAGACAGAGAGTATATGGGGGCATGACAATTCAAGAAAAAGATGATGTTTCAGGGCACCTCAATGGAGCTGGCAGAACAATGTTCTCATGAGATGGGTCCAGATACATTGGATTTTCCCTCTGAGCAACTGGAAGGAGTACTAATTCTTGGGGTCTCCTGGAGCCTGACATCTCCATTTTTCTGAGATTCTGTTTCTTAACTAACTACTTCTCATGGAGACACCGACAAAACCAACAGCAGCTGCTGTCCAGAACGAGGGTTTATTGAAAGCAAAGCTGCCCAGCGTTCCTTCTGACCAAGTACCAGTGTGGGGAGCTGTTGGGAATTAACTACCACACAACTAATTCCTAAATGTTAAGGAAAGAGCAATCAAACTGGGCACACACTCACTGATCAAGGGGAAACCTTCCACACCAGAGTGCCCACGGTATCACTCACCCAAAGTGGGGCAAGGCTCACTCAATCCACAGAGACTCCCTCAATCCTGTCAATCACAATGAGGTGCAGATTAATAGTCGAGGCTTCAAACTGCTCTGGCACTCAGTGTATCTCAGCTTAGCAAACAGGCAAGAACATCCAATCCCATAAAGAAATCCTGTGTGATGGTTTTGCTGTACAAGAGTAGGATCCTGAAGTATTTCATGATGAGACCTCAAATAAATTAAGAACATAAAATTTTGTTCCCCATCCAAAAAACTTAATATGGAGATACTTCAAATGCATTGGACACATCTTATCTTCAATCAGGATCCCTGCTCCACACCCAGCTGCCTTTAGTGGATCACTGAGACAAGGTCTGTGAGGAAATTGCAGCTTCCAGGAGAAAATGAACTTTTTTGAAAGTACACTGATACCTTCATGTGATAGGCCAGCTTCTTTCTAAATATGTGGAAAGCTCCACAGGTCAGCATGCTTGAAAACCCATTTGTGATCAAAAGCAGCATAGAAACCTGGGCAATGGTTGTGAGCCGACAACAGCATGCACCAGGACATGAACTGAGCTGACAGTTTGAGTCACTTGCAGATCAACCTTCACAGCCTATTAAACTGGCCATATGCACATACTGCCTCCTAGGTAGAAGAGATATAATGCACTTTGATCTCCAGGCTACAGTTAGGCAGGAGTGGAGACTTGCTCGCAACTGGTTGTTGCTTCTGTTTGCCACAAGGCCCTCAGGTCAAGTCTCCTTATGTATCATCTCTGACTTGGGGAACACCCTTGTCCCATTGGTCAAAACACAGCTTTTTTACTTCCCTGATCCTAGCTGTGGCAGGCTCCAGGGACTGCAGTGATTAGACCTGTACATATGAGCTCAAGAAGTCATATAGTTGAGTGAGAGATGTGGATTTTATTTCTTTTTGGCATTACATTTCTAGCTTGTTTGGCTACAGGAAATGGTTTGACACAAAAGCCCTACGGAAAATGAGAGGATACCAACATTTGTTCTGTCTTTCAAATTCCTGTTTTTCAGCTAATTGAATTTTGGAAAGCTGACTTCTGGGGTTTCAGGTCCTGAGGGTAGTAACTTCATGAAAGTCTCTGGGGCTTGTTTGTCAGCTGATGTCCTTCAGTAGAGCTCCATCCAAAGTAGAGTGATGAAAGGCAGCACCAAGGGACAGCCTGAGTCCCAAAACATGCTGGAAGCCACCTTTGTCATTGAGAAAAGGTCATGGGAGAATGGCATCTCATGCAGTGAGGCAGAGACACCCAGATAAGGCACTGCAAGTTCAACATGGGCCTGGTGCTAAGTTGCAGGCCAGCAGAAGGTGGCAGACCTCTGTACTTGTCAGCAGTTTAATAAGGGCTGGTGGTTTTACCTGCTATCAGCATCAGATTTTTTTTCCTGCAGCCTTTCTCTCTCGTTCTTTCTGGAAAACTAAAAAGCAAAACCAACCCACACCTCCATCCCTCTGTTATAATTGCTTCATATAGGATATTTTCTGCTTTGACTTGGTACCATTTTTGCCAGTAACTTGCAGAAAGTGAGTCACTTTGAGCAAGCTGGACACAGGCCAAGGGCAGTCTGGGGAAGGGATATGAATGCTGTTTTCCCTGCTGTGGCAGATCCTTTAGGCTGTGCTGCTGGTGGGTAAGCACTGCTCTTGGCTCTTGTGCAAGGCCATATGGTGAGAAGTAGGTGGGAAGAGCCTTCCTGATCCAATAAGAAGTCCTATTCTGTTGTGTGCACTCAGGGGGTGGTTCCCATGTGCACTGCATCTTTTCTCTCCAAGATGAGCTGGAGGGCCAGGGTTTGGCCGCAGGGATGCTCTAGATGGGAGAAAAACAGTTCTCCCATTAGAAGTTTGGTTTGGAAAGTCCCTGGGACAAAAGGGGCAAGTGGATGTCTGAAGGCTTGGATCTATGTGGCCACCAGTTTCTGCTGGTTTAACCTCATCAGTCTTGTAGACCAGCAAATATAACTTCCCTGACTTTTGCAGGAGAGACTGGGTTTAGTCCTACCAGGAGACATCAGTAGGTTGTGCATCTCTGTAGTCCTGCTTTATGGCCAGTCATCCGCAGCAGGAGGATGGATAAGGTGGGGCAGTCCATCTCCTTCTGCGCTGGAAGTATTTTGTGCTCACTGTGTGCTGGGTTGCTGCATAGCGAGCTCTGTGGAGCTGTGCTGGAAGTAGCTGGGCTCCAAGGAGGTGCTGGAGGCAAGATTTGTCAGGAGAGGTAATAATTTTTATAGGAGCAATTCACAGAGGTGGATAAAAGGGACAAGCTTTAGAGCTCCCAGGTCCTTCTTCATGTCTAAAATAGGAGCAGCAAAAGACAAGCCAGGGAACTGAAATTCATAAGTCTGGACACTAAACATCATGGGCTCTATAGAGATATTGGTTTTACAACACTTTATAATTCTTATCCCTTCCTCTCAGCTAACAGCTTCTTGTTCCACCAGCAGTAAATTACATGCTGCTCTCGTTTGCTTTCTATCTCTCTCTCTCTCTTTCCCAGAGGACTTTTTTTACCTCTCTGCATTCTAAAAACATCCCTCCCCCACTTACTGGGTACCAACTATCTTTTCTCACCCAAGGTGGCACCAAGTTAATTAATCAAATTAAACCCTGAGCAGTTGTTCTCAGTTTGTATTTAGCACTGCAACTGGCATATCTATCCCAGACCCAGACGGGTGTGTATACCCAAAAAGCAGCTTGTTTCACACTGAATACATTGATTGCTTTGATAAAGGTACTACACTTAAATTGACTTGATGCTGCCAAATAAAGCAGGCATGATTCCTGTGGGTGCAGTGGATTTGCAGTCATATTGAGAGCTTTTTCTGGTGTACAGAGCTGCTGTATGACCTTTGGGCTGTGGGCTATCAGTAAGGGTGATTAACCCCCAAGCGGCTGTGGGCTATCAGTAAGGGTGATTAACCCCCAAGCGGCTGTGGGTTAGTCCCACACTGCCAATGACATGTGCACGCGGGCTTGTTTCCAAACCTGGGCACTTTGAAACACAAAATTTAACACCGCTGTTGGATCCACCCATTATCACTTCAGAGGCTTAGTCACTGGGCACAGGCAAATGAAACACAGAGCATCCCTCAGCTCTTCCCACTGATAAGCCTAGGAATGGTAGAGGGAGGCTCAGGTCTGAGACAGTTCCCAGACTGTCTGGAAGTATCTTTTTTCTCTTTGTTAGGTATGTACAGTTTAAATAGTGTGACTCTGGGCTTCACAGTTACTAAATGTAGGGCTGGCTACATAAGCAAGTGAACGCTAGGGGATTGTTGGAGCCTTTTCCATCAAAGGAACATCAACAGTGATGTTTCCCAGACTCCAGCCGTAACCACCAGCCCCACAGACCAGCTGGGCATCCCAGGATGCCTCCTGCTCCTTGTGAGGATACAGCTTTCATAGGATATGGCAGCAAAACATGACCCAACATTTGCAAATGTGATCAAATACCTCAGATACAACATGCCTCTGCGGCTTTTGCAGAAGCCTAACAGGCTGTGGGTGATAAGCAGCTGCTGCAGTGGGTGCCTGGCTCCCTGGGTGCCTCTGTCAGAGTTAGTCACCAAGGCTGGATGAAGTGAGAACCCTGTCAGACCTCTGAGTCCCTCAGCCATTGACTCCATGGACTCCCTCAGTGGGGAGAGAGGGTGGGTGAGAAGACAGAGATGTATCACATTAAACAATGAAAATTAACATTTTGGGGGCCAAGAGGGACTGGGCAACCACACAACCATTGCTACATCTCACAATACTGGTACAAGTTCATGCACAGTGCTCGGCACGCCTCCCAGTTACATCCATGACTGTACTGTTCATATGGGCCATAGCCATGAGCAGGCTTCAGCCAAATTAAAGGCTTTCCTCTGAGTTTTTCTTGGCTGTGGTAATACCTGTTTTGCCAAATGTGGTGAATGTAAGCTGAGGACAAATGGGGGAAGTTTGAGAAATAATTTTTGTGACATGATTTCTGCATCATGATAAAACAGTAGAGGTGGTTGCTCTGTAAGGAAAGACACCTGGAGGAACAACACATCATGGTTTCAAGCAGTCCCATCTGTTTCTTTTCCCATCCCTCTTGCCTGATGTTCTGCACAACTTCTGGTTGTAGACAGTTCTGGAATACCTTTGCAAAAGTGCTTCAGGGAGATGTCAGGCACAGCTGGATGGCAGTTGTTTTGGACAAGCTTGTTCAGCTTCCAGGGGATGAAGTGTGAATTTGGTGAAAAGATTAAGCCACAAAATGGGTAAAAAAATAGGACAGACAGAACTGTTAATTTGAACATTTCTTTTAAGAGATCTGTTTTGATTTTTCTCTTCAAAACAACCTTTTAAGGACAAATTTAGCTCTGTGTGTTTAAAATAAAGAGCAATTAAAGTGAAGAGTCACCATCTCACTTCAGTTAAATCAAATATTTCTGCTCACTGAAAATATTTGAGGAAGCCTGAAGTTTCATTACAGACAACTTACAAATATTTCTACAATTATTATTATTTTGGTTCAGCTACTGAACCGAAAAATGATTTATTTGCACAGCACTGATTAAGGCAGAGAGAAACTTATTTAAGCACTTTGATTAATTATGCCTCTATTCCCAGCTGAGTAGAAGTGGGAATTCCAAGTCAAAGGAAAGTATTGCTTCCTTTTCTTCATTGCTTTGGTAAATGTATTTGAATATGCATGTATTCCCTTCCACTAGGGTAGGGCTTCTGCATGCTGCTAGCAGCCACTTCATGATGTAAGAGTCATTTACTTTTTGTCTGTACCATGCCTATAGTGGCAGGGGCTGAAGTAATTTGTTTCTAGGTGTCTCAGTGGCATATTAGTATTAAACAAAAATAACAAAATAAACACAATGTTGCTTTTCTATATTCACCCCATTGTTTTCCATGCTTCTAACTCTTGTTCCAAAATGTTTCATTGATGATGTACTACCTGGGGCTCAGAACGAAGGGATGGGGGAATGAAAGAAGGATGCAATTTTAATATTGATAACATTTCATTTGAAAATTGCAACATTTTGGATAATAACAGACATGTTCCTACTTGGAAACGTGCTCCACGCTTCTGTTTGCGCTGCCATGGTTGCAGGTCTTCTGCTGCACCTTCTTTTCCCCTCTGCAAAATGGGCAGCAGGGAATCTCTCAGAGGAGCACAGGACATAGAAGCTGGGGATCCCGGAGCAGGGGGAGACTATGAGGAAACCAAATTGCAACTCTTTGGAACCACTAATGCAACATAGCCATAACAGGGAAAAACCAGCAACTGATGCAGAAAGTGATCAGGAATGGAGGGAGAAAGGAGAGGAGTCAAAATGCTGAATTCCAGAAATGTGTCTGGAAGTGCTCTGCCCAGCTGTTGGCACAGCTGGCCATGCTGCCAGTCATTCTGCCTGCAGGTACTGGGCTTCCTCGGAGAAACAGGAGTCCATTTCCTGTACATGAGTGCTAAGGCTACGCTTGTCTCCTCTGCTTTCTTTAAAATGCATTTCATATGATAAATGGCCAATCTATACAGCCATGACTTTTTATTCTTTTCCTCAAAACATTGATCAATACATGTTGCAGCTGTCTGCTGTCAAAGATTTGATTCACTGTGAATCTTACAAAACCTGAACCATTCTGAAGTCATTTCCATTCTCCTTAAATTTCATTTGAATTTTCCTTGAAACAGCTGCTCTATGCTGCCAAGGGCTCAACCATTTCTCACAATCAGAGTTTTCTCCAATAAGAAAGAAAAATGTTTGAAAGCCCTGCACTTCTTTCTGGCCCTTATCTCAGCAGTATCCTGCATGTGTATGATTTCACATTTTTAGGGACTGGCTCCAGATGAGCAGCCTGTTGTCACAAAGAGCTGAGGGAGACCGTAGTGTTGTCATGGAGAGCAACACATTATCATGGTTTTTGGTTTTGGCCCTGACTAGACAAAGCATTTTTGTCTGGCATGTAAGAGCATTGCCAGCTCCTTACACAGTTCAGTGCCCCATGGACCTTGTCAGGAGAGCAAATTCCCTGCTTACTGTCAAGTAATCTGCTGCTTAAATGCTTACAGGAGCAGGAATGTGTAGTTTTCCTTGAGATTGTTGAAAATAGGTATCAATAAGTACTTTGCAAGAAAAATACAGCTTTATTTTCTGGACATGATTGAAAGACGGTGACTACAATAAGCCTGAGCTCTCCTCCAAAAGAGATGTCCTGACACTTTGGAAATGCAATGAAACTAAGACAACAAAATGATGGAGGTGGCCATCAGCACATCCTGTGTGAGCAACTCACAAATCCTCTTGATCCAGCCCTTCCATCTGTCAGCCAAACTGCAGTTGTAAGGCACTTAGTCAATACAACATTTTGTGACACTGAGTACCTTTAAATCCTTATCTCACAAAAAGGCACCAAGAAAACTACAGATTCATAGTGGTTCATTACACCCCTTACAGGGCTGGGGCCCCAAACTTCTGTCCTCAATTCCAGCAAGGAAGTGAGGTGATGTATTTGTAGTTGAGGACCCCAGGAAACTGGGCAGTGGGTATTTAGCCACTAATATCCCATGGGCAAAGAGGGTCTTATACTGAAAAGCTCACCATTAGTCCCGATGTCCTTTCCCCCCCACACTCTCTGTGCAATCCAGACAGGGAAACACGTGAGGAAATAATGATAGGATCAGAGGGAGGGAGTGCCTGGATATAAATGGACAAACAATTTAGACAGTTGAGGGAATGGGTGCCTGAGGGAAAGGTGCCATGTGGTGCCTTCTTTTAATACACAGTCATCCATTGGACATTGTTGAAACAGTATGCTTTAACAATCACCTTGTAAATTGTGAAGTCTCCAACAACTGCAGTGATGCTCTAACAATTTCTAGCATTTTATACCTCTCAAGAGCAGGGTGGCCCAAGTCTGAGAGATGTACATCATGTTTCTGCTGGCCTGCTTCATGTCTCAGACTTGGGAAAATAAATAGGCTGAACCATGAACAGACCATGTAATTTTGAATTCTGTGCCGATCCCTCTGGGTCCTTGTCCTGGTGACGCACATATGGACTGACAGACAATTTCAGGTTCAGTACTGATGTCTACAGACCTTTATCACCTAGCCAGATAGATAAATAATTTCAGTTTCTCTGCTAATCCCTTTATGTAAACAGATATTTTCAGATTCTGGCCCAGTCCCTCTATCAGGGCAGTAGATAAGCAAATAGAGGGACGCTTCAGGTCCTGCTTTGAACTCTCATGTCCTTCCAAATCTGGATTAACAAGAGGCTCCTTGTCTCTCTTTTTCACCCCTCCTGTCTGCCTCTTGCTTGGCTTCTGGTTTGCCATGATGCAAACATCTTGAATGAATCAGAAGAGGGACTATGAGCCACGATTTACTCCTACTGTCCCATTCTCTTCTTTATTATGTTTTCCTAAAGAGTATCTGTTCCCTTTTAAAATAACTGTAATGAAAAACTTTTAGTGGAAAAAAATCCAGATCATTTTGGCCTAGGACTGTGGGATCTGTAGTGACCTCTGGAAACTACAATGTGACCTCATACAAGTTTTAGTGTCAGCATATACTCTTCTTATGGCTTCATAAACATAACTTTGTTTATGGGTGCTTCCAAATAAGCATAGAGGGAGAGGAGGAGACTCCTCCTCATAAGCTTCCCTGAGTACTGATAACCCAAGAATAATAAAACAGCCTCCCAACTAGTGAGATTAATTTAACCAATTATGAATTGCAAAATACATATCTAGAAAAGCTGAGGTCTTTTACGTATCTTTGGGATATGTGGCATCCAAAGAACCTCTTTTTCATGCCTGGCTGCCTAGCCAAAGGCTGGAAACACATTATTTAATTAACAAAAGTTGAATTAGTTCTGTCGTATCATGACTCTAGGCACTGGGTCTTTATAAGAGAGACTAACAGTCAGATGAGTTTATTACATGCCAATCATGCAATGAAATTTGATTAATTTGTTTGCTGTTCTTCCCAGAATAAGAAATAGCCATGCCATAAATATGAAAGACACCATCACTCTGGTTCTGTGTCAGCAAACATATGTAATCTGATGATATTTTGGAGTCTCATTGTCCTTCCTTGCACATCCCTGGATAACCTGAGGCTCCAGGCAAGATGGGAGAACACTACATGACTTCCTTTGGTACAGTGTTTCAGACCCCTGCTTTAGCTTTGCAACCACCTAGGACCCTGCTGGAAAAATGAGACAGGAGGCCCTACCTGGGGAAAGAGTTCTTGGCTGGCCTGTTGCCTTCCCAATTGCTGCATTTCCATGGACACAGGAGACAAACAGGACAACTTCAAGGAATCTGTTCCCTCCCTAGGCAAAAAATGTTCTCCAAAGATGCTGCAGAAATTAATACAAAACACAAAGTTTAGGATAGCATTCATCCCGAATAAATCCTGCTCTTTCTTCTCTAAAACAGCTTTTTGGACCCATGGCATGGATCACAACACCTATGCCTCCTACAGAACTTTGCTATCTGGCCTTGAACTAGGCTTGAGGTCTGCACTGCTTGGATGGAGAGGTGGTCCTCATCTGTGTTCCGAGACAATCTGCAGGAATGGCTGAGGGAGCATGGACTGGAAAGTCAGGAAGTTTCTGTGTCCTTGTTTGACAATTTTGTTAGGCTCAGAAGGATCGGGCCCTGCTTGGTCATGTGGGACTGGTGTGGTACTGATGTGAGGAGGCAGGGAGGTGGGAACCTCAAGAGCAATATCCCCAGGAGGAATCAGGTGGGAAATGTGGGCATTGAAATAGTTTTGCTCCATGCACCAAATTCTCCTTAGAAAAAATACCTAAAACTTTTTCCCAAAGGAGTGAAAATCTCTGTCCTTATCATCCTAAAGGGCATGACAGAGAAATCCTTCATAGCTTTGAGAACTGGTAGGTCATGACCTGAAGGTATCTGGTAAAATTGAAACAATAAGTCTATCTGCAGTCTATGAAGTGCCACAAGCACTGGAAGTTTGTCCAAGGTAAATGATCTCTTTCCCTTTTGTTCAAGACTTTTTGATTAGAAAGAAAGAGGCTCAGCTACATGAGGGAATGTAAGAGAGAGGTAGACCAAGTAGCTGAACGACAAAATGACAGGAGCAAGGGGACTTTAGCAGGTATTCCTTTCCATACTGTTCATTATGGGTGAGGCCTCAGAGCATTCCAAATCTGGTCAAATATGTGCAGGGACTTCAGCACAGTCATTCCAGTCCTGAGCACAGTGCTGGTTAGTAGCTCCAGGCACAACCCAGAAAAGGCATCCACCACATCTGACAGCTTTGCACGTATCGCTGAGGTTTATCCTGAATCAAAAGGACCCCCAAAGGAAAAACAGCACACCTGATTAATCTGTGGCTATATGACCAAGGAACCAGAGATATTCTTATCAAAAAAGCAACAGGGATAGTTGGCTAAACTTTTGTCCCTGTGCGGGTATTGGTAGGTTACGTGATAAAAAGCCTTGTGTCTTCACATCCAGAGGGAGCACAGGGGAGCAATTGCATGAGGGGGAGCCCAAGTCCTGTCTCCTTTTGAGGTCATACCAGGGACCATCAGTCAATCAAAGGCCCATCTGCAGAAGCCCAGCAGAGCACATAGTCTTCAAGATAGAGGGAAATTCAAATTAAACATAGAGAAGGCAACACCCTGTCCAGGCCCCTCCCAGGGCTGTCCTGGCACATCCTCCAGCCCTGTGATCCAGGGGTGAAACCCATTCTGGGAATTCCATGGCAGCAGCTCTCCAGAGCACCCTTTGGACTGAGTAGGCTTTCAAGACACATTATGGGCATTAAACTCCATTTATAGTTACTTCTGTCAAGGAGGGGGTGTACCCTATTCTGTGTACACATGTGTGTATGGGAATCTGAGTTGCAGCAACTGCAGTCAGACCATGTGTTGGAGGATCTGTGTGTCCATAGTGCAGTAACTAGCTCAAGTGTGGGTGTGCAAGTGAGTCATCCTTAGAAAAGTTCAAGCCAGACCAGCCAGTGAGTAGATAAGGTGGTCTGGGAGCTTAGTGTGGATCTGTGTCCCTGGGGGGTAAGACCATGGTAAATTGCTGGCCACAGGGGGACCAGAGAGTCCTGGCCAACTGGTGGAGAGACTGTGAGGCCTAGGGGTTGATGAGAAGGCTTGCCTGTGTGTGCATGCGTGTGAGGCAACAGGACAGAGTGGGGATCCAGTCCTGGCTACTGAACAGAATGGGTGTCTAAGCCCAGATCCTAGGGGCGCCACACCGAATGTATATATATATATATATATATATTTCCAACTAAGAGACCTTAATCCAGATGAGTCCAAGACATTGGTGCTGTTAGTGTTTGCAGGGGTGCTGAGTATCTCTGTCTGTGTGGTAAGCCACATATATACATATATGTGCGGTATCCACATGTGTGCCTGCTGGGAATAGGTGCTCAGCTTCACCAACAGCTGGAGCTGGTGGTTCAGAGCTGCAACAGCCTTGCCCCTATCAGGCCACCAGATTAGGCAACTCCCTAGAAGGTTTCAGGCATCACTCTTGAAGGGAATGGAAGTTTTGGAGTGTCAACACCATCCTCACACTGCTGTCTCATTTCTGGACATCTGGACTGGTAGAGAGAACAAACCAGAGATGTGTTATGGGAATCCAGACAGCAGGGAAGGCTGTTTTTTAATCTTCATTTGCAGAGTGAAAAAACACAGTGTCTTACACAGGATTTCCATAATGTAAGCTCTATGTGAGGAGCTAGGCACTCACCAGGGTGTTCTCTGCAGGGGAGGCTGTCTTACTCCTCTTCCTTAAATCCAGGGTTCTACATGCAGCACTCTTTCATTATGGGGAAAAAAAAAAAAAAAAAAAGAGAGAAGTTTTTGTTTGGAATGAAGAAATTCAGGAGCAGTAGTAGGATGTGTGAGTACATTAGTTAAGGAAGGTGAGAGGACCAGGTTTTGATCTGTACTACAACCCATGAGAAGCAAGCTGGGGAAGAGGACGCTTTGCAGCACTGTTAACACAGAGATGCTAGGTGATCTATCTCAAGCTTCTCAAAGAGTGTTATTTAGTCCAGGCTGGTAGTCACTTCAGTGTCTTACAGTCACTCGCCTGAGATTTCAGGTCACTCACCCCTGTGAATTAGCTTGTACCCATTATTTCTGTCCTCCTGTTCTCCTCTCGCAAGTACTGGCACAGGAATTTCCTCCAGTTCCCTAACTTTCCATCACATTTGCTATTTCTTCTGATCATCCTTCTCTTTCTCTGTCCCACACATCACAGACCTTCCTTTGATGATCAGTGATCCCTCAACTTTGTCCATGGCCCCTAGGCATAACCCCTTCCCCACAAAAGTGAGCATACCCACTGCAGTTCACAACTGTCCTCACTTCTTGGACTGTCCACAATACCTGGTATCTATCATCTGTGTTCAGCAGGGCATACACTACTGAATTTCCACATCCTCATCCATAAAAAGGAACCTAGGGCTGTACCTCTGTACATCAGAAACTTGCTACTCCAGTAAGACTACAGACTTTGGAGAGTTTTTTAATTTGTTTTTGGAGTAGAGTATGAGATATGGTGGTATGAGTAAAGGTGACAAGGAGTTAGGACCTCAGCGCTCTCTTTCTGCTATTCTGTTTTTCAGAGGAAACAAAGCTGTGACTTATAGCCCGAACTTGCCATAAATACTGGCTTACAGGGAGCTCAACAGGATGGAAAAGTAGCCTGACAGGAGCCTCACCAAGTTCAGCAGAGGCAAATGCAAAATCCTGCACTCATGATGGAATAGCCACAGGCAACAGGACAGGCTGGGACTGACGGGACAGAAGGCAGCTTTGCAGAAAAATCCTTGTAGGTCCTGGTGGTTAGCATGATGAACCTGTGACAGCTGTATGCCCTGGCGACAAAGCAAGCCAGCTACATCCCAGGCTGTATGATCATGGGTGCAGCCAGCAGGAGAGGGAAGGGATTCCTCCCTTCAACTTGGCACTGGTGAGACCACATCTAGACACTGTGTCTGGTTTGGCATCCCCAGTACAAGGCAGGCAAAGACACACTGGAGGGAGTTGAGCAGAGGTGTCCAGCTGGTCACGGGCTGGAGCAGAGAGACTGAGAGTGGTAGGCTTGTTTAGCCTGGAAAAGGGGAGGCAAAGGAGGGACTTTGTTGTTGTCTACCACTGCCTAGGTTACAGAAAGGATGGAGCCAGACTCATCTTAGAGATGCACAGACAAAAGCTGGAACACAGGTAAATCTTCTCAGATATAAGGATAAAAAAATTTGCCATCATAGTACTCAAACACTAGGGCAGGGCAATAAAGGGATGAGTAGGATCCTCAACCTTCTAGATATTAAAAACTCATCTGAGCAAGGCCCAGAACAACCTGCTCTAATCTGACCCTACTCTGAGCTGCGGTTGGACTAGAGACGTCCAGAGGTCCTTTCTAAGCTGAATTATTCTCTGTGTTTATGGTTGTTCATGAGACCCTGGGTAGATTCCTTTCCTGACAGTATCCCTCTTGAGAAATTAAACCCAGAATTACAGACTGAGAGAACAAGACCTGTCCTGATGACCATCAGAATTTCTGGTTTCTTCTTCTACCACCCAGTGGAATGGGGTTCATTGTTTACAAGTCGTCTTTTAAGTAACTGTGGTGTAATTGCAGATCTAAAAATGTGTGCCCACTCTCACAGACTCCAGATGGGAAACCAGGAGCCCTGATCCCCTGCCTTTTCCTTCTTGAACCACTATGTCAGCTCCATCCCACAGCCCTAAAGAAGTTCTAAGCCCCATTCTCCACCTTGGATTGGGAACACATATACCACTGTTTATTTACAGAGGAGAGCACCCTAGCAAAGAACTGAGAACTGAGCAGGTGTTCCATGGTACCCTTCTGCCCTAATAGATCCTCAGAGAAGACAGTTGTGTGAAACACTGCTTGTGGGTGTGGACTCTTCTGCACTCCAGCCTGGACTGCATC
Organism: Actenoides hombroni; assembly: GCA_024336885.1. Classification (NCBI taxonomy): domain Eukaryota; kingdom Metazoa; phylum Chordata; class Aves; order Coraciiformes; family Alcedinidae; genus Actenoides; species Actenoides hombroni. Next base: position 45,293,242 of record WUAM01000323.1, on the reverse strand, counting down.
TTCCTATAGTCAGTCACTCAAGTACCTGATCTTGGTGTGACCTTTCATCCTTCTGTAGAATCACAGAGAGGTTTCTGGGCATAACATCCGCTGTCTTGCCTATATCCTCCAGATTATCCTGCATAGTACTGGGTACAGAGTTAAAATATTCCTAGACATTTCAAAGTCAGATCCCAGGCTTGTAGGAATGGCCTAAACTCTGATAGTTTGAGGGGGAGAGGGGTAGGGGAAGTGTTTCTGTTTGGTTTTCATAAACAGCCTATGAAGTCTGCCTTATTGTCTTGTAGGATTTCAGCCTTTGGGAATCCTGTTTTTCAGCTTTCCTCTTTGGCCACAGAAGGAAGGAAGTTTATTTCTGGTTTAAGAAGGTTGAACAGCCCTGTCAATTCTTGAAAGAAGACTGATAACAAAGCAGCATTGCTTTGTAATTCAGATAATGTACCTGTTGTGTTTTCCAGATTCAGCTATACACACTCCATAGCAGTTTATCATATTTTAGAGTGTATGAAGATTTCTCTGAGACTTTTTCTCCCAAAAGATGCAAAGGGTGAGAGTTATGGGACTGGGGACAGTGCAGGGCTCGTGTGTCCTGTACATAAAGTTCTTTGCAGAATAACTGAAATCTCAAAACTGAAACTGGGAAAAAAAAAAAAAGGTGTGTTTTCCCTAAGATAAACAATAACAGACAGGAGGACAGATGGGATAGAAAAGATTTCATCCACAGCCACCTTCCATTTGGCCTCAAGCTCCTTGGCAGCAGGAGACAGCCTACCCAAGTTTGTACCTCAGCAGTACCACCTCAATGTCAGACCTCTTCAGCCAGAATAGAGCCTTTCTCACTAAAATATTTGCATTTATTATCAGTAGGTAACGTAGGATTTTTCATGCTGGAAGAAACATCATGGGGATGGGAACAGAGGGTGACAGGTGCCTGGCAGGTCATGACAGCGTGAGTAGGGATTGCCTAATTTTCTCTATTTTCAAATTGGAAAAGCAGCAACATATGAAGCTAAAAGGAGTCAGATTCAAAAGCTATCAGGACATGCACCTCATCTGACATGTGCTTGGTTGGTGAAGCTTGAGCTGCAGGATTTTGCGAGAGCCATGTACTTGCATGGTTTCAAGGGGAGACTAAGCAAGTGGATGGAAGAAAAAAATCCTTTCAGTGTAAGTAAATAGGCAGAAACCATATATAGGCCAGGAGCACTTCTTCAGAAGACAGCAAGGGAGCCTCAATAAAACTGTAACAGTTTGGAATATAATGGAAGGAAATCTTTACGTGTTGTCTACTCATATAGGGCTCACCTGCCAGAAGATGTGAAAAGCACACAGTAAAACGTGTGGTTCCTGGAAGACATACCAACAGTGGCTTCAGACAAGCCTTTTGTGGCTGTTAGACCATAGAAAATATACTGGGAATGTATCAGTTATACTAGTGGGAGAGAGGACTGCACTGCTGTGATTTAACCTATCCAAGAAATTAACTTACTGTAGACACTACAGCTGACTGTTCCAGGAAAGCTGCCAGAAAGTAATGAAAGCAAATAGGGATTTTGTAAGAAAAAGCAAATTCTCTGTTATCTGAGAGAGGAAATGCAATCAGTTTAGAAGAGAATGACAGAAGATCTTTTTATATCTAACCTCTAAAAGCCCTGAAGTATATTAGCTAAGGAAGATTTAATTATGTGCAAGTAGCACTGCTGGTACAGAGTTAAGAACTTTCACTTGGAGTTGGGGGAACTTTTATAACAAAGTAAAGATAAAAGTTTGGGGTTTTTTTTTTAAATAAAATTAAAAATACACAAATAAACCACAAAAAAAAGCAAAACCAAAACAACAAACAAAATTCAACCGAACAACAACAACAACAAAAACCCAGAAAAAAATAGAAAAAAAAGTACCTTTCTGATACTGTGTTTCTGGAACAGATGTTAATACCACCATATCATTAAAAAAAAGCACCCTCGCACATCTCCTGTGCTTTAATCAAACTACAAAAAATGGTATTAATAATGTAAATAGATAAGAATGGGGATTGCTAGACTTCTGGAGCTAGAAGTTCAGGCTATATTTCATTTCTTGCCAACAGAGAATAAACTATCAGTAGTGACAATCCAAAGAGTATTATTGATGATTACATTTGCTTTAATTAGTTTCAAGGAATCTTGATTGAAATTAAAAACCAAAGTACTGTGAACAAGCTGTTGTGCTAGCTTGGAAAGCAGAATGATTTTGATAGTGCTTTAAAACTGACAGAGCAGGGAGACCCTGCCAGCTGAGCAGGTTTGACGGCTTGGTTCAAACCAAAGGCAACCTTGATGCAAACTGTAATCAAAGCAATGCCTCTCAGACCGAACCTCGGGCGTTACTTAAAGAGGGAAAACTGATATGAATCTCTTGATGCCAAGATACATTTTACAGTCTTTATTTCACTAGACACAGAGCCAAACACTGGCATCAGTTCTCCAGAAGAGCCACAACCATAAGCTTTCTGACTGAAGTTCTTGATTTGGGCCAGAAAGTAATACTAGCTTCAAAAGAAGCCGAATCTACGCACAATATAACCTGATTTTGCTACTAAAAGAAAAGATGGAAATTAAAATCTGTTATTGAGGAGGAGGAGAAATGACCTCTGTATGGGGAGGAAACAGTTGCTTGGGAAATAAAATGAGCATAGAATGGAGGCCAGAATGATGCTGGACTTCCTCACAAAGCAAAGATCATCCTTAAAAGCAATCCACCGAAGGAGATGACATGGGAACTAAAGGCAAATCATCACTGATTCAATTAGAGGTTCAAAATCACAACTTGGCATGTTAAAAGCATGGACCACACAGGCATCAAAAGCAGTGATGATGTTATGAGGCACCTTGAATGGGGCAACCACAGAGAAGAGTGTAAAATGCGCATGAGGTCGGGTGATGGTGGCATTTGTGAATACACTCTCTGAGTGCAAAGAGCAGCATTGCTGGTGATGCTGTGCAAGGAAGATTGCAGAAGAGAGCAAAAGTCCCTCCAGCATGGGGAAAGCAAAGGCAAAGCTGGGAACTCTGCAAATGCTGAGCTGTTTTTTGTGATTTGAACAGGAAAGGAGAGTAGATAACTTAGTTGTAAAAAGAAACTTGGCAATACTGTTTTCTCAGTAAAATAAAAGCCTAAGACTTTCATAAACCACTGGAGCAAGGTATTCATGGTCTTTAATCTAAATATTCACTAGCCAACAGGAGTAGTTATAGGAAATAAAAGATGTGCTTGATCTTAAATCTGCCACTGAAATGCAAAACCCTTGGCAAAGGATGGAGCTGAGTCCAGTTTCAAGTAAATAAAAACAGTGATGTCTTGAATGCTCCCATATCAATTCAGGCACATAAAGAACTGGATCATTTGCTATGATATTTCTGAGGAGAGCTGAACACTGCCGTAGCATTAACTTATCAGGATAGTGATAGCTCAGTTCATTTAACAGTGGAATGTGTACTTCTCATTACACTGCTGTGGCAAAAGTGGAAATGCTCATTAAACTCCCTGGGAATCAGATGCTCCTTCTGTATAAATATGCCTGTCACAGCTTTACCAGATCATTATGTTTTAAGGGGATGAGCTGTCCTGGCAAATTTGCAGTAGATTAAAGTTGAAATTAGAGTGGATATGCAAGAGATAAAACATTTACAAGTGAACTCGCTGTGGAAAGCAAGGCGCAATGGTTGAAGGGTCATGGTATAAACTGGCAGACACGAGGGTAATCTGTGAGCAGAAGGGGTGGACAACACGTCTTGGAACCATGATGAATTGTTCTTCAGACAAACAAAGGAGGTAGCCTGGCAGGCACACAGCAAGGCCCAGAGATGATGGAAATGCAGCACAGATCTCTCAGCTGCAGCTGTTTCTTAGCTAAACAGGCAGCAGTCAATTCAAACCAAAATGCTAGCATCTTAATATTACAACCCTCATGTATAGAGGAAGAGGAATTCCCTGTAGTTTATAAACACAGGTGGTTTACAAAATAAAGATTTCCAAATAGTGGATTGTCTAAGAAAGAAGCAGTAGTCTGCATGTACACAAAGCACTGGGGGAAAATGGAGAAAAACTGCCGAGAGGCAGCTGTGTCTGGGTTCTGAGTAATACAGGTGGTAATAGCTGAGGTTTCTACACTTAGAGGAGAGGAAGCTTCTGCCATCATGGATCTATGGCTGAAGACAGTCACAGTACTGCTTCAGTATGTCATGAGGTTTTTTTACAGCTGGGTTACTTTATTAGGTCGGGAAAGTTGCCATGCAGAAACCTGGAGGTAGTTGGTGGCAGCTGAAAGTACCAATGGAGGGAAAGTGGGAAATGCAACTCTGTGAGAGAAATATTCATCTTTTTGCAAAGGAACCACCAAGCTCCAACGGATAATTTGGCTATCTCCTAAAATTCCTTATGCCTGGGGCTTCCCTGAGATAACAGGGTCACTCCCTGAGGGTATGATTGTCAATTGGGAATGGATATATTTGATTTCAGAAAATAAAATTAAAAGGTGAGGTCAGGGCTCTGGAGAGACTGCATCTCAAGAGTTGGTTTATTTGGGTCTTTTTTTGCAATGCTGTTAGATGTATTTTGGCAAGCTCATGACCTTCAGGTATAGTCACAAATCAGAATAAATTGGGTTTTTCCTCCCCTTTTCATTTATCATGTATGTAAATCTTCTGCTAAGAGACCAGGCTTACCTCTGAACCAAGGTAAAAAAGAATCACAGTAACTTATAACTGGTAAAGAATCCAGCCCCTATAAGTATTCTTGACATTGCTCAGAAAGCTGGAGTTTCTAGCTTTGAATGGGCTATAATTGACATAATGACATGATTAATTTTATTTAGTGGAATCCTTTGTGCTTTGTAAGTATTACAACGTGTGAACTGGTGCCTTCAAGTCTGCAGAGACTGATGTCACAGTGCACTGCAATTAACTGATGATTTTAAAAGGTAATTATCTAAGAAAATGGAAACGAAGGTGGGAGAAATGGAAGTGTGAGTTACTTAGAATAATCCTTATCATAAACCAGCAGAATTAATTGAACTTAATCAAGACTGCTTTTGAGATAACTCTGTAGTCCTTGTTGGCTTTGAAAAGAGGCAACAAAGAATTTGGAAGAGTAGCTATTGGCCTTGGTTCTTTGGACATGTGGACATTAAACATAAAGCTGATTTCTTGACAAGGCCATCCATATATGAAGAAGATTCTATTGTTAAATTTTTTTTTAAATCATTCCACAAAGACTTAAGACATTATGTGTTTGTCTCTTGGTTAAGATGCCTGCTGAAATGCAGTTAGTGTAATTTAATAAAAACTGTTGTGTTGTTTCAAACTGCTCAGAAATGTGCCAGTTAAGAACTACACGAAGAGATGGGAGATGAAATCTTGCAAGCACTGCAACACCAGATGAGTCTCTGCATGAATTTCTAATGAAATGGGACTCCTTCATCTAAAGCTCTGATGAGTTTTTGCAACACCACACTGCCAGTGCGAGTTGTCCAGTGCAAGACGTCTCCTGGCTGCTGTGGGAGGTGTCTGTTCAGCTCCAGGCAAAGGCAAGCACGGCTGTTTCACACTGATCCGTGCATCCATACAGAAGGTTACCTGGGACAGACAGATGCAGGTTTGTCAGCACCTATACCCACATTATCTAATTTTACAAGAAAGACAAAGCACCTCCTGAGCTGCACTAGAAAACACAAACTGTTTCACGAACAAGGGGTGGCAGCTTCATTGTATTTTTCTCAGGGAAACATTTTGGTTTTGACAAAGGTGGCTTTGGTTTTTTTCCTTTTACAACAATATATCTGAGAAGCTAATATCTTCTGCTGTCTGAATCCCACTGGAGGATACAGGGGAACACATCCTGCACATTTTGTTTCTATGGAAACTAATGCACTTCTTACAGGGTGGGGGCATGACAAGGGAGGAACAGAGAGAAGTAAAATAAAAACTAGAACAAGTAGCTAACAAAGTAAGATAATTCTGTAACCTTTGTTGTCATTTGTCTTCAAAGATTTTTGTACCTCACTGAGGGCTGTCTCACCCATGACTGTAATGCAGTCTCATTAAATCCTGAGGCAAAGACAACTTTAATAATATTATGTTGGAATCACAAGGTACTTCATAAAGACCTCTTAGTGCTAGTTGTCCTCACTCCAGTGACTTTGAGAGCACTATATTGAAGTCTAAAATTTCCAACATCCCCATAAGGATCAATATTATTAAAATTCTGGGATGGAGTCTGTTACCAAGTGCAACATCATAGAAGCATAGAATTGTTCCTGTTGGAAGAGACCTTTAAGATCATCAAGTCCAACCATTAACCCACCATTACCAGATCACCACTAAACCATGTCCCTAAGCATCACATCTACATGGCTTTTAAATACCTCCAGGGATGGGGACTCAACCACTTCCCTGGGCATCCTGTTTCAGTGCTTTATAACCTTTTCTGTGAAGAAATTTTTCCTAAAATCCAATCTAAACCTCTTCTGATACAACTTGAGGCCATTTCTTCTTGTCCTCTTGCTTGTTACTTCAGAGAACAGACCGACCCACACCTCACTACAACCTCCTCTCAGGTAGAGAGTGATAAGGTCTCTCCTCAGCCTCTTTTTCTGCAGACTAAACAACCCTAGTTCTCTCAGCCACACCTCATTAAGACTTGTTCTTTAGACCCTTCACCAGCTTTGTTGTAGTCCTGTGGACATATTCCAACCCTGCAATGTCCTTCTTGGAGTCAGGGCCCCAAGACTGAACCCAGTACTCAAGGTGCAGCCTGACCAGTGCCAAGTACAGTGGAACAATCATTACCCTAATCCTTCTGGTAACACTATTCCTCATGCAGGCCAAGATGCCATCAGCCTTTTTGGTCACCTGGGCACACTGCTGTCTCATGTTCAGCCAGCTGTTGACCAGCACCCCCAGGTCCCTTTCTGCCGAGCTGCTTTCCAGCCACTCCTCACCAGGCCTGTAGCGCTGCCAGGGGTTGTTGTGGCCCAAGTGCAGGACCCAGCGCTTGGTCTTGTTGAGCCTCATACCACTGGCCTCAGCCCATCAATCCATCCTGTCCAGGTCTCTCTCTAGAGCCTTGCTACAGAGATCAACAAAATCAGATCAACACTCCCTTGGTGTCATCTTCAAACTCACTGAGGGTGCTCTTAATCTCCTCATCCAGATCATTGATAAAGATATTAAAGAGAACAGACCTCAATACTGAGCCCTGGGGAACACCACTCGTGACCAGCTTCCAACTGGATTTAACTCCATTCAACACCACCCTCTGGTCCAAGTCATACAGCCAATTTTTAATCCAGCAAAGCATACTCCCATCCAAGCCATGAGCAGCCAATTTCTCCAGGAGAATGTTGTGGGAAACAGTGCCAAAAACTTTACTAAAATCCAGATCCACAGCGTTTCTCTCATCCATTAAGCAGATCATTTGGTCATAGAAGGAGATGAGGTTAGTCAAGCAGGACCTGCCTTTCATAAACCCATGATGACTGGGCCTGATTGACTGGTCAATCTGTATGTGCCATGTGATGGCACTCAAGATGATCTGCTTCATGACTTTCCTGGGCACCAAGGTCAAACTGACAGATCTGTAGTTCTTTGGATCCTCCTTCCGGCCCTTCTATAGATGAGTGCCACATTTGCTAGGCTCCAGTCAACAGGAACCTCCCCATTTTAGCCAGGCCTTCTGATAAATGATGGAAAGTAGCTTGAGAAGTGCTTCTGCCAGCTCCCTCAGTACCCTTGGGTAGATCCCATCTGGCCCCATAGACTTGTGTGTGTCTAAGTGGTATATTAGCTCACTGATCATTTCCTCTTGGACTATGGCAGCTTCATTCTGCTCCTTGCCCTTGCCTTCCATCTCAGGGGACTGGGCACTCAGCCTTTTCCTCATCTTTGGTCTAGCCATCCCTAGCTGGTTCTCTCACCAGCTGTATCAGGAAATTATCTTCCACAGACTCCAGGAACCTTCTGGACTGTTTCCTCTCTGCTGTGTTGCATTTCCAGCAGACATCTGGTTAGTTAAGTCCCCCACAAGAACAAGTGGTAGTGATTGTGAGACTTCTCCCAGCTGCTTACAGAATAGTTCATCAACCCTATCATCACCATCATTATGCTTAAGACAGTCAAAGCACCCCCTAACATACAGCACCACTCCACTGCCTCTCTTTCCTGGCCTATCCCTTCTGAAGTGTTTACAACCAGTTTATAGAAGGACTCCATTTGTGTGAATCATCCCACCATGTTTCTATGATGGCAACATGACTTCATTTACCTTGACACTGGAATATTTGTGAAGATGAGTACTTCTGCCTCTGAGAAAGAATGAGAGGGCCTGGCACTGTAAATACATGGTTTCAAGTCTGTAATTTGTGTAGAAATACTGGTTTGCAGAGGAACTTTACCATCAAGCCCAAAGAGTCTGATTGGCCACACCTCTCTTTTCAGTAACTGACAGCTGATTTTTGAATGATTGAGAATGCTGTAAGATGCAGGAAAACTTCTGTAGATATCCAAAAAGCACCCATAGATTAGATACCAGTTGCCTCTTCTGATCCTTTTGAGCATCCCAAATGCCTAAAGATGCAGATCTACCTGCACCTTTAGCATATGCAAAACCTTTGCAAGTTTGCTTGTAGATCATTTTTGAAAATGGGACTTGGACGTCTAACATCCCATTTCAAAAATCTTGCAGTCTCTCCTAGATAAGCCAAGCAGCAGGAGAACAAAAAAACCTCACATTCTTCCCATCTCCTACTTACATTCACACTGCAGCACATCGTGCTTTGCCTACGGGTCCATGTGATGAAATAAAGCAATCAAATGCAATGTATAATAATGATAGCTGTTTCCAGAACTGTCAGGACTCTGCAGTGTCCAGGCCAAACACCACCAAAAGCCTTTATTCAGCTATTTTTTTTTTTCCATACACTGCACAGATTTATTACCTTTATTGACTTTCCAAATGTTTATACTTGGAACATTCATCTGTTAAAGCCGCTTGCTGCATCTGCAATCAATCTCTGTGGTTTTGGTGCCATGGACAGCAATACGAAAGCCTTGTTTTAAAGATCACCTAAACCTTGCATTAGTCATTGTTGCTAAGTAAGGGAAGCTGGAATAATCTACCCAGAGTGTATATTCAGAATTGTGTCAGAGAACCTGATTAGTGTAAGTTGTTGTCACAGCACTTCATGTTTCCTAGATAGATAAGCTTCTCTGCATCTTTGCTCAGACACAGTAAATTGCTGACACAAAGGACAGATGCAACTTTACTTTCCATAGCACCTCCAACGAGGCTTGAAACTCTTGAAACAGGGAAACTGGGGCTCAATTTGCTGAGTACTCCCCCATTTCATCTAACTATCTTGTCAGTAGTTTATCCTATGGGAAAGTTTCCAATGTCTTGGCAAATTTCACCCAGCCTTAATATAAAAAAAAAAAACCAGGCAACTGTTTTTTAGCTGAGAGAAGGCAGACCTTCTTCCTTCTGTGAATGCCTTTGGAAATAAACTAGTGTAAGTGTGCATTCATCTGTACTGCAAACTTTGACCTGGATGTAAGGGCCAGCAGTCATCATCTTTCCAACGTGTTCAAAAACTGTAAAACTGGAAAAATGTGTTCTGGTTTCCTTGTGGCATAGTGCATTTGAGTGAAGGCTGCTTGCTTTGTAAAGACTCTGGCTATTTTTGTTTTTCATTTGACTTCAGCCAGCAGTCTCATGTATTTATACATCTTATTCCCCAAGTGCCTGAGCAGCTCACAACCTCCTACAAATCTCCCCTCAGACATACTTTCAAGGGGTAACAGTGTAAGTGACCTCGACTTACGGATGCCCCAGATTCAGACCATCAAACTCTGATCAGTGTGACAGGCATTGCATTTCCTCCTAGCTGTTTCTAGGCCATGAGAAGTGTCTAGTCCCAGGTAATGAGAAGCACAAGGGCTTGGGTGGATTTTAAGTTTTGCAGTCCCTTCAGCCCTGAATCATGTCCTGGCTCCACCACAGGGTTTGCGTCTTTCATGATCAGCTTCAGCAGGCTGCCAGGTGACCTTTCAGCATGCTGGACCGTGCATAAGGACTTTGTGTCAGAGCAAGGAGCTGGACTGATATCCACTGATGGATGGAAGATGGCCAGCTGCTTTCCGTTTCAACAGCAAGATGAAACCCAGGCACTGACAGACCAACCCTCTGCATCATGAGCCTGGCATCACCCTCCCTCTAGCATGGGACATGCTGACCTCCTGCTCTGCCCATTCAAAGGTATATCATACCCTGATTTTGCTGCTGTGTAGGGTTGTAGATTAAAGTTACTTCTTGGGAACTAAACCCACTCAGCTGTGGATGAAGGCACATCTTCAGTCTGTTCATATGCTACCTCATGGTTCACATCCATAAATTTTTCATCAAACTCCTACTCACTGCTTTTGTGGCACACTGGTGATAACAGTTTCCATTGATAAAACAACTGCAATAGCTCTGAGGTAAGCATGTCTGTCCATCCACATATCCATCCACCTGCTCACTTATCCCCCTGTGCTGTTGAGCAGGATTTGTTGTAATGTATTTGTCACATATGTAGGGGTCCTCAACCACACCCATCCCACTGGGTGACTAGAAAATAGACAGCATCATTTAAAAAGCAATGACATTACCAAGCAACACTTCCCTCTCCATTGCCTCCCTTGACGAAGGATTTGTCACTGGCTCTTGTTCAGCTGGACCCTCCTTGGATATTTTTGGAGTGAGGTGCTGTTCCAAGCCCTTGTGAATATCCAGCATCCTTGTGCTGCTTCTTCCTCTAAGGAAGGTGAGCAGAGAACTGCACTCACAGCAATGGTATTCCAAGAAAAGGTGGGTGACAATGAGGTAAAAATAGCTTTGAAAGAACTCTTCCTGCCCACTCCACTCCACCCAAGCTCTAGTTTTTCACCTTCATCTTTGCAGCCTTCTGGATGTGGGCCAAGGAAAACTAACTTAATCTAATGTTGAGCTTCTTTCAGGAAACATTCTTTGTTTTTGTTGGAAGAAGCAAGTTCCTGCATTGTTTCTATTGCCCATGGAGCCATGGAAAGAACAGACTTCTCCGAACAATTTACCTAATCCTGAGCACCACAGATAAAGTGTCTGGAATAGTCTACCTGAGCCCCAGGCTGAGCCCTGTCTCTGATGTCATCAGACTATGCAACAGAGACTGACACCACTGCTGCTTTTCTCTCAGGGAAAATATCTACAAGCCTGCATTTCTTCCCTCCTGCACGGTGAGACAGACACTTGCATGCAGTGAGGGCAGATTCACACTTAGACTGGAAGCTGCTGAGTTTGGTGGCATTTCTGTGATCATTTGAGTCACATGGCCAGAAGGAAGGGCTCAGCTGTTGGCACCAATGCCAGAGTGCTCCATCAAACTACAGAGGAACCTCTCCCCAGCACCCATGGCTGTATCCTGACCCAGTTGTTTCTGGTGTTTAGCATAGAGATGTTCCTCCTGCCTCCAGGACTAATGTTTGCTGCAGACAGCTCCTTGATGTCATGAAGAGTTCAGAGACAGTTGTTTTCTGGAGCTCTAGGAGACCTTTTTATAGACCAGTCCAGACTTTCAGTTAGTCAGACACCTGACAATCAAAACCAAATCAGAACAGACCCAATTTTACAAAAACTAGAAATTTAATTCTCTCCCCTCTTTCTCCCCCATCAAAAGAAGCCTGTGAAACTAGACATCAGGAGATATTATTAATGCCAAGAATGTAATAGAGGACAAGCCCACATTATCTGCTTTTCTGGCTTAAGAGAAGGTGCTGCCTTGCAACAGTGAAAATTTAGCTATCAGCTTTTGGGAAAGGCTAGAAACCCACATCTCCCAGCCTTAGAGCTGCTACTAGTTGGTGGAAGTCAAGAAATAATTTTGTTTTGGACAGATTGCTGTTTCCTGGGGGGTCTTACGACTTCCCGGTAGCAAAAGGACCATGGGCAGTTATTCAATCCTGTCCAGCAATTCTGACTTTATATTCTACACTGATTTCCAGTTGCAGGCACTGGTGTGCTGGGGATCATACTGCTTAATCATCTGGCATTATGCTAAAATTCCTATTTGATCAAACAGGTACTTTGTGCAGAACCAAGGACCATTCATGTTTACAATACCTTTCCTAATACTCTCACTGGTGTTAATGCTTTGACCTGTACCAGTCCCTTTCTTTCTCCTCAGCAGGTAACTCTGAGAGGAATAATAGCCCCTCGTGGCCAGGATAAATACATTTTTCTTCAGCTGCCATTCACTGAATGGTATCCCTGTCAGGCAGGTTTGAGAACAACTATTTGACATGAGTAAATGAATCTTTGCTTTAGATCCTGTGGGATATGTTTTCACGGATACTTTATTTTGCAGTGTAATTAATGTTATTAGTGTTAATGGGATTCATATCTTCAAATGCCTACATATTCTGCTGCCACTGTCCCCCTGTGTGTCTTACCTGGAATATATACTCAAGTAAAGCAAGGATCAGAAAGACAAAAAGCAAAAGCCAGAAGCTGAGAAATCAAAGGCTTTAAAGATGAGGGATACCCCTGCACTGGAGAACAGCAGCTCAAACAAGGGACTCACTTGGAGTAATCTTGCTGGCAGTCCCAAGGGTTTATTCCCAAAGTGGTTGTGCCCATGAGAGAACACATTCTTCAGGAAGATGCAAACACAGAGACAAGGAGATAGACAGCCTTTGACACAGCTCTGTGTCCTGAATCTCTCTCCATAGTTTTCGTTGTGAAGCTTCCCTCACCTCAATGCCCATGCAACAGGATGGCCCTGGAACTATGGCATGAGCCTACCAGCACTACTTGGACTTGCCCTCAGCCATGTAATGTGGCAGCAGCACATCATAACAGCAGGAATGGTGCTAGCAGCCTATTGCTGATGCCTTTGCAATTTTGCCTGTGGTACAGTCCTGAAAAGCAAAACTGACCACAGTTCATGCTACAAGGTAGCTCATGAAGAGGGGCCATCTCCCAGTGGAAGGCAGATGAGACTTTGCAGGACAGTGCTTACCAGCAGACACATCACTGTATCCTCAGCCTGCCTTCAAAGGACCCCCAGATTACATTTCTTTCTGCCCAGAAGACGACACATGTTGCAGGTCATTTCTGTGCACTGATCAGAGCTTATCTGAGATCCCATTGCAGTCTGACAGAGCTGAATTGAGCCTGCAGAGCTCTTCCAGGATTGATTATCTCTTTGGAGAGGTGTAGTTCTATCATAGCATTCCTTCACCTCCTGTGACCAGTGCCAAGCTCTCCCTGCAGTCCCAGAACCTCCTGGTGTGGTGCCAAGCTGCATCCCATAAATCTACCCTATGACTCACCAGTTCTCCTATTCTTGCTGTGTTCACCAACAGCAACCACAGCTGGGGCAGCAAAAAGCAAAAGTACACAAAATCACAGTCCATAGGGCATGCCTGGAACATCATATGGCTTCTTTCTACTGCTTTTTTTCCACTGCCTGAGTCTCCTAGGCATTACTGGGATATGGCTTCAGAGACAGTATAGTGAAGTCAGAGCCCAACACGTCACACCACTAATTATGCAACCAATACATCCTTGAATGACAGCCCTCCTCCTTATGGCGTTACTGGCACCATATGGGATTACTAACTATATGTCTGGAGAGAATTTGGGATGTGAGGCTGAGCACTTCCCCAAGCAGTGGTAGCACAGGGCAGCATCAGCGGATAGCCTGAAGTCCCTCTACATCCAGCTGGACACAAAGCAGAGCTCATCCTGCCTGGAGGCAACAGGAGACAGCAGTCTCCCTTGTTCAGACAGAATTTTTATTATTTCTGTGTCTCACTCTTGTTGCTCAACTCCAACACATACCGGCAGGAACCAGCTGCAGAGAGCATGAGACTGAAGGCAAGCAAAAATTCACTAACTTGTATAGTACACAGACTTACTTCTTATGCTTAATTAAACAAAGATGTCCTTGTTGAATAACACATTCAGCTTAGTGGTTGAAACAAAAGACGCACAAAATAATTAAGCTTGTCTTTAATTTATTTTGCTCAATCTAAAATGGAAGGTTTCACTTGGCTTTGAACTTACTTAACAGCTTTTCAACCCAGCTTATTTATTCTCTGTTCTTCCCCCCGCCCCCCGCCCAGAGACAATTCTAAATTACAAATGCAATTCAGAAATGAGCAGCATCTGACACAGCTGAAATGATACTGTTAAATGAAAATGTTTTCACAACTTAAAATGTTTACCCACATTTTCTGCTAATGTCAATTCATAAATAGATTTGTTTTTATCCCAAAACCTCTCTTTTTTTGGTGCGAACTTATTGTTTTTTAAAAACAAAACAAAAGCCCCTCTGCCAGCTCACTTGCTTCTAGTTCAGTGGGTGTGATTTTCATTATGAGTGTAGGGAATGTCACAACAAGTTTGCTCATTTGAGATTTCTTAAAATAAACATACAGAGAAAGTTTAAAACTGTGAGTAGGCATTTACATTAAAAACCCCACCAAGTTAAATACTGAGAAAAATTGGCTTGCTTAACAAAAGGACATGCCTCATAAAGCCAATACTGGATTTTTCCAGGGGGAAATATAGCAGTACATGAATAGGAACCCATGTGGGAAAACATTTATTTATGTGAATACAAGAGCAAATTGTTTCTGGATTAAAATCTCCCAATTTGCATATTCAAATATTCACTAATCTAACATTTTACCTTCAGAACAGTTTTACCAAAGCATCAGAGCAAAAGCAGCATTATCAAGCCAGATACACTCTATGTTAACCTCTGCGGAAAATGTTTGTGTAAAGACAAACATTGGCTTGTTCCAGAGAGAAACACAAGTGCTCACCAAGAAAGAACACTCGGTAGCTTGAAACCCTGGGGTTTACATGACAATTCTCATCATAGCCTGAAGCAAATCAGGAACTAATTCACCTCCAACTCTACCCCCCATCAGGCTGCAAGTCCCAGACATAGGTTTTGATGTAACCTACTCTCCCTACATCCCTCTTTTTAAAGGGGCCAGAAGGAAATCTGCAACTCCTGGAAGAATGTGATTCATATATCTTCCCTTCTCATTCCACACTGTATAACTGGGTGACTACCACAGTATTTCAAACTGTATACTGTCATTGGTGTCAAGAAACAAAAGAAATAGTCCAACCTCTGGCCAGGAGGGAGCCATAGGTGAACATCAAGTCAGATGGGCTGACCAAGTATACAGGCAGCTCAAGGTCGGGCTTTCAGCATGTGCCTCTGGGTTTCGGTTTGGAAAAAGACAGTTTTGCATTCTGAGAGCCTCTTCTTGTCAAGCCTAGAGCTACTTTTTTTTTTTTTCCTATGCACAGAAAGTGCAAAAATAATGTATTTGTTTGGACCTCCTCACCCATCCCTCAGAAGGAGCGATGCAGCTGCTTTCATGAGAAAGAAGCGGCTCGCTGTCATGAGCATCTGCATTTTACAAGAAGGACTCACATAAAGAAGTTAATTTGCTACAGTCTTTAAAAACCAAGCAACTTATCATAGCCAGCCACACAGTAAGAACTGGGCAGGGAAGATAAATTTCTTCATTTTTTACAGAGTTGAATCTTGCTCATTAAGACCACATTTCTGCTTGCTAGAGAGTATTTGCATTGATATCTAATATTTCCTACATGTATTTACCACAAGTGAACATCTCAGCCTGTCTGAAACATGGGCATTAACTTTCCCTGCTTCCCGAGAGCATTGGCTTTGAGGAACTGACCTCTTATTAATGTTTGTGTGAAGGGTTGTGCCTCTGTAGACCTCGTTTTGGAGAAATACTTCTCCAGTGTTGTTGTTTATAGGCATACCCAGTCAGAGTTGTGCCACGCCACCCCCCTCCTCCCCTGTCTGAGAGCAGGTATTTCATGCGGGTGCAAGAAAGGTCAGTAGAAGATATTGGCCTCATTTCAAGACACTTAACTAATATGTACATGGGATTGCATTTCCCCTGGTATAGTATTAATGGCTGCAAATTGAGAAAGGCTGAAACCAGTTCTTTCAACTAGTCCACAAGGATGGGAGACTTTTTGAAATGCAGAGACTTAAAAGGCTAAATGTTAGATTGCAACTTTCCTTCTCTACTTGCTGGCTGACATTTCCTTAATTGGTGATGCAGAAGAGCTTTACATCTGAAGCTTTGGTTAGAGGAATCTTTCTTATAATGCCTAGCGGGTGACCCAGTGTAGGAAAAAAGTACTTGGGAAAGGGAAGAAATGGAAGAAAGGAAAAATGTGGTCATTTAAATGACTCGCCAAGCTGGATACCCTGATACTGTCTACCACCCGGGACATGGAGCAAGGTGAGGCATACATCTCCCATGTGCCACTTTCTATCTGGGCAGAGGACATATATAAAGAGGGGCTGGGTCCAAGGATCTGGGAAGAAAGGAGGTGACCCCACCGAACTGAAGCAGCTGGTGAAACCATGCCTCTGGGACTAGCACTCAGATGGGAGATTAACTTCTTGCATGGTCCCATATTCTGGAGATTCCCCATGGAAATATGTCCTGCTCGTGCTGGGCCCTCCCTAATCCTAAAAGCAACTCCTCATTCTTGGGTTTCTCTTCATAACAGAACTGTTGCCCCTCTCCTCTGACAGCAGAAAACAATTTATCCAGCAGGGACAAGCAGTGAGCTAAGGGGGTGATCAGGCTGAAAGAGGTAAAGGAAGGCTTGGACAGCAGAGCAGGTGCATGCTAGTAATAATTAAGTATAAATACGCTAATTGATTGAAGACTTTTGAATGCAAAACTATTAGCATGTGTCTGTGTTTGAAGCTGAAGGGAAGTAGAAAGAGTTCTTCCACCATATTGCAGGTTCTGTTGTTTCCAAACTCTGCTTTAATTCATAAGTAGAACAAACAGTCAAAAAAGTTGACATTTTATTGAAAAAAAAATAATTTCCCAAGTTCTTATCCCTGCCCAGTACTGGCCAAACACAATCCAAACTTTGTGACAATGTTGATTGAGGTTTTTCATCCACTAATGCCAAAGCAACCCGCAGCAAAGTAGGCAACACATATTTGGCTTTAAAAATGTCAAAGCCAAAACACTAATGCTGCAAATGGAAAGGTCCATTAAAATGAAAATGAATGTTAATTTGTTTGTGTAAAGCCAAAATGGAATTTAACAGAGAAAGTTGTGAAGCAGAGTTTTCTGTCACTGGAACAAATCATCAGGAGCATGGAAACGCACTGGCTTGACATTATCAGAACAAGTTGGGCAAGGTGAAAAGATGTGTCTTGACACTTATTTGTGGGTGAATAATTTTGCTGAACGGATTTTCTGAGGGGAAACCATTTTTGACTTTTTTGTGAGCGTTCTACTCAATGAACCAGCAAGAAAGACCAGCCAAGGGCACTAGAGCAAGCCCTGAGCTGCTGAGACTCCACTACTCTGCTGTCTCTGGCAGCAACACTTGTATTATTTTTACTTCTTTCTGTTTGATTAGGAGTTTTGTAGGTTTCTGGTTTGGGTTGGGGTTTTTTTTCTTAAATTTTCTGGTTTGAGAGTTTTCACAGGCCAGCAGAAATCCGAGATGCTGCTGCAGACCAAGAAATCCATGATTTAAAACAGATAAGCGACTCCGTTCTCAAAAGATTGCACAAATCACAGCTTTTTTCACAGGAGGTGAACTTTCCAGCAATTCTATGTGTGTTTTTCCATCCTCTGGCTAAGTTCTCTAATTATTAATAACTTCAATAATTACAGCATTGGGCTGGACTCCCACACAGAAAACTGGTTACCAGTCCTACAGCCGTAAGTCAGAGAAAGCAGTGCCTTCCAAGACACTGATGTGTAGTTCTGCACAAAGTGGTCATGTGAGCTGCTGCACTCAGAGCAGGGAAATGTGGGTTCAAACCTGGCATCTGTGATGAGGGCACTGCCAGATAAATCTCCTTCTCCTAGGACAGCAGTGCTCAGTGGTGAGGCAGGTCACGTCCTCCAGCTGCAGATGTATGGCAGGTGCCACAAGGTCATTGCCCTCAGAGATGGCCGGCAAATAGAGAAAAAGGCAGCAAGAGAGCAGGGAGAGATGAGCATCTGTCTTTTAGTGGAAATGAAGAGGGGGAAAGAATACTTAAGAAAAGAAGGGCAGAGAAAAAAACTCTAGAGGTGAGCCCAGACAAATGATGAACTACATCTTCTTCAAGTGGGCAAGGCAATTGCAATTGTAAGGTACTGCAATTAGCAAGAAGTCTTGAGGCTGATAAGTCTTTCAGCTTTGCTTGGTGCAGCCATGGTGAGGAGAGAACCAGGTGGTTGTAAGTGGTCTGGGATGTGCAGATGATGAACTGATTCTCTTCTGCTGGAAGGTGAACCATAACTTCCAGGTCTCAGAGCCTTGTATCTACTTGGAGCTTTTGATATGCTTGTTCCTTGAAGAAAACCCCTAAAATCCTGTGTGTTCCACTATGGAAGAAACCAGTTCCTCTGTGGTTTTAAGCCTAAATAATGTGGCAGGGACATTTAGGCTTGGTCCACACATGAGTGCACTGAATTTATTCTTTCAGCATTACAACAGCCTAATTCCCACACTGCAGTGCTCACCCTGGAGAAGGTCAAGACCACTGTCACCACTGCACTGATGGAGAAGAGAAAGGAAGTTTTGTGCGAGTCATCTTCAGACTCAAAAAATGCAGAACCTGGTAAACACACGAGGAGTCCTATAGACACCAATTCTGTCTGTTGGGCTTCAATATTGCCCTGGGCTCTGAACCATGCATGTGCAATAAGTAGAGTCGGAAGGTAAATCCAGATCTTGTGTGGTTTAGAGCTGGAGTAATTAGTAAAGTGAGACTGCAACCAGAGTGTTTCAGCAGAGCTGTGGCTAGACAAATCTCTGTTGGATCCATTCTCCAAAGCAGAGCAGCTCTCAGGAGCTGTTACAGCTTCACAGAGAAGGTCCTTGCTCGTTCCAGCAAGCCTGGGCCCATGCTGATTCATTTCTCTTTTCTATTCCCAGCAAACTGGCATGGTTCTAGAGATCAAGGTGAAACAGGGTCATGCACTTCACCACTGATGTAGCACAAAGAAAATACATGCAGTCCAAAGAATAATTGAAGTCACACTCTCAGTTCTTAACTTACTTTAATTGAGGATATCAAAGAAGAATAAATTTCATTATCAGACTCAGCAGGAAAAGCTAAGTTGGACAGAGGTGGTTCTTTATTAATTCAATGGCTGTATATAACACATAATGTCTGGCAGAAAATAAAGTGTTTGAACTTGGAGGGAAATATTAATTTTTAGCTGAAAAGAAATAGTGTATATGCCCACCCTAACCTTTTTTCAGCAATATGTCTTAGAATCTTAAGGTAAATATTCTAATTGTTAACTTCAAAGTAATTGAATCATTACAATTTCTGAGGAGGATTGTGTTTTCATTCATACACACAAAATTTCAGAGAAAAACCCCAATAGTTTGGATCCCATCGTATCTGGTGTAATAGATTGGATGGTGCCGGACCAATTAACATCTGCTAAAGAACTCACAATTGAACCCAAAGTTGTTCATGTAGCATCCCCATCCTATTCTTGTAGCATTTTGGATCATTAAACACCTTGATCTTTTCAGGTTAATGTGCTCTAACACATGGAAAGGACACTGAGCTCAGAAAAGATTAATTCCTGAGAGCATACAGCTGAAAGAACAGTCCTATCCTGGGTGTGACCCAGGGCTGTGGATCAACGTAAGGAGGGTCTAGTCCCAAAGAGCTACAGACTCCAGCCTGTGTCTCTGAATTGGTCACGAGGTCCCTTTAGTACTGTACTGCTGTCTCTTGAGTAGAAAATCCAGATAAATAAATTGTTTTGAGAGAAGGGATTGTTAAAAAAACATGAAGCCAGCTGTCTCACTACAGGCTGGGGTCTACTAGTCTGGTCTCCTCTATGATGTTAGCTGAACACAGATGCACTGGGAGGACTGCAAGAAAGAGGCTGTGCATAGAGTGATCGGTTCTGCTTCAGCACTCCTCTGGTAACGAAGTGTCCGGGCACTACCTGAATCAGACCATCACAATTGAGAGCACTGGGAGGTCCTGTCCTCACCTTTCTTTCCCTAATGGTCTGATGCTTTCAGCCTTCACAGTTGCCAGTGGAAAGGAGCTACATGGGGCAACCACATGCCCTGTGAGACGACAGCAGAAACAAGGTTTCTTGGTGTACCTCCCTCTTTTGTCCCTCATGCAAAGAATGTCTTTTAACACTGAAAGATTTGTCATGTGCTGAATTCTAAAAGCCAAAAACTATCTTCTCCTGCTGTTCTGATGCACCCCGGTGGTGCTGCTGCAATTCAAAGTAAACATGCAACACTTGTGAGAAGTGAATTGTCTTCTTCCCACTTTCAATTTCTTTCTCTCTCTCTTTTTTTAAAATTTATTTTATTTTATTTATTTATGTTATTATTATTTTTTTATTATTTCTTTACTTCTCCTTGCAGGAAAAGGACTTGCAGGCTCTACCTGGGCTGCCATCAGGTGCCCTGCATTAGATGACTGGTTAGAAGTGTCAGACCTGAAATGTAAAGGTAATTTGTATTCATTAGGCCTCTCCAAAAGATAAGGTAATTTCTGGAAAGACTGATGATGTGAACAATTAATTACATACACATATTAAAGGAAAGTGTGCCAGGCACAAAAATCTGATATGCTTCTGAATACCTCAAAATAATGTAATGTTACTGTGTGTTACATAACGTTCACAGTTACATATTTTGGAAAATTTGCCTTTGACTGTGGGAAATTGCCAGTTGGTCTGGGTCCTGGTGGATCTGAGGATAGACGAGTTGGAATGTTTCCACAAAAGCATGTCATGAAACTTGGAATAAATCTTCTAATTCAAAATTAATTGGTGTTATACTGAGGAATGCAAAACAGGATGGTGTTGATTCAGACAGTTTCCTTTCTCAAATATCAAGGAAAAATGCAGGTTCCCACCAGTGTTATGCAGTGAGATGTATTTGCATCCGACATTGAGAAAAGACTGCCCACTCTAGTAGTCATGCATGCAGTTTTCTCTTCAAGGATGTTTTAACACTTCTTGTAATAAGAAACATAGAATTACGCCAAAACTGAGACCTCTGAGGCATCCAAACCTCTCTTGTACATCACAGAACCTCCCTAATTCATGAGAGGAGTGATGCACATGCATTACAGAGCACTGATGCCTTCTGGCAGACCATACCAAACTTGTCATCACCAGGAGGCACTCTGAAACACACTCAGCTCTGGTGCCGTCTCATCAGAAACGTGAATTGGAATGAAACCAGAAATGCATCACTGCAGGCTGATAGAGGTATCCTAGTTTGGTGGAATCAAAACTCCTCTTTGAGGTCAACTGTTTAGTCTGTGAGAAAGCAGAAGAGGAAGTGCTTATGAAAATGAGAAGTTTCTGCTGATGTTTCTGGTTTTCTCCTCCTAGTTCCAATAAAGAGAGAGTAATTAACTTCTTATTTATTTACTATCACCTTTTACTAATCAAAAAAATAATTCCAAGTCTCTACTCAGTCTCTTCTTTCCTCACATGCTACATCTTTTAGATGATCCCTCTTCCTTGCTTTTCTGGGCTGGCTTTTTAGCAGTGCCTCTGTATAGTTCTTGAAGCACAGCTTCAAAATCAGTCACAACACATAAGTCCTTGATGCTCCGAGATGACTGGAACAAAAGCACTGTCTTTCAAGTCACATGTCTCCAAATCAGCACTGCCTTTTTGCTAGAGCATCCTCCATAACCAATGGTTTGTCCTTTGCAACCTCACACCCAACATCTCCCTACTTCTCAGTGTTATATCCATATCCTCATTTTTTTGAATTCTCCTGCCTGCTCATCATACCCAGTTTGTCTTTCACTATTGTCACCTGAGGGACTCCAGACCATTTTCCTCATTCACTCAGGCCAGCCTGACCAAATCCTCAGTGTCACTCTCAATCTCTCAACCTTTGTCTGGGCCACATCAGTTAATAATTTCTGCATATAATAGATCTATTAATTAATTAGAATCAAGTATTGCTAGCACTTCCTCATAACCTCATCCACACTATGTATTAACTTGCTTTGCTGGAGGCAGCATCAGAAGACCTCACTCATGTCAGCTGATACTCTCCCTGATATCCATCACTTTCCTCTTCCCTTTCAAGTAGGCCACCCAGACAAATAAATGCCATCACTTTGTTCTGGCATGATGTGTTCTTGATGAATGCAAGTTGACTGCTTTTACCCTTCCAATTAGTCTTCATTAAGGACTTGTGTAAGAAATGAGAGTGTGTCAGTGTCTTTCTGGGCATTGTAGCTAGGCTGATGAGTTTATGAGTCTCTGCCTCCTTCCCTTCAAGACGAGCACCATCTCCAGAACTGTAGGCTTGCATCCATGCTCCAGGAGCTCTCAGAAATAATAGGCTCAGAAAGGAAAATTATTTTTTTTTCTTCCAACCTTATTTCAAAAACAAATTTCCTTTGAAATTAATGCATTCAGAAGTACCCTATTTTGATGAAATAACATTTTCAAGGAGAAATATGTTCTGTCACACTTTTTAATCATCTCTATCCCTAACTCATTTGAGGAATAATGCAATCTTTTTCTTCCTGTTTTGTTTGACAAAGCTGAGATGAAAACTAGTGCTTGTATTTCCACCACTCATGATGCCTGATATGTTGATGAAGTGCTATTTTCTGTCTGTGAAAGTGTTTGGTCTCAATGGATCTTAAAATACGCAACACAGAAATCTTAACTGATCTTTGGTGGAACTAAACTTGGGTGATTTCATCACTGCCTTTGCTGAGATCAGAATTAGACTGGAAAATGTTTGAACTTGGCGCAAATCAAGTGAATCAAGAACCTTTCAATACTTGGTGATAAAATCCGAATGCCTGATCAGTCACAGAAAGTCTCAGCTCTCATGCCTCCTTCTAAGATCTGGTTGTAAGATGTTTAATTAAAAACGTTCTTAAATGGTGGCCTTTAGGCCAATGCTCTGCTCATGTTAATCAACACATCTTGCTGGTATTTATCATCTAAACTGTCTTGCTAGTGATCTCTGAGGGACTAATCAGATCTTCAGTCAAGTGAAGTGTTTGCCTGTCGAAAGATCAGGGCTGTGTTGGTCCCTGGCAGTTTTTACAGTTGTGTTTTATACTTTTACACTTTACCAAAACACTTGGCTGTTGGCAGGGAGTGGATGGGCAATGAGTTGCTGTGAACTACAGATTTCCTTTGCATGTAGAAAGAGATAAAGGCAGAGAGAGATGTGGAGGTGATGGAAAGAGGGAACCTGCACCCAAAGGGAAGACAACATGCTATGACCAAATCAATTCATCTTCTCCTCAACCTGCAGGCTGGCTCAACTCAACAGACGCTCATAAAGACTGATGACCACAAACAAAATGAACTGTTGTGGTGCCCAAGGATGTAGGATGAACGTCTAGATAAAAAATTCAGTCTACATCTGGAAGGAGAGACCAGCGAGTAACAGAGGTGGGAGCAGAGGAGGACTTGGCTGCCCTGTAGATTTCCATGGATTGCCCCTTGACTGAGTATGCTCAGAAGAGAATGTGATTGAGTCTCTTGATTTAAGGCATCTCATGTTATCAGAAATTTCCCAGAGCATCCTTGATTTCCAGGTGACCTCCTCCCAACAGCTGAATTAGTGCAGCAGAGACACACTCAGCAGGCTGCAAGTCACAAGCAAGGTCTGAACCAGGCCTGCCTCTGCCAAGCAGCAAAAAGCAAACTCAGTGTCAGAGTACTCATTCTCAGCAAAAGAGGGAAAAGCTCACCCTTCTGCTCCAGTTCCCAGCAGAGGAAGCCTTGACACCATTTCTGAATACACTTGAGTGTGTATGTCTGTCTACCAACCTGTTCTCCCGTCACGCAGTGTTTTCCATCCTTTTGACCCATTGCAAAGACTATACCCATTAATGCCATTTCATAGAGAGGCCCAGCTCCTGGACAGAAGACTACATTACTGGTTGGCTGCTGCCAGTGTGGGAGGGATTCTTTACTACACTATGACCCTTTACTGCACAGCTTTCCAGGACAAGCTTGCTGGTAATGTCTTTTCAGACAATGTTTTCAGATGAAGGGACAATTAGATTCATGTTAGGTGAACTGCTGCATGAGTGTGGCCCATCTCTCCCCATACCACAGGTTCCTCACTCTGTAGATTTCCCCCACATAAAGGTTTTTTTTTTGTAAGGACTTTTGTCTCAATGTCTCTCTAATCAGTAGATTGGTCTTCTAAAAAAAAAAAAAAGAAACTTTTTCTGAGCAGATTAGTCCTAACAGGCCCCCAGAACCTAGACACCCTGATAATCACTTGGTCAGGCACTCTGATTATATGGGAAAATTACAGGATGACAGGATATTTCAGATTAACATGCTACAACTCTCTACAATCCTACTGTGTGGAGTTCTGAAAACTAGAAAGTATTTCACATATTGAAATAAAATACTTAAATTTCCCTTCTATATTGATGACTATTTGCTGATCTGTCTCTTTGCAAGACTCTTTTTAAAAATTTTTTATCTGCTTCACTTCACTTTACTGCTAAACATGACTTAAGTACGATTTATGATTCAAGTCAAGAGCTTGATTGCATTTAGTTTGCTGGTGACAGAATCAATTCATTCCAGATAGGGAGAATGATGCATTGCTTGTCAGCCCCTTACTGGTCCATGGGTTATTGAGAACCCTAGCTACTGTCTTTGTATGTTTTGGAGTCATGGGTTTTCTGCTTAAATAGCTTCATAATTGCTGAAATTCAATATTCCTCTTCTCATTGGAGGTTATGGGAATTGTCACATAGAGGTACAGAGTGAACATATCCTGATTTGCACAGTTCTGGTACATGGACTACAAGAGGACATACATACAACTGCTCAAGTTGCTGCAGAAGGAGGAGACTGTGTGGTGGGCCAATGCTAAAAGATATGGACTGTTACAGCTCTGTGAACTGCCTGTGATCCCCAATTTCCCATGACTGTCTGCCAGACATAAGTACCCTGAACAGCATCACACTCTAACACCAGGTATCAGAAATAGCCTTAGCTAGGTGAAAGACTGGCAGTAGTCTAAACCATCATCCTCCATGGCTTCTGTCTTCATCCTGGCCTCTATCCCACTGCAGGAGGTGGATGTCTTGTAAAGAGGGTGTCTGGGGTCTCAAACACATCATTCCCCTCCAGTGTAACTGGGGTTAAAATGGACTTGGGCAGAGGCCATGTCGGTCACCCAGCAGAATCGTCCTTGATTAGACACTGGGCATTTGATGTGACACAAATATCAGCTATAGCAGATAGCAGGGAGGACTCAGGGCAGGGGAAGATGTGGTTTTGAGAAAGTTTTAGAAACAAATGTCAGCTGGAGATTTCCCAGCACAAGAGTTTTCCTCCTGAACAGAGCCTTTCCCTTTCATTTTCTCAAAAGTATATAAGCCTTGATAAAATTATAGACCAGAACAAGAAAAGTACTAGAAAAAAACTCTTGTTAATTTTCTCTTGATAATAAAAAATTGTCTTACCCTGCTGAAGTAAAGTAAATAAATTCCTCTTCCAATTCACCCATTTCCATTAATTTCACTTGAACTTTTAGGATAATATCAAATATTAATTTTAATATTATATTTCAGTGATGTTTTTAATATTTGCTGGTATAATGCTTTATTATTATAGAAGAAGAATGTGTGTACCTTATGGAAATGGAGCATTTAGGCATTGTTGAAACAAAATGATTTGATGTAGTCAAGACCATCCAATTTGATTATTCTCATTAGATATTTCTAGGGGAGGAAGAGGGAAGAGCATTTAATGTTGAAATTTGATTTAAAACAAAAATAAGTTCTGAAATGTTAGGATTTTATCACTGGTTAAAAACGCTTGTATTTGGCAGGTATTTCTGCCAAGAAACAAAGAAACGAAGAAAACTAGTTGCAAAATTAGAAGGAACAAGAAGAAGGCCTGTTGCCAATTGCCCTGTCCAGGGATGCAGAGTTTACCTTGCCAGACTGTATATGTACCAGAGTTTTTGCAGGGAAGACTGTCTGAAAATCATTGTGTTCATCTCTGCAAATTACAAGTCTCAGCTTCATCTTTCAACCTCTTATTACAATTCTTTTGTCTGTCCCTCTGTTGATGTCATTGCTTGAGTTCTTCCTACTGCCCCAAGACAGGAAGAGTGGGAGAGTCTCCTCTCCTTCCCTCATGCAAGAAGCCCCTCCAATTTGGCACATCATTGAGTGGGTCAGGGTGAAGGACGGCCTTGTCCGTCTTGTCCTTATGTCCCCATAAGCAGCCAAATTGAATGGTCACACAGGACTGAGACAACAACCTGGAACTGAGCAGAGTTCAGGACTTGTTCATGGAGATCTGTAAATATCTAAACACAGGATGTAGACCTAAGGTTATGCTTGACTAGTTACATCCCAGGGAAAGTTAATTCCTATGCGGTCTATTTTTCTGGCACAACTCAACTACATTCTCAGGGAAAACACAGCCGAGGGCTGAAAGAAATGTAACTTGAAAGTGCCCTAAACAGCAGAGCTGGATACAGTTGACATATGTATAAGGGGTGTCTGTATGACCTTCATTCCCTAATGGATTCACTCCTGAGCTAAACACATCTAAGGCTTTGGCCGTATCTATTCATCAAACTAATGGTGTGATGGTTACGCTTATTGGATTAAATCAGCACAGAGGCATGGGCTTATGCTAACAAGCAGCGAGTTCCCCAAATCCCTGAAGTAGGTGATGTCTGCTTCTCTAAAAGCAATGAGCATTGTGTCAGAAAATGCATCGTAAAGTGTTGTGAAGACTTCTTTATGTAGTATTAAAAAGTCAGATCAAAGGTTTATTCAACACTGGTCAGTGACTAAGTAAATGCATGCCAGAGTCTCAGGCATGTGACAACACCCTGCTCCTCAGGAGATCCCATATGATATAACACTGTCCCGGTTTTCTTGGATCACAGGCAGTGTTCTGTGTGTCCCCATGCCACAGGGACTCCTGAGCAGACCTTGGTGGAACAACTCAACAGCTGGGGATAAGCATTTTATACTGTCCTGCTCAAGTCCACTCTTTTCTCTCCAGTGGTGGGAAATAAGGAATGAAGGTTTCCATGCACTGCAAAAGTGCATGTGATGTGCATAAGTGATGTGTGGCATCCTGTCACTTTGGGAAGACTTTTGCCCAGTCTGTCCTGGTGGGGACTAATTTGATGACTTGTGAGGCAGGAAAGCATGTTCATACATGTCTTGTTCTCAACGTTGCAAAGATCTCCGTGGTTCTAGATCTGTTTTATATAAAGTGTGTCTAGGGTGGGCAAAAAGAACAAAACATCCAAGCTAAGACTTTCACCATTTTTTGTTCTAGACAATAATGCTCCTGCTTACAGAAGTGGACAAATGATGGTGCCTCTACTTTAGAAGTTCATCCCAGCCAGGGCTCCCAGTTCATTGAAACCAGAGTGCATTTGATGCCACTACATAACAAGACACCTTCTGAAATCCAATTAAAGCGTTGCTTTAAACCGTGCATGTGCTTGAGTGAAAATCTTTTACTAACAGGGGTTTGGCCTGAGGCACCCCCAGGCATGATTTCCTGTAACAATTTGCCTCCCCAAGAAGTTCCCCTGATTTTCCTCTTTCTCATTCGTTATTAGTGACATCTAGTGACCAGCAAGAATCATGCTGAAAATGAGTGAAACCATAATTAGTAAAGTAGACTGAACTTACATGAATATCCATCTGTAAAAATAACCAGAGAAAGAGGCCATGATCTCAGATCCTTTTTGTTGCCTCTTTTTTCCAAAGTAATGCCTGCACTGGGTGAACACTGGTGCCCAGCTGTGAGACATGTCAGGGAGGCAGAGGTGAATGGACCACAGTTTCTAATTTGACTTTCCTCTTCTCACTGATGTCCTCACTCCAAGTAATTTAGGTTTTAAGATGTTCATCTCTGCCACAAGCATCCCCTTAGAGACCAAGGGAGCCACCAGCAGGGAGGTGGGGAAAGAGCTGGCTGCAAAGTGGTCCAGATGAAGAATCCAGCTCCCCAGCAAGTATTCAGAGACCTGTCTCAGCAACTAAGCCTCCACACTGATGGAGATCATTCCTCGATAAAAAGCATTTCAAAGGAGATGAATCAACACTGCATTTTTTCTTGACTTGTACACTCACCAGTGTGCCATACAGGACGTGAAGTCTGTGGCATGTGTACTCTGCTCTGGACCTTGCCACACTAAATGGTGTGGCACAGGACTAGCAGAAATGGAGATACATACAACTCTACATCTGGAGCACACTGCTGATGCACTTCTCCTGCTCCAGGAATCTGGCTGTGAAATCCCACAAAGGAGGTGGACAACCCAGCACGTGGGGCCTTGGGAATTTGCAGAGTTGGGCGGGGATGCACGAGCACAGTGAGGAAGGGGAAGCTGGGCAGGCAAGGGCCAGTAGCAAGACTCACATTTCTCTTTGTGTCCCTGCTGTACTGGTCAGTCTTCTAGGTTCACACCAGTCCCCAGGCCACTGGAGGTGGGAGTAAGGACTATGGACTTTGCAAGACAAAGGCAGATTGAGTATGCTTCAGGCCATGGGATGCTTTGGTGAATGTCTCAGCATCATTTCCTCTGACAGTTGCTGCAAATGATATTACTAGTAACAGACTGAATACAAAAAGTGTTGCAGCTCCAAGCAAATCCAGAGCTAAAAGGGCCATACCATTATGCTATTAGTCAGAGCAGATGCTTGTGACGGTGGCATTGACCTGAAACTGCTAATCTTGTTATTCAGGGAGGGCCTTCAGCCATTGGGCTGGCAAGTGTGGAATAAATAAACCAGGTTCTTTTTTCCGTCCCTGAGCTGCCTGCCACATTCAACTCTCATTTAAGGCAAAGAGAACAGCAAAACAGTGGTGACAGCTGACAAGCAATGCCCTTCACAGCTAACCCACTGGTGGAAACAGCTACTGAGATGAATTTCAGACAAAGCTGGCTTAGTCTGGGGCTTGGAGCTGAAATGCTGAAGCCTCCCACCAGCTCTGTTTTTATCTCCTTTACTCAAGCTCTCCTCCTCTGCCTCTTCACCAAGTACTTTGGGGCAGTGACTCCAGACTACAACTTGCATGTTCACCCTCACACACACTTGTACAAGAGCTTCTGGCTGTTTCATGGATCATGGGGTACTCCACAGCTTCTGCACAACTATCTAGTGCAGGGAATTTGCACCTAGGTAGCAGGTTTTGGTGCTGAAGGGAGCGACGTTGCTGTTGAGATCGGACCTATGCATAGTTTTTCCCCTGTCCATTGCCTTGGCAACTGAGCTGTGCTATGTGCATCACCACTGCTTGTGATGATGAAGGAAAGAGCAATGCCTTTCCTGGTTGATTCTCAGCACACTGACTCATGGGCCAAGCATCCTGAAGGAGGAAGGTGCCCATACTCTCTCCTTTAGGGCCCACGTCAGCTCTAGGACTGACCTATCTACTGTAGTAGATGCAAACACCTGAAATGGCTGCCATGAAAATAGGCTCAACCTCCACATCTAGGGAAAGAGCAGCTAGAGAGATTTTCCTTTCTCTTCTCAAGACAGAGGTGGAGAAAATGCTGTAATCTACAACTCCTGCAGTAAAGGAGGGTCTAATGCAGAAATTCTACACCCCCTTTCCCTGCCCATCCACTCTGTCTCACATTAGACACACTAAAATTTCCTGTTTGATATAAGTTATGCCCATTTCCAGGTAACCTAGGAGATCTCTCTCTCTCATACTCCCATTCTTCATAGTGAGTATCATCCAGGGTAGAATTTGCAATGCTGTGTTAAGAAAAAAAAAAAAAAGAGGGAGAAAAAAATTGTCAAAGAAAACTCTTTGAGCACACCTGTTTCTCGTGGTTGGACTATAGCGAGGCCAAGAAGATTGAGTTAGATCAGATGTATCATGTTTAGACAGTTGTGTTAATGGTCATGACTTCGATCTTGTGACTTTGTGGTGATGCCACAGAGGAAATATTTGCAGGTGGATTGCAGGTGGGGCTAAAGCACAATGTGGCTTGCAAGGAAAAGGCAGCTAACCTTCATATGGAGACAGGTTCTGCATATGGGGTTGTTCATCCCTCTGATGGACAGTCATCACTCCAGTGATGGTTTTTCCTGTTTTCCATAGGAGAATAAGAGGTTTCAAAGTGTGCTACAGCCAAGAGACACAATCAGAGAACAGCATGCCTGACTGTCTTCTCATCAACTCAGCTATTCTCCTTGACTTGGAAACAACTCAGAAGACTAAAAGGAGGCACAAATTAACTGGAATGATAGACCTGAGGATTCACTGCTGGTTGTTTTCAGATAAGTAAAATGTAATGGTGTAGAGCACAGGGATGAGAGGAGCAAGTACCTGTTTGAGATACACAGCTCTACCTAGAGAGTCTGAGCCAGGGCAAAACTGACCCATCACTAACTACCAGTATGCTTGGGGTAAGCCATGGGTAAAGACCCATCAGTCAGACAGGCAAGAGAAGTACTCAGCACTTCCTAGCATTTCATGGGAGAACAAGGAGATGCCACGGATCTTTTCCTGGTACAAAATGTGTGACAAAATGGAGTCTGAGGATGTGGAAGACATCAGAGAGCAGCAAGCTTTGCTTCCTGCTGCTAAAGATGACTGAGAACACCGCTGTGAAAAATCTCAGTTTAGTAGCACATAGGGTGAAATGCCACTGTCAAGGTGCCAAAGATGGGTGAGCTGGAAAGCAGGAGGTTTGGGTTTTAGTAATTTATCTTTAAAAGTTCCTCTTTTTTTGAAGCATTTCCATGTTTTCAGAAGCAGAATAGCAAGTGAACTGTGTGGAAGCTTCCAACACTCCCCAAAGCAAATGACAGCAGCTGTGACAACAGTGTGACCCTGTTCTTTGGAAAGTGTACAGACAACTGTAGACACCAAGAAAAATCAACTTACATGGAAACTGAATTTTTTTTTCAACAACACCACTCTGCCTCCCCAGCAATGCTGCAGGCAGTAATTTACTGAAAGATCTAAGTAAAGCCATAAAACACTTGGCTGCAGCAGGCAGCATCAGAAAGCCTTTGTGATCTTCATTTAAACAATTGCCAGCTGTAATGAGAGAGATGAATCTGTGAAGGTGTCAATGTCAGAGGAGCTCTGACACATTGTTCCTGGCATGCACAGACACATTATTCTCAGACCACAAGAGGATGTGTGACTGGGAAGCAAGGGCTTTGGCAGGACCTGAAGCACATATCTGAGGCAGTAGAAGTAGATGAGTAGGTAGGTGTTCAAGTGCACCTACTTCTAAAGTCAGTATCTGGAGAGAGGACAGCTTTGGAGTACCCTGGGAAAGGCTCCACAGACCAGCTGTGGTGTCATGGATACCTGCATCCATACCCATCTCCTAACCCCCCCCAGGACATTTTGGTAATGCTATCTTCTTGCCTTACTGTCTTTAGAACACGGCTTCACTTAACAATCCGAATATAACCATGCAAACATTTAAAAGCTACTATTGCAAACTTCTCAAATTACACAGTGTTTATAATTAACTTCATTATTTTTAATTGCTTTACGTACTACTGCTAGGATCTCATTAACATAGCTAAAAAATCAACCAGACCAAAAAGCTTCTCATATTTTACT
Organism: Actenoides hombroni; assembly: GCA_024336885.1. NCBI lineage: Eukaryota > Metazoa > Chordata > Aves > Coraciiformes > Alcedinidae > Actenoides > Actenoides hombroni. The sequence goes on along the minus strand of WUAM01000323.1, from coordinate 45,261,548 downwards.
GTATATATCAAGAACACAACAAATAACACACGAGGGCAGATTTTTACACTGTTTTCCCAAGGAAACACTCGTGTGTCTGTCAGCAGACATTGTCATGTCATTTTCCCATCCTTAAAACTTTTCCAGTATCCAAGTTGGCTTGTTACAAAAGACACAAAAATAGTTAATTCAGTCAAATATCATTAATATAGGCAGGTGGGTAGAGGGAAGAACATACAATGCTGAAAGGATCAGCTCAACCTTTATGAGGCAACTGCATTGCCATTGGAGAGGCCACTTTTGTACAAAACAAGGTTTTCTGATTTTGCTGCTCCTTCACTGCAATTATCCCAAGTGGTGGAAACACCAGCTGGCTGCTGCTATTGGCTGCTTCAGGGGAAAAACAACTCAGAAGTGCCCAAGGTAAACCAAATAAAGCAGAAACTACATGTATTTAAGATATACACAATTCAGAGACCACATCCTGGTCCCATAAGCTCTTCAGCAGACACCACATCCTCAATCAAGTCATGACTTTCCAGGACATGGGGTCTTCTGATGGTAAAGCATAATTCCTTTTCCTTGAAGGAAAAACATTTTCATGCATTACAAATATGTTTTCTTTGCATCATCCAGATTGTTGCAGATCTGTTCCCTGCCTTTTTTGTTCTGTACCATCCTGCCACCAGCAACAACATGGCAAACATTATCAGCAGTGATTTCACATTTACTTAAGAATCTTTAGTGACAATATAAAAGCATCTTGAGCATCAGACTGGTATTGTCTAAGTTCCTGTTTGATGACCATCCAATACTAAGATACACCAGTATAAGATAAGATAAGATAAGATAAGATAAGATAAGATAAGATAAGATAAGATAAGATACAATACTAAGATACATCCTTCTAAGATACACCAGTTCATCAGCTTACAGTGCACTTCTTAGTTCACCTGTGGTTCCTTCCTTCTGTTTCACTCAGAAAGCCATATGAGGAAGAAATATAATTTCTGTGACAAGACCTATTTTCCATAAAGCCACAGTGGCTGGCATTATTCTTATTTGCATCCTCTAATTATTTATCAGCCCTATACTGCATCCTTCTCTTTCTGATGCTGAGAGCAGCCTGGGTGGTTCAGTATTACTTGGATCATCCACAGCCTCACTAAGAACTGTTCTATATTCCCTGAGCTGAGTGAAGCCCCCTTCCTGACGGTTTTTCTTATCCTGGGACTCCTCCTCAATATGGAAAGTCTCAGCAAGTCCTGGCAGTGGCAGGAAAGGCTCAGGACAGTTTTGTAAACAGCCCTCTCCTCTCCTGGGAGAAAGGAGAGACTACTGAGAGAGGAGATCTCCATGTGCCAAGGGAACTGTCCCATTTTCTGCTCTTTCAGCTTTTGGGCTCTGACCAGCCCGTTTGGCCCTTTTGATGATTGTGCCTCTATTCATTGTGCTCAAATCGTGACATGGGAATATAATGTTGCTGGGGTTTCTTTTACTTCCTAAGTAGTTCAAAAGCTCCTTTTGAGAGCCTCTTTCAGAAAGACCCACTTGGGAGCTCTCTAGCTTGCAAGACCAATTTCATTTCTCTTTTTTCTTCCCACCTTCCAGTCTTGGCAGCAAAGAAAATGTGGGTTCTCCCTTTGACATTTCCCAGCGAGTGCTTACCCATCTCCATTAGATATCCCACAACCCCTCACCCACTCTGTCCTGTTCCTCTCCTTGAATGACTGGCAATGCTGCCCAGAGGCAGGCAGATGCAAACCTGCCCACTTGTAAAGGAAGATGTGAAAAGGACCAAAGAAATGTCACATTCTTTCACAAATCACAGGTGACAAATTCTGTCCCCTTGCCAGAATCACACACAGTTCCCATAGACAGCAGATGAATGCACATCAAGGAAAATCCTCATTGATTTGTGTCTCTCCAGGTGCCAACATCATTTGCACCATGCACATCAATTTTCAATTTGGCATATTCTATGTATTGAATCTACTTTCGGGAGTTGCTAAAAAACCTTTTTCCTCCTCAGCCTGAGAGCTGCTAGATTCAGCTAGAGCATCTGGGGAGCTCTGAAAGGGCTTTTAGAAACATCAGGTAAGATGAGGCCAGTTCTCAGTCTGTTAAGCATTGTGTCTCCATTGGCACCAACGGGCTGTGTCTATTGACATTAGCTGACATCGTCTCTGGCACTAGAAGTGTTCTTAGCTTTACTTTTATGAGAGCTTGAGATGTACTTATAGTTCATAGCAGAGCGCTGTGCCAGTGCTGCCTTGCAAAAAAAAGATGTGTTAGTTTAACATTATTAGTAAATCTTTAGCTCTGTTGCAGCAGCACTTTGTGGTTATTTAATACCTCTGGGGACAGCTTTCTTAAAATAATAGGTGAAGTACTGGAACTTGAGAGAGTTGAGTGTAATTCTCTGCTGTTCCAGACTCAGATCTTTGGCAGATGGAAGCGCAGTGCTCTGATGTGACAGGGTACCCATGTACAACCCAGACCCTTGGGAGAGGGGATGCAGTGCTATGGGATTATAGATGTACAATTATTTTGTGTGAAGTTGTAGAAAGCACTTCAAATGTGAACATGGTGACAGAACTTAAAAGTTTTCAGGATTGCCTAGCCAGCTCCAAAAGGGTCTTATCTCAAATCTTGAGCATAAGAACATTGTTCCAACCAGCAAAAACAGTATCCCAGCACTCCAGAGAGGGCTGAGTGGTTGCGAAAAAGGTTTCAGGATTCAGGCCCTGAGAAGAATCATCTTCAGGTCATGTGTTGCTGATTTTAAATATCTGTGAGCAAATAGCCAGTGATTCTCACATGCAGCGAGTTATCTGCCTTGTAAATGTACCTACCTTATAAAATCTGGTATTTGTTTGATTTCTTCCACTGTCAAAAGGCCCCTGGGAATATTTATCATGCTTTTGCATAGACATAGAAAGTGAAACAAATTCTTAGTTCTAGAATATCACCAGCTGACTAGGACGGGCTTCATGCATACAAAGATGTCAGGTCTGGATATAAAATTCTTGTGTCCAGATACAACAGTTGAACCTACATGTTCCAAGGCTATCTGTGGAGATGTAGTCAAGAAAAGCCCTGCTTTCTCTAAGACTTACTTAATCAAAACTGAAAGGAGATGAACTGGGTGATGTGGTTTGAGCGGCCAGTCACATCAAACCTGGAATGCCACATGTTCAGCCTGAGTTCTCCACTACTCTCAGCTTTCACAATTAGTCTGCAAAATAAAACAAGTAAAAATCTCACAAAGAATCAATTGACTAACTTAAAATAATTCATGAGAGGAGAGAAAACTCTAGGTCGGTCATGGGCAGCCCATGAGAACAAAAGCACACACAAACCTGCGACAGTCACTCCTGTTGGGTGACCTAGCACAGCAAATCTCTGCTGCAGCACCTGTTGTAGCGCTTTCTCATCCATGAAATTACAGTGTGTGCTTACAAGTAACCCTGAGATACAGTGACAACCTGCATGGAGGGAAAACTTCTAGGGTCTTGCCTTGGGGACAGGCTTGTTTACAGATAGGGCTGCTGAGGCCCTGTTCATCATCCTGTGAGGGTTTGATTTAGCACCCACCAAAGGTCTTTGGGGTCTTTCCCCTTAAGCCCAGTGGGCACTGACACAGTCTCTCAGTGCAGAGTCTTTTGGACTTGCATGGTTCTGCACAAGTTACTTTACCTATTGACATCTCTTGTCCTTCAGCTGTCCACACAGAGCCTCTCTTCTTGGCAGGAAGAGGGAAGCACTTTCGGAATCAGAACATGCTTAGTTAATTATTTAACATGAAGCAATATGAATGTGGGAAAAGCCTACAAGATACTAAAGATCACTGTTAGTTTTATTATCAAAACCATAAGATGGCTTTCCAGAAATGCCATCTTTATTTATTTCTCAGGTAAGGTGGTTGTCAGTATTGAGAGAAGTTTTCATCTCACAAATTACTGTCAGCTTGGCACTGGGCTCTAACTTGAAATGTATTCTATTTAGCAGACAATATGAAACAATGCATAAATTATTTTCCACAAACACTGAGAATCCACAGAGGCATGACACTAAAAATCCAGTTGAATTTGATGGATGGATGTAGAACTTGCTCAACTTCCTATATATATTTATTTCTCAAATCAGATTTTGTAAGTACCTTTGTATCACAGTCTTTCTTTCTTTCTATAAAATGCTTGTATGATGACACCTTTATTGGTGCTAAAATTATTCCTTTCCTGACTTTCAGATCACAATAGCCTTGTTTGCCTGCTGAGTATTGCCTACTATTATTTTTTTTCTCCCTATCATAATGATACACACTATTTCCTTTTCTTTTATTTTTATATTTTTTTCCCATAGTGATGTTTCCTTGAGAGAAAGAGACAAAAGAATTAAAAGGATGAGATTTCTCTTGATGTTTCAAGTCTGTGATGTGTGAAATACTCAGAATTATTCAAGTGAAGTTTGGCAAGTTTGTAATGCCTTTGAAAACACAGGCAAGAATATTCATCTAGGTCTTTTTTTTTTTTTTTTTTTTTTTTCTAGACAGCATTTATGCAGGATTTCTAAAATTGCCCTATTTCTAATGTATTCCGCCACAGTACTTGAACTTTTCCATTTTCCCTGTGCATTACTGTGGTATGTAGAACAGTCCATCACCGAAGCTCAGGCATGTCTTGTAATGCAGCCAGCAAAGGTTACAAGTGGAAGAGAACACAGATGCTAAAAATCATACCACATTGGCACCTTTACAAGTTCTTTGAAGCAATTCTTCTTGAATGAATGATACAACCAGCTGGCAGGGATGGCACATTTCATAATCCAGGATGCCTTTGGAAAGTCATGTTGGCATGGTCTCTTCAAGTGCCAGAGACAGACCCCTGGCCTGCATAAATCCCCACAAGCAGAGCTGGAGTGGTTGATGCTAGATCCAACCCAGGAATTCAAAGTGAGTATGCATATAGGCAAGTCATGAGCATGGTTGTGTCTGAAGCACATGAATTTAGAAGGCCTGATAAAATCAGATGGACTAGAGATGTTCTTGAATAGAAATTAAAACTGGAACACAGGAAGTTCCATCTTAACATGAGGAAAAACTTCTTCACTGTGAGAGTGACGGAGCACTGGAATAGGCTACCCAGGGAGGTTGTGGAGTCTCCTTCTCTAGAGACTTTCAAGACCCACCTGGATCTGTTCCTGTGTGGCATGCCCTAGATGATCCTGCTCTGGCAGCGGGGTTGGACTCGATGATGTCTAGAGGCTCCTTCCAACTCCTACCATTCTATGATTAATTCTATGATTCTGTGACTGTGAATTGACATGTAAATTAACATGCCACAGATAGAGTCACTCAGAACAGGGGGACAGTGTCCAGCAAAGCACCAAGGGTATCTCAGTAATTGATTCCAACCTTCTGCATGGGAACACTGAGTAACTCTGATGTTACTCTGGACTTCTGCAACTTGGAAACAGCATCTTGACAGCAGAATATCCAGCTCTCAGTGAGCATAGTCTGCATTCAGATCTCTTTGGTGCCTCACATTTATTCCTGCACCTCCTAGCAGATCTCATGCACTTGCAGGACCTTCTGAGACCAGCTCCCAGCATTTCAGCTTGCTGTTCACACTGCCTGTGGAATAACCACTCCTGCTTGTTTATTCTGGCTGGTGGAAGAGCATAGCTGGGCTCAGTGTGCAGGAGCAAATATAAGACTAACACAGTCCAGTCCCATCCCTGAGCTGCAGGGACCATCACTTCTGGGACCTTTGGCTCATGTTAGTTGATATAAAAGGTCTATATGTGTTGGGGTAGCAACATGGGTACCACCAGCAATGCAACAACGAAGATACTAGTTCTCCCAGTGTATTTGTTTCGGGTTTTTTTTCTTTCTGACCCTTGGTTTGGAGCCATCATATTGGAAAGCAATAGCAAGTTTTATGTTCTAGTTTTTTTGTTTTCTAGTCTTATGGTCACAGCTGAAAATTGACAAGATAAACTCTAAGGACTTAAAAAGGCATTTGGCAGGCAAAAATTAACCCACATGTCACTTTAAAAAAAAATAAATCTCACAAGCCATTTTGTGGCAGAACTCTGGGCTTGTATTACATCTCTGTGAGCTCATTAAATTGCTCTTCTGACCAGTGTGCAACTCTCTATTTAATGTGACATGGCTGCAATCACAAAACAGAAAACAAAAATGATGCTCCAGACCTTTGTAAAGAGATCTGTATGTGTTGCTAGAATAAAATATTAAGTTCTAAAATAAAAACTTCCCAAATATTAGATGTTGATTATGCTCGTCAAGTAAGCAGGAAAGCACTTCCTGGGCCATTTCCTGCCAAGCTTCTGGGCTTGCATAAACAAATTTTCTGTAGCTACATCTGTTAGCCGTTCTGGCATCTTTTCCCTGCCTCTACCATATCTCCTTCAATCACATCTTTAAGGGACCCCAGGAGTGCTTAAAAAGGAAATGTGACTTTGTCTCAGCTCAGATTTTGGGCCTCTTCATGCTCAATTCATTAGCAGATAAGGAAGCCGATAGCAGCACCCTGGTCACTTCCTTTGCCAGTGATGGATCAGTCTTCTCCAGTACATCCTTTCTGAATGGACAAGTTGAAAGGGTAGAAAAGAGTGATTCAGATCCCTGAATACAGGTACCTAATGCCATTTCGTATGCCTTGGATATACCAGTGCATCCCTATGTGATTGGTGGATAGGACTTGAGATTTATCAACCACTTATCTTCTGGAGCAGCACCTAAACATGTACCACAGAACATCCCTAGAAATCCATGTTTGTGAAGCTGAGTCCTGCCCAAAGGGACATATTAGATCTCATGGTGTGGGGTACCCTGCTCATCCCTATGAATCCAGGAAGCATTTTGAAGCTGAAGAATTTTTCTCCATAGCAGTAGGCAAAGACTTGGACTTGCTTGAGACCCAGAGCCTTAGTTTGATTTGAACAGCCAACACCATCTGGGTCCAAACACAGAGCCTTTCACTTAGCTTACCTCACACAGAAGCCAGTCCCATGGGCAGGTAGAGGAGTCATTTTGAGGAAGTTAATGCCCTGGCCAAGGTTAAGATAAAGCTTGTACTGTTAAGTCCTAGGAGTGCACAATGAGGAAGAAGGGTGCTGACAGAGGGTGCTCCCCATGGCAAGCTTTCTGCCAATATGCTGCTGAGAGCTCCAGCCTCAACCACTGCTCTCACTTTGATATACAAAGCCAAACTCCAGTCAGACATGTCACTACAGTTTCCAATTTTTTCCATTGCACTGCTGCAGCACAGTGCAAAACTAAGATGGCTACGCAAAGAGTCCTTTCATGGCTGGAAAATCAGAGAAAGAGTCTCTCAAATGTTACACGAGAAGAAAAAAAGAGACATAATGAAGGCATAACACACTCATGTAAAAATACAGAGAGACAGGCTACAGATGACAAGGAATGCTAGTGGGAACTTTAACAGTTTTTAAAATATGTTAGAATTAGACAGAAAATAAAGGAGCATATAGATCCATTAGTTAATGAAAAATAAGAGCTAAGAATACCTGGTGTGGCAAGGACAGCTTTATTTCCTTCAGCCTTTTTAAAGGGTAAACTGCGACCTCTACTTTATTACATTTAAGCAAAAAAGTAGCACTGCAGACCAAAATAGGAAAAGACCTGGTTAATGAATATTTAGAGAAGTAACAACATCCTGAGGAACAGCTGAAGTTCTCTCTTCTGTACTTAGCAGTCAGGTGAGGAGATCCCTAGACCTTTAGGGATTATCTCTGCAAATTTCCTGTACCTGGAGAACAGAGGAGGGGAAGCAGAGTAGTTCATCTTTTAGCAGAGAAAGAAGAACTCAGGAAATTGGAGTAATCTAATATCCAGAAAGACAGAAGAAAAAAATTATTAAACAATCTCTTTGCAGTCATCTAGGGAATAATAAGATGATAAAAACAGTCAGCAAAGATTATTCAAGAACTGACTTTCTCAAACTATTTCTAATATCATTCCTTGTCAGAGTAACCAACCAAGTGGATAAAGAGAAGGCAGCAGATGTGATATGTCTTGAATTTATTAAGACTATGACATTGTCTTGCATCACATTCTCTTAGGCAAAGAGGAAATTATGGCCCAGTGGGTGCACTCATAAAACTTGTGGATGACTCTGTGTTGAGAACAGTACTGAGAGCTTTGGAGGACAGGATTAACAGTGGCTGAATTACTTGGAGAAATAGTAGAAGATCAATGTAGATAACTTCAGTAAAGATAAGTGCAAAGGAATTCAGGCAGAAATGGATGATTTCTTCCTTGGTATCCGCCACCACAAGATGAGAGTTTTTGCTGTAGCAGTTCTTTAGAAAATGTCTAACCTTCCTCAAAATGAATTATTGTGCACTTCCTTCCCATAAAGGGTCACTGAAAAAGCACAAAACTACCAGGCTTCATTTTTCCAGAAAAAAAAGTTTAAATTCTACATGCAGGTCTGCTCCTCTCCTCAATTATTCCAGACCCTAACTAATGACCAATTCTTAGTTTATATGGTGTTTTCAAACATTTGGGACTGTCATTTTTCAGCTAGATAGTCTTCATAGAAAAGAGCTATTTCTAGTATAAATTAAAAACTTCCTTTCATCTTTTTTCCTTGAGGGCTTTTGCAAAGTTAATCAGGTCCAAACTTACTGTCCCTGACTTCTTGCTAGTATTGCCTCAGTAAATACAATATATGGGCATTGGCAAATGCCTTGCACTGTGCACATGTCAATTTTAATATATCCATAAATTATTTGCTTGTAATCACCAATCTAAGATGCATTCAACAGAAGCTGATTGATGTAGATGAGATACTGGGTCTACAACTGTCCTTCTGCTAGTTTATGTCTATTTCAGAAAGCAAGGTAGCTCTACTGAGATTCAGGACATGTGGGAGATTTGTCCATCTAATTTTAAGTGACACCAAAAGCATGTATGTATGTTCTGTGACAGGCATTTGTGAACAAAATTGTCCTGTGTAACTTTTTCCATCTGATTATACCATGCCTGGCTGGAGTTGTCTCACCCAGAGACCCTTTGCATATTATGGAGAGGGGCAGGCACCTCTGGAGGGTGATTGACTCCACTCTCCTTAGCTCTGTCTCCCAGCATGAAGCAAATCGCTCAATGGAGGTGCTGATGTACCACCACAGCTGTAAAGAAGACAACTCATTTTCAGCTGGACAACCCTCTGTATTAGGTGGTTCTGGCAAAGCAGGATAACTTCTTTCTTCAGGGACTCTGCCCAAGGCATGGCTAGTTGTGCCTAGAGGTAGGCTCCCCAAATGGAAGAAGAAAAGTACATCATATGTTTAGTGCAGTTGCTTCCTCGGGAGGTCACCTGACCTTCCCAGGCAGAAATTCCACTGTGCAGCCCCATCTGCAGAGCTGCTTGCTCCTGGGCTTCCCATTTGGGGCCCATATCATCACACTCACAACCTGGCAGGAGTGTCCCTGCATCCCCTGCTGCTTTGACATAGCAGGACAGAGCAGTAACATCTCTTCGGCTTTAATCTCAATGCATGCATCATCACCAAGATGTCCTTGGAGGCTTGCTCCGACATAAGTCAGACAACAACTTGATCCCTCACAAAATCATGACTGAGTTAGATGATCATTCACCCCTTCACTTGACTGCATTTATTGCTGCTTGGTACCTATGTACATTGCCTTCTCATCTGTCAGTTTTGCAGTTTCTTTGTCAAAATCCACCTCCACCATTTCAAGGTCAAAAGTTTCCTAGTATTATGGCAGTTTTTTGGGTCCAGTAAGAGATTAATTGTTCATCAGAAAGATGACAGAATTACTGAAGCATAATTAACCCTTACTGTTTCAAGTGGCAGGCCAAGTCTAGCCAGCCCTAGATGAAATTCATTTGCTCTATAAATCCTAGTTATGCTAATGTTTGATGTTACAGATGTGTGCAGTCTGACAGATGTATTTTTATTAGGCTGTGTATGATCTCCATTTGCATGGTAATGAAGCCTTCCAAAGGCATTCAGCAGGTGAGATGAGAGATGAACTCCTTCCGTCAGCACCACTGCTTGCACCTCATGATCAGTAGTATTTGTCAGAAACCTAAAAAGCTTATTAAACTGACAGCAGCTGCGGTATCACTTACATCCTTACCATTAAAGTACAGGACTCGTCCAAGTGAACCTTGCCTGAGCACAGAGCTAGGACCTGCCATCACTAGTGAACAGTACAAGCTGCTGTCAAATCTTCTTGTGGTTTAACCAGCCTAAAGAGATTTTAGGACATCCTACTTTATATTCACTGTTACTGTGATATTGGAGAGCTTTGCCATACTCAGTGCTTTTACATCCCAGGATGCTGAGTTTTCTGTAGGTGGCTCTAGGCCTTAATTTCTGTAAAATAAGAATTATCCCACACAACAAGGTTAAACTCTTTGTAGCAGGGCCTCCTAACTGTATGAACAACACCTAGTATCATTGTGAAGGGGACTGTTGTAAGACAAAGACCAAAACAATAATAATCAACTTCTGCATTAACCTCCACCTTCAGGTGTGGTACTTTTTTGTTTTGTTTTGTTTTAAAAAAAGCAGCACAGACATCTCAATAAGTCTCTATTTCAAACCTAAATTGGCTCCTCAGTTGATTTGTGGTTAATTGATGCAATCAGGGACACAGCTGAGGCACATTAAATGCCTAGCAATTGTAACACAATAATTTCTGACAGTACTTCAGTAGGGGTGGCAAGAGTAAATCCTGCTTCCTGGGAAAGGTTTTGCTCTCAAGGGCAATCTGTCACTCCTGTTGTGAGAGCTCCCATCAGGATGCATTAAAAATAAAGCGAGATTCAAGTTGCTAATAGCTACAGCCATCCATCTGGCTGCAGTCAGGGGCTGGGGAGTGCCCTTTCCTTTTCTGGTCGGGTGCAAGGATGGACATGAGGGAGCTTCTCATAACTCCTTGAGTCAGCATCACTTACGTCCTCAGCCTGCAAATTTCTTCCCAGCCTTGCCTGCAGCTGATGCTCCAACACACCTCTCCTAGTGCAAGACTCAGCTATTTAACTGATTTCTGGTGGCCTCTAACCCTACTTTCCTAACGAGACAGGGCTTGCATGCTGCACAGCACCATTCATCTGACTGTCTACCTTCTTATGACTAACACTGAGGCTGCTCCTCAATTTAAAGCTCATCAGACATAATTTGAGCTCCGGAAGATAATTAAATTCCTCCAAGTTGTGTGAAAGTCTCTGGCTGGATAGTGAGATGCAAATTGAGTGCATCCTCTGAGGGGAAATTGCCAGGAGGAACTCAGCAGTTTTTGTGATTGCTATAGCAGGTCTGTGGGCACAAGGGTTACTGATGGCCAGCAGCACACATGGAGTGCAGGTCCATCCTCTTGTCAGCAGAGGAGATTACTGCTGGGGTTATTGTTTCAGTGATGCTCAAGCTGGTGGGAAACCAGGCTATGTTTCTTGCGCTCCTGCATGGGGTGGTGAGGAGATACACTGGTCCTGGCCAAGGAGTTCTGCCAGGCCGGTTAATACTTCCGTGGGCACTGCCTAGGCCTCCAGCTGTTTTCAGATGGGATATCCAAGGCACAGTCCATCTTGTGTGTTTATTAACTCTCCATGTAACCCTCTCTTCTCCAGTCTTCCCTTACACACAGAAAACTTTTTCATCACTGTATTTCCAGGCCAAACAGTCCTAGCCTGCTCATCTGGCTTCCTCACAGAGAAATCATGACAGACCCCAATCATCCCCACTGGAATTTGTTGAAATGTCTCATAATAGATCCTTCCTGAGATGAAGCAGACAGGATCTGTGCACCATGTCCAAGGTGTGGGCTAACAGTAACCCTCACCCACAGCTGTAACAATGATGTTCTTCAATACATTCCAGGGATTTACAACAATTTCTGTGAAGAGATTTTTTCCTAAAATCTAATCTAAACTTCCCCTGGAAGAACTTGAGGCCATTTCACCTTGTCCTATCTCTTATTCCTTGGGAGAAGAAACCAACTCCCACCTCACTACAACCTTCTTTCAGGTAGTTGTATAGAGTGATAAGGTCTCCCAGGCTACTTGCGTTATTTTTATTCTTGTTCTTCTAGATGCAGGGACCAAGGAAGCTGGGAAGTTGAGCCAACTCATAGCAAGCAGGTGCATATCATGAGCAGCATGATGAAGTTCACACTGATCTTGTTGTAAGAACCAGCATGTCTTCTTTTAAGAGCCTCAGTGTTCTGTGCCAGGGCAGAATCCCTTGTGCCTTTGGACTTCGAAGCAGCCCTAAGAGAGGACCCCAAGGTCTGATCACTGTGTGCCACTCTTCTTCCTGTGCCACAACAACCAAGGCTTCGTCACAGCCGAGTGCATGAAGTTTTATCTCGGCTGTGCAGGTGTGGCAATTAAGGATAGATTGCTAGGAATGAAGCACTTTCAGATGGTACACACCATTAATTCCATCCTCCCCAGTGCAGAGATACTTCAGAATCTTAGTAAATGAAAGGAATTAAATCTATTTATTCACACGGTTCCCTGTAGTCATGGGGAAATAGTGAATTATTTTTTTTTTTTGGTGGTGATATCTCTTTCCCACACCACTTTTTTACTCTTTTATCTAATTTCCACCAGATTTAACAGAAGAGAGAGATCCCAAGTGTTATATCTTCAAGCAGGGTTTCTCCCCCCTCAAAGAGATGGCCATGTAGGGAGGCATTGCAGGAGTGGCTGTCAGTGAAACAATTGAAATGTTAGATTAAGTCCTATTAAACATCAGAGAATCCTTAGAAGATATGAAACCTGTAAGCAAGGTATTCAAGACTACTGCATTAAGAGACATAGGGTCTTTTTTGTCCCTCTTTACAGTTTTTGGGGACATAACTCTGCCTTCTATAGCTGATAAGAGGTTGGAAAGGGAGCACTAGGCGACTTAGTGCTTTGGGATCAGCATCAGAAACTGGATTTTCCTGTGGATTGCTCAGCAGGTGGAACAGCAGTGGCAAACCACCAAAACCAGCACATATAAATAACATTTGAAAATTAATCATCCCATTTCCTGCAAGTGATAAGAAAATTTGCCTTGTCTGTGAGTAATTTGCAGTCATTCATGGTAATTTCTAGTATTTAAATACCAAGTAAATTAATTATTTGGCATTATTTTTAGTTAACTGGTTTACTGTAATTGCAATGACTAAATAAATCAATTACTTGAAAAAAAAAAGACCCAGACAAACATGGTAAATCAATTACTTATTATTTAATGGGAATGACTTGATGTTACAGAAAACAATAGAAGAACAAATCTTTTTATGACATCAGCAAAATTCAATCACTGTCTGGGGAAAGGGATTTCAGTGCAACATTACATCTTCATTTAACTCACAAGATAATGTAATGAAATAGTAAGAATGCATGGGAGCTGAGAGCCCAGCCAAACCACTATGCATCATGAAACAACCAGCTGGGACATGGTCTTCTGAATCATCTCAGAAGCAAGAAACACCATATTTCGTGAACAACACCTGTGTCAGGAAAGTTGCGACAACAGATTATGTTAGTGGATTCCGGGATAAATGTCACCTGTGCTAGAAAAACAAATGTGATGTTAGAAATCATTAGAGAAGGATTAAAGTTCGAGCCAGTTCTGTTTAATATCAGTGATCTCAGCGAGGGGATCAAGGGCATCCTCAATAAGTTTAAAGACAACACCAAATTAGGCAGGTGTGTTGATCTGCTTGAAGGGAGGGAGGTTTTACAGAGGGGTCTGGCCAGGCTGGATTGATGGGCTGAGGCCAATGGCATGGGCTTCAACAAGGCCAAGTGCCGAGTCCTGCACTTGGGTCACAACAATCCTCTGCAATACTACAGGCTTGGGGCTGAGTGACTGGAAAGCTGCCTGGCAGAAAGAGACCTGGGTGTGTTGGTCAACAGCTACCTGAATATGAGTCAACACTGTGCCCAGGTGGCCAAGAAAGCCAATAGCACCCTGGCCTGTATCAAGAATAGTGTCACCAGCAGGACTAGGGAAGTGATTATTCTCCCTGCACCCAGCACTGGTGAGGCCGCACCTTCAGTACTGTGTTCAGGTTTGGGGCCATCACTACAAGAAGGACATTGAGGTGCTGGAGCATGTCCAAAAGGGCAACAAAGCTGGTGAAGGGTCTAGACCATAAGTCTTATGAGGAGCAGCTGAGGGAACTGGGATTGTTTAGCTTAAGGAAAAGGAGGCTCTCTTTTTTTCTGGGAAAATCTCCCATCAGGCAAGCAGGACTAGCATTACACACAGCTGGTAGGGAAGACAGATTACCTCCAGTATCTGCTGCAACAGAGGACTCTGGAAACTCAGTCCTGAGGATAGCAAAAATTTAGCCTAAATAGATTCAAAAGGGCAAAACAGTGGACTGTTTAGGAAGTCCTCTTCAGTCTTTTTGTTTGTTTGTTTGTTTATTTTGAAACGTTATTAAAATATCCTCTGGAAAGATCAGCAAATGTCATCTCACACAAAGTCTTCCCAAGAAAAACTGCAGTGCCAGAGAAATAAACTATTAATTAAAAAAAATTTAAAAGTTCTCAGACACCCTTCAGTGCCTGCATATGAATCCAGTGTGCTTCTGTGTGGAGCTGCTCAATTAGAAAAATGGAGAACAAAAGTCTCCCCATTCATACTGCTTATCTCACACGGTTGTCTTGTCACAGCCTCCATGGGAGCAAAGCTAGTGGAGAGAGGGAAAAGCTCAGGAGAGTCCCACTAAGATTTACAAGCCCTTGCAGTCCCAACACTAAAAAGCACTCAGGAATTTCCTCAACTCTAACAGACATACTGTAACACTCCCTGAGAGGAGATGTTACAGCCAATGCTGAACATGCACACAGGGATTATAATCCAAGGCAGGAGTCCACACTTGGAAAAATGCCTTATCTGTTCCTCTCACCAAGCTTTTGGTTACACTGCAGCATGGCTTTGGAGCCTGCAAGACAAATGTTTTTCACAGAAAACTGGAAAGGAAGATGTGTTCCAGGAACATACCTCACAGCAACAAAAGGAACCTCATTCTGTCAAGGACTTGAGGTCCTCAACACCAACTACTTCATACAGCAGAACAAAAATCTTGTTTGTATCTCATCGTATTCTTTTGTTAGGATTTTTTTTTTTCATCGTCACCAATTAAACATGAAATCAGAGGTTCAAAGACATGAGAAAACTCCACCCATGGAAATATTCAAAATTTGACCAGATATAACCTGCTCCTTCTGGCCTTGCTTTGAGCAGAGGTAGCAGACCAGCTTCTTCTAGAGGTCCCTTCCAGTCTAAATTATTCTGTGCTTCACTTGCTTCTGTGTTACATATTAAATCTATTTTGTCTGAAAAGGCTCTCTAGTTGGTGTGTCTTAATGATGCCTCTCAAAACTTCATAACACACACGTAAGATCTACAGGATTTCTCCTTCTTCATTTCATCCTTGGTGTGCTTATGTGGGTGTTAGAAATCCAGACTCATTACTTCACTTCAACACGTTTAATTAACTCTAATTGCACCATTCCTGTATTCTCACCAGTCTCACCCCATAAATTGGCTTAGTGCCTTCAGTGGAAAGATGTTCAAGGCAAGACACTGCGTATGCATGGAAAAATACAAGTAGAAACCCTGCCTGGATCATTTGTTATTCCCAACCTTCTCCCTAGCCGTTAAAAGCTAGGGGAAACCTGTTTTCTCTGTCTTCATAAAAGCTTAAAACAAGAATGGAAGGAGTGACCTCACAGTCAGCCCAAAAGTGCGCCTGATCCAGCCTCCTCTCTGGCACTGGGAATACAGATGACTCAGGAAAAATATGAAAACAGGGCAAACATGCAGCAGTATTTCTCACAAACCTCTCTTATCCTCCAGAGGCAGAAGTGCCATCTTTGTGCTTAAGCACCCTCAGGGCATTTTCCTTCCCTGCATTTATCCAAAACCATTTCAAACCCACATGTACCGCATGTTATCCTGGACACTATCAGCCCCCAAAGCACCATCCCAGAAGTTTTGCTTTTAGGCCCAGCCTCAGATTAAAGAGGGAATTCCAGAGCAAGGGCCTTAATCGAGGGCCTCAACATTTATTCTTGCATGGCTGGCAGTGCCTACACACCAAATTAAGAGTATTCAGATTCCTCCCTAACAAGAACAGTCTTAATGCTTTCAACAAATACCTAAATGTTCCAACAAATACCTAAATGTTTCTCTAAGTTCAGTGAGACACTGAAGCAATGGGGAACAGATGTTTTGCTTTGAACAACCATTTTTCTCATTTCTTAACAAACAAGGGAAGGGATCATATAAGGAAAGATGTTTGAAATGAATGTTTGATTTCAAAATACCAAGTGGGAAATTTTCTTGCTATCTTACTTGTTTTGCTTCTGATATGATTAACTTGGCAGAACCAAGAGGAGCTTACCAAGTGTGGTGGTATTAATGAATTTACTTTTCATCCCAGGGGAAAAAAGTTCCAGATGCGAAACTGTGACGGAACTTTACTCCAAAAAGCTCAGCTGGCTTCTGTTACCTTTGCTTTCTGCCTAGTTCCCCTGTCTCCCTCTACTTCATTTATAATCCACAGAACACTCCTCCAAAAGCTTCCCAAGCCATCTTCCATCTGTCTTCTCACCAGGTGGTCATAAATCAGCAGCTTCTTTACCTTCTCCACAGCGTTCCCTTCGCTAGTGGATCTCTCCTTCTCCACCATACTTGCCTTTTTCCTCTGCTCCTCCTTGGCTTGCCTTCCAAGTCATTTTGCCTTCATCATCATCCAATTTTCAGCCCTGTAGGATAGAATAAAAAGAAATACAAGGTGAAAAAAAAAATTCAATAAACAGCACAATTGTAAACATATTTGCAAGGCTAGATGAGGAAGGAGTAATGAAAACAGGGGTAAAGTTGTAACAAATGCAGGGTATGTCTTGCTTTTTTTTTTGCATTTGAAAGTCTTCCTAGCTTCGAGCTAAGAATAATCATTTCATTATTTCTGAGAAGACCTGGCAGTAGTCCAGGCCCAGAATTTGATAAAGTGTTGAGAACTGAGGCAGGCATAAAACAGTTATTTCTATCTCAATGAAATTTGGTGTTCCACTTAAAATCAGCAAATCCTCTGCTAGAGTTAATTGGTGTCAGAGAATTATTTTCTCCTGGAGCATCTCAAAGAAACACCAGTAGAGAGACTGCCTTGGTCTATTTCCATGTTTTTCTTCCTTCCCTTCACTTCCCAAAGGGGAAAAAAAGAAAAAAAAAAAAAGAATACAGATAAGAATCCTGGAGTTTACCACTCCTGAATTTTTGTAGGGACGCAGGTGAGAAGAAATTGTTACTAAGGTCCAAATTTGCAGGGCATTTAGGCAGCTGTTTCAATGAAGTCTGTGCTTGTTCAAACATTCCCTTTCCTGAATTGAGCCTGAAGTGTGTTCCATCACTCCATCTGATGAGACCTGGGAGGGCACAGGCAAGAGTGATTTTAAATGCTTCCTTGTAATGCTCACCTTGCTCAGACAAGTCTGGTGAGTGAAATGTTTTACACTTGGCATAAAAAATGCGCTTTTTTTGCAGGATGTCTTATTACTATGGCAACAAGTACACTTCCCTTCTCTACCCCTGCAGCATGGGTTGAAGAGGTCAGGGTGAAACTTCAGCTGGCTATGCACATCACTGTACCCAAAACTGGAGTGGCCATGCAAACAATCCTGAAAGTGAAGTTAAATGAAAATTGAATTAATCAACATGCCCCACAAAGCCAAATATCTGGATGGCTTTGCTAATGAAGTACCTACTGTGTTGTCTAATAACTAGGGAATGAGGAGGGACTAGAGGTGGCTTTTTCACCTCCATATGGTGATGGCAACAAGCTGGACTTTGACGCAAAGCCAGAGACCAGTATATACAGCATACAAAAATGGGGGAAGCTTTGCAACAGCACCTTTTCAATCTGGGAAGAAGCAGAGAGTTTGAAAGTGAGAGGCTGATCTTGGAGAAAGTTGTGTTTGCCAGACTGTGCAAGAATTTAACTTGCCATTCAAGAAAACATAAGCTTCTAAGGAAAATTACTTGCTTTCATAGTTGCAAAACCATAATTTGATTTGTTTTTAAGAGAGAAAAGTATTTTGTTCCTCATTTCCAGTTACTGTCTAACAATTGCCAGGCAAAGAAAACAGAAGGCAGAGGAATAGCTTCACGTTAGTGAAGTTCACAGCTACAACACCATTTCTTTTTTTTTTTTTTTTTTTTTTTGCAAAGGATGCCACAGCCTTAAATGGCTCATTTTCCTACAAAAGGAGCCACAAAGGAAACCTTTCTCACCACAAGACTTTGCTTGCCCTTTCATCCTGTTCTTAGAGGGTTGATGTTTGTTGGTCCACCAGGGCTGGCAGCTTCTTCACTTAGAGAAACAACTGCCTGGATGCCTGCATATTTTCTAAGGTTTGCTTTATATGTGCAGACAGTCCCTTTCCTCCCTGCAAAACCTGCAATGTGATTGCGTCCCACGGGTATTCCTTGTGCTATCTTGACAGTACCTATTCCCTTGCACCACTTTCACCTGAGACCTCGCTGCGATCCAGATCTCAGGTGCTGGTGATTTATGAGGGCTCGCATCAAGCTTCTCATGAGAAGCATTTCTTTTCATCAAGGCTCTGACCATGAAACAAACTTTAGGGTTTCATTTACAAGACCACTGCTGGATTGTGCCAGGTGAAGCAGAAAGCATTCCTGAACTGGTGGCATCAGCATTCATCACAGGAATTCCTTCATACCCCAGAAGTGGTTGGCTCTTCCACCTGTCTCCACAGCACACAAGCATATGTGACAGGACACCTAGTGCACTTTGTGCATTGCTAGACTCTTGTTCATCAGCTCCTTTTGGTGCCTGTTTCAGGGCATGTGGAAGAAGTGAGCAAGGCACTGGTAAACACCTCCCAGCAGTAGACAGTGTATACGCATGTATATATATGTATACATGTGCACTTAGAGGTATGATGCCCAACAGTGGTATGGATGCTCCCTATGTTAAATGTACCAAAAAAAATAAAATTTAAAATACATATGCAGCTCATCTTACTGCGACAGCAAAGAAATCCTTGCTGCTTCACTGTCATCTCAAGAGCCATCTGACAGAAGGGTTACAGATCCCATGGAACCCACAAATGTAAAATATTGTAAAAGCACAGCTTAGTTACACCTATGGCACTATCAACCCAGTCCAGCTCATATCTCTCTGCATCAACAGGTTTGAGCTCAGAAATACATGCAAGTGATATTTAGCAGCAGGCTTACTGGTGGTACAGATCACCTCTACAGGACATCTGCTTAGCTTGTTGGAGGTCTGAAGGGCTGAGGCAAAAGGGCAGATGAAGCTCAGGGTGGGACAGCTGGTATGGTTTTGTACCCTTGCTCAAACACAACACTGCAAACCTCCTTGGCTCAACAATCAACATGCCAATGTGGGTGTCCATGTAGCAGAGGCACACCATACAGATGGTGTCCTGGCTCCATCCCCACTCACAGCTGAAGCTTGTCGAGTCAGAACAAGACTCTGACAAACCTCATTTGTCTGCTGCCTGCTCCAGTCTCTGCTGCCCCTCTTTGTTTCACTGTCTCAGAACTTTCTCCACTCCTGTCTATTTAATGTGTTTCAGGGACTAGTGTTTGGGAATCCTTCCTTACCTCATCCCACGCTGAACAGGACATTATAATGGTAGTATAGTAATAGCTTTACGACAGTTCCTGTGGAAGGTTGTGACTGTTAGAGAGCATTTGCTGTCTAGCAAAACAGTACTCGTAAACCACAGTAAACATAAATCATCTACATACATTAAAAACCCTTACTGCGCATTGATTTCCTCTGCAGCAGTGACCTGATCTACCAACTGGTCTGTGAAAAATCTGTGCTGGGTGCAGAGCTGGTAATACGGCATTTTCAGCCTCAAAACCCAGAGGGCAAATAAGAGGAACCCCTGATTTATCATCTTTTACAAGAGAATGAGCTTTGTGCCCATTTTACAAATTTTGGGCATTGTCTCCTTGAACTTACAAGCTTGGCAGTGCTATGGCAAAAGAAAGTACATCTTAAATATTCAATGGTACAAGCTCTTTCCAGCATCTGTCACTCATCCTTTCCCTAGAGAGGCAGGAAACTGAGATAAATGTCTCTGCTGGAGTCATCCTGCCTGGGTTAGTGAAGCGGGACTTTTGCCCTATGTGCTCATTGACTTCAATTCACCCTGGCTCTGTTTCAGCAAGCCTTGTCCAAAGGCAGCTGCCAGCCATGCTCTGGGAAGAAGGAGGGGTAATTAGCTGATGCTTTGGGAATAGCCCTGCAATGAAGGTACAAAGAATAAGCCAATGGCAAGGAGATATGGTGCTTTCATAAATGTGTATTTGTGTGTGTGTTTTGGCAAGCAAAGTTCAAACAGTGGGTACAGTCAGTGCTTTGCAGAAGAAGAAAGCCAACAGCAGTAACAACCTCTAGGAAGCAGCTGTCTGACAATCTGTCTTCAGATAAAGTTTCTTCCAGGCCTGAATCCAGCCCCTACGCAGGCTCCCCATCTGCCTAGGCTTGACTCTTAAATCTGTCAAGAACACAATAGGAACTAGAAAAATATGTGGTTTCATTCCAATCTTGTAGCAATGAATTGGCTTTTTAAGAAGGTAAAAAAATGATTATTTAATTTGATATCTGCTATCTCCTGCTTTTGCTCTCTGCTCATCAGTCCAATGCTCTGTGGGAAAGAGCAGGAGCCAGAGCTGATCCCCCAGCTCCACCCTGCTGAAAACTTACTCCAAATCATGTCTGCCTCTGAAATAAGAGCTTCCCATGTTTAGTTCTTTCCTTTTCATTACTGATGTCTCTCTTGCAGCCAAAAGCAGATGTTTACCTCTGCACAAGAAGTACTAGTTATATGCATGTTTTCAAGCCATGTGTGCAGTCAGATCTGAGAAGAGACAAAGAATTTGACCTTCTGAGCATTAGATTGGGCAAACTTGAGCTGAAGGTAGTAACTGATGATTCATGTTCCTCTCATGAAGGTTAAAAATTAATATGGTACACATCATGTGTCAGAGGATGCAATGAAACCCTTGAGACCTGAGGGGCTGCTGAAGCCCCGGCAGAACTTTGGCGGGCAGCACTTCTTCACCCAGGTGCCACCATCAGAGGGACTGGGAAGCAGCAGTAACAGGGCTATGCTCAGTAACTTAGGCAGAGATCCTCTCTGGAAAGGTTGTCAAGGGCAAACCAACTCACACTCCACCTTCCAACAGTCCCTTTAGTAACACAGATCCTCACCTCTCATCTCAAGGCCCCCTCAGGGTCAGCTGAGCCAGTGCGAGGGCAGCACAGGGTATCACACATGGGTGCTTTTCAGAGCCACAGCACCTTGGGGGAATTGGAATTCAGCACTAGAGGGCTGAATTCAATTTAACAAGCCACTGGGCAGAGCCCTGCAAAGTGTCCCAGCCAAGACTGTGTGCATTCGTCTACTGCTGTCAGGGAAATGATGGCTGATGGAAAAAACAACAGGTGAGAACAGTGCTGTTAGAGCCACAGTGGAGCTTGTAGAGAAGACACAAATTCAAATATCTCAGTGGTCCTGACACAAAGAGGGACACTCCTGCAGATCCTTTGATCCAGCTCCATGTCATTTCAGCACCACAGTGCTCAAGTCAGAACACAGATGCCTCCAGTAGCTAACTTACAGATCAGGAGTGAACATTCCCAACTGAATCCAAAGCATATCCAACTGGCATTCTACCTTCTTCATCAAAACTGCCTTTCTAAGCTTCATTTCTAAACCTCTTAACTCACAGCAGTTTGTCATTTAATTATTTCCATTAGGAAATTAATCTCCCAAACCTCCAGTTTATCAGGAACACTAACGAAGAAAGATCCTTGCCTGATTGCAACATCAGTCCATCTTTTATTCCTTGAAGTCCTGATGTACATTTTATTGTTCTTTTGCTCTAGGAGCCCTTCAGTGAACTACAGGACTTTTCCCCCCAGCATTCTCTGTAACAAATCCTGGGAGACAGGTAAATATTGTCTTATGTCATTTTGTTTGGCACCAGTTCTGATACTCAAGATCTCTCTTTGGTATTTACCAGATGTTTCTTTATGTTACCCTTGTTCTTATGTACTTCTCTACTGCACTTCAACTACAAAAACAAGAAGCACCTCCTTGCCAGAAGATCTTGGCAGTACAGAATTGAAAGGAAGAAATTAAGGCTGGCTGGACAAATTTTGTAAGACATAGAGGCATTTCCAGAAAGATTTTGATATGAGAGCCATCTTTATATTTTGGCATATCTCCCTAATGACATGACCATATATCAGAAAAAGGTTTATGGCTTTTCTTAAAGCCAAGGGAGATCTTGGGAGTTTTACACAACCAGTTCCCATAACAGATGTTGGACCTGGCCATCAGACTTAGTAGCCATCAGACAGGCACTTCAAGTCAAGTGCAACTTCCCAGGACTGTGAAGGTCTCTCATGAACAATGCCAAAATCTAGCAGTGCAGATCCAGACTTCTATAGCTGGTCACAGGATCAACCACGAGCAGGCTAATGATGTCTCAGTCTGCTCCCACTGAACCAGGCAAAAACTTCTACTGTCAGCCACTGCAGACTGATCTATCCTTTGCAGGACCCCAAATCAGACCCTGATGCCCAGCTCAAAGTCTTTCCCTCAGCAGTGTCACCACTCACAGCAACATTTCAAACACAAAACTTTTGTGACAGAAAATAAAACTGTGAAAAAAATGGCTTTTTTTTTTAAGTTTAAACATTGCAGCTCTTTCCCTTGAACTTCTTCAAAGCTCCTTTGATTCTCTTCTAGCTTTTATTTCAATGTGCTGTGCTTATGGCACAAAATATTCTCTTCTGGTCTGGACTAAATGTTTTACTATGCCCAAAATAATTTTATTGGTATGTGGGTACGTTTCAGTTTGCTGAATGCATTGGGGGAAATCAGGTTTATCTGAAGTTCTCTCACCCCACATCCATACTCAGTTCTTAACATCAAAAGTATCATCAATAACCACACTAGACTTTGCCTTTGAGGGTTGAAGAGACCTTCTTCCAAGTTATTTCTTAAGTGATTAATTTATGCTTGAAAACAGGAAGTCTTGGAATAATACAATATTAAAAAGTGGAATGCAACCTAGAAGTCTGAGCAAACTGTGGAAATGAAGACATTTCCACTGGAATCCAAGATCCCCCACAGCTGAGACCCCATGGTGTCTCCAGCAGGTGGACACCCCTGGTCACTCCAGTAACCAGCTCCACCAGTCATCTCACTGCCAGCGATGTGTGCACACACTGGTCTCTCAGGCCACTTACACTAGTCACCACCTGGGCTGCATCCTCTATGTTCAGAGACATTCCATGCCTAGAGCCGGGCGTTTTATACTGAAGGTAGCAGAAGCTATAGGCCATGAAGCATTCATGGTTGCGGGATTTTTGGGCTGTGCTGCTTAGGCTGTTCTGCCCAAATCACCTAGGAGTACCAAGCAGGCACCCTTTTTGAAGATGCGCCACAATTAATTGGAAGCAAGGGAGAAAGCCATGTAAATCTTCACAGTCTCCCCGGCAGAAGATTTAACAGAAGTTCAGTGCCTTGGCAAAGTATCCTTCAGATGCTTCCACCTGCCAAGACTGCAAAAAGGAGGAAAACGCAAACAAAATCTGCAACATATTTCAACACTTTAACTCCTAAGGGCCCAACCCTCTCCCATTTTACTAATCAGGTTTTTTCCATTTTTAGCCATGGGGCAAATTCTGTCTCTTCTCCCCATGCTGGCTACTTTTCTTGATGAAAATCAATGCTAAAAATGAAATGGGGGATTATTAGATAACTTTTAAACACGTAAAAATGACTACATCTCAGGGGAAGCCATGGCAGTGTTTTGTTCACTTAATTGGTTCTGACCTCCACTGAACACTTAATTTGTGGGTTTAGATAGCATGGAGTGATCTGAAGCCAATGTCATTTTTATGCATTGCATTTGTGCTTTATCTAAAGCACTTTCAGGCAAGAAGAAAACGCTTATTCAAATGCAGCCTCTACACCACTGTTCACAAAACCATCTGGACACCAATTAAATTGCATTATGACTGCAAGTTATATCATTTTCTTTTAGCTGGGAACAAGCAGAACAATGGCAGGATAAGCCATTCTGAAAGCACACAGCTTCTGGTTACAACTTGAGGCTTTCATTAGGAAAAGATTTCACTTGGCCTTTCACTAGTGCTGTTTTCAGCTTTTGCTGGAAATCCTCAAATCATTCCTTCTCCTGCCTAATACCAATAGCTCTTTTTCAGACATGATTGATGGCCCATTGTCAATAGACATCATGCTCCTGTCAGAGAAGTGGGAGACATGAAATAATTCGTTTTTCAATAATTCAAGTGATGTTGCTAAATTTGAAAAAGAGGGACTGGGAGGAATGGGAACAAGATAGAACCTTTTTGGGGAAAAACACATAAAGATATTGTCACTGAGTTTTAAACTAATCAGGAGAACAATGTCATCAATAGACTTGTACTCCAGACATTGCTCCACTACCAATTTGTGTGTGGAATAATCACACAGAAAACACATAATCAATTAAACCTTATACCTTTTCCACAGGAGTTTTAGGCATGTTTTGTACTCTATTTCACTTCTGCTGTTCTTGAGTCCATCTGGGACTGCTGGGAGTAGAGCAGACACAGACATCTGATCCTGAACATCAGCCCATGAACACACTGGATGAAGCAAGTGACCTGCCTTTGCCCATCCATGTCTGTCAGTAGGTGGTCGGTAAGTGTCAGACTCCTCAGTTCAGCCCTAGGACCCCTTAGATTAGAGGAACTCGCTTGTACCATATACCAAATCCCGGCCAAGGAAGAGGAAAGACAAGAGTAGGAGCTGCCTGGCCTCCAGTCCTAGCTCTTACAGCTTGCTGTGATCAGTAAGATGGGGATGCAAAGCTGGCTGCAATTCATTCACAAGGTTCACCCCAGAACTGATTCACTCCCTGCACAGAGCTGTGCTTCTCTAGCTGAGGGGCAATGGAAACAGATCTCATGCTGAAATCCTCTTTCCTGTCCAACAGCAATATTTTACTTTCCAGCTGGTACCTACTGAGTCCTGTGTTGCAGGGCCAAGACCAGCATTTGAACAGACTGCTGATAGGTGTTTTAAAATCAGCAAATATATGAAATTAACTTTAACAGATGGAGAAAGACCAAGAAAAAAATTATCATGTATTCTTCTGCTGGATTTAACAATCTCTTTGCAGATGACATTGTCTCTCCTGGAGGTAATTGCACACTGTAATCAAGCCTTCTCCACGGCTCTACCCTGCTCATCCTTTCCAACACTGCAGGGTCTGCCCCCAACAGAGGGCATGGCACCATACCTAGAGCAAGCTTCAACTGAGCACAAAGGACCAGAAAGACGATCTATCCCTTTCTCAAAATCTCCCTTGATTTTTTGCATCTAGAGGACCTTGTTCTCCGAGACGGTCACTTTTTATCATTGGTGGAGACCTAACCAGTATAGTCCCTGCAGTTCAGAGGGTAATCTTTCTGTGCAAATCAGCTGCATTGAAGACCTCATGCTGACTCACTCTGACATAGTCATTCAACTCATGCTTCTGCATTTAGTCAATGTTGCTGCCAGCCAAAGACTTAATGCTCTCTTGTTCCAATCTGCAGAGCCAATGCTATCTGGTGTCCTTACCTCCAAGAGAACACTTGGGGACCAACCACTATTACCACTGATAGTTATGCCTGGAATGAGACTGCTCTGCATAGGCATTGTTGTCCAGACACTGCTACAGCACCATTAATTTTACCCATGAGGAGCTAAATTTGGGCAGATGAACCATGCTGCCACATAGCACATTTCCTTTCATGGATAACGGAGGACTGCTGGCCTAGATAGCTCCAGTGGAGGAAGCGGGAAGGCAAATGTTGACCTCAAGGGACACCATCACCAGGTGGTAAGACATGAATAAAGCTTCAGACACCAAACATTACTGTTCCTCCCTGTACAGACAAAAAGTCTAGCAATGGGGCTTATCACATCAGTATTGCTGGGCCAATACTCAAGCGCTGTAGTCTGAAAGGGCAGGAATGACTTGACCAATGACAGCTCTAATGACACATCAGGTGTGCTGGAGCATTAGGGAATAATCAATATTTCTTCGCTCAAATACCCACATATGAACAGGGAATATGCTATCTCCCATCTTTTGTAGATGACACCAAGCTGAGTGGTGCCATTGACAGGCCCGAGGGACAGCAAGCCATTCAGAGGGACATGGACAAACTTGAAAAGTTCACCTACATGAAT
>WUAM01000323.1:45214791-45227735 GCA_024336885.1 Actenoides hombroni | reverse complement strand
GAAGTGGTTGCCTGCCACTGCAGGGGCACGGAGGGGGGGGGGGGTGTGGGGTGTGGCTAAAGTATCCTCACCCCACAGCCAGAGTTCTGCATTTTCACTTTGGGATTGCTCTTCAGGCAGCTCCATGTGTCCTTTTCTGCACAAATATCTGCAAAATCCCTGAAACCCTTTGTATATCTGTTTTTAAAAAGGTAAAAAAAAAGTAAATTTTATGCAGCTTACATTACAGAGTGTTTTCTAACAGCAAAGAAGAATGAAGAGCCTTGGGATAGTGCTTAGTACCCATCACAACTGGCTTTTAAGAGCAAGTTAGCTGGAATGGATGAAAGAGAGACGATGCTGCTCAGTGGCAGGGGGACGGTGAGTGACCTCTTGGATCCCTGCCAACCCTGCTTTCCATGATTTATCTACTCCTGGTAATCAGTGGCAATATTAATGGCCATCTGCATGGCAGCGATCTACCCAGTCACGAAAGAAAAAGGCAAGGGAAAAAGGGGAGGAAATAAAAGTTGTGGTTAAATTGCCACAGAGTCTTTCCTTGCCCTCCTCTGCACCTGTGGGCATGGAAGAGTCTGCCAGAAAGAGTCCTGCCAGATATGTCCTTGGCAGATGGGAGTGTGAGACAAGGAAAGGATAATCCCCAGCCCAAAATGTGGGCTCAGGTCCTAGTCTCCATTGACTGCCAAGGTAGCCCACAGCTACCCTTCTCCAAATGCAGCCAATGTAGCTTGGTGTCCTGCTTGCAGGTCTCAGGGAGATGCAGCTCTGAGGGGGTTAAAACCACCACATGATGTTGATTTCTGTTCCAGGGCTGGGCTTGTCCTGCCTGTTCTGGAGCACCATCTGAGAGTTGTGTCAATGGAAGCTGAGCACCTTCCCTGCCAAGATACCCTTCTTCCACATAGAGCAAAGGTAGATGCTGAACACATTTTAAATTTCTGACAGTAAGTCCCCTGGGAACTGCTCCTGCCTTACAGCCTCCTCACATTTACAGTGTGTTTTCAGGCTAGTGATGAGAGGAAACCAGACCACCGCTGACCACCTTGCCACATCACAAGCCGTCAGAAGCATGTTCATCATCTTTGGATAGACGCTTTTTCAGACCCAGGGAAGAATAGGAAGGTAAGTCTGCTGCAGCAATAGTCCCAATTCATGTGAAGGACAGGGACCTCAGGTCCCAGAGGCAGCCTTCTCCTCTGCATTTCCCAAGTACAGGGCAATTGTCTTTTATGAAGTGTGCAAGAACCACTAGTTGCATGAATTACAGCCAAGGTTCTTTTGTTTTGCTTTGTTTTGTTTTGTTTTCCCAGCACGTGGACTTACTGGTTTTCCAGTTGAGGTTAAATTATATTGCTGCCTGGGGATGGATTTTCAAATTATCTGAAAGATGGCAATAGAATACGGAGAAGAAAATCCTCCTCTCCCTCCTACTGTTTTTTATATTTTAGTATTTCCAACTTTC
This sequence comes from Actenoides hombroni, assembly GCA_024336885.1. Taxonomy (NCBI): domain Eukaryota; kingdom Metazoa; phylum Chordata; class Aves; order Coraciiformes; family Alcedinidae; genus Actenoides; species Actenoides hombroni. The sequence goes on along the minus strand of WUAM01000323.1, from coordinate 45,226,273 downwards.
AGTGCAAGCCTTTCTCATGCAACTGTGTCAGGTGCTTCAGTTGCCCCCAGGGTGAAATCAGCTTCTCTTTTTATAAAACCTTCTAGATTGTCTGTGCAATTTCTTCCAAAGGCATAATGCGGTGAGTGAGGTTTTGTTGATCGCCGTCTTCCCCAGTGATGCACTGATTGATCATCCTTTTCATAAACTTATTTCTTGCTTCAAATGAAGTGAAATAACATGGGAAATAAGCTGAGATCTATACATCATTCATAATTGATTTGATACAAATATTTGACAGTTCTGAAACTCAGTCATTTGAGCAGATTGCAGAGTACTTCTCGATATTCACCCAGAAACTGCTTTTTTTTTTTCCCCACGGAATTGTTCCCCTTGAGAACCCTTATTCCTAAAGTTTCAGCAAATGGACACAAAACTTTCAGGAAGTAAATTAGCTGGGTTGTTTTCTGTTGTTTTGGGGTTTTTTTTCCATCTAGACTGTTTTCAAGACTTGAATTTCTTATTAAATTATTTGGGGGTTTTGCCAAGATCTACTTTCTGAAGAAACGTTGTTCATTTGCTCTGTTCTGTTGAAGGGGTTTGTTGTTGTTTTGGGGGGAAGGGAGAACTATATTAAGACTACAAAAGAAATACTTTTGCCAATCATTTCCCATTACAAACAATATGACAAGGGAGTCTGACTTATATGGGAAATGAGAGGTATTGTCAGAATGACAACTCCCATGTGCCACTCTGGCAGTTTTGACAAATAATTGTATTTCCATATCCTACCCCAAATAAATAAATAAATAAATAAATAGTAAAAGTATTTAATTTTACCAGCATTCTCAATTTATGGACATTTTTCATTATAACAGTTTCTATTATTAAAAAAAAATATATGATCCAAAAAAAAGTCAACACTCTCTGTGGGCAAGGCAAACAAGAAATTTTTGAGCAGTCCCTAATCAACACAGCTGACATGCAAAATAGTCACGTGAAAGCTTCCTGTGATAGGCAGGAATTATTGTCAGCTCTAGGGACCTCCCAGTAGGAAGTCACCACCTTATTGCTGCTTAAGTCAAATGGAGAAATGATGTCTCTGTGAGAGAACACAGTTCCCAGCGACCACAAAATTGGTAATATTACAATGATCAATTAGAAAGAATAATATATTTGTATTGTAAAAGAACAATATGAGTATATACATGTAATAGTCTTTAAATTACTCTGTTGCTGGGGGTTTCCTTCAAATGAATGGAAGCTAACAATCTATAGACACAGTCAGCAACTGTATTATTACATTACTCCAGAGCCTGGAGTGGCCAGTAGTTGTTGTGAATCTATGAGATGTTTCCTGCTTTGAAGACCTTACAGGCAAACAGGTCATTGAACTAGGAATATGCTATTAAGTATCATCGTTACTTAGAGATAAGAAACCTCGATACAGGGAGATGAAGTGATGCAATAAGGAGCACCCAAAAGTCAGTTGCAGAATAGCGACCCTGGCCCAGGGACAAACTTCTACTTGCCATAATCATGGCTTGGGTGTTGTAGTGGTGGGATAGCTCGCATGACCGGAACACTGTCATGGATGGCTATGTCCTTTTTAGGAAAGATAGGCTGGCAAGGCAAGGTGGTGGAGTTGCCCTTTATGTGAGGGAGCAACTGGAATGTATAGAGCTCTCCCTGAGGGGCAGCGAAGAGCAAGTTGAAAGCTTGTGGGTAAGGATTAAGGGGGAGACTAGTACAGGAGACATTGTTGTGGGTGTTTACTATAGGCCACCTGATCAGGATGAAGAAGCTGACACGGCTTTCTATAAGCAGCTGGAAGTTGCCTCGCAATCGCAGGCTCTGGTTGTCATGGGGGGCTTCAATTACCCTGAAATTCGCTGGGAAAACTACACAGCCAGGCATGTGCACTCCAATAGGTTCCTCCAGTGCACTGACAGTAACTTCTTGATGCAGGTGGTGGGGGAGCTAACGTGGAGAGCAGTACTGCTGGATCTTGTACTAATTAACAAAGAGGGACTGCTTGAGGATGTGAAAGTAGGGGGCAACCTTGGCTGCAGTGACCATGAGATAGTGGAGTTCAGAACCACATGCAGCAGACACAGGACCACAAGCAGGATCTCTACCCTGGACTTCGGAAGGGCTAACTTTGGCCTCTTCAGGGAACTGCTTGAAAAAGCCCCATGGGACAGGGCTCTAGATGGTAAGGGGGCCCTAACAAACTGGCTAATATTCAAGCGCCTTTTCCTCCAGGCTCAAGATCAGATCATGCCAAAGAGTAAGAAATCAAGTAAGAGAGCTAGGAGACCTGCATGACCGGGCAGGGAGCTAATGACTAGACTTAAGTGGGAAGAAAGTATATAGAACATGGAAGGAGGGGCTGACCACTTGGGAAGGGTACAAAGAGGTTGTCAGAGGATGCAGGGATGCAACAAGGAAAGCTAAGGTCTTCTTAGAACTAGACCTGTCGAGGCAGGTCAAGGACAACAAGAAAGGCTTTTTCAAGTACATTGGAGGTAAAAGGAAGCCTAGAGGAAATGTGGGCCTGCTGCTGAATGAAGTGGGTGCCCTGGTGACCAAGGATAGAGAGAAGGTGCAGTTACTGAATGTCACCTTTGTCTTTGTCTTTACTGCTAAGGCCAGCTCCCAGGGGTTCCAGTCCTATTAAACCACAAAGAAAGTCTGGAGGAAGGAGGACTTTGTCTCAGTTGAGGAGGATCGGATTAGAGAGCAGTTAAGCAAACTGAACATCCACAAGTCCATGGGCCCTGATGGGATGCACCCACGAGTGCTGAGGGAAGTGGCGGAGGTCATTGCTAGACCACTCACTATAATCTTCGAGAAGTCCTGGAGAACAGGAGAGGTGCCTGAGGACTGGAGGAAGGCCAATGTCTTCCCAGTCTTCAAAAAGGGCAAAAAGGAGGACCCTAGTAATTATAAGCCAGTCAGCCTCACCTCCATTCCTGGGAAAGTGATGGAACATCTTGTTCTTGCCACCATCTCAAAGCATGTTGAGGAAAGGAGGCTTATCACAAGTAGTCAACATGGATTCTGTAAGGGGAAATCATGCTTGACTAATCTGATAGCCTTTTATGATGGTACAACTAGGTAGATAGATGAGGGAAGGGCAGTGGATGCGGTATATCTTGACTTCAGCAAAGATTTTGATACTGTCTCCCATGATATCCTCACAGTCAAGCTTAAGAAGTGCAGCTTGGATGGTTGTGTGGTGAGATGGATTGCAAAACTGGCTGAAGGACAGAGCCCAGAGAGTTGTGGTCAGTGGAGCAGAGTCTAGCTGGAGGCATGTGGGTAGTGGTGTTCTCCAGGGGTCAGTCCTTGGTCCAGTGCTGTTCAGTATATTCATCAATGAGCTGGACGAAGGGATAGAGGGTACTCTCAGAAAGTTTGTTGATGATACAAAACTGGGAGGAGAGGCTGACACTCCAGCAGGCTGTGCTGCCATCCAGTGTGACCTGGACAGGCTGGAAAGCTGGGCAGGGAGAAATTCAATGGAGTTCAACAAGGGCAAGTGTAAAGTACTGCACCTGGGGAAGAACAACCCCATGTATCAATACAGGTTGGGGACTGATCTGTTGGAGAGCAGTTCTGGGGAAAAAGATCTAGACGTCATGGTGGACAAGAGAATAACCATAAGCCAACAATGTGCCCGCGTGGCCAAGAAGGCCAATGGCAGCCTGGAATGCATTAAGAAGAACGTGGCCAGCAGGTTGAGGGAGGTTCTCCTCCCCCTCTGCTCTGCACTGGTGAGGCCCCACCTGGAATACTGTGTCCAGTTCTGGGCACCCCAGTTCAAAAAGGACAGAGAGCTACTGGAGAGAGTCCAGTGCAGAGCCACTAAGATGATTGAGGGAGTGGAGTATCTCCCTTACGAGGAGAGGCTGAGAGAGATGGGTCTTTTTAGCCTGGAGAAAAGGAGACTGAGGGGTGACCTTATTAATATCTATAAATATGTAAAGGGCAAGTGTCGGGAGGATGGAGCCAGGCTCTTCTCTGTGACATCCAGTGATAGGACAAGGGGTAATGGGTACAAGCTGGAGCATAGGATGTTTCAGGTAAACATAAGGAAAAACTTTTTCACTGTGAGGGTGACAGAGCACTGGAACAGGTTGCCCACAGAGGTTGTGGAGTCTCCTTCTCTGGAGACATTCAAAACCCACCTGGATGCATTCTTGTGTGGCCTGATCTAGGTGATCCTGCTCTAGCAGAGAGGTTGGACTAGATGATCTTTCAAGGTCTCTTCCAACCCCTAAAGTTCTGTGTTTCTGTTGTCAGGACTCATGATGTGGCAGGTCAGATTAAATTATCATAAACAGCTCCTTTAACAATGTTGGAAAACTCAGCGAAGCCCAGCGAAGCCTCTGGACAATTTAAGGAGGAAAACACTAACCCCATCTCATTTGACCCAGCTTAATTATAGTTGGTCAGAGCAGAAGGGTGAATAATTCTGGTCTAGGGATAATTCTTATCATTCATGCTTCCTCTTCAAAGAGTATATTTACTCTTTTCCCTCTCAGTGTGGAGACAGGCAGCTTTTGCCAGCATATGTCTAAGCCTGCCACTCCACAGAGCAACAATTCATCCTATCTGGAAACACACTGTAGCAAAAAGCAGGGCGGTCCCCAAGCACTGCAAATGACCTGCTCTCCTGCCCCGTACCACCAGACCAGGCAGCCTCCCCATCCAGAGTGATGGATAATCCTTCCAATCTGTAAATCAGAGTTGCAGCACCTCATGATAGCTCTTGAGCAACCCTCCTCCATCCCATCCATAGGGTGACAGATGAATAGGGGTGCTCTCACATACAGGAGCTTCTCATGGGAAGCCATGGGAAAACATTAATCATTGTGGCATGGTGAAGCGATAAGGCACTATTTTTTCAGCAATGTAGAGGAGAAAAAGATGCTGAGTGAGGACAGACTAGAGATGGGCAGCATCTTAAAAAATGACCTGGAAAGAATGTGGGCAGTGAGGTGGCAAAGAGGAGGTGCTGAGATGAATACTACCATTTCATTGATGGTTTACTCCAGCTGGAAACTCGTATCTCACATCAGCAACACCTCTGAGGAGAAGTCATGGGAATCTCTCTCATGCAGTAGATGAGATGGGATTCCTAAGGTCACCCTCAGCCACACTTAAATGTCTCAAAATATTTTGAATGTTTGGCATTCATGTCTGAAATTAGACCCCATTGCTGCTGAGAAACAAACACTGAGCAAGAGTATGGGTTTCTTCTTGGTGTCTGCTGGTAGAGGGTTCGAGAAAGATGGATGCCAGAGGTTTGTGCCAAGTTTGCATCAGCTTGCTTATGCTCATGCGAAGGACTGTCTTTCATTGACACTTGCATGGCAGGGGATTGGAGGGGATACACCATCCTGTACTCTGTGTCTTCAAAAGGAGTAGCATTTTCAAGGAACTCTGCTGAGGACTGGAAAAGTTTCACCCTCACCGCAGCCTCAAGGTACTACATAGTTGTGACTCTCTTAAACCATGATGCCTTCTTGTTTCTTATGGTATCCCTCTGGCATAAGGTAAGGCAGGGCTGTAAATGAGGAATCAAAGACTCTAGAGAAACAATTCTGAATTACAAACTGTGTGGCAAAACACGAAGACACTGTTCTAGGAGAGAAAGCGGAAGACATCCTTGACATACTGAGACACTGACTATCCTAGCTCAGCCTGTTCTACCTGAAAGAGCTGCTAATTATCAGGGTGAAAATCCCACGTGGACACAGCTTTTGTTGCTAAAAGGCTCCTTCTGATTATGACCTCTGCAAAGAAGCCAAACACTTGCCACAAGTCTTGTTCCTCCAGTCTTCACGCAAGAGGAATGCTCTATGTTCAGCTTTCCTCCAAGCTCAGTTTTCCACTTTATCACCTGGATGAGCTGTAGACAATTCTAAGTCAAGTTTGGCCCTACTTCTTCAAGAAATTAGACATGTTAGTAATCCTCCCTCTGCATCTCATAGGTCTTTTGGGTCTTTCTTGACTGTTGACCTGCTTGAGCATGGTTCAGCAGAGGAGGAGCAGCTGAACTCCTGAATATTTGATACATAGAGGTGGCTGAGACAGAAGCCTGAGTTACTGCACCCACAGACAGAAAAGCTTCTGCCTATCATTAAACATTAGGGAGATTGCCAGAAAGAGAGACAATATGTATGAAATCCATGGGAAATTCATCTTCATAAGTCTAGTGGCTCATAGGTTTGCTTGGGTTTTATTACTTCCTACAATTTACAAATTCATTTATATACACACATCTGAGCTTAAGCATGAAATCCTTGACTTTCACTCAAGCCAACCGCTGCAGCAAAAAAGGCATGATAGAAAGAAAGGTCACCCAAAGCCACCATATCCATGCTGAGTAGATATTTCAGAGCCCCTCTCTGCACTCTGAATACTGTGCCTGGTGATTGCTAAAGGTGCAGGGAGTCCAGAAATCAGTCTGTAAATTACTAATGTGGGTTATAAAGAAAAAGCATAGGGGAAAAAAACGTTTAGGAACAGCTGAGATAGGGTATGGAAGCTTTCAAATGCATCAGAGCCAAGCATTAGGAAGTCCATCATCCTGCCTCCATCAGTCCTCTGACTCAGGTGGCAGGAGAAAGGCTGAAGAGACTCAGAAGGGATGTCCTATGTAACAACCATGCCAAGAGCATGGGTTCCCAGAGCTGGCATTATGCCAATAGCCAGAGTTGCCTGTTTTCCTTCTTTATTGGTTGGATTTGAAACCAAACAACTTTTCTAGAAATTATAATCAGCATTCTGGTCATCAGTGCACAATTACCTGTAGAATTTATCATTTTTGAGAGGAAGACTTTGCCTCCAATACCAAAATTGCCATTCTCCCTAGGGCAAAGTTTAAAAAGAAATGTAAGACAGTCAGCTTCTTTTCCTATTTTCTGGTACTTCTGAAAAATAATGTGTATTTTTAAAATTTGTATGTTTCAAATGCTCAGCATATGCTAACTCTGGCTCTCTTTCTGTTTATGTATTTAGTGCCAGCTATTTGGAGCAAGAGAAGCAGTACCAGTCCACTGGTACAGATATTGGTAGCACCCACACATGGCATGGTTGCAATGCACATGCATGCAATGACATGTCATACTGGCCCTTTTCAAAATGCATTTGTTGATATTTGTCACAAGTCAGTTATATTGAATAATGACTTCCAGCCATTATATCTACACGTGCACATAGTAAATCTTCTTAGTGGTTTTTTTCTCCAGATCAACTCTTAAGCCTTTCATGAACAGCTGGCACACCATTATTATTGACCTATGGAGCTGAGAAAAGTCTAGCTGAACTTATCAGGGGATGGGCTCAGAAGGGAACCATGGGAAGTTTAAATATTTGTAGGAGGATTAAATTAAATGGAGTTTAAGAAATGTATCCCCTTCTGATGACATTTAAGAATTGAAGAAAAGAAAAAAAAAATCTCTTCTTTCCTAATCCTTCAGGAAAGTAGGAATAAATTAATTATTGTTTGACATTTCCCCATATTCCTTCCTCTTAGAAAGTCTCCTAAAATCTAAAAAGCACCAAACAAATAATAAAGTCATAGAACCATAGAACAGTCCAGGTTGGAAGGGATCTCAAAAGATCATCTGGTCCAATGTCTCATGGGAAAAGCAGCCTAGATGAGATTACCTAGCAGCCTGTACAACTACATCTTGGAAACCTCCAGTAAGGGTGACTCTACCATGTCCCTGGAGAGGTTGTTCCAGTGAATGATTGTTCTCACTGTAAAAAAAGTCTTTCTCATGTTGAGATGTCTTTTCCGCCTTTACTACTGAGCCATCTGAAGCCAGGTTACACTGAATAAGTTTTGCCCCTACCTCTAATTTAGCAGAGTTTTCTGCCTCAACTCCTCACCATAGGAAAACTAATTTCTTCCCAAAATATTTTTTAAAAAATCCAGAACCCAGACTCATCCCACTGGGCCTGTACCTGGTTCCACAGTCCACTCTGTTATAATACTACAAAGAGAAATGAAGGGATGGCAGATTACTTGCCAGCTCTGTGTCCAGCTGTCAAAAACCATGCAGTAATTCAGCAGAAGGACCAAGCAAAAAGGTGTGATTCACTGCTGTTCGTGCCTTGTCATCAACACTCTTCCTGTGCCCCCAAAAAATCTTGCTGTCATCATCGAGACAGAAAGGACACAGAGCCCCTACACATGTCAAAGATCAGTGACCTAGAGAGAGAAAAGTATGAAACCAAGGAGAGCAGCAAGAGTGTACACCAAATGCATGCCAAAGCATAGACTCACGGGGGAGAGCATCTCCAGTGCAGGCCAGTCTGGGCTGGGGAACGGGATGGCAGAGCCAAGGGCCAGCGAGGGGCTCTGTCGAGGGCTTTCCAGAGACGGGAAGAGCTGGGAGAGTGGCTCGGCCATGCTGGGAGCCAGCAGCTGCCGGGCGGGCTGCTGAGGTCTCTCCAAGACTAGGCCCTGTCAGAACAGAAGCCCTTGGGCAGCGCCAAGTGAACAAGCAGAGAGGGGCAGCCCCCAGGGCACAGAGAGGGCAACCACTCTGTGTAAGAGGTGCAACCTCTTACTTTCTGCAGCCCCAACGTGGCACACAAGATTTAGCAGTGACCTTGGTCTCCATAAGAGCAAGTACAAGAAAGAGCTTTTCTGCACACCAACCCGTGGTAGTAACTCTGAACATGGAGCATTATCACTGCTAGAAGCAGATGCTCTCTGTGATAATCTGCTGTTAACTTCAGAAAATGCAATTGCTTAGAAGAGACTGAGCTGAAAAGTAAAATCACTGAACAGAATTAGTTCTGTTCTAACTCAAACCAGGACTCCCACACAGCAGGCCCTCACCCTCTGGGCAACTCTCCTCAGTTTTATTGTTCAGCGTGATGTCATATGGTCTGGAATATCCATTTAGAAAGCTTGGATCAGCTGTCCTGGCTGTGGCCCCTTCCAGCTTCTTGTGCACCCTCAGCCTCCTCACTATTGGGGCAGCATGAAAAGCTGAAAAGGCCTTGACTTTGTGTAAGCACTGAGCAGCAACAACTAAAACATCAGTGTGTTATCAACATTATTCTCATGCTAAATCCAAAACACAGCACTACACCAGCTACTAGGAAGAAAATTAACTTTATCCTGGCCAAAACCAGAACAGGCTGAAAGACAGAGATAAGCTGTATCCCTACGGGAAAGACCTGCATTGTTCAGTTTTTTTATCTGCACCTGACCTTCCCCTTCTTCTCCAGCCTTGGGGTATTCTTGATGAGCTCTCCAGGAGGAAAAGCTCTGTTTGAGTGTTGTTGTTACTGCCCTATTTCCCCTGGGGAGGAGATGGGATTTCTGGCTTGGCCTTTGGACTTTTCCTTATGTCAAGTTCAACAAGAGCCACTTTGTACCCAGTTTGCCAGTGCTGCAGGAGGGAAGAGGAACTGCAGTGTGGAAGCTGAGGGTGCAAAAACCTCAAGCAGCATTCAGCTGTGAACACTGCCCAGGGACAGAAACCACAGTAGGGCTGGAGGGGGGCACATGAGGGGAGAAACATTAGCAAGCAATGGGATCAGGGCAAGGAAACATGCAAAGGCATGAAGCAGTCACTTGGCTGTGGGAAGAAAGTCAGAGGAAGCTCAGGTCTGTAGGAAGAGCTGGAAGAGCAGAACAACTCATGCATTCATTTAGTCATGCAAGGTCCTTGTGCACATACATGCACATCTGTGGCCTGCTTGTGGGAGACCGGATGATACAATTTACAGTAAGAATATATTGCATTAGATGTAGGAAGCAAAAAGAACACGTAATAAATTTCCTGGAAGTTTTGAAGGTACTGACAGGAATCACAAATTGTATGAAATTTGTTCAAAAGAAATGGGTAGCTCAGAGTCATTGAGATGTTTCATTTCACCTTTTCTTTATGCACATGCTTCCATTCTTCTTTTTGAAAGGAGACTTATATTTCATTTTCGTATTCTAAAGGAATAATAGAGTTAGATAACTTGAAATTTACATGAACTATTTTATCACAAGCCAGGTGTTGCAAATAGAGAGAAGCAGGATTTTCTTTCCTTATAGCTGTTAATTTTATCTGTGAACACGGGCACTTTTTCGAACCTGCATATTATTTGGCCAAGGATACCCTTAGGTATTCTTGTGGGCCAAACAGAGTCAACTCAGCAGCATGCCTACAAATGGCAAAAGCTTGTTATTAACAAGAGAAAACCAAGGGGTCCAAGGTATAATGAGCACTTGAATAAGAGCACTGCTGAAGGCGGTGGATCTATGGGCCCTTCTACACCATGTGCCCTCATGGAACAGCTGCAGTAGGTGCAGAGGTGATGCAGATTTTGGTTTGTACCACGAAAGAAGGATCTCGAGCAGTTATTTCAAGAGGAATTACCACAGTAGGAACAGAAAACTGTCTTTAAGGAGGTCAGTAGCAAAGCTTGCACAAGGGCGTCCAAGAAGCCAAAACTGTTGCACAAAACATAAAGCACTTATTTACCACCAGCAGTGACCCCAGCACACTAGGTTCCCCACAGTAACATAGAACACTGCCGTGAAGGACTCTGTGCTGCATAAAAAATCCTGGGTTGCATCAATAAAACAGAAGTATTGATGTGCAAAGCTTGCGGAAATAGAACAAAAAGCCCCAGAAAGATGGATGTTGCATGATTGCCAGAGGCAGGGCAAAATCTCATTCCCTGTTCATTGGTACAGGACTATTTTCTATCGGCTAATGTTGGCTCAGGTAATAATGAAAGGAAGTGATAAAGAAGGCAAAGCCACAGCATCATGGGGAGAGGAGTGCTATGTTGTGTTCAGCCTCATATCCTTTCTGTAGTACAGCACTTGGGTGTGAAAGTCCAAGACCAGCTTTGGCAACATGTTCTCTTGTTTTGTGAGCATTTTATATCCAGAAAGGGCCGAAACTGAGACGACCTCTAGTTTGCTCCCAAATACCCCAACCAAAGCCAGTTATTTCTCCAGGAGTGTATTAGCCATATGGTAGCACCGTATTCTCTGGATGTGAATTGCAAATTCTTACACACACACCATCCTTGAATCAGTGCACAGTGTTAAACTGGGCATCTGCTACACCTCGTGGCCATGCTCATGGAGGTATTACCTAGTGAGAGTGTATTCAGACTGGAACATGTTGATCTACTGTTGCAGCCCTCCGGCACACCACTGTCTGTTGTTACACTGCACTGGAGAGCACAGTACTTGCTCCCACATCTGGAATGTGCAGATGCACAGGGGATTCAGGCAGTCAGCCAGTCTTAGCCAGCTTTTTGTTGTCTGGCAAGTGATATCAGGAAGCAACAACAAAAGGACACCTCAAGGATGGGATGAGGAAGCTGAAGATTGATGAAGAAACGACCACCAGAGGTGCCCCAAGACAACCGCCCCCCCACGTGCAACAGGGGAATGACCGCTGTTAGCCACTGTGGGTGGAGGGACACTGTTCAGCCTCTGGCACGCACTGGCCACGCG
>WUAM01000323.1:45199483-45214691 GCA_024336885.1 Actenoides hombroni | reverse complement strand
ACAGAGCTGTGCCCACGCCAGTGTGGCCAGGATGCCCGGACACCACGGAGATGGGCGCTATGGCGGGGAGCAGTCCCCAGGCCACCGCAGGCGAAACGCGACAGTTAAGCACGCAGCTGCCAGCTCTGCCACGCCGGCGCCGGGGAGCAAACAAGAGGCGGTTGCCCGGAGGGCGCAGGCGCGGCGGGAGACGGGTACAGTCGGTGCCACCGCCGCCACCCAAGGGACAGGTTTCCCCGGCACTGCTTGTTTGCGCGGCTGCTGCAGAGCGGCGCGTGAGCAAGGCCGCACCGCCACCGCTTCGTCACCGACGTCAACAGGCTGTCAACGACCCCACCGGGCTACCACCGACCCCAGCGGGCCGCCACCGGTCACTGCCAGGCCTTGGCACGGTGACGAGGGCGATACAACCCACTGCACCGAGTCGCTGCCGGCAGGGACGGTGACGCCAGCCAGCCCTGCGGAGAGCCAGCCAGAGGCTCCAGCGTGCCATGGTGGCCCGTGGCCACCAGCAACGTCAGTGTGACGCCGCTCCTGTCCCAAGTTTTTGATTCCCAGTGCCCGGTCCCAGCTTTGCATGAGGGACAAGGCGAGATGAGCATGTACCTGCCTGTGCCAGACCAGGAAATGGGCACGAGGGAGGGAAGGCACCTGCTAGAGGGTGCCGCGGGGAGCCCAGGAGCTACGGTCAGGGGTTCAGTGCCATAGGGCGAGGGGAGAGCCCAGATGGGGACAGCCTAGGTGGGGACAGACACCCTGAGGAACCCCTCAGACCCAGACATGAACACTGGGGAGGGTCCCAGGGCACGAGGGGGGGGATGACAGTTAACACTGAGGCACCACAGTTCCACACCCCCAGGGATCCCCAGCTACCCCAGTGCAGCCAACTTGTCCCCAAGGGTCCCTACATGTCCCTGCTCACTCCCAGGTACTGCATCACTTTCAGGGTCCCCATTTGTCCTGGGGTGCCAGCTCACCCCTGGCACCCCACTTGTCCTGGGGTCCCTACTTAAAATAAGGTGCTAGCTCAGCCACATCCCCACTAGCCCCAGGGTGCTGGGTCACTTGGGGGTCCCCACGCACCACAGGATCCCCACTAACCCCTGGGGCCCACACTCACCCCAGGGAGCTGCGTCACCCCAGGGTGCTCACTTGCCACAGGATTCCTACTCGTACCCACGGTTCCTGCTCTCCCCAGGATGCTGGCTTACCCCAGGTCCCCATTAACTCCTGGGGTCCCCACTCACCCGCAGGTTCTCCACTCATCCTCTGGGTCCCTCTTCAACCCAGGGTGCTAGTTCACCCCCCAGGTGCCCCCTTGCTGGGGGGTCCCACTCACCCCAGGGTACCTGCTCACCCCAGAGCGCTAGTTCACCCCCCAAGTCCTCCCTTGCTGGTGGGTCCCCACTCACCCCAGGGTGCTGCATCACCTCAGGGGGTAGTAAAAGGTGGTTTTTCTCTTACTTTTTTCTCTTCAGCATTGGCTAGCTTAATAATGCCTAATATTTGTGGAGGTTTGACCTTGGCCAGCTGATGGATGTCCACCCAGCCACTATTTCACTTCCTTTCCTCAACAGGACAGGAAGAGAAAATAAGATGAAAAAGCTTCTGGAAAGAGATAAAGATAAGGAGATCACTCACCAATTACTGTCACAGGCAAAGCAGACTCCACTTGAGAAATAGTAATTTAATTTATTGCAAATTATAATGGAGTTGGATGGTGAGAAACAAAGAACAAAACTAAAATACCTTCACCCCAACCCACCATTCTTCCCAGGCTCAACTGCTGATTCTCCTACCTCCCCCCACCAGCAGCTCATGGAACATGGAGATTGGAGGTAGCAATCAGTCCATCTCTGTCATTCTTTCCTCTTTAAACATTTCCCTTACTCCAATGTAGATTCTTCCCATGGGCTGTAGTCCTTAAGGATAAACATATTTCAGCTCTATGGTTCATAGTCCTACTCAGAAAATACTATCCTGCTTAGGCTTCCTCATAGGCTGCAGCTTCCTTCAGGGCACATCCACCTGCTCTGGTGTGGGCTCCTCCACATGTTGCAGACTTGGTCTCCTGCATGGGCTGAAGAAGTCTTCTTCTGCAGCCCATAAAAAAACCCCAAACATCGAAGCCTAGTACATTTTTTTTCCATTACTTGTAAAAGACCATAGATTTTATGTTTACATGACAGACCGTGGATCTTACAACTAGTCTGGGATTGCTTTGGACTGAGTTTATTTTTGTTTGTTTCAGCTGCAGTTGCCTAACGGTTAAAAATAACCACTAGCTTTTGTTAATTAAGCTTTAGTATATAGGAATGACATAACAGTAGAAGCAATTCTGTACAGAGTTGTCTGCAGCTCGAGAATAAAAAGTGACGTGGAAGAGTGCAGACACAGCATGATACAAGAGGTCTCAGAAAGGCAGCCTTGAGAATCAGGTGCAACTGACTCAGACATAATAAAAAGAGCAGAAAATTGAATGACTGTGAACTGCCAAAAAGAAAGAGCATATAAGCAGACTGTGTTAAGTAATTGTATAAATATAACCTCAGGTGGAGGATTGCAAGAATGAAGTGTAAGACATGCCTACTGTTAATGTCCTAGGAAGACTATTTTGATAACTCATCTTGGAAGCCCCATTTCTCTTGATTTGGAATCTTGGTTTCTCCTTGAAACACTTTGGAACTTTATTTCTCTCTTGGCTAAGGAGGAAATTATGCTGTGCAGTTCTTTCCTCTGGACTAATACAAAAGTGCAGAAAGTAGCAGCTTCTCTAGCCAGTTACCCATACCCTCCAGAAAATTTATTCTTCTTAAATTGTTTCTGCTCTCCCTATCCAGCTTCATATAATCCCTAACATCTCTCTCTGTCTCAAGAATTTCTGATAGTCAAAAGTTTATGGTATTGACTTGGAAAGCTTCTGTGAAAAAATTTAACTAGGACAGTAAGTGTGAAGGCTTCATTGACTTAAACTGTGATGCTCAGGAAAAGGTGGACAATCCTGAGGTTCATCCAGACACTTATGAACTCAAAAATCTGATGACTCCTATAAAGACATCAGTATAGTTATATCAAAGGAAAATTACTTGAAATACTTGTCAGATGTCATAAGCCAAAGACACACTCTTCTTTGTCCAACAAAACATTAACAGTCAATTTCTATGAACATAGACCAGTATGTCGCTAGTCACATTTACACAGAATTACAGAGAATTATCATTGAGGCTGGAATAGACCTCTGAGATCATCAAGTCCAGCCTAAGACCTAACACCACGACATCTAGCTAGACCATGTCACTAAGTGCCACATCCAATCTTTCCTTGAACACAACTAGGGATGGTGACTCCACCACCTCGCTGGGCATTCCATTCCAGTGTTTAATGACCCTTTCTGTAAGGAAGTGCTTCCTAATATCTAACCTAAACCTCCCCTGGCACAGCTTCAGGCCATGTCCTCTCGTCCTGTCACTGGTTGCCTGGGAGAAGAGTCCAGCCCCCACCTGCCTACAACTACCTTAGTTGTAGAGAGTGATGAGGTCTCCCCTGAGTCTCCTCTTCTTCAGGCTGAATAACCCCAGTTCCCTCAGTTTCTCCTCATAAGACTTTCCCTCCAGTCTTAATTAACCAGAACTGAACAAAAGTCCTTCCTACTTCTTCCTCTGCACTCCAAAGTGAAAAAATAAAAATAAAAATATTGGATGTCAGTTTGTAACACAAGTGGTACTTTAGGTTTATGATCATCTGTAATCCTTACTTTGAAAGACAACACAATTTGAATTTTAAAATATAATTAAGCAGGAAACATTTATTATTGCAAATCATTTCTTTGCAATTAAAACCCTGAAGATATTTCCATTTCAGCATTTCACTTCAGAACAAAAAGCAATTGCAAACCATCTGCCTTCCACTCATGCCTGGAAATAACTCCCTGAGGCTTGAAAGGAACAACGCTTTCAAACCCATCTCAGCTGATACCCTGACTACCCTCTGCACTGGGAAGACCTAACACCACAAGCCAAAGGCCTATCACTTTTATTAAGATGAAATAATGTGAATTCAACACTGTACCATCAAACTTCTCACTCTGAGAAGACTTCTGCCAGATCCAACCTACAGCTGGCTGGGGGTTCACTCCACAAACATGCCTGCACTCAAATGTACTGGGGCATTTCTAATATCAGCTACAGAGAAAACCTTCCCACCAAGAGATAAAAGGAAATACATACAAGCAGAGAACTTTCCCTTCGCTGCACTGCCTGCGCTCCTGGGCTTGCACCCATCTGCCCTCTGCCACAGCAACCTCCTCTGGGAAGCAGGTGGCTCAGGGTCAGTTTCACACCGGGGTATGTGTTACAAAACTTCCTTCCTGAACACCATGAAAGGAACACCTAGGTTTTCCCTAAACCAGTGATCCATGATCACACCACTCCTGCTGGAGCTGCTCTGCTGCAAGGGAGTGACATGGAGCCAAACAAGGAACAGAGAGGGAAAAGCAAGAGGTGGGCATGTTACGAGTTCCTGCTCCCATTCTCCATTCTGTGAGGATGCAGGAGCATGGCCAGCTTGTGTTTTCCAAGGAGTCCTGATGAAATGTCATTTCTTCCTATGCCATTGTGCCTAGAAGGACATGTTCAGGGGGAAAAAAGCTGATGTCGGAGAGCAGCGAATCACACTGCCATTTTTCAACAACTTTTTAATACGATAGTCTCTAGTATCAATCAGAAAAAAACATTCCAACTACAGCTCTCCTCTGCACAAGCATCTTTAAGATTTCTGCCAACTGTCAGCGTGTCTGGATCATCAAGGAGAAACAAAAACTTCTAAGGAAAAAGATCAAGTAATCCAATCCCCCAAACATTTAACACAGAAGGCTGAGGCTCTGAAGGTTTATTTATCCTGGGGTGAAGCAGCCAATTAAACACCTGATGTTTCTGCAGGCTGTCAGGGAGGTGTCACTCCCAGCCTATCTTTGTTGCCAGCATTTGGTGGCAACAAAAGGAATTAATAATGCGCTCTTTGAAATGCAAGACAGAAAATGATAGTCAGCTGGGGAGGAAACAACATGCCGGCAGCAGCCTGTCCTCTCTACCTATCTGCACAGGGCTGCAAAGAAAGAGAGGTAGAGTGATAGCCTCTTTGCTGTATGGGGATGCCCAGCCCACTGAGCAGTGGGAGGTTTGGCAGGAGATCACAGCTCTTGGCTTTCCCCAGTTTTCATGCCTGCTCTTTCATCCTCAATGCAGCCAGACTCGCGACCTTTGCTGCCACCATCCCTAGTCCCTTTGCTAGGCTGCAGCCTTAAATCCTGACCCCTCAGCTCCCAGCCCCTTGCTGCACAGCTGAGGCTCAGCTGAGAGCAGACCTACCACCCCAGAACAAGGTCTTCCAACACCTTAGTGACATCTATCCCAGTGTCACTGCACACACCCATGCATTGCTCTGGCTTGAAACATTTGCATCTATGCATTCTGCATACATCTTCTATAGGTCTGCCATTCTCAGACATGTGTGCACCCTGGCAGCTCTGACCAGTCTATCAGAGATCCTGGTGTACCCAGCAGCCCTTGATGGTGCTGCCAAGCATACATGACCCAAAACATCTGCACACACAGCAAAGACAAGCCTTGCTTTGCTGTCCTTTTAGTCCCTCAAACAACATGTCCTGGCTGCGGGGACTCCACCAAAACTGTACTAGCACCCAAACCAGATCAGGAGGAAGGTGACTCCTCGCTACCTCTTGGTGCTTCCTCACTACTCAAGCATCTTTAGAACAGTTTTTCAGAAGTACAAACCTACTTTGGGTAATGAACTACACTACCTCATGTTCAAAGCAGATGTTGGTAACTTGCTCATTGCAAACCTTTAAAACAAAACAAAACTGCAGAACAAACAAACAAACAAAAAATTTTACATTCCCGTATCAGTTTATGGAAAATTAAGGTCCTGCCCTGCCTGAAATTATTATTTTCCTTTAAGGGGAATGAATAAAGCCTATCTTCTGATAATTTTTTAATTTACTGAGAATTAATAAAGTTTAAACACAAAAACAAGGCAAACATCTCAGAAATATATAGTCAAATATTCATTGGAAATTGTCCAGGAATTAGCAGCACTATCTAACAAAAATGATCCTAAAATTTCAACACCACATTTGCTTTAGGGAAACTTAATAGCATTATATGTCAATGTTTCTTTCCAGAACTTCATATATAATCATACCATTTTGCACACTAGCATGGAAGTATGTAAGCAAAAATATGCTGATGCTGTATAGCACCATTAATTTCTGCAAGTAGCAAATTGACCTATGTGTCATGAGGGTCAGATTGAGAGAGTTAGAAAATGTACCTCTGCAAAAATAGAAAATTGCTTGTATTATGATGAGGCTGTTTATTCTGTGGGTGCCAGAACAAATTAAAAAGTACATATTGAGAAAATTGCCCCAACAAATAAGAGCTCATCTTCTGTGTAATCACAGCAGTGAACATTTACCAGTAGGTCTCAAATGGCGTTTGAACTTTTGGGTGGCAGGGGGAGCACCTCATTATTATCATCATTTTACAGACTAGGGAAACCAAGGCAGAAAAGGATGAAGCAACTTGCCCAAGATCACCCAAAAGGCCAGCAAATGAAAATGTGTCTCTTAAGATCCTGTCCTGGCTTCTGGGATATGCTGCTCCCTGGGAAGCAGTTTGGCTTCCTGTTGCCTCCACCATGGCTCTCTGCCAAGCTGAGAACACCCACAGGCCAACCTGCCCAACGTGAAGAACTCAGCACCAACAAAGGACCTTGTAAAACCTGTGGTGGAGTTGCTTGTTCCCTTCAGCGGATGAATGTGCATGGACCTACACACTTGCCTTTTGTGTGAATGTGGAGAAGTCAGACGTTAGTGACCACACTATCATCCTGAAGGTCAAACTCTGAATGGGGCTTCCTCCACCCACTAAGACTCTGAGGGAGCAGAAAATCATGGCAGTCTGTCTATGTTTAGCCAGTATCCAGGGTTAAACTACAGAAGTTGCTTCATCACTCAATGACCCCTCCCAAGCCAAGAAATGTGATTGGGAAAAGGAGAGGAGACTCACAGGCTGAAATGAAAACAGATTTAATGAAACGGCCAAACTAACACCAATGCCAGTATAAAGTAAACGGTTACACTCAGCCCAGGAAATGTACCGTGGTCACAATAAACAGGAGGAGGAAAATGAGGAGCCCAAGCAGGAGGCCCTTGTGTTCAGCTGATAACAAGACAACCCTCAGCATAAACCTTCAGTAGCTGTTCAATAGCTCTTTTGCTTCCAGGGCAGTAAGTGATTTAGTCTTCAACCTCCCCAAGCAGGTGTCAAAGTGAACAGGACCTTGTGGCAGAGCTCCCTGGAGAGTCAAAGAATGCAAATACTTTTCCCAAATGACCACAGGAGGCCTCAGAGGAGATATCCTGGCTCCTCCAGACACCACCCTCCTAGCTCTGCACCTGGTGCTGTGTCATGCTACGAAGACCCTCATCTCCCTTACTCAATATCTTGCGTTCACACTTTGCTGCCTCATCAAACTCCATCTGGCTGTCAGCAAAACCAATGAATTTAGCTATGCCTGACCTGAGTACAGCCAGGACCATCCCCAGGACTCAGATCCAATTACTATTTGTACCTTTGCAACCTTTTCCATTTGATACAAGACAATGTGCTGTTTTCCCAGTCTTGCCTCAAACAGGGGTCTGTCACCCTCACAGGGAAGGAATAAGCTCTTAATTGATGGTACAATATCCCAGGAGCAAGAAAGCAAACAGCAAGCAACCAAAAAATGGTCTTGATTTTCATTTCTTCTGCACAACGATCCAAATTATACCATATATCACATCATTTGCATTGCCACAACATGGCCTTTTATATCTGCTTGAGTTGCAAGCCATTTAATCTTAGCCTACCTTTAAAAGAAGGCTTGTGGAAAACGAGACACTTTATGTTGATGCAATTAAGGAAGCTAATTTCAATTCCAAAGCAAACAAGATTTATTCATGTTAATAGCCTGAGGGGTCCAGAGCCAACTGGAGTAGGGCTCTTGTTGTTCTCTTTTCATAATCCATGAGATAACCTGAGGTATTTACATCAACGGAATCCTCCAGATCTCATCTTCCAGGCAATAATTTCCAGGGGGGAGGGAGGGGTGTGTGTGTGAGTGTGTGTGTGTGTGTGTGTGTGTGAAGACATTTACGACTCGTTTCAGAAGTGCCTGTATGACTTTTGCTGGCTTTGCACATGGCCCTGAATCGTATTTGGGGCAGCATAAAGACAGTTTCCCACTTGGCACTTATCTGCAAGGATTAAATGCCACACCTATCAAAAAAAGGTGGTTTCAGTGTCTGGAAAGTCAGTGGTTTACTGCCCCCTCGTTGCAGGGTCTGCCAATACATGAAACTGGTATTCAGCAGCTCCATTATTTACCAGCAATGCAATGGCGTGTGTCAGTGGCTGTTCTTGAGAAAAGTCATGCGAAGTTTTATAAAGGCATAATAGACTGTATTCCAATTAGGCCAGAGAGCTGAAGAATCATTAATTTAATTTGTCATTAGTATATTATAAGTCCCACAGTTTATTGATCATACTGAAGAAACATCCAGTTTCTGCCTCTTTTCTTATGGCAACATACTGAAAAACAGCCAATTATGTCACCAACAGATGGGAGTATTTTCTTACACAGAGCCTGGTTTTCCCGAGGAGCTAATCACAAGTAACCAGTGTAAACATCCAGTTAACATCCAGTGTATCATTTAGAGCAGAAATCAGGAAAGTTCATAGCCCTTCCCCACAAACATCTATGTTGGTATCTGTATAAAATCTGTAACAGCCACAAATGCAATTTGTCAATATTTGTGTTGGATTGCTTCTCCAAGAGCTTGCCAGGTATGAGGGCAGCAGAGGATCTGTGGTCGAGGATGCACGTATTTCAATATCCCAGTTTTCACGCCTGCTTACACAGCCTCAGGACCTGTACTCACAGAGGCACGATCGAAGCTCTGAAACTATTTTTGTCACATCTGGGCTACCTAGCAAAATGTATTTTCTATTGAAAAGTGAACAGAAATCACAAAAAAAATCCAAAGAAACAAACAAAAAAAACCAAAACCAAACAACAACAAACAAACAAAGCCACATACAATGACTCAACAACACAGCACCAAAAAATGAGTGCACTGAGCAGCAAGGGAGGTGCAGGACAAGGCATTTCCCTGCTCCATTTCCCACCTCTCTGTCTGATCCAGCTACAGCATCAGCATAAAACCAGCAGCTCATGGCACACAGCCCTTTGCTCAGAGTGGGCTCTGGCCACTGTCACAGCCAAGGTGCCACTGCAGCGATTCTGGCAGAACAGGGAAGCCCTGTGTTTGCTCCTGGGCTACTTCTGTAATGTTAATGCATGCCAGGGATGTACCTCAGATAAACCATGCCTCTGAAACAGCAAGTATGGCTGACTGTGCCTGCCTGGAATGTAAATGGTGAAATGCTTCCTCCTTGCTCCAGTCTCAGCAGACAAAAAAGAATGCACTCACAACACACCACACATTTTTGAGGGCTACTGAATGCTAAACCCAAGATCACCAGAGCAGGACATGCTTCGAAGCATGCATAATGTCAGCTGTGGAAGACAAGCATGTTCATATCAACATTCCTCAAAAGACGGGGAGAAAACTCAGAAGCACTGAAGACTCAAGAAGTATCTTATCTTGATCTGAAGGAACATGATAAATACTATTCCACACCTAGAGACAGGTACATGTGGTTTTGCCCTTCACATTTGCACAAACAGCTTAATTATCATCAGAAGCAGGACAAGAAGGCGGGGTGAAATTAAAATAATTTCCTTCAGTCTAAAGACAACCTGGAAACAAGATGCTGAGAGTTATCTGTTGGAAGTGGAAATATCCAGGCAAAGTGCTGCAAAAATGGGTGCTGACCCTGCAGGAGAGCATCTGTTTGGAACATCCAGGATTTTGAGGGCCTGACTGAAGCAGCGACAGTCCCTGTTGTGCTCCGTGTGCCTGGATGATCAAAGCAACGTATATGATATCAGACCTTCCTCCAGGAGGCATCTGGAAGGAGATGACCATATTCCTACTGGGATAAAAGATAGGGTTGTGGCAGATGCCTGGCTCTAACTTGTTTGTGCCAAGAATAAGAAATCAGCCTTCCTTGTATGCCCAGCCTGGTCCTGCATCCCCTGTGAGATGGTGACCCCCTGTGGAAAGCTTTTAGGTTACACTCACGAGGCTGCAAGAGAAGATAGCATTACCTCAGCACTGGGGAAAGGAAGGCTTTACTTAGCCCTGAGTATCTGGGACCACTTTACCCTGTTAGAAATTGATCCATTATTTTCACTTACCCTGCTCCCACCTGCCAACCATGCCGCATCACCTTTCTGAAGATCAGTAGAGACACAAGAGTGGGAAAGGACCACAGCATCACTCATGGCTTGTCCTGTATGGAGGCAAGAGCCATGGAACAAGTCCCATCCCAAGCCCTGTGTACCCAGCATTCAGCAACCTCACTAACCCAGTGTCAAGTACATCCAAGCAATCACCAACGGAGAAAGTCACATACAGCCTAACCCAGGGGTTTGCAGCCAAAAGCAGCCCTCCATCTTGGTCCCACTGTCTGAAAACAGAGCCTGGGGTTGTTTCCCAAAGGGAATGAGCAAAGGGAGCCCGAGTATTCCATCTTCTTGAAGCCAACCTCTTCAGGATAGACAGCTCTGCAAGTGAGATCTTGCCATGCTGGGCTTGCACAGGCGCCTGCTCACAGGCAGCATCCTACCCACAGGAGGAAGTACAGAAGGCACTGCAGCCCTAATGAAGAGTAGAGCCCACTCAGGACCACAAAAAAAGGAGTGAGTGGGATTTCCTCCAGGCTTTGTGCAGCAGGGGCGCCTTTTTCTCCCTTCCATTCCTGGGAGACACAAGTGGAATGGTCAGACATCATGTCTTTCAGGAGGACTTGTGAGACGGCATCTTCCACAAGACAACACAGGTGCCTCAGGAAAATGCAAACAGTGATGATCAAGCCTAGGAAAGAGTGAAGATAAATGTTGCTTGCCTATGTCAATACTTCAGACCAAGGTCCAGTCTATACATCTCTGTTGGGTAGAATAAGGTTTCTGCAGTGCCCTGCTCCCCTCACGGTAGGTACTTTGGCATGAAATGAAAGTTTCAAAGGTGTCTGAACAACCAAAGTGCTTAAAGGCATCACGTAGTGCTTATAAAGTATTTCACCAGTCTCATCATCCTGATTGGGTGGTCTGTAACAAACTCCCACCACGATATCTGCACTGTTGGCCTTCCCCTTGATTCCTACCTGTAAACACTCACCCCTGTCATCTCAATCATTAAGTTGTAGACATTCATATCCCTCCCTGACATAGAGAGCCACCCCACCGCCTCACCTTCCTCCCTTGTCCCTTCTGAAAAGTTTGATAGACATCAATTGCAGCACTTCAGTCATGTGAGTCATCTCACCATGTTTCTGTTATGGCAGCTATGTCATAGTTTTCTCACTGCACATTGGCTTCCAGTTCCTCCTGCTTGCTACCCATGATGCAACATAGATGCACTTCACCTGGGCTACTGGTCCTGATACCTTCTTGGAGGGAGAAGCCTCAATTCCCACCAGATGGTTCTCAGAAGCTTAATAGTTACCAGCCTACCAACTCTTGGGTCTTTGCTGCCACATGGGCCATCATCACCCACCTCCACTGAGACAGTGACTGTAAGATCACACTGCCCCACAGGTACTGGCCTGCTGCTCCCAGGCTTCTCTCTAGCAAGCCCAGTTTCATCCCCACCCCCTTCGAGTCCGGTTTAAAGACCTTTCAATGAGCCCCGCTGGCTCTTGCCCCAGGACCCTTTTCCCTTTTTGAGACAGGTGTTGCCCATCTGTCACCAGCAGCCTGGGCTCTTGTAAACCAGTCCATGGTCATAATAAAAACACCAGAATTCCACCGGTGTCACTGGTCTCTGAGCCACCTGTTAATGGGGTGTGTTCTCCTGCTCCTTTCAGTGTTCCTCCTGCCACGGAAGGGGTTGAGGAGAACACCACCTGTGCTCCTCATCCTCCAACCAACCGCCTAAAGTCCTTGTTAATCACTCTTGGACTTCCGCCCACAGCCTCACGGCTGCCAGCCTGCGTAACCAGCAGCGGGTAACAACCCGAGGGCCAGACCAGAACAGGGAGCTGCTGGCGATGCCTGGGGCCTCTGCTCCCCTCAGTAGGGAATGGCCCCGAGCAGGGGCTCCCCGGGGGCCACCCCTCAGTGCTGCCCAAGGGCTTCTGTTCTGATAGGGGGTGGTCTCGGCGAGCCCTCAGCAGCCCGCCCAGCAGCTGCCGGCCCCCAGCATGGCCAAGCAACTCTCTCGGCTCCTCCCGGCTCCAGAAAGCCCCCAAACAGAGGCTCTCACCGGCCCTTGGTGACACCATTGCCTCCCCAGTGCGGACTGACCTGCGCTGGGGCTGCTCTCCTCGGTGAGTGGCCGTTGGCATGTTTACACCTTGTTTGGATCAGTCCTTGTATGGGGCATCAACTTGTTATATAACATCAAGGACAGAAACACTGTAAGGGTGCTAAGGCAGGAATGCAAGTGAGGATATCAACTTCTACAACTGTGGCTGGCAAATGTTGTATGGGACCTCAGATAAGAACACAATCAAGGACATCAGCTGTGGCTGACATCCTGGAGGAAGACATTGATTAGTGGACGCCAGTGAAGAAGGATTCTACAAACAGAGGGGCTAAGATAGGACCTTATATGGAAGGAAGCCTCAAAGTTCATGGAAAGGACACTAGGAGACCCCTCTTCAACAACCACTAGGGACCACCAAAGATCCCCAGGGAAGCCCCTCAGAGATCCAGGCCACATGCTTAATAACTACATGTATAGGATAATTAGTTTCTGGAAATAGAATGAATGTGTATAATCTTTCCAGGAAAACTAATGCCTATGTATGTAAAGGGGTGATATAAGCTTGGATGGGTGCCAGGTATAGTATGCACTTATAGGTGGAACTATCCCCTGTGCAGCCGGTGCCACAATAAAGAAATGCCTACTTTCTAATGCTAAATTGAGTGTTAGCGAGTCCTTAATTTACCAAAGTTTTGGTAACAACCTGGAGTAGCACTGGATACCAAACAGAAGATTGAAGCACTGAAGATTTCTCCAATCCTCTTTAAAAAATAAGAAAAAAAACCCATGAAAGCTGTCATGCAGCTTATAGCACAGGCCTAGAGGCAGGCTTGTTTCCAAGCAAGTCACTTCGGTGCACAGTATTGCTTTAGATTGAAAACTGTCTTCCACACCAGGCTCTGCCATGAGCATTGCCCTCAGGATGGGCAAGGATGCTGTGGACCACATCCATAAGTCATGACTTTGCGCCTTCCTGACGCTTCCAGTCCTGTCCCTGAACAACAGAGTGAGCATCAGTCCTGACTGGAAGCTCTCCACATAGCCAACATATGGGGCGGTAACATTATGAACTTTCTTTCTCCCTTCCTAGCCCCAGATGTGGTGAAGTGCTGAGCACTTTTTCACTTCGAGGACAAACAGTCTAATTTCAGTGCACTCAGTATAGAATGTGGCAGGAATCTGAAATGTGAACAAAAAGTGTCAGTCTGAGGCCAATGTCTCATTTCTCACTCACTACTCCCTCTCACTACTTCCCAGTCAAATTGGCTCTGTTGATAGTCAGAGGATGCTGAGATTTTTCTAATTGCCAGCATCACAAACTCAGCAGAGGGTCTGAAAACCTGTCAGGCATTTTCCCTCCCACCTTCCCCCCTGCTATCAGCCAAGAAGCTCTGCAGCTAGTACTGACCTGGCAATCTTTGTGGTGAGGTGGAAAAAATTTGGTTTATGGCAGCCACAGCTTTTCCCTGGTGATCCTACCCCACCAGACCCAAGCACAGACCAGCACCTTTTCCTGTGAACCCTGCCTGCACATTAGCCTGTCCCACAGCTTGCACAAGCCACACTGTCTCCCCTCATGCATCTCCAAGCATAGCGGACCCCAATGACATCTGCTTGGGGGATCTAGCTCTACCCTCCTGTGCTGCAGACTGGGTTACTGTACAGCAGCTGCTTCCCTCAGTGAGTGCAGGCTTTGTGCTTTCTTTACTCACATGAGAGCTGGTAATCAAAGGGTCAAAATAAGATTTTTCTGAGAACTGTTGATCTATGCTGGATTGCTGAAAGCATTCCTGTGCTCCTTGTCCTCTAATCTCTGAGCTACGCTGCTCCTGGCTTTCCCAGCACAAGCATCTGCAAGAAGCACTTGATGTATTTGGGAGAGAGTAGTTCGAAATGGCACATAGCAAAAAAGTCTCTTGCCAGTTCTTAACTTCCCATCAAACTGAGATCCCAGACCCAGTTTTGTTCAAAAGCCTCTGAGCAAGCCATCTGGGCAAAAAGTATGTCAGAGCCATGGAAACATTATGTTTCATTATTCTCTCAGCATTTCACAGAATAAATAATTTTCACTGAGCCCCCTGGGGTGCACAGGAGATGGACAAAGTGTCAGATTGAATAGGGAAAACACTTCAAACTGTGTTATCTGGCTAACACAGAAAGCTGTGCAAAGACCTACTCTTCAGGGAGGAAGAATAGATAATTAAAAATCTGTAGTCATCTTAACAAGTCCCATGAGTTTTAACAAGGGAAGGTCAGTGTAATTAGCCAACCTGCCCAGCCAAGACGTGCACAGAGGTCCAAAGCTAATTTCATTTTATAGGCTATTGCTTTTCTTGAGGTGAGCCTGTTCCTGAAGACTTCCTGGACATCCCTTCCGGGACCAGCCCTGGGACACCCACATTCACCAAATCACACCTCTGCACAACAGGAGCTTGGTACATCCAGCTTCACGCAGACAAGCTGCAACATTGTATGCAAAGAACATCTTTTTGAATGCCTCTGGTGCCCCCTCCCCTTCAGAGAAGATATGCTTAGAAGTAGCATGGCTGTCTTTGTAAACAGAAGTCACCCAAAAATCCAGACAAACTTTTCTCCACCTTTCTCATCAGCACAGTTGGCTTCATCCAGCTTGGTTGGCCATCAACAAGCTAACACCAGGCTCATTAACCACGGAAGTCTCCTGATGCTCCTGGGGTTGGGGGGGGGGGGGGGAATCACGGTGCTTTTGCCCTTTGGGACCCAGGGGTTGGGACTGCC
>WUAM01000323.1:45174066-45195306 GCA_024336885.1 Actenoides hombroni | reverse complement strand
AATCTAAGCCCAGCCGCCCCCAGCCCCTCTGATATCTGAGGCCCAGCTGGAATGCAAGGGGGTTTATTTTCTACCAAATTACTTTACCCTTTCACACGAGAGATGTCCTCCTAAACAGCCAGATTAAAAAAAAGATTAAAAAGCCATCCTGGTCAGGTGGGATCAAGACGTCCGCTTGTTCACACTAATGAGGATATAGCTCTGTTGTCTTCAACTAAAGCATGATGTAGCTGTGGAGCACTGCTAATGCTCATAGGCTCCAAAAACACCATGACTTCCACAGCTCAGTGCCTCAGCTGTGCTTTGCAGAGCTGGGAAGCTACGTGTCCATGTACAGATAGGTCTGCAGGTGCAGGCACTGCTAAGGGGAGCTACACTTCTCAGCTGGTTGGCCCTAAATCTTTCCCTGAATCCTAGAGCCAGGAAAAAGCTTTGGGCTCATGATCTGTAACAGCAGCAAACCTCTGACCACCCTAAGCTTAAGGAAGCATGAACCCAGAATTTATCTGTCAGATGCAAGGAAAAGCACTACAAGAGAAAACATGAAATAAGGACTTTCCTGATCACTCATTCATGTCTGTCACCGACATTTGAGAAAGTCAGGCAGTGAATGCAGCTAAAAATGAGGGCTCAATGTTCAGCTGACTGAGCTACAGCCAGACAGCCAAGCAGAAAGACCTGCCAAGCAAAATGCTCTTGGCAGAGGAACTTCCACTAATGCTCTTAGCCTGTTGCAAATGCAAAGTAACACAGCCCACAGTGGAATGTTCTTAAATTAGGTCAGGCTTTTTTTGGCTTTGCTGTAAGCGGAGAGCACGCAGAGACAATCACCAAGGCTGACACTCAGCGGCTTGTGAGGATGGGGTAATCTGTGCCATTCGTTCATGCCCTTAGTCACTGGCATTTCAACATGAAAATGCAATGCCTTTGAATTCAGGATCTCGTAACAGTCAAACTCTCATTTTCTCTGGCACAGCCACTCTCTCCCCCACATGCTGGTCAGAGCTGCTGGCTAATAAATACAGCTAAGCACTAGAAATGCCTGGCTTTATCCATCCACAGCCCATTTCTTGCCTTGTCCCCTGACAAAGCAGACCAGTGCGATTACCCATCCAGACATCGAGCAAGGATGATAAAAGTGAAACACTGACAAACCCCATGACAAGCACGATGGAGCCCCTTCACCACTGCCTTATGCTTGTATAGATAGACTGGAAAATGGGTAATAAGCATGTATGAATTAAGAGAGTGGTGAGAAAAATAGCAAGTGAGGGCACGTGAGCAGCTTGGCACCAGGATTTCCTTAGTCAGCAGGGCTACTTACCCAGCGATGTGGCAGATGGACACCTGCACAGTCACTGACCTGGCTGGCAAGAGAAAGGGGTCACCTTTGTGCTCAGCACTCAGCGGCAAGGAGGCAATGATGGTGAGAAAGAAGGGGGAACAATTCCTATCAGATCTGAGCACATCCTGGATGGAGATCCTTGGTGTTCAGCAACCAACAGCCCCCTGATAACAAGAATCAAGATCTAGCTTTGTGCTCACTACAAGCTCAAACCCTGGCAACAATGGGAAGTGGCATTTCACTTGGGAGAAAGAGCAACCCTCACAAGACACACTCATATGGAGCAGTATTTCCCTCTAGAAGCATGATTTCTGGTTACTCTTCTCCATTAGATCCAAGCCCTGCCCCCCCATGCCCAAAGATGTGGTAGTATTAGCTCTGATCGAGATACCATTTTTGAGGCAAAAAGTAACAGCATCCTTATGCTTCTGAGTTGCTTTCTCCAGCCATGAAAATCACTTCTGCAGCATATTCTCTGCACCCCTCCCACTATCCTTTCAAAAAAAAGGAGCACCAGATCTGGACTCAGGGCTCCTGGGCTTAAGGATTAACATAGGGCATGGCAGAACACTGGACTCACTTTATCCCTGGGTGCGATTTTGACCAAAAGGAATGAGCTGACTTCAAAACACAAAAAAAGTAAGGACACAAGGTAAAGTAAGAAATGCACTAATAGGACCATGTGAAACAAGCAGTAACCCTGTTGCTCACCTCAGCACCTTCACACACTCCCAAGACTCCTTCTCTTGACCTGGCATCCTCCTCTATTACCTGAAGATGAAATTTCTTTTAAGGAGATCCTGCTCCTTCCTTCCAGCCTTCTCCCAGGATTAAAAATCGAAAGACCTCTCCCCTGTGTGATCCCAAGCTCTAGTCTCACTTGCCTTCTACTCCGGGAAGCTGCTTTGTCTCTTTTCCTTGGGTTCTAGGACATGACATTTCAAGACATTTAAAAGTTGGTTTTTTCCCCGCCCCTAGATCTGGAGCTGTCTTTCCCTGTGATACTCACACCAACCCCAAACATGGTGCCATACTTACTGAAACTAGCAGCAATGCACTTGGACTGAATGAAAGACCCCACCAGGCTTTACATGCACTTAGAATTTAGAGGGTTGCTTCTGGGGAACATTCACACTTGCAGAACAAAGCCAGGTTTTGCGGGTAATACTCCCTTGCTATAAAATGACACTGGCTGATAATATTTCTTTCTTATCAGTTACCCACTTAAGGGGAAAGTTAGCAATTGGTGGTATTTTTGCACTAGGCTGTCCTCAGGCCAGGAAGGTTATGGGTATCAGGGTCATCTGTCCTTTCCCATGCAGGCACAGTATCCTCCATTTCCCTGCAACACAAATTCATCACAGTTTAACAGGAAACACCTCAACCAGTTCTCTGGAGTGCCCAGCTGCTGATCCTCTCTGCTTTCCAATTTAAAGACATTTGCCCTCATCAAACTTAATTCAAATTCCCCCCACTTAATACACAGCAAGAGTATAGTTCAGTTTCACCCCCAGACAGGCTTGTTGCTGACCTGCTCCAGGCATTTCTGCACCCAGCTCTGCTTGTAAAGGGAATCCATCATGGACCAGGCACACACGCCCAGAGACTCCATTTCTCCAGCTGCATCAGTCATAGTTTAGGTTATAAATGAAGTGAGTTGTGCTACTGCTTAGACTGGAAGGAAAGCCCTAGGGCTTTCCACACAGAGCTTCTAGCTCAGCAAAAGCTAGTGCTAAAACCTGCAAAGACCAGATACCACAGGAAGAAAGGATTTTTAAAACACCTCAAAGGCAGTGAAGGAAAACACTTAATTCTTAGCACAGCTGCTTGAACACATCCAGCCTTGCAAAAGAGGAAAAAAAAAAACAAAAAACAACCCAAAACAAAAGGCAGTGTAGCAGCCAGAACCCAAAATGATAAACATCCTTAGTGCCAAGTTTTTGTATTCTGCCCTGTATCAAGCGTTGCACTCTTCAGTATTTTCAAAACCAAGAGTGCTTCTTCAGGGGAAAACAGCTAAGGTCTTCCCCCTCCTACCCAAGGCCAGCAGTCAAGGACAAGGAGTTATGGTTTATGTCCCCTGTGTTAAGGGCCCCCCCCCCCCCCCCCCACTTCCTTCAGGAATGATAGATCAGTCACACTTGAAAACAAACTCTCCCTCCAAGATAGCAGAAGCTCAAAGAAAACCAGACACCACAGCAATTATTAATTATGTTTTTATGTTTACAGTAGTCACTCAACAGGGATACCAAGGTAGGCTTTCTAATCAGAATCCTGATGTTGGAGTTACTTTATTGGGAAAGCTGCAGGAAGACCAAAACAGCTGCTCTAAAATGCTTTTACAAAGAAGAAAACCAAAGTTGAGATCATACTGTGCTTTAATGGAAAGTTACATAGTTCAACTTGCATAGCACAAGCATACAGAAGTAGTTATCAGGCATTGATAAAACCAATTTGTGTTATTGCTTTTTTCTTTTAAATCTGACCAACTGGTTGCTGGTCTCTGCTGGAACCAAGGCAGGCTTAGTGGCATCTCCTCTCCAGTAGCTCAGTTTTGTTTAGCCAAGGAATAGTGTACACTACAAACTTGCAAATGGTGTGCTAAAGAAAGAAAGAAAAAGTAGTTATCAGATTAAGAGCATGAAAGTGTCACTGACCACTGTTCTGCACAGATTTACTACCCTACATGATCCAGAACACAGGACACCTCCATGGCTCTCTAGAGTTTCCCTCTCCTGGCAAGTATTCTGAAACACCACTCTTGTTGGTAGCTGCTCAGGATGAATCATTTCTCTCAAACACTAACATAGGAGCCAAACAGTCAGCACTTCTGAAGATCAGGCTACGTTCTTTACCCATTCACACAGGAGAAAGCTTTCAGCATGGGCAGTGCTCCAACACAAGCTCTCAGGCACGGGTAAGCACACCTGCACAGCCGGTGTGCATGCACATGCCGAAGTATTACAGCTGACGTAGGCACACACAAGCTTTAGATGGGAGCTTTTAATGGATCACTTGTGTGCAGCTACCCTTCTCATACATGTACACACGGAAGCCAAGCCTATCACTGTGATTAACAGAATAAATTAAGTATTAGGGAAGAATTAGACTCAGACCAGATGAAGGCAGACATATTTTGTGTTCTCATCTGAAAAGCTAAAGCACTCTTTAAAGAGCATTGCTACTGGACAAACCCTCCTGTATAACAGCTTCATAAGCACAGAGAACAGGGATAATCCGCCTCTTGTTATCAGTGCTTAGCCCAAAGGACTATAAATCCCTGAGGAAAGCATGTCAAGTCAAGCATGTTTACATCACCATGGGACAAGAGGAGCTGCAAGTGGTACAGGGACTCAGAATACTGGACTGAGAGCCAGAAGACCCATAGGTCTCTTGGCAGAGTTTCTTCCATGTATCCTTGTGCTTCAGCACACAAGCACTTTAAGAAGACTGAAGCACACAGACTTCCATGCACTACAGCTTCAGATCATCACAAAACAGGCTAAAAGGCCCTGCCTTCTCTGTTAGCATCATCTGGCAAGACAAGTTCTGCAAGGGAAGTATCTTGTTAAGTGTAAAGGAATGCGGTTCTCTGATCTTAACTAGGGCAAACAAGATAATGCCTATACCTCTCTCTACTAAGTCTGCCAGGGGAAAGGGACTGGAAACCTAGGGACCAGAATGCTGTACTCCAGAACCTACCTTAGCCATCTGTGGTTCAGCATGGAAAGCACAGCTCTGGAGATCATCTGCTGGCTTTGGGCAAGTTGTCCGGCCAATCTCAACTTCCATTATGTACTTGATTCCAGACACAATCTACAACAAGACAAGTGAGCAGACACAGTTTTATTTACAGCACATACAGAAGGGGTCTCTGATAAGAGAAGCCTAGCACAAAGGCAGACACGTTTTCTGGTGACATGATGGAAACCAGACTCCCAAAGTACAGGGGGGATTGTGCATGGCAACCAAGACGAAAGAGGTATTGGCACACTTCCGAAAACAGGAAACAAAACCCAAGTAAACAAGTCTCACAGGGCAGCTTCCTTAGCCAGTAAGCAGAGACACTGGTTAAGTCATTAGCATCGTGAGGAAATAACTCACTTCTTCAATAAGACACAGCACTCAAGGGCACTGAGATTGAGAAGACCCAAGCTATATTAAAAAAAACACAAAAAACCCCTCTCTCAGCTTCAGCAAAGCAAAATAGCTTGAAGAACCCCTCAAGCATGAGGCCTGCTCTTTCTCAAAAGAAATCCCACAGGCCTCATTTTCAGCTGCTCCCCGGAATTCGCACCCTGGCAGCTCCCCCGCCGCTTACAAGCCCGATCCGGCAAGAGGCCGGGGTCGCTCCAGCACCCACCTGCTTCTTGGCGCTGATGACCCGCACCACCCGGCTAGAGTACATGTCGTTGCTGGCCTTGTTGTACTCTTCCATGGCGAACTGCAGGGCCCGCTGCAGGCCCTCGTCATTGCCGGCATCGGAGACTTCCATCGGGGCCCCCAAGAGCCGCGGGCGGTTCTCATCTCCCAGTGCGGCATCGGCAAAAACCAGAGCTACGGCCAGCACCGTCACGAACAGCCTGCCTCCCGCCATGGCTGCAAGCTCTGCCGCCCCCACCCTCGCCGCCGCCATTTTAAAGCCGGAGGGGCGGGGCGGCCCGTGGCCTCAGCCCAAAACACACCGCCCCGTCCCACCCTCTCCCCACGGCTAGGAGCCCTTCCTGGGGCGGCACGGCTGCAGTGCCGCCTGCTCGGCAGGAGGGTGCTGTAGGGGTAGGCAGTGGCAGCGGCAGCGTTTCGGCTCCAGGCCCGGCTGCGCAGCCTCAGGGTGCCTGAGGAGCAGCCCGAGCGCCGGGCTAGGCTGCCTGACGCAAGGCTTCTTTCCCTGGCGGGGGGGACCCGGGTGCCCAGGGACGAGCAAAGTGCCTGACCAGAAGCTCCCTTCCCAAGTCCCTCTTGGTGCTGCTCTCTCTCGTTTTCAGAAAGGCCAGCGCTGTGAGGAGGAGTGGGTTTCAGGAACCACTGAAATCTCTCTGTGCTGGAGAAAGGCCTGTGCCCTAAAGCCATCTTGTAGAAACGCACCCATTTCCCCGGTCCCTCAAAGACATGGTAGTGGCATCATGCTGCCCACGGCCATCTGCAGGGGTACGGGTGGAGGATGATGTTTTCCCGCACGGGTCCAGGAAGTTGGAGACTTTTTTCCAGGCTCTGCCTCCTCGTGGGTTTTCCTAGCACTTATTTCCCTCTGCTGTGGAGGGAAAATAAAAACCACAAAACATTTTAAGCACAAAACATAGTAAGTCATCTGCACCCACCGCACTGCTTGTTACTTCATCTGTGCTAATTGCTCTGCTGAAGGTCAGAGGGACATCTGAGGTGGTTTCCCAGACAGATTGCTTAACTTCCAGTCTCCTCTTGTAACCACAAGCCTATCTCCCTCATCCCATCAGGAATCCTAAATTTGGAAAGACAGGACCTAATACAGTGTGAGGGAGCAAGCTCCAGTGAGATTTACAGCCTCATGGAGACATTAGGCTAAGAGAGGGCAAAGTTTTGCACCTAAATATCCCCAACAAGCATTATAAAGAAAAGGAAGGGGCTTGTGCACTGACTGGAAAGGCAGTCTGTGTGCTGGCAATATCCAGCATGAGAGTTAGTGCTGGAAAAATCCCTGCAGTTGGCAACAAGCTGTGCGACTAATTCAACAACAACAAGGTGCTGGGATAGTTTTTACAGCTAGAGAAAGGCATGAGCACCAGTGAAAGCACCAGAGCAGAGACTGGGACATGGGTATTGGGAAGTGAGCCAGAGCTGCTAGTGGCTGCAGGAGTTTGTCTCCATTTATCTTTTCCCTAATAGGCCTTGGATCCGGACTGGATCAGTTTAAAATTCAAGGTTAGAGCTCACCTAAGTGTCTTTAGAGGTGAGGGCTGTCTTTTGCACTGTTAGTGACTGCTGCCAATGGAACCAGCTGGCTCTGGCCTAAATCAGTCACTGAATCTCCAACGTACCTGCCAGGTCTCTTCCCACTAACCTGTGCTGGCCTTACCAGCTCAGGCTTGCATTGAGCAGTGACCCAGGATCCCAGCTGCTGGAGGTGCTCACCAGCCCCACATGGCACATGCAGCGATCAGTGCCTCACACTACTGCACAAGGGAAGCACCATGAGAGAGAAACACATTGCCTTTGGGATTCACAGAGCTGTGACCTTGCAGGCAAACAAGCAAGCAATGTCTTTGCTCTTCTCAAGTCACCTCATTGGAGTTAAGGTATTCAGTGTGGCTTAAGCTCACATTGGCGGGCAGTAAGTTAGTTCTCAGTAGAGACCTGGTGATCTCATGGTTATTTCTGCAAGTGGACATTGTGCGAGACACAGGCTGACACAGCTGTGTCCCTTCTCATCTCTGCTTCAACGACACAGCGTGCCCATTCAGCCAGCCCAGTTCTGCCTCAGAAACCCAGGGCTTCAGTTTCTTATCACATGCCAGTCTGCACTGGCCCAATGAATAATTCATGCCACAAAGCCACTCCAGCAAAAAAGTCTGAGGAGGCAAAGAAGACTTGCTTCAGTGTGCTGGTTAAACCACAACATCCAGCAATGTGAGGGGTGGTGACACCTGGGAGGTAAAGGTTCGTCCCACTCCTCAGGCAGGTAATCATTCACACAGAATGGAAGAGGTTCAGCGCAGAGAGGAACCATCCTCTCCAGGCAAGCACCATCTTACCCCAATGACAGGGCAGCCTGGGCACAGATGTACAAAAGTTTCTGTCTGAAGTTTTATGAAGCTGAGCCTTCAGCCTGGGAAGTGCCCTGTGTAATAGCGCCTCACAACTGGGGAAGTGTCTCTTTGGAGTTTCAACTGAAAGTTTCCTCCTCGCCAAACCACTGCCTATAGCTTCCCCAAGATGCAGCTGAAGCAAAGGAACATTTTCCAAGGAGTAATACCCAACCCCTTCTCACAAGCTGCAAACAGGCTCTCCACAAATGCTCTCTGCCCTCCTGCTCACACCACCAACTTTTGAACCTAGAGGCAAAGTTTACATTCAGTTTGAGAAAGGGGGAGAGGTCTCAAAGACTGCAGCTCACTGACCACAAGCAGTTCATGGCAGGGAAGAGCCATCCCATTGCCAGTACCAGCAGCAGTGCCCAGTCTGCCATACCCTGATTTTCCCCCCCACAAAAAAGTAGACTGGATACTTTGACATTCTCTCACTATGATACTTACAGTCACTGATGATCCTCACTTAGATTTTCCCCAGGTCAAAGTAAAACGATGCAAAGGAATCCTCTGGATTTGCAGCTCAGAAGTCAGCTTGGCCCCTCTCTGCCAAGTGACTCATCTGGGTGCTAGAGGTGCTGAGCACTGACGGTTGTCGAGCAATATCAACATCCCTGTTCTCTCTCCTGGTCCTTCTGCATTCCTACTCCCTCCCACAGAAAACAGACATATCTGGAGATCCGGTAGATGCCTGACAGCTTTTTTAAATGTCTGAAAGAAATTGCACATTGGTCAATGTCATGTTCTCTTCCTTGGTCAGCAACATTTCAGTCAGTTGAACACATACAACTGCAGGAAGCAGAGCTGGCTCCTGCTCAGCAGCGTCAGGCCCTGGAGTTTCTTTGGTGACAGGATTTACCTTTGTCTTTCCTAACAGATGCACCAATACTTATTCTGCAAAAGGGTAGATGACAGTCCCTCTTTGACACAGTTCATGCCTTGATCTGCTGTGCAGAACAGCTAAGAAGGTGAACTTGCCCCTTGGAGTTCCTGGTTCTCCAGCATGGGTAATGCCAGATGGACCTTGCAGGCTCACAATGAAAATAGAAGCAAGCTGCATTTGTTGACTATTTCCAGCCCAAACCTCACAAAATCAGGACTTGAACCAAACAAACTTTGACAAAAAAAGGCTTGGCAAAAAAGTGATGCTCTACAATAGATGAATGAAGGAGAGCAGGTTCATGAAATAAAACTGCATTTTGTCCTTTTGTTCAAATGGTGCAACCATTTTTCTCTATCAGAGGCACTTTTAAAAAATATAACTAAAACAGGAATTCTCAAATAACCAGATGACCAAAGAAGCTGGTAATTTAAGGAATATACCAAGCAGCAGCAGACTCATGACAACATTGCAGAAGTTTGTAATACTGTGCGCTATCAGGATAGCCAGAAAAAATAGAGTTTTAGTGACTCCTTATGTGGTTGGTTCAACAGCATTTGTGCAATCTCCAGTATATTTTCATCTACCTTTTTGTCTGTGTTTCAATTTCACTCAGGACTGGTGAACTCTTGATGTCACCAGGCATACTCTTTTCTCCAGATAACTGCTACATTCCTTGCCCATGCTGTTGACATCCCTCATCTCTCTTAACATCCAAAGGACAATGACAGATGTCTCTACTTGGTAGCTAACTGAAAAGCTCTGGAATACTGTGACATGTCCTTCAAAGTACAATTAGACAAGGATATTTGAAAAAGCAGCTTTAATCAAGAACAACAGTTTCTCCACAGAGTTGAAGTCCACATGGCCCTCAAGAGAGTAATTATAGTAACAGAGGCAGGAACAATGAGAAAAGCAATGGTCAAACATTAAACATCTGGTTGCAGTTTCTCTTTACCGCAGGAGAGACAGCCCAGTCTGTGCTTGGCTTTGCATCCCGCTAAGTGAATCTAGAGCAGGAAAGGGTGGGGTGCTGTCATGGTTCCCCCTTCTCTTCCATCGCACTGTGTAACTAACACAAGGTCATGGAAGGTGTTGTGTAAGCGGATTGCTTTTGAAGGCTGAAAGCCTCTTGAGCAAGATAGTCAGCAGTTTATGAGGTGGGGTTGAGAGCGATCCCATACTAAAGGCAAAGCCGTTTCACTGCTGTTGAAGAGTGCCCTCTGCTTATGGAAATGAACCATCCCATCCCAGCTTATATTCAGTGATGGTGGGAGAATCACAAAATCACAAAATGATTGGGTTGGAAGGGGTATCGAAAGATCATCTAGTCAAACCCCCCTGCCAGAGCAGGATCACCTAGGGAAGGTCACACAGAAATGTGTCCAGGTGGGTTTTGAATGTCTCCAGAGAAGCAGCTTCCACGGGCAGCCTGTTCCAGTGTTCTGTCACCCTCACTGTGAAAAAGTTTTTCCTTATGTTTACATGGAACCTCCTATGTTCCAGCTTGCACCCATTGCCCCTTGTCCTATCATTGGATGTCACTGAGAAGTAGGAAGCCTCTGCCTTCCTTTGAGACTCATGGCCACCTCTGTCCACTCGCTGCTCTGGCATGCAGAGGCATTTTTCTTCAGGACAGGAATGAAGGCAATGCCATGACGTGTCCACAGAAGTAAAATCCATCTTTGTTCTCAGCTTCAAAAGGGCGGTCTCTGAAATATAGGCAGATGATTTGAAAGGCCCTGGGGAACCAGGACCACAGCCACATCTCTTCTGCATGCACACACACCTTCACATGCTGTCGAGTTCTCGCCACAAGCAGCCAAGGGTGGCTTTTCTGCATATACTGCAAGGCTGAAAAACACTATGTGCCAGGACAGGCTTCAAAAGCACCAAAGGGCTTCTCTGAACATATTTCAGCCCTGGCAGTATAACCAGATTAGTAAAGAGCCTCCCTCCAGTCCCTCCAAGACACAGCCACGCTTCCTCTGCTCTTCACAGCAGCCTGGAAAGATCTAATGTCTGTCTGCTTTAAATAAACTTAGCACTTACTGCTGAGTGCACCTTTCAGGCACCTTTCCCACCTTTCAGTGGAAACAGAGCTATTAGGAAACACAGGCCCTCAATCTAGGTGTTAGCTCTCTTGAAAGCATAGCCCTAGATTTCTTGGGAACAGGGGAAAAAAACCACCACCACAACAGCAAGCAAGGGCAAGGAGCGCTGAGCCCTGTTCACTCACCGGCAGTCACTTTTAGGAATGAAATGCCAACAACTCTCAGGACTGTTCTCAATAAGGTCAACGATTATCACCCTGCAGAGCGTGATTCCTGTGAGATGGAGGCGAGGTGGAGGTTGCTACCCAGCTCTCCCTGCTGATTCCCATGCCACTCACATCACTTGTGGGATGACAGCATTGCTGGATTTGAATCCCTTTCCCTTGTGCCAGTGCAGAAGATAATCTGCCACTAAGAAATGGGTGTTCACATACAAACATCTGCTTTAGTAATTACTGATGTTAATCTGCCTTTGTGCCCACAAGGGAAGGCATTGTTGTTTTACAGGCAAGCAGTAAATAAAGTAATTGCCAGCAGAAAAGCTGCATTTCAAATAACTAACAAGCAATCAGTTGCGGTCCAATTGTGCAACTGAAGCAATGAAGCCATGGTATTGATAGTGAATGCTGATTTAAGTGAAGTCCTGGTGCACTTGGGACGTTAGCAAAAAAATCCCCTACACCAGCATCCTTTTTTACTCTGAGCAATGTAAATGCTGGCACACATATATTCAACATAGCTATAGCATATATTCAAGATTCGCACCAGAGATTTTATGCAATCTGGTGCCTTTGACTGCGGCATTAGCTTGGATTTACTAAGAATAATTCTGCCGTTCCCTTTTCTTCTATGTTCTTCTTCTCATGTATTTTTTTTCACCTCAGCCTG
This sequence comes from Actenoides hombroni, assembly GCA_024336885.1. Taxonomy (NCBI): domain Eukaryota; kingdom Metazoa; phylum Chordata; class Aves; order Coraciiformes; family Alcedinidae; genus Actenoides; species Actenoides hombroni. The sequence goes on along the minus strand of WUAM01000323.1, from coordinate 45,183,357 downwards.
CAGGAGAAACAGCTTTACTGTTTAGGACTTGCATTCATTAGTTCTTACTAGATGTTTTTTACTTCCACAGGAATTGTTTGGTTTGGAGCTGACAAGAAATTCAGTTCTGTCCATGGTCTCCTATCCAATCAGAAGCACAAAGCACAAGTTTAGCTTCTGAAGAGTACCAGTAACTTCATGTGATTAAAAATAAGCCTAAAATTAAGTGTGTGTTTGTGTGCTGTGCTGAAAACCACCCTCCAACAGCCTCCTGGGGTAGTGTCCATTCCTGTCTCTTCCAGCAGCAAGCTCTAAAGCTGGAGTGAAATGGTCAGATGTTTCAACAGAAGTTTGCCCAGTGGAGAAGAAAAGCCAGGCCACAAAAGAGTATTTCTTCAAGTTTGGGCCACAATCTGCACACAGCAGAGAAAGAAAGTGTAGCAGAGAAGCCTGCAAAGACTAGAGCTCATACTCTGAGTCTTCACAGGTCCCAGGAAGTCCAGAGGGGAGTTTCCTCTACTGTAGCATGGTGTCTGTGCAGTCTCCCCAAAGTCACTCCTAGAAGGTTCATTAGCCACACCACTTTTTTCCTCTCTATAAATCGCATCACTCCTGTCCTCCCTTGACAACAGCCCTTAGTCGTAACTTCCACTACTGCTAAGCTCAAGGACTTCAGGACATAGCACATACCTGGGTGTACACTAAGCATGGTATCACCTCTTAACTATACACACACATATTTATGGTGAAGGCCTTTTGTGGGGAGCAAGACTACAAATCTCTAACGCTTGCTAGAACCCACTATTAAAGGGCCACCCAGAACCTCCAGTTTTTGTTGGTTGAAGTGAGCTCCTCTATTATGTTCCCAGCAGAGCCAAGCCTGCTGGCAGCCAGATGTCAGGCTGCTTTGGGTTGCGTGACACCGCACAGACAGACACAACAGTCACAACTGGGGTTTTGGGGTTTGTTTTTCTGGTGGTTTTTTTGAAGAGACAACTGTTGTATTGTCAAGTAATTGCATTGATTTTTTGATGGAAGACAAACCAATGGTGCACGGCCTTGATGTATTCACAATCCACATATATGTTCAACCACCATGCTAGGTTTTGAAGTGGTTACAGTTTCTGTCTGCTCAGCATTTCAGAACAGCAAATTCTGCCTGGTTAAGGCTTTTTTGGTATGGGGAAGCAAAACTCTGGTCCATGGAACATCTGAGTGCAAAGAACAGCCTGTTCCTGAGGGGCTAACTTGCCAGCATGATTCCTGGCTGCTTCTCATTAAAAGGACTTAAGCTCTTTTCTACGTTGTGCTTGTTGGATTTGAAGCACTGGGAAAGGGCAGGGACGTTTATTATGTTTAACAACTGCAAGAAGTCACTAGGAAGTCAAGGTAGCTTGCAAGCAAAACCAGATAGTCACCCATACCAGAAAAACTGGGATACCGGGCTGCTGAGATTTTTCCCTCTGGAGGGAAGTGAAATTGTGATCAACCCCAAAATTCACCCAGCCAGCTGTTCACACGCTGCTCTACACGTGTACATCAAACAAAAAGACCAGCCCACTCCAGAACATCAAAGGGCCTTTCCGGAGAGTATAAATGGTTATACATAAGAGCACACAGTGCAGCTGATGACGCAGAGCTGTAAAACGCCACCAGGACAAGCTGTGAAGAGGAACTTGAGAAGGGCACAGGGAATAGCAAAGAATGGGTCTCAGCACCAAGGAGGCTTATGCTTACCTGTGAAGCTGTTCACAAACAAAAAGTTGCACAACCTTTTCCCAGCAATCTGTGTAACACACATTTCTGTAAAAAAAGGGACAGAATGCACTTGGCTGACTAGCTTACAGGGATTTATTTGAGCAGGAAGAATTAAATTGTCTGAACACATCCCTTCCCAGATTGTCAGCTGGATAATAATTAGACTTTTATGAACATGATGCAGGGCAAGGACAAGGAAGCCTTAGTTTTCCTGAATGTTATTGAGGGGTCAAGAAACCAGCTCCTGTAGGAAGAGCTGCATGGATCAGACCTTTCACTTAAAACCTCAGCTGCAATGGTATAGTGTTGGTGACTCCAGCTCCACCCTGGCTGGATATTTTGGCCTCCTCACAAACCTCAGCATGTTGTCCCAAAAGCAGGGTCGCTTATCTGGTGTGCAATATGCCAATGTACACACAGAGCAGAGATATTTTATGTAGTTCATGTTTGTGCATAGATGGGTAGTAATTCCACAAAGCCAGCACATCACACAAAGGAGCCACAAAGCATTTATCATGTTGCATGATTAGTAAAAACCCATCTAAAATCACACTCATTGGTCAGTAATTACCATCCTGTCTGCTACTAATTAGTTATATTGAAATTAGCTTCGCTTGCTATGTGAATTAGCATGCATGCTCCTTACAGGTGAGGGGGGCAAGTCTTTTTGGTCTTGAATCGGGTCGGTGGTCTCAATCTCCCCCTGCTGCCTGCACCTTTCCCACAGTTTCTGCAAATGTTTGCTGACTTTGTGCTTCTTCTGGCAACTGCCCAGCTCTCAGCACCTTTTGGGCAGGATGTTCCCTTTTTATCAGTCTTTTTGCGCTCCTTCTCAAAGGCCTAGTGGCAAGCTTTTCATGGTTTACTGATGAAGTGAATACTTCCTTATCTCTCATCTTCTTCTTCTGACCACCAGATCATGTTTCACTTTTCATGGTAACTTCTTTACTTCATTGTTTTGCTAATTGGAAAATTTCATTGCCTGCTGTATAACAAGTGCACAAACTTGACACGGTTGCAGTTCTTTGTTCAGCAAATGCCTTCAACTGAAATAATTAAGATCAGGATTAAGGAGCTTTGCCATAGCTTTGCAAGGAAACGTGTGGAGACACACTGCAGGATCCCCTCCATTGTCTGTAGCATGCTGCTGCTTTTATGAGCATTAAGTCTTTCACAGACATGCAGCAATATATTAGGTAACATTTTCTTCATTCTCTACCACTCAAAATATATTTCTCGAACATGAAAGCTTTGCTTTTACAAGTCTAGGTATTAAAGTATGTTCATATTTGCAGGAAATCATCCAAATTCATGTCCTTTAGTCTCTAGTCCTTTAGTCTCTAGCCAAAGTCTCCTGCCATCTGTACAGGCACAGAGAATCCTGTGAGATATAGTCCGCCAGACCATTTTTCAGTTAGATAGTTATATGAGCAGCTCTGTCTCAGTTGGACTGAAAGATAAAATCCACAGTGGATTTGTAGGATCAAGCTCATAAAGACACGTACAATATAAATGACAGGTGAAAGTACGATGGCATGCATCAACGGGTAGTGCTGCTATGGGCCTTGGCCCCAAGTTTGCCTTCATAGTATGAAAATAAACGTGTTCTTTTGCAAAAGAATATACTGAAGTGAGAGACATTGTGTCATTTGCTCTCAGCTTGAGCGATTCCTCATGTGTACACGGAGATGTTCTCCGGGCACAGGGTTTCAGACTTTGGCTGCACTTCCCAGAAAAATGGCCATTATCGCAGTCCCTTGCACGTTATCTAAGTACCTCCGCTCCAGGCCTGCTATCTGCACTTGTCTAAAGATAATTACACTTAGCACAGCCCCGCACTGTTTTCTGCAGGGAAGGAAAGCCAACCCACAAAGCTTTAATCTCTGCACGGCACTCAGGATGGAAAGGGGACAACAGGTTTTGTCGTCACTAAGCAACAAGATAGCAAACCTCAGGTGTTGAAAACTGAGTAATCATGCTCCCTAAAGCTAGGAAATTACCTTTGAAATATCTCAGAAACAATGCAATCTAAATGCTTCTGTTAATCTGCTTTTCGATTCCTTTTTTAAATATGTCAATGATAAATCAGGGTTAGATTTCCCAGTTTTCCTCTGCCAAGATGGCAGTCAGAACAAATGCAGTGTAAAGAGTAACAGGGTTTGCATATGTTCACGTGAGTCCGGGGGCTGGCACTTGGAAAAGAAAAAAAATCTGCAAATTATTGTGAGATCTCAGAGGAAACCAAATCCATAAATTAGGGCTAGCAAGGCTGTGATAATACATCACTGCACCAGCCCAGCAGCAACATGTAGTACTTGGAGATAATTTAGTAGGGAAAAGATGTTTCTCACTAGACAAAGAATAAACTAAAAACCACAGATATATGAACACCACACAGAGAGACATCTACCCAATAAACAAATAACAATCTGAATAACTGAGAGAGGCAAGGGGAATAAAAATGGTGCATGAGCCTATATTCTTGAGAAATCACTGTTTTTAAAAGCTAAATTGGCACTCAGATGTTTGAACAGCTACTTCCCAATCAGGCAGGCAGTCTCATTTGGAGAATGCCCTGACATTATGTGTTCAACCCTTCCTCTTTTCAAATACCAGGGACCTCTAGAATCAGTGGGGACAGAATAAAGAGAAGTTAGGTAGCTGGATGTGGAATTCATTAACCACGGTGACACTTGATATTTTCTTTCCAGTTATTCTGAATCATTTCGTGTCAGGTCAAAGTATTCCACTGAGCACTTAGGTACTGGCCATTAAACTTCAGGACTCCAGCTGAACAGTTTTTTACCTAGTAGGAAATCACTCAACAACAAAAATGCCTAATTTGCCATGGCTGCACTCCACTACAAAAGCAGAGAGCAAATAAGCATGCCACACAAGTGTGTCACGGCCACTTCAGCATCAAGCAGCATTATCTACCTAGAAGTCCCACTGTGCTGAGTAAAGCAAACACAGTCTCACTATGCTGAGTCTGTACAAAGCAAGAAGGCAGGCAGGTTTACAGTCCAGCTCTCCAGTTTTGGGCTTGAAAACACCAAACCAAATAATGTCACTCTGACGGGTGGGCTAATGCTTTCTTGATGCAAACAGCAGAAGCAGGACTATCGCCTTAGCTATCCCTAACTTTCAAAGATGACATGTCTCCTGAACCCTTTGTTGGCTTCCCAAGGGAAAAATTCTATTCTCCTCCAGAAATATTCATCTAAAATACTCCCAAAGCCACCTTCTTTTTTTCCTTCAAATTCTGGGATTAAACTTTGCTTTGATGAGTTAAAAAAATTAAGCAGTGGTCAGTAAGGCAGTGTATTAAAGCCCTGTCTTCCTGCTGCTTGCCACTGTGTCCCTCTTCCAAGCTCTTGCAGTTTGTGTTACACAATAATTTGACGCTCTGAAGGGTAAGAGCTGTGTCCTTCTCCTACACTGGTACAGCATCTGCAGACACAAGCATAGGGTTCATTGCTTAAGTGCCACAGTACCACAAATCATTTGGAGTTCACTGGACTGAAGTTAGCTTGCACTGGGTCAAGACCTGTCCTGTGTGATCTTTCTGCATCTTTCCTAAGATCAGATCTTTCCTGGAGAAGTAAACTGAATTTGGGGAGATGTCAATATGGCTATTCATTAAACTTCTAGTACGCTTGATAGCTTGCAAAACCAGCACAAGCAAGGATATTGCTCACAAACACACAACATAGTTGAATACATTGAATGAGATTTGAATCAAGGCCCAGAATCAGGAGAGGGAGGTCGAAAACATGCCTTAATATCCCTCATTTAATTGCGTTATTGTTTCTTTCTTTCTTCCCTCAGCATATTTCCTTTCAACCGTAGCGGGAAAGTCCCTCCAGGAGGTCATTGTTAATGAAGAAAAAGGCATATTCCTTGTACTTCTGATTGATTAACATTAATAACTCATTGCATGCCATGCAGTAATCCACCCTCACACATAATTAACAATGTCCGCTTTAATAATGTCAGGAATGCAGGCTCTCTTCCCCCCACCCCAAAGGATTTTGGCTGTAAAAGGGTCCAATATTTCAAGGTCACCCCAACAGTTTCAGTTTTGGATGTAATTCACCCATTTGCTTATACAGACTTGCACAAGGGAAAAGGGTGTTTTTATCTTAGGTCAAAACCAGAACATTCTTTCTCCAATGTCAGATGAAGGCACTTGTTAGGGCCCTAGTTCCAGAACCATGAGAGAAACTGAAACAATCTCACCTTTCCTATTGTGAATGATAGCTCACAGGCTGCTTTAGGAAAAAGAAGGTTGCAGACCTCTGACTATGATACAAATCATAGTAGAAAAGATTAAGAGAACATCTACACACTTCAGCTGCCTGAAACCCAGGGGCTCTAACATCTGCTTTTACAATTCCATTAAGAGACAATTTAGACTGCTTAGAAACCCCATCTGCTTCATCATGAGCAACACTGGGGCCCTTCTAAGGGGGTTTCCATAGCCAACATGACTGAGGAAACATCATGTCAAGGGCAGGTGGAACAATGTGGATGATGAGTGAATTAAGCCAAGAGGCTACCCTTAAGATACAGCGTCTAAGTGGACTGCCCCTATCAGAGAGAACAGGGAAGAAAGAGAACAGAGGGTTCTCATTATGAGTGACACCAGGGGAAGCACTGTCCTTTGCAAGAGGCAGAAGCCGGGGTCTCCGGGGAATCCACAGACAAACGAGGCTGAGAGAGTGGCCATGGGAAAAAGGAAATGTGAGTGACTCCTAAGTTGCCCCTGTTCTGTTCCCCTCCTGACACCAGCCTGGCGATCAAGCAAGGTCTGAAGATACTTCCATCTCTGATCCCTGGCTGTTCTGCCTTCCCTGCCTGGGCTTAACCAGCTCAGTCACAATGTGTGACTCACTGCTGGGGTGAGACAAGTTGAAGCCTGTGGCAAGTGGGGGCGATCCCACTGAAGTTAGAGTAATTGCCTCTGCAGTCCTCTCTGACCCTGAACCCAAAGGAAAGCCACCTTCTCCAAAACCCTCTCATCCATGCTCAAGAGAACAGAAGCCCAACCAGTCCCCACAAGAAGCCATCCTCTCTTGTGAGGCCCATGATATTGGATTTTAGTGGTGAGTGTCCTGCCACTCTAGGAGTCGTTCAGTTGCCAAACAGTTGAGATTAGAGATTCTGGGAAGAAAAAAACCAAGAAGAAGTAAACCAACAGTTAGTGTCAGGATCAGAGAAGGCATTATAGGCCATGTAGGCATTTGGGGACATGGCCCATAAGATGAGGGTTGTTGGCTAGCTCTCAACTTCATGAGACAATCCGTGGTTCAGGAAACTCCCAGTATAAGCGAATGAAGTGAACAGGAAGAAAGAAATGAGAGGATTTACCTTGGGCTTTCAGGCAACCATTAGCAGGGCTGAGACCTGGGACCCAACTGCTGAATCCCAGCCTCATGCATTTTCTTCCTCTCGGATGTACCATGATTTTGATAAACAAGTAACACTTGTTTCTGCAGCTGCTGCTTCTAGGCTGGAAGCAGTTCTCATGTATGTCTCCCCATGTGTCTATTCCCATTAATACCAATTAAAAAAGAACCTCACTGCTTTTTCATTGGCATCCTTGCTGCCAGCCATACACAATTAACAGAAGAAATAAGAAGCTTTAGCTGTAATTACAGTTTTGCCTGTTTTGTAGCAAAGTCACCCTGTGAAGACTGACACAGCTGGTCACCAACCACACGAATTCTGTCAGTGGGAGTTTTAAGAGGGAGAAATTAAATTGCAGCTGTATAATACATTGAGCACTCAGAGGCAGGCAGTGCCAGCAATTATCCAGCAAAATGACATCAAAAAACAGAGGCATCAACAGTGATAACTTCCAAAGGAACGTAAAATATTCTGAAGAGTTACCCTGCAAAGGACAACAAGATCCTTCAATAACATTGTCCAGATCTAAATGCTGTCCTTATGACAGTCAACAAAACCTGTCAAGCCACCAAAACAAAGTAGTACCCACCACAAGCCCTGTACTTTGTGTGTAGGAGTACTGCACTTCCAGTAGACAAAAAGAGAAAGGGAGAGGTGTGCACAGAACCACACATACATTTCATCCTCTTTACTCTTTGGCTTCTCTGTGAGACCTATAGGACCAGACTGGTCCTATAAGATTTTGCAGACACCTCACATTTGCTCACAGGTACATATTACTTGAAACAAGCTGGCAAGTCTCTCCTTTTCCTCTTCTTCCCAAGCCATGAGACACACTAGCCAACCAGTTCAGTCCCTGCCTAAGTTCTGTTCACCCCAGTACTTGGGTACCAACCCTCCCATTCCTCTGGCTACGTGACAAGGAAGCACTCCTTGGAACTCCACTGCCCAAGTGTCTCACTGAATGGAAGCCTGTCACCCCACCCCACCCCACCCCCTTCCCAAAAGCCCACATATGTATCTCTTTTTTTCTAAAATTCACACCATGACCAGGAAATTGCCTTCTTCCCCTTCCTACCCATCCCAATCAGACAATCCTCCTCACTGTTGCAATCGGCCAGGTACAGTATGACATGTAAGTCCTGTGGCTCAGCCAAGCTCAGCGCACCTCCTCAGCTGGGATCAGGCTGAGCCAGCCCACCTGATAGATAGTGCCAAGGAGACTTGTTATTTATGTGGAGATGCAAGATGTGAAGCAATGCTAGAAGGCAGCAATGAATCTACAGCAATAAACACAAACGAGGAAACATGGAGCCGGTCTAGTAGCCAGCCACGCCTTGACTTTGGGGCATGACTGTGAGGGAGTGCAAAGATGTTCTCCGGTGAGGTATGTTTGCAACACAACATCACCAGAGCCAAGTACAGAGGATTCAAGATAAGCCAGGCACAGAAGGGGAGGTAGTGCAGGGAGATGTCAGATTCTGTAAAAGCATTTGGAGTCATGTGTGAGACCACATTGCTTGCAAACCCCCACAGCCACAGTCTTGTCCACAGCTGTACCAAGGCCAGTATTTTCTGACTCTCTTCTTGACACCTGTGGTAAAACAAGGGAACATAAGACCCACACAGTTATCCTATGGCAGAAGTCCAGGAACGAGGATACTTCAACAGCACGTCCCTCGGCAAGTAAATGATCCAGCCAGTGTGGATCTGGAGCATTACTCAACTAATCTTCATTGCAAGAATCCTCTGCCTGTTTAATCAAAGGCTCTGGCTTATAAAAGAAGGGTCTTCTTCACCACTGTCCCTTTTCTCCCCACCTCCCCCGCCTCCCCAAATAGTAAGCTTTTATCATCCATTTGACATAAAAACTTTGCCAAATGCAGAAGCCTAGACCGAAAGTTCCCCAGATGCCTACAGGTCACATCCAGCTGGCGTCTGAGACAGAGCTGAGGAAGGAAGCAGAGTCAATTTTCCTTCATCTGCGGAGTATTTCCTTAACTCTTCTGGATGCTTGTCCTGGTTTGAGTGAGAACAGAACTAATTCTGTTCAGTAATTTTACTTTTAAGCTCAGTTCTTTTAATTAACTGCACTTTCTGAAGTTAGCAGCCTGTTTTCACAGACAGTGTCTGCTGCTAGCAGTG